>CM057452.1:1373772500-1374972500 GCA_016271365.2 Neoceratodus forsteri
GATGTTCCACCAATCTCTCCTTCAGTAGTGCTTCCATCGTCTTCCCCTCTACCGAGGTGAGGCTGACTGGTCTGTAGTTCCCCGCTTCCTCTTTGTTCCCACTTTTGTATAAGGGGACTACATCTGCTGTCCTCCAGTCTTTGGGTACCTCCCCTGTTTCCAGTGATTGGCTAAACAGGATAGCCAGAGGTTCAGCCACCACCTCTCTTAGTTCTTTAAGGACCCTGGGGTGCACCCCATCTGGCCCCATTGCTTTATCAACTCTTATTACTTCCAGTTCCTTCAGGACTTATGTCCACTTCTGCACCATTCTCACCCCTTGTACTTCCTTCAGATCCATTATCCTCCTCTTCCTCAGTAAAGACTGAGCAGAAATACCTGTTCAATATGTCAGCTTTACTGTTGTCATCCTCCACGTGGCCCCCATCCTCCCCCTTCAGTCTCACTATCCCTCCCTTTGCCTTTCTTTTTTCACTTATGTACCTGTAAAAGGTTTTGTCTCCTCTACACACTAATTTTGCAATGTGTTCTTCTGTCTGAGCTTTGGCTTCCCTTACTGACCTCCTTGCCTTCCTTTGTTTCTCTTGGTACTTCTCCCTATTCCCTTCTGCCTGTGTCTTTTTGTATTGCCTGAATGCAATCTTTTTGGCTTTCACTTTCTTTGCTACCTCTTTGGAAAACCATAATGGTCTCCTCTTCCTTTTCCTCTTGCTAACCTGCTTAATGCATAATTCTGTTGCTTTTGTAATCCCCATTTTAAATACTGCCCACTGTTCCTCAACCCCTGATTCCTGCTCCATTCCCTTAATGCCTTTTTCAAGTATCTCCCATTTTCCCAAAGTCTGCCCCTAAAATCCAGGATACGTGTTTTTGTGTGGTTTGGTTCTGCTCTTTTTGTGATTTCAAACCACAATGACTGGTGGTCACTGTTCCCCAGGTGCTCCCCACTGTTACCCCCATCACATTGTCCCTGTTTGTGAGCACAAAGTCCAGTATTGCCTTCTGCCGAGTTGGTTCCATGACCAGTTGCTTAAGGAAGGCACCCTGAAGGGAGTCCAGGATAAATCTGCTCCTAGTTGATGCTGCTACTGGGATGCTCCAGTCCACGTCTGGAATATTGAAGTCTCCAGCTAGTACTACTTCACCCTTGTCTGCCATCCTTTGGATGGCTAGCATCAGCTCCATATCTGTTTCTTCCTCCTGGGCTGGTGGTCTATAGACCACACCTGTGCTGATGGCTGGCCCCATTTTCCTTTCCAGCTTAACCTACAGTATCTCTCCCCCATTTTGTTCCTCCTGGATCTCTGTGGCCCTTATGCCATTTTTCACATATAGTGCCACTCCTCCTCCCTTCCTACCTACTCTGTCTCTTCTGAATATGTTGTAGCCAGGTATGGCCATCTCCCAGTCATGGTTATCATTACACCAGGTTTCAGTGATGGCCACAATGTCCAGGTCTGACTGCACCATGACAGCCTCCAGATCTTCCATCTTGTTGCTAAGGCTCCTGGCATTGGCACACATGGCTTTCTATGATTTGATCTCCCTAGACTGTTTCGCTGTTCTACTCCAGCCCCTTCCTTGGTTTTCTTTTATCCCTGGTTCTCCTTGCTGTCTGCCCTTCTGCTGAATTTTGCCCCTTTTCTGCCTATCCACCTCTTGAGCACTAATCTCCACCTTTTGCACATTGCTTTGTAGAGATAGCCACTCCTCTGGTTCACTGGTTCCACGGCTAGCTGTGGGGGGTGAGCAAGTAGGTACCCTCCTTGCTGGCCTGCCACTCCCCTTTGCTAGTTTAAATGCTTGTCAATGTAGCATTTAAACTTATCATTGAGTGCTTGGATTCCCCTCCAGGATGGATTCAGGCCGTCAGGCTTGAACAAACCTCCATCCCTCCAGTTGGGTCCCCAGTCACCAATGAATCCAAACCTTCCTCACAGCACCAGTTCTTCAACCATGAGTTAAAGTTCCTGATGCATGCACCCCATGCTCTCCTTGCCTCTCACAGTAGTACTTGAAAAGTGTGGCAGAAGTAGCTACTTGCTTGAGACCCTCCCCAATTTCCTAAACTCTTCCTGAACTTCCTCTGGCTCCCCATTTGCCAGGTCATTAGTACCTAGGTGGATAATGACATCCAGCTCACCCTCCCGTCTTGCCTTCCCAGTGATCCCCAGGATCTTCCTTCCATCCCTCCATGCCGTGGCACCTGGTAGGCACCTCACCTCCCTGTCCTCCCCCTCCTGTGTTCCTAGCTGGATCCCTCTCATGATGGAGTCCCCCACCAGGATTCGCTTCCTCCTCCTCTGGGGTCCACTGCTCTCCCCGCTGAGGTCACCTCCTTGACTAACCTCCACATCCTTTCCTTCCACTTCTCTGGGTACCTCTATTTGGTTGTCCCCATTTGCCAGTGTGGCATATGAGTTCCTGAGTGGAATAGGATCTGGGATGTGCCTCTGCCTGACCGCTCTAACCCTCCCTGAGCCCACTGTCACCCAAGTGCCGCTAGAGGGTCCCAAATTTAAATGGCAAGCATTTTTCTGATCACCAACTGAAAACAAAATGGTGGATTTGCGACACTACTAGGGCCATTTGCGACACAAAAAAGTGCATTTGCAACACTGCCGAACTTTTTGTTAACTTTTCCCATTGACTTATAATGGGAAATTGTTTTTTGAATAACTTTTGAACCGTTTAATATTTTTTCATGAAATCTTGAAAAGGCACATTGGGGACCCTGGGCATATGTTCCCTGAAGTTTTTGGACTGGCTGCACAAACCGTGCGCCCTGTAGGGACGAGCAAAAAATTCAAAAAAGTGTAAACGCGCACGCAGATCACGCTTAATAACTCCACAGCCGTATATCCAAACAGTACGAAAGTTAGCAGATCCCAAGATGTATGGGTCTTGATCGTGTATTCCAAATTTCAGGCAAATCCATTGAACAGTTACAAAGTTATTAAGGTGCAAAATTTTAGGTTTAACATGTAAGTGGCTCCACAACCCTAACTGGTAGCACTACGTGCTACCATAATTATTATATATATATATATATATATATATATATATATATATAAAATACAGTACGATAATTTTAAAACCCCAAAGGCAAACATGTGTTTTAAGAGAAAAAGCACACAATGTCCTTTAAGAAACAAACTTCAGCAAGCTAAAAACTTCAACACAAATAAAAGTAATTTAAAATAACATCCCTTTTAAATCAAGGTCCAATCTTCTTAAGTTGAGGATAGTATAATATAGTATAAGGATGTTAGAGCTGGAACTGGAACTGGAAATGGAACTTCAAAACAGCAGCCTTCCACAATCAGCAAGCTCTCTGGCCATTCCGAGCAACCTTCCTCCAGACACCGCGGTCCTGCTCCTGCCCTGCACCACCTTTGGGATGCTTTCCTTCTGCAGTGGGGAAGATAGAGAAAAACACCAGGGACTACTGCTGGACAAAGGTGCACAATAAGATTTTCTGGAAAGGGGATAAGCAGTTAAAGAGGCAAAGATGGCATATCTTTTAATAAATTTTGTGTAGCGTTATCCCCTGCTCACAGCCCTACTCCACAAGGTCAGGGAGCGCACAGCAGCACATCCATCTCTCACCAGTTACAGTCTCTACTCAAGTTCCAACCACCCAGCCACTATATTGATCACACCAAGGCCCATAGACAGGACAGGCAAACAGTTGTTATGGGGGAGTGGATATCTGCTTGCAGGCATTTGCATTGGTGTTTGGCAGTTATGCAGGCCCCCCCAGTTGTATCCATGTCCCTTTAGCATCCATATCCCAACAGAGTACCTCTCTGCAACTCCTCTTGCATCGGATCAACATTTCACCCTCTTACTTCTTAAGTGTCAGTCTTAGGAACCCTAACACCCTGGGCGTGCTCAAGGGTATGAGTCTGTGTGGAAACTGCACAACCTGTGCTTGTAACACAGTCATTCAGTGGAATTATTTCACCAAATTTTCAACTTAGGCATTTTGTCACTTCTGGCCATGAACACTGTCACTATGATTTTCTTACTGTGTACCGAACTCTGATTTCCCACAACTACTGCACTATTCTATGCCGGAAGTGTGAAAACACATTTCAGCCAGGATGTAAAAAATGACAGCTGTACTGTTCATAAGAAGGTGTGGGAAAATGCAAGTGTTGAAAATCTGGAGTGAAAATATGACAAATTCGCAAAGTTCTGAGTGTGCATGGAAACTGTGCAACGCACGCTCGTAAAACAGTCATTTTTGGAATTTTTGCACTGAATTTTTAACATAGGCATTTTAGGATGTCTGCTCATGAACAGTGTCACTGTGATTTTCTTGCTCTGTACCGAACATGATTTCCCACAGCGACTGCGTTATTGTACACCGGAAGTGCGAAAACACATGTCAGTCAGGATGTGATAAATGACAGCTGTACTGGTCATAAAGAGATGTGGGAAAATGGTAATGTTGAAAATCTGGAGTGGAAATATTCCAAATTCACAAACTTATGAGTGTGCGTAGAAACTGTGCAACACATGCTCGTAACACAGCCATTTTATGGACTTTTGCCACCAAATTTTCAACATAGGCATTTTAGGACCTCTGCTCACAAACAGCGTCACTGTGATTGTCTTACTCTGTAGCGAACACTGATTTCCAACAGCTACCATGCTATTTTGCACCGGAAGCGCGAAAACACATTTTGGCCAGGATGTGAAAAATGACAGCTGCACTTTTCATACGGAGGTGTGGAAATATGCCTATGTTGAAAATCTGGAGTGAAAGTATTACAAATTCACAAACTTATGAGTGTGCATGGAAACTGTGCAAAGCACACTGGTAAAACAGTAATTTTTTGGAATTTTTTCACCAAATTTGCAACATAGGCTTTTTGAAAGCCCACCTCATGAACGCCAACATTGTCATTTCATTAACTGGTCCCAAAAGGTGATTCTGCCAATGACTGTGAAATCACCTTTCGGGACCAAATAACGCCATGACAGTGACTGAATTCATGAGAAGGGGTGGCAAGAACCCCATGTTGAAAATTTGGTGCCAAAAGTCAAAAAAATGGCCAAGATATCCACCTAAGTTGGAAAACCCCTATTTATGCCATTATAAGCTTACCAGCATTTCCTCAGTTCGCTGTTGGCTTTGAAGAGTGCAGACGTGTTTCTGGTCCACCGAAGATCATCATGCCAGGCTCTGGAGGTAAGTATGAGGTGAGAGGGGTGCGGGGAGGTGGGTGCGCAGAGGGTAGCCGCGGGTTGGCGGGGGGGGCAAGGACTCACTCAGACACTGTTTTCTTGTTTTACAGGAACTAAAAAACACAAAACCGGATGCTTTTGGTATGCTGGGGTGGGCTCCCTGTGCCACCTAGGTGGGGGTGTGGGAGGTGGGAGTGCAGAGGGTGGGTGCGGGTTGGCAGGGGGCAAGGCACTCACCGAGGACCATTTTCTTGTTTCACAGGAATTGAAGAAAAAAAAAGACGCTGTTGGTATGCTGGGGTGGGCTCCAGCATGCCACCTATATGTTGTTGGGGGCGCTGGGCGGTGGGGACTTGGCACCCCCACGTATACAGTGTGTGTGTGTGAGAGGTGGGCATGAGCACACTGGGGTGGGCTCCCAGCATGCCAACTGTTTTTTTGGGCGGGGCTGCAGCCGATGGGGGATTGGGCACCTCCGTCACCACACAGTGTGCTGGGGGGGCGCATGAGCTGAGGGTGATTGGGCACCCCCCTCGGCACACAAGGTGGGGGCCAGGGAGAACAGTAAGGAGGGAGGGGGAGGGCATTAGCAGAGGGAGGAAGCAGGAGGGATTTGATGCCGAGCTGTGCATGACAGCAGTTCGGCTGACGACGTATGCTAATTGCATACATGCTACCACTGCTGATTGCAGCGGACCTTTTCTCAGAAGTGAAGACCAACACAGACAAACTGCTGACATACACAGCTCGGCATGCATTGGTCTCATAGGGTCATGTCTGCAACACTGAGCACTGCATTTGGGAGGAGGGTCACACACCTCCAAAAGTCATACTGTTGCAAGACGTTCCTTGGACATGCGTGCAAGCAAACGTAAAAAGGGATGCTAGTTACGGGAGACTTCAACCTAGACTCTGAACAATAATAAGACTATAGCTCTAAAATCTGTAAACTCAACTTCAGCCAATTAGTCATATCATGGAATAAGTGATTACAGACAGACAGATGTCCACTTCTTGCCCCAAGCTTTGCCCTCATGCTTTATGATGTTACTGACTCGCATGCTTGGGGGGAAGGGGTTATATGCTATTATACGACAGGTTTCTGTTCTCAGCCAATCACAGAACAGAATACCTGTCAGTTATTCCCTCACAAACTGCAAACCAAACCCCAAGAGTTGTTTATTTAATGAAACCCCGACCACAGTCGTTTAATGCAACAATAACCCCATCCACAGTCGTATTATGAAACATTAAGTCCACCCACAGTCGTTTAATGAAACATTGACCCCACCCACAGTCCTAATGAAAACTATCCCAAGCCCACACACAGAACACGCTTAACTTTCAGAACAAACAATTTAAAATGTCTGCACAACCAACTGATAATGTAAAATACAAATCTGCTTTTAAATGCAGACGTTCTTCTTGATCCCCAGTTCACCGTCAGGCTCCTTAGGGGCAAAGCATGCCACCTGCACCGTCTTGCTCTCCGGTCTACAAAACACGGAACAGGGGAGGGCCTCCAGGCGCTGCCGCGTTACCTCCTCCTCTTCGCTGGTATCCCCATTGGCCGGCGGTGGTACTATGATGCCAACAAGCACAGGAGGGATCAGCCTGTTGGTGGAAGCGGCTCCTCTGCTACTGCGTCATAGGATCGCCTTCACCGGCGCCCTCGTTACCCTTCCTCTGGCTCGTCACGGAGCCCTGCATGAAGAGTAAGAGGATGAATGGGCATGTGATGCTCCTCGCAACCGGCGGTGACTTGTTTACGCCTGACCACTCTGCCCAAGGTGGCAGAGCTCGAAGTGGAAACCCTTGAACTCGCCTCTGCCGCCATTTCACAGGCTCCCACGAGTTGCTCCCTATCCCCAGCAGCATCGCCTGACAAACTTTCAGTGTGTCTCGCACTAGTGGAGTCCACAGTGTCTCTCACGGTGGAGCAGTCCTTGCTGTTCCTAGCACAGCCCTCGCTGTTTTTCACACCGGGCTCTGAGTAGTCGGCAACAGCGAACACCTCCATCAGGAAGCGGGACAGCAGCTCCCTGCTCAGCTCTTTCTCCCACAACTCCCGGGAAAGGCACACTGAGCTGAGGTACATAAAACATAATTTGCCAACACACTCCAATTAGTAATAGTAATTAAGTTAGTTGGAGTACACTCGCAATAATCGGTTTCTGTGTTGATTAAACACCTCGGCATTTAATCCCCACAGAAGCTGGTTATTGCTTCGTTTACTCCAACTCGCTGAATGTTATCACTTAATTAATCTTGGTACATGATACCTAAATAAACCAGTCAACCTTAGGTCTTGTGGTTTATGTGGTATCACGTAACTCAGGTATGTAAAAAACATCTTATTATACACCATTGCCCACACATTATTCTGTGTATAATATCTGGTCTCTGTTTTTTTTTCCATAGGGAAACCCAGTTATAATTTGGTGTTACAACCAGCTGATTATAACGGCAAACATGCCCCAAGTTTCCCTATAAAATGCCATGCACCACAGTTCAACTCGCACATTTTCCTTACAGTTTCCGACAAACCATTGAATGAATTCTGCCTCTCCATGCTGTACCTTGATGAAAACTGTCATCTCCCTTGGCCATAGTGCTCCACAGACTGCAATTCCAGTTCCAGGTCACATAAAAAAAAAAATGAAAGTACTTTTGTGGCTCTGAAGCCTCACCTCAGCCAGACCGCGCATGCTACTCACTGCTACTGTACGGCTCTGCCCAAGCCCTCAACCACTTTCACTGCCACAACTGACTATCTAGAATAAACAGCAAGACCAATAAAAAATACAGTAAAAAGATAGAGGAAAAAAACAGTATTCCTATTAACAGTGTGCACAGCATCACCTTCTACTGGCCAAACTGAACACTATTACAAATATTCAAATCCTCAGGACAAAAAAAGAAAATCCCAGTAATTATATAAAATAAAACTAGGGGAGGTGTGTACAACTTCAATTTTACACACACCTTTAGTGTGGGATGCTTTTGTAAACCCCTCAATCTTCACTCTTGGGGGTTTATGTAACATTCCACACCTCAGGTGTGTGTAAAATTCTTATAATTATTGGGTTCTGTTTTTTTCAATGGAAAAAGCCGTTAGTTAAATACCGTAACACGCATTCATGCGGCTTCTTCCAATCCTAAAGTGCTCGAGACAGAAAGAGAAAGTCAGCGTGACCCTAACAGTGTCCATTTTCTCACAGAAATCAGTGTCCATAACAACTTACCTCCTCACTTGCATTTGCTCCGTACTAAATTGTCTCTGTCACAGTCTAACAACCTAAACAAAGTAAAAAAAAAAAATACAACAGACTGCTACACTCCACAATTTTACCATGCTCCCTAACCACTCTCCCTTTCAACCCTCACCTTTCCCCTGCAGGTCAAATGATGCCAGCACTTGAAAACAGTCGCTTCATGAAAAGGGACAGCAACGATCAGGACAGTTATTTTTCTTTACTTTTCTTCTTAAATAAGTAAATATTTACAGTTACTTGTAGAACCTGCAGTTCTCTGTTCCTTATTAAACCATTTACTCACCACGAGGTAAGACTCCAGTTTTTCCTTTTTTTTGCATTTCAACACCTACCAGAAAAAAATGAAACCATTCAATTATATATAACAAAGTATGGGGTGCAGTGTGTTTTACTCGAATTTAACACACACCCTCATTGTTGGACCCTCAGGCTTCGCCCTTGGGGTTTATGTGCCATCCAACAACTTGGGTGCGTGATAAATTCTCGTAACACACTGCACCCCATACTTTATCCTATATATATGTAACCCCCCTGCAAATGGGGGTTCCCAAAAGACTTCCAGGAGCTTGCTTGAATGCTCCAAGCCTGAATGGTGTTTGGCGTTTAAGCCACTTATCAGTGAGTGTTTTTAGAGCCTCTGGTACTGTCTCTTTAAGAGCTGTCTGCTTGCAGACATAATTAGTTTATATGGGGGGACTGTGTGTTTCTCTGTTTGAGTACCACTCGAACTGCTGCCAATTCACTTCATTTTGCAGTCACTAGGAGTGCAAGGGAACCTATCTGAAAGATGTAACTGTTTGCCAGAAATTATTTAGAGTAATAATGAAATTACAGTTTGTCTAACCTGCTTTCTTTGCAGTCAGAACTGTGTCTGCTAGTTCCCCATTCTAGTTTTGAACTGCTGAACTGGACCAATCAGTGTGGGGTAAGCTAGCTCTAAAATGGTGCCTTGGACGAATCAGAACTTGGACTCATAATCTGAGCCAGCCACAAGAGGATTGTATGGGCAGTGACTCTGGGAGATGTAGTTTAGACTTCAGTGCCTTTTGGACCAACAGCAGCAGTCTATTGTGGTGACAGCCAATCCAGTCAAGAACTGGAGGAACTCAAAGGAAGTGCCCGGTTTTGTCGGTTGGAGTTTCAGTTGAGCTTTGGCAGTGAAGAAGGAAGGAGCCCTGTGCTTTTTCAGTGTGCAGTTTTAGTCAAAAAACGTGTGTAAGGCCCAGAGTTCCGGTCTGCAGCTTGTGTAACAGCTTGTTAGGACTGAATCCGTCCTGTGAAAAGAATCAAAGGATCTCTGAAGAGTAGAAACCAGGCTCACCCTGTAGAAGACTGGAGGAATTGCTGAAAATTGCATTCGGTCTGTCAGGAACTGAATCTGCTGTGTGTTCTCCCGGGTATTGTGCAGTAATTGCGATCGGAATACAGATGCAGCCTGCCTGGTATAGTGCTTTCTTTTATATGGATGTGTGAAGAGGTTTGTGTACCTCAAGTGAGCCCTGCTGATATTGAAGGACCCTATCTTATTTGGAGGTCGTGAGTACTAATTCAGGGTCGCTCCCTGTTGAATTGCCACATTAAATCCAAATGGAATTACTGTACTGCTGACTGTTTAATTTTCCTTTTCTCTGTGTGAAAGGACCCTACCAGCTGCCACGGTTTGGACTAGCCACTAGGGCTTGGGTACCCAGGGACAGTAACTGATAGGGATAGGCCTGTGCACAGAGCCATAGATAGATTATTAGAGTGATAAGCTAATTAACCTGATTTCCCCTGTCCTTGTTATATCCCCTAAATAAATCAGAGCTGCTTGTTTCAGCAAAGTTATACTGCCTGAGGTATTTGTCTATGTTAAAGTACTGTACTGTGATTGTTGCATTGTATCTCATTTCACAGGAGGTCCCAGTGCCGGAACCAGACCTGGGGTAAGTGTATACTGTGAAGGTAATTCTGATATATTGTGTGGGCCACTAGTGGGAAGAAAGGGGTTGCAGTGTCCCAGAGGGCTGTGACCAAGTTAGTTTAACTATTGCAAACCCTGACCTCTGGGTGGAGGCACCGCCATTGGATCCAGGCCCTCAACCTGTTATTGGCAAATCAGGCAGGGTAGTAGCCCTGGGATGGCGCCATCTAGGGGTTACATCTTGGAGGCACCGCTGGGATTGTGTGTCCTCTAGTGGCCATATTCTGAACCACTGTTAAGAAAAAATGGGTACCCGACAGAAGTGGCTGTGCACCGGCTGGTGGAGTGGTGTACTGGGGAGAGATCGACCCCAAAATGCTATGCTTATCCTGGACATCCCCTGGGTATCAACACGGACACTGTGCAGGGAGTACTTTCCAAGGTGGAAGGTTTACAAACCCTGTGGTGGTGGGTCGGCATGCTAATCTGCTCACCCACACTTTCCTGGCCTAAGTAGAGTTTAAGGATCCCATAGATAGCTCCAAAGTGCCACAGACCATTACCCCAGAGGCCCTCACTGCTTGGAGAGTGATAACTAAGGACAGTAAGACCGGGGGAATCAGCCCCACCACTATCTGAAACTTTTGAGGAGAAATTTGCTGAATGGTTGCTGGGAGAGGGAAAACTGTGGAGGACTTGAAGAAACTATTCTTGCCACCTGGGGTGTTCCTCCCAACACCCTCTCCTGCTCCAGTGCCCGTAATGGTGGCTGAACCAATGCAGACTCTATTTCTGCACCTGCCATTAGTCACGACTCTTACCGAAGGTTGAGGATCTTCTCCGGCACCCTCCCACCCCCAAGGAGGATGACTGGGAGACCTGGATGACTATGTTGCCCCCAAGTGCTAGAATGGCAATGCTCGGGCGAGCGAAAGAGGGTTAGTGAGAGCCTCCGAGGTCCTGCCCTGGCTACCATCCGTGCTAGCGGGCCCAGTAACCCTGAAGCGACTGCACAGGCCTATCTTGAGGCCTTGGAGAATGTGTATGGGAGCCCAGATTCTGATGAGGACCTATGGTGGAGAGTAAAGAGATGCACAACAGTACCAAGGGGAGTTGTTGTCTGTGTATGTATCTCGGCTGGAAAAATTGTTGCAAGAATGCCTCAGAAAAGGTAGTTTGCCAGCGATTGAACTGGACCGAACCAGGCTGGACAGGATCCTTAAGTCTGCCCCTTCTCAGAACTGCTGTTGCTTCAGTTCGCCTGGCAGATCGACTGGAATCCCCACCCTCCTATGATGAGTTAATGAGGAGAAATTCGAGGAGTTGAGAAAAGGCGACCTCGGGAGGGACCTGCACAATAGCTGCGGCTACGACCGAGTGACTGAGGGTGACCCATCAAGTGAAGTTCAGGGGCAGAGGTTGGCAGTCAATGAGTGCTCTGACAAGGAAAAGATATGCCACAATGGAAGCGAACTGTTGAGAGAGATCCGGGAATTCAAAAACAGTCCTTTATGAAGGCCACGCCTGCAATGCAGGCCTGACCTATATCCGACTGCATCTGCTATGGGGTGGGGTACCCACCCATGTATCTCCTGCTGATAACAGCTCGAACTCGATTCCTTGACCATGGAAGTGGAGAAACTGACGAGATGTCTCCAAATGCTTATCACGCCGCAGACAGAGATGGCACAGGTTTCCAGTTAGTAATACCCGCCCTGGCTCCCAGTGTGGCGCCTCGGCCAGCTCAAACTCCAGAAAGTATGTTTTGCTATAATTGTGGGAAAGATGGGCACATGAAAGGGAATGCCAGTCCCAAAAGACACTGACAAAGTTGCATATAGGCTACAAGGAGAGCTTGGAGAAGAAATCAGTGGTTAAGAGGTGCGACCTATGATCCCAGTGAGGGCACCAAAAATGCTAATTCACGTCCTTTGTGGCAAGGTCAGTTGCCCAGGCCCCCTACCGCCTCTCAGACTGGTCCAGAATAGTGGGTCCCTCCATGGAGACCACTGTAAAGGTGAATGGAGTGTCTACAAGAGCTGTATTAGACAGTGGCTCCCAAGTGACAATTATGTTCCAGGATTGGTATCAGAAGCATTTGTCAGACGTACCCTTACAACCATTAGAAGGACTGCATGTATGGGGGTTAAGTGAGAAAGGCCTACCCCTATTCGGGTATATCCGATTTGGCTGTCTTTCCCCACCTCCGTGGCTGGAGTGGCCGAACAAGTAGAGACCCTAGCCTTAGTGTGTCCCCCACTGGACTGTATGATGGTGTCCCTTTGTTGATTGGAACAAATGCTCATATGTTAGGAAGGCTGGCACAGTTGTGTTATGAAAACAGGGGTCAAAGACTAGTAGAGCTTTAAGAGTTCCGGCTTTAATTAAGAAGGCCTATGAGGCACAGAGAGATGCTGAAAAACAGAACCAGAGGAACCGGTCGAGATGTATGGAAGAAGGATCCTGAGTCTCTGATCCTGGCCAAATGCCAGTGTACCTTACAGGGAGAGGTCCGTATCAGAAAGGATGTTAAGAATAAAATATTAATGTTGGATGCACCAGGCGATGGAAAATTGCCAGAGGGACTGCTGGTCAAGCCTAGTATTTTGCCCGCTAGAGCCATGCTTATGCCAGAAGGGTAATGGTCCAAGTTCATAATGTGTCTGAAAGAGACATTCGAGTAAACAGAGGTTGCATCCTGGCTAATGTGCATTGTGCAGACACTGCAGTGCTACCCAGCAGCAAGAGTTCAAGGAAGAATGACAGAGTAACGCCTGACTTGTTTGATTTCGCGACTCCCGCTGCCAGCTGAATGGAAAGTGAGGATCAGTGAAAGCTTGCCCAGAGAGACCAGGTGTTTTCTTTAAAGGAATGGGATGTAGGATGCGTGCAAGGAGCTGAGCACAATATCCGCTGCATGACGAAAGACCATTTCAGTGAGAGGTCTCGACGCCTGGCACCTGCTGACATAGATGATGTGAGACGGCATCTGCAGAGATGTTAGCTGCTGGTGTAATACAAGAATCCAGAAGCCCTTATGCTTCCCCATTGTGGTAGTGAGGAAAAGAATGGTACAGTAAGGATGTGTGTGGATTATACGCATTAAACCTCGGACTATCCTGATCAGTACACAATGCCCGCATTCAGGATGCTTGGACTGCCTAAGCAGGGAGCAAGTGGTTCTCTGTGCTGGATCTCCGCAGTGGGTACTACCAGATCCCGATGGCCCCAGAGGACCGTGAGAAGACGGCCTTTATCTGTCCGCTTGGCTTCTATGAATTCATGAGGATGCCTCAAAGGATTTCAGGTGCCCCAGCCACTTTTCAACGATTGATGGAGCGTGCAGTGGGGACATGAACTTACTAGAGTGCCTGGTATACCTAGATGATGTTATTGTATTTGGCAGCTCACTGGAGGAACATGAGAGCAGATTATTTAAGGTATTGGACCGACTGAGGACTTTGGCCTTAAACTGTCCATTGATAAGTGTCAATTCTTTCAAACATCAGTAAAGTATGTGGGACACATAGTATCCACCGAGGAATAGAGAACCGACCCAAGTAAAGTTGAGGCCTTGACCACCTGGCCACAGCCAAAAATCTAAAGAACTGCAAAGATTCCTGGGATTCTGTGGTTATTATCGACTTCATCAAGGACTATTCAAGAGTGATCCGCCCTTTACTTAACCTTACTCAAAGGTATCCCCAACCCACAAAAATACCAAAAGTCAGCGTCCCTCAAGACTGAAGGTGTATTTTCATCCAGTGAAGTATTTGGGGCCGCTGGACTCCTGATTAATGAGACTGCTTTTCATGAGATCATATATCAACTTACCCATGCTCCAGTGCTGGCCTATGCGATCCAAGAAAACCTTACGTCCTGCACACTGATGCTAGCTTGCAAGGGTTGGGGGCTGTGTTGTACCAAGAGCACGAGAATGGCCTGAGACCAGTGGCCTTTGCCAGTAGAAGCCTGACCCCATCCGAAAAGAACTATCCTGTACATAAGTTAGAGTTCCTAGCTTTGAGTGGGCTATTGTTGACCAATTCCATGAGTACTTGTATGGGGCTAAAATACTAGTAAAACTGACAATAATCCTTTGACCTATGTGCAGACCTCAGCTAAGTTGGATGCCACTGGCCATAGGTGGCTTTCTGCATTATCTACATATGACTATATAGAATACGAGCAGGTCTGAACCACATAGATGCTGATGCTCTCTCCGGAGCCTGTTTCCCAGAATGATTGGGTCCGATTAGCAGAACAGACATTCGGGCACTCTGCGGAAGTTTGACAGGGAGGAACAAATGTCCAGGACGCAGTGGACTGCATGGTGGATTGCTTGGGAGCCTCTGAGAATTGCATACCTGCTGCTTATTGCCACTTTTCTGCAATAGACATTGGTGCACTGCCTCAGCTGGACAATGACAGTATTCGCGGGCTCAATCCCGCAATCCCATGATCAAAGCAGCTTTAGAAGCCCTCTATGCAGGAAAGATGTTCAAATTACGCTCCACTGATTTGAGAACTGCACTGTTATACAAAGAAGGTCCTAAGTTGAAACTGATCAATAAACTGTTATACAGAGAAACAGTAGACAGAGGGGACAAGTAGACAAACAACAACTAGTGCTGCCCACTGCCTTCGAGACTCAGTACTGAGGTCCTTGCACAACCACATGGGGCACCTTGGTATAGACAGAACACTTGACTTGGTGAGATCCAGATTCTATTGGCCCAAGATGGGGCTGATGTGGAGCAACACATTCGAACTTGTAATCGCTGCTTACAGAGGAAAGCTTTGCCCCAGGGGGCTCCTTTGTTAACATAACCACCAGTGCACCCATGGAGCTGGTCTGTATTGATTTTCTAAGTTTGAGTCAGATCAAAGAAATATCAGTAATGTGCTGGTGGTCACTGACCATTTCACGAGATATGCCCAAGCTTTCCCACCAAGACCAGAAAGCATCCACTGTAGCCAAAGTACTTGTAGAAAACTTTTTGTTCACTATGGGGCTCCACAAAGAATCCATTCTGATCAAGGAGAGACTTTGAAGTCGTCTTATCAAAGAGATGCTTTCTCTGTGGGGAGTCGAAGTCCAGAACCACTCCTTACCACCCCAGGGGACCCACAGCCTGAACGTTTCAACCGCACTTTGCTAGATATGCTAGGCACCCTGCACCCAAAGGACAAGCCTAGATGGAGCCAACAAATTAGCACCCTGGTACATGCTTATAACTGCACCAAAAGTGATGCCACTGGATTCTCCCTACCGCCTGATGTTTGGAAGAAAGCTCGACTATCAGTAGATGTGTGTTTGGGGTCTCTCTGATGGGGTTCAAGCTGACAACTATTTACAGTATGTGCAAAAGTTAAAGGCCCAGCTAACTCATGCGTACCAACTGGCTCAAACCATGGCTGCCAAAAGAAATCTGGCCAACAAAGAAAGGTATGATAAAAGGTGAAAGCACAGGAACTCCAGGAGGAGATCGGGTATTGCTAAGAAATCTGGGACTGTATGGCAAGCACAAGATTGCTGACAGATGGCACCATCTCCCTCACATTGTAGTGGGCAAACTAGATGATCTGCCAGTGTACAAAGTAAGGCCTGAGAATAATTCAAAGATGTAAAACAATGCATAGAAATCATTTACTGCCCATTGGACAAATCTTAATTGAGTCTGAGCCCTAGAAGAAGCCCCTCTGGACCAGTGACTAGAGCTGCTGCTAAGAAAAGATCAGAAAGTCTGCACCTACAGAAGCAAAGTTAAAGTGTTCCCCTCCACAAGTCCCAGTTGAGCATGACTGTCAGTCCATATCGGAAGAAAGTAGAGTGACTTTGAATACTATCCTTCTTACTGAACTGAGTCAATTGTTTGGGGCAATCCCTAGTCAATACTGGAGACAAAGCTGGGCCTTCTGGACTGTCTAAGCCCCAGCTTCATCCCTGGAGCAATGCTCCCAGAAAGTGAAGTGCAAAGCATCAGATCAGATGAAATGGAATCATTGTGCATGGTTGAACTGTTTGAGCTTTCAGGGAGGAAAATGATAGATTGGAGCAGACTGGTGATACACCGAACAAGAAGAGTATTTTGAGTGTCCTGACAGTCCACTGCCAGTGTCGAGCTCTCCCTCTTGAGCCAAATGTTGTGGACTCAGAAACTGTAACTCCTGGAGCTGAAAGTGCCCCAAGTTCTAGCCTCTCTACCCCCATGGAGACTCCCTGACAAGTGAGGACAATGCTGAAAATGAGGCTCAGAGTGCAGAGACTATAACAGTTCCCCCTAGAAAGACTGGTCGAGCTGTAAAGCCTGTGGTGCACCTCAGTTATGATTCACTTGGGAGGCCTGTGGACTTGCCTCTCAATGTTGTCCATAAAGGAGTGTATGTGTCCCCGAGCTCATTGCCCAAACTGAGCATCAGTGCTAACTCCAAGTTACTTGTGTTGCCCTCTAAGTATGGTGCCCTTGCCCCGTCCAGCCCCAAGGTAACTGATAGGGAAGGGCCCCCTCTCTTCAGGTTTCATGTACAAGAGGTAATAACTTGAGTTATGGTACAATGTGTGTGTAATACTGTGTAAAGAGTCACGTACTGCAATGTTTCAGAAATGTATTCTTGGTAAAATGATATATTGACTGATGATTACATGTGTGAGCCTAATGCAAATGTATATGGTTGCAGTTAAAACTTATGGGGGGGTACTTGCTTGACGCGGACGTCAAGCTTTCCCAAACCAGGAAGGGTGTAACCCCCTGCAAATGGGGGTTCCAAAAGACTTCCAGGAGCTTGCTTGAATGCTCCAAGCCTGAATAGTGTTTGGCGTTTAAGCCACTTATCAGTGAGTGTTTTAGAGCCTCTGGTACTGTCTCTTTAGAGCTGTCTGCTTGCAGACATAATTAGTTATATGGGGGACTGTGTGTTTCTCTGTTTGAGTACCACTCGAACTGCTGCCAATTCACTTCATTTTGCAGTCACTAGGAGTGCAAGGGAACCTATCTGAAAGATGTAACTGTTTGCCAGAAATTATTTAGAGTAATAATGAAATTACAGTTTGTCTAACCTGCTTTCTTTGCAGTCAGAACTGTGTCTGCTAGTTCCCCATTCTAGTTTTGAACTGCTGAACTGGACCAATCAGTGTGGGGTAAGCTAGCTCTAAAATGGTGCCTTGGACGAATCAGAACTTGGACTCATAATCTGAGCCAGCCACAAGAGGATTGTATGGGCAGTGACTCTGGGAGATGTAGTTTAGACTTCAGTGCCTTTTGGACCAACAGCAGCAGTCTATTGTGGTGACAGCCAATCCAGTCAAGAACTGGAGGAACTCAAAGGAAGTGCCGGTTTTGTCGGTTGGAGTTTCAGTTGAGCTTTGGCAGTGAAGAAGGAAGGGCCATGCTTTTTCAGTGTGCAGTTTTAGTCAAAAAAACGTGTATAAGGCCCAGAGTTCGGTCTGCAGCTTGTGTAACAGCTTGTTAGGACTGAATCCGTCCTGTGAAAAGAATCAAAGGATCTCTGAAGAGTAGAAACCAGGCTCACCCTGAAGACTGGAGGAATTGCTGAAAATTGCATTCGGTCTGTCAGGAACTGAATCTGCTGTGTGTTCTCCGGGTATTGTGCAGTAATTGCGATCGGAATACAGATGCAGCCTGCCTGGTATAGTGCTTTCTTTTATATGGATGTGTGAAGAGGTTTGTGTACCTCAAGTGAGCCCTGCTGATATTGAAGGACCCTATCTTATTTGGAGGTCGTGAGTACTAATTCAGGGTGCTCCTGTTGAATTGCCACATTAAATCCAAATGGAATTACTGTACTGCTGACTGTTTAATTTTCCTTTTCTCTGTGTGAAAGGACCCCTACCAGCTGCCACGGTTTGGACTAGCCACTAGGGCTTGGGTACCCAGGGACAGTAACTGATAGGGATAGGCCTGTGCACAGAGCCATAAAGGTAGATTATTAGAGTGATAAGCTAATTAACCTGATTTCCCCTGTCCTTGTTATATCCCCTAAATAAATCAGAGCTGCTTGTTTCAGCAAAGTTATACTGCCTGAGGTATTTGTCTATGTTAAAGTACTGTACTGTGATTGTTGCACTGTATCTCATTTCACAGGAGGTCCCAGTGCCGAACCAGACCTGGGGTAAGTGTATACTGTGAAGGTAATTCTGATATATTGTGTGGGCCACTAGTGGGAAGAAAGGGGTTGCAGTGTCCCAGAGGGCTGTGACCAAGTTAGTTTAACTATTGCAAACCCTGACCTCTGGGTGGAGGCACCCCATTGGATCCAGGCCCCTCAACCTGTTATTGGCAAATCAGGCAGGGGTAGTAGCCCTGGGATAGCGCCATCTGGGGTTACATCTTGGAGGCACCGCTGGGATTGTGTGTCCTCTAGTGGCCATATTCTGAACCACTGTTAAGAAAAAATGGGTACCCGACAGAAGTGGCTGTGCACGGCTGGTGGGTGGTGTACTGGGAGGAGATCGACCCCAAAATGCTATGCTTATCCTGGACATCCCCTGGGTATCATACGGACACTGTGCAGGAGTACTTTCCAAGGTGGAAGGTTTACAAAACCCTGTGGTGGTGGGTCGGCATGCTAATCTGCTCACCCACTTTCCTGGCCCTAGTAGAGTTTAAGGATCCCATAGATAGCTCCAAAGTGCCACAGACCATTACCCCAGAGGAGCCCTCACTGCTTGGAGAGTGATAACTAAGGACAGTAAAGACCTGGGGAATCAGCCCCACCACTATCTGAAACTTTTGAGGAGAAATTTGCTGAATGGTTGCTGGGAGAGGGAAAACTGTGGAGGACTTGAAGAAACTATTCTTGCCACCTGGGGTGTTCCTCCCAACACCCTCTCCTGCTCCAGTGCCCGTAATGGTGGCTGAACCAATGCAGACTCCTATTTCTGCACCTGCCATTAGTCACGACTCTTACCGAAGGTTGAGGATCTTCTCCGGCACCCTCCCACCCCCAAGGGAGGATGACTGGGAGACCTGGATAGACTATGTTGCCCCCAAGTGCTAGAATGGCAATGCTCGGAGGCGGCGAAAGAGGGTTAGTGAGAGCCTCGAGGTCCTGCTCTGGCTACCATCCGTGCTAAGCGGGCCAGTAACCCTGAGCGACTGCACAGGCCTATCTTGAGGCCTTGGAGAATGTGTATGGGAGCCCAGATTCTGATGAGGACCTATGGTGGAGAGTAAGAGATGCACAACAGTACCAAGGGAGTTGTTGTCTGTGTATGTATCTCGGCTGGAAAAATTGTTGCAAGAATGCCTCAGAAAAGGTAGTTTGCCAGCGATTGAACTGGACCCGAACCAGGCTGGACAGGATCCTTAAGTCTGCCCCCTTCTCAGAACTGCTGTTGCTTCAGTTACGCCTGGCAGATCGACTGGAATCCCCACCCTCCTATGATGAGTTAATGAGAGAAATTCGAGGAGTTGAGAAAAGGCGACCTCGGGAGGGACCTGCACCAATAGCTGCGGCTATGACCCGAGTGACTGAGGTTGACCCATCAAGTGAAGTTCAGGGGCAGCGGTTGGCAGTCAATGAGTGCTCTGACAAGGAAAAAGATATGCCACAATGGGGCGAACTGTTGAGAGAGATCCGGGAATTCAAAAACAGTCCCTTTATGAAGGCCACGCCTGCAAGACGGGCCCTGACCTATATCCGACTGCATCTGCTATGGGGTGGGGGTACCCACCCATGTATCTCCTGCTGATAACAGCTCGAACTCGATTCCTTGACCATGGAAGTGGAGAAACTGACGAGATGTCTCCAAATGCTTATCACGCCGCAGACAGAGATGGCACCAAGGTTTCCAGTTAGTAATACCCGCCCTGGCTCCCAGTGTGGCGCCTCGGCCAGCTCAAACTCCAGAAAGTATGTTTTGCTATAATTGTGGGAAAGATGGGCACATGAAAGGGAATGCCAGTCCCAAAAGACACTGACAAAGTTGCATATAGGCTACAAGGAGAGCTTGGAGAAGAAATCAGTGGTTAAGAGGTGCACGACATGATCCCAGTGAGGGCACCAAAATGCTAATTCACGTCCTTTGTGGCAAGGTCAGTTGCCCAGGCCCCTACCACGCCTCTCCAGACTGGTCCAGAATAGTGGGTCCCTCCATGGAGACCACTGTAAGGTGAATGGAGTGTCTACAAGAGCTGTATTAGACAGTGGCTCCCAAGTGAC
Organism: Neoceratodus forsteri; assembly: GCA_016271365.2. Classification (NCBI taxonomy): domain Eukaryota; kingdom Metazoa; phylum Chordata; order Ceratodontiformes; family Ceratodontidae; genus Neoceratodus; species Neoceratodus forsteri. The sequence continues at coordinate 1,373,793,060 of CM057452.1, forward strand.
AATTATGTTCCAGGATTGGTATCAGAAGCATTTGTCAGACGTACCCTTACAACCATTAGAAGGACTGCATGTATGGGGGTTAAGTGAGAAGGCCTACCCCTATTCCGGGTATATCCGAATTTGGCTGTCTTTCCCCACCTCCGTGGCTGGAGTGGCCGAACAAGTAGAGACCCTAGCCTTAGTGTGTCCCCCACTGGACTGTATGATGGTGTCCCTTTGTTGATTGGAACAAATGCTCATATGTTCGGAAGGCTGGCACAGTTGTGTTATGAAAACAGGGTCAAAGACTAGTAGAGCTTTAAGAGTTCGGCTTTAATTAAGAAGGCCTATGAGGCACAGAGATGCTGAAAAACAGAACCAGAGGAACCGGTCGGGAATTGTATGGAAGAAGGATCCTGAGTCTCTGATCCTGGCGCAAATGCCCAGTGTACCTTACAGGGAGAGGTCCGTATCAGAAAGGATGTTAAGAATAAAATATTAATGTTGGATGCACCAGGCGATGGAAAATTGCCAGAGGGACTGCTGGTCAAGCCTAGTATTTTGCCCGCTAGAGCCCATGCTTATGCCAGAAGGGTAATGGTCCAAGTTCATAATGTGTCTGAAAGAGACATTCGAGTAAACAGAGGTTGCATCCTGGCTAATGTGCATTGTGCAGACACTGCAGTGCTACCCAGCAGCAAGAGTTCAAGGAAGAATGACAGAGTAACGCCTGACTTGTTTGATTGGCGACTCCCGCTGCCAGCTGAATGGAAAGTGAGGATCAGTGAGAAGCTTGCCCAGAGAGACCAGGTGTTTTCTTTAAAGGAATGGGATGTAGGATGCGTGCAAGGAGCTGAGCACAATATCCGGCTGCATGACGAAAGACCATTTCGTGAGAGGTCTCGCGCCTGGCACCTGCTGACATAGATGATGTGAGACGGCATCTGCAAGAGATGTTAGCTGCTGGTGTAATACAAGAATCCAGAAGCCTTATGCTTCCCCATTGTGGTAGTGAGGAAAAGAATGGAACAGTAAGGATGTGTGTGGATTATCGCACCTTAAACCGCGGACTATCCCTGATCAGTACACAATGCCCGCATTCAGGATGCTTTGGACTGCCTAAGCAGGGAGCAAGTGGTTCTCTGTGCTGGATCTCCATGATGGAATTTTCCTGAATCCCGATGGCCCCCAGAGGGACCGTGAGAAGAGCGGCCTTTATCTGTCCGCTTGGCTTCTATGAATTCATGAGGATGCCTCAAGGGATTTCAGGTGCCCCAGCCACTTTTCAACGATTGATGGAGCGTGCAGTGGGGGACATGAACTTACTAGAGTGCCTGGTATACCTAGATGATGTTATTGTATTGGCAGCTCACTGGAGGAACATGAGCGAGATTATTTAAGGTATTGGACCGACTGGAGGACTTTGGCCTAAACTGTCCATTGATAAGTGTCAATTCTTTCAAACATCAGTAAATATATGGGACACATAGTATCCACCGAGGAATAGAGACCGACCCAAGTAAAGTTGAGGCCTTGACCACCTGGCACAGCCCAAAAATCTAAAAAGAACTGCAAAGATTCCTGGGATTCTGTGGTTATTATCGGCGTTTCATCAAGGACTATTCAAGAGTGATCCGCCCTTTACTTAACCTTACTCAAGGGTATCCCCCAACCCACAAAAAATACCAAAAGTCAGCGTCCCTCAAGACTGAAAGGGTGTATTTTCATCCGAGTGAAGTATTTGGGGCCCGCTGGACTCCTGATTGTGAGACTGCTTTTCATGAGATCATATATCAACTTACCCATGCTCCAGTGCTGGCCTATGCCGATCCAAGAAAACCTTACGTCCTGCACACTGATGCTAGCTTGCAAGGGTTGGGGCTGTGTTGTACCAAGAGCACGAGAATGGCCTGAGACCAGTGGCCTTTGCCAGTAGAAGCCTGACCCCATCCGAAAAGAACTATCCTGTACATAAGTTAGAGTTCCTAGCTTTGAAGTGGGCTATTGTTGACCAATTCCATGAGTACTTGTATGGGGCTAAAATACTAGTAAAAACTGACAATAATCCTTTGACCTATGTGCAGACCTCAGCTAAGTTGGATGCCACTGGCCATAGGTGGCTTTCTGCATTATCTACATATGACTATGCTCTCGAATACCGAGCAGGTCTGAACCACATAGATGCTGATGCTCTCTCCCGGAGGCCTGTTCCCCAGAATGATTGGGTCCGATTGGCAGAACCTGACATTCGGGCACTCTGCCGGAAGTTTGACAGGGAGGAACAAATGTCCACGGACGCAGTGGACTGCATGGTGGATTGCTTGGGACCCTCTGAGAATTGCATACCTGCTGCTTATTGCCACTTTTCTGCAATAGACATTGGTGCACTGCCTCGGCTGGACAATGACAGTATTCGGCGGGCTCAATCCCGCGATCCCATGATCAAAGCAGCTTTAGAAGCCCTCTATGCAGGAAAAGATGTGTCCAAATTACGCTCCACTGATTTGAGAACTGCACTGTTATACAAAGAAGGTCCTAAGTTGAAACTGATCAATAAACTGTTATACAGAGAAACAGTAGACAGAGGGGGACAAGTAGACAAACAACAACTAGTGCTGCCCACTGCCTTTCGAGACTCAGTACTGAGGTCCTTGCACAACCACATGGGGCACCTTGGTATAGACAGAACACTTGACTTGGTGAGATCCAGATTCTATTGGCCTAAGATGGGGGCTGATGTGGAGCAACACATTCGAACTTGTAGTCGCTGCTTACAGAGGAAAGCTTTGCCCCAGGGGCTGCCCCTTTGTTAACATAACCACCAGTGCACCCATGGAGCTGGTCTGTATTGATTTTCTAAGTTTGGAGTCAGATCAAAGAAATATCAGTAATGTGCTGGTGGTCACTGACCATTTCACGAGATATGCCCAAGCTTTCCCCACCAAAGACCAGAAAGCATCCACTGTAGCCAAAGTACTTGTAGAAAACTTTTTTGTTCACTATGGGGCTCCACAAAGAATCCATTCTGATCAAGGGAGAGACTTTGAGAGTCGTCTTATCAAAGAGATGCTTTCTCTGTGGGGAGTGCGAAAGTCCAGAACCACTCCTTACCACCCCCAGGGGGACCCACAGCCTGAACGTTTCAACCGCACTTTGCTAGATATGCTAGGCACCCTGCACCCAAAGGACAAGCCTAGATGGAGCCAACAAATTAGCACCCTGGTACATGCTTATAACTGCACAAAAGTGATGCCACTGGATTCTCCCCTACCGCCTGATGTTTGGAAGAAGCTCGACTACCAGTAGATGTGTGTTTGGGGTCTCTCCTGATGGGGTTCAAGCTGACAACTATTTACAGTATGTGCAAAAGTTAAAGGCCCAGCTAACTCATGCGTACCAACTGGCAAACCATGGCTGCCAAAAGAAATCTGGCCAACAAAGAAAGGTATGATAAAAGGTGAAAGCACAGGAACTCCAGGAGGGAGATCAGGTATTGCTAAGAAATCTGGGACTGTATGGCAAGCACAAGATTGCTGACAGATGGCACCATCTCCCTCACATTGTAGTGGCAAACTAGATGATCTGCCAGTGTACAAAGTAAGGCCTGAGAATAATTCAAAAGATGTAAAACAATGCATAGAAATCATTTACTGCCCATTGGACAAATCTTAATTGAGTCTGAGCCCCTAGAAGATGCCCCTCTGGACCAGTGACTAGAGCTGCTGCTAAGAAAAGATCAAGAAAGTCTGCACCTACAGAAGCAAAGTTAAAGTGTTCCCTCCACAAGTCCCAGTTGAGCATGACTGTCAGTCCATATCGGAAGAAAGTGAGAGTGACTTTGAATACTATCCTTCTTCTGAACTGAGTCAATTGTTTCGGGCAATCCCTAGTCAATACTGGAGACAAAGCTGGGCCTTCTGGACTGTCTAAGCCCCCAGCTTCATCCCTGGAGCCAATGCTCCCAGAAAGTGAAGTGCAAAGCATCAGATCAGATGAAATGGAATCATTGTGCATGGTTGAACTGTTTGAGCTTTCAGGAGGAAAATGATAGATTGGGGCAGACTGGTGATACACCGAACAAGAAGAGTATTTTGAGTGCCCTGACAGTCCACTGCCAGTGTCCGAAAGCTCTCCCTCGAGCCAAATGTTGTGGACTCAGAAACTGTAACTCCTGGAGCTGAAAAGTGCCCAAGTTCTAGCCTCTCTACCCCATGGAGACTCCCTGACAAGTGAGGACAATGCTGAAAATGAGGCTCAGAGTGCAGAGACTATAACAGTTCCCCTAGAAAGACTGGTCGAGCTGTAAAGCCTGTGGTGCACCTCAGTTATGATTCACTTGGGAGGCCTGTGGACTTGCCTCTCAATGTTGTCCATAAAGGAGTGTATGTGTCCCGAGCTCATTGCCCAAACTGAGCATCAGTGCTAACTCCAAGTTACTTGTGTTGCCCTCTAAGTATGGTGCCCTTGCCCGTCAGCCCCAAGGTAACTGATAGGAAGGGCCCCTCTCTTCAGGTTTCATGTACAAGAGGTAATAACTTGAGTTATGGTACAATGTGTGTGTAATACTGTGTAAGAGTCACGTACTGCAATGTTTCAGAAATGTATTCTTGGTAAAATGATATATTGACTGATGATTACATGTGTGAGCCTAATGCAAATGTATATGGTTGCAGTTAAAACTTATGGGGGGGTACTTGCTTGACGCGGACGTCAAGCTTTCCCAGGCCAGGAAGGGTGTAACCCCCCTGCAAATGGGGGTTCCCAAAAGACTTCCAGGAGCTTGCTTGAATGCTCCAAGCCTGAATGGTGTTTGGCGTTTAAGCCACTTATCAGTGAGTGTTTTTAGAGCCTCTGGTACTGTCTCTTTAAGAGCTGTCTGCTTGCAGACATAATTAGTTTATATGGGGGGACTGTGTGTTTCTCTGTTTGAGTACCACTCGAACTGCTGCCAATTCACTTCATTTTTGCAGTCACTAGGAGTGCAAAGGGAACCTATCTGAAAGATGTAACTGTTTGCCAGAAATTATTTAGAGTAATAATGAAATTACAGTTTGTCTAACCTGCTTTCTTTGCAGTCAGAACTGTGTCTGCTAGTTCCCCATTCTAGTTTTGAACTGCTGAACTGGACCAATCAGTGTGGTAAGCTAGCTCTAAAATGGTGCCTTGGACGAATCAGAACTTGGACTCATAATCTGAGCCAGCCACAAGAGGATTGTATGGGCAGTGACTCTGGGAGATGTAGTTTAGACTTCAGTGCCTTTTTGGACCAACAGCAGCAGTCTATTGTGAGTGACAGCCAATCCAGTCAAGAACTGGAGGAACTCAAAGGAAGTGCCGGTTTTGTCGGTTGGAGTTTCAGTTGAGCTTTGGCAGTGAAGAAGGAAGGAGCCTGTGCTTTTCAGTGTGCAGTTTTAGTCAAAAAACGTGTGTAAGGCCCAGAGTTCGGTCTGCAGCTTGTGTAACAGCTTGTTAGGACTGAATCCGTCCTGTGAAAAGAATCAAAGGATCTCTGAAGAGTAGAAACCAGGCTCACCCTGTAGAAGACTGGAGGAATTGCTGAAAATTGCATTCGGTCTGTCAGGAACTGAATCTGCTGTGTGTTCTCCGGTATTGTGCAGTAATTGCGATCGGAATACAGATGCAGCCTGCCTGGTATAGTGCTTTCTTTTATATGGATGTGTGAAGAGGTTTGTGTACCTCAAGTGAGCCCTGCTGATATTGAAGGACCCTATCTTATTTGGAGGTCGTGAGTACTAATTCAGGTCGCTCCCTGTTGAATTGCCACATTAAATCCAAATGGAATTACTGTACTGCTGACTGTTTAATTTTCCTTTTCTCTGTGTGAAAGGGCCCTACCAGCTGCCACGGGTTTGGACTAGCCACTAGGGCTTGGGTACCCAGGGACAGTAACTGATAGGGATAGGCCTGTGCACAGAGCCATAATGAGATTATTAGAGTGATAAGCTAATTAACCTGATTTCCCCTGTCTTGTTATATCCCCTAAATAAATCAGAGCTGCTTGTTTCAGCAAAGTTATACTGCCTGAGGTATTTGTCTATGTTAAAGTACTGTACTGTGATTGTTGCACTGTATCTCATTTCACAGGAGGTCCCAGTGCCGGAACCAGACCTGGGGTAAGTGTATACTGTGAAGGTAATTCTGATATATTGTGTGGGCCACTAGTGGGAAGAAAGGGGGGTTGCAGTGTCCCAGAGGGCTGTGACCAAGTTAGTTTAACTATTGCAAACCCTGACCTCTGGGTGGAGGCACCCGCCATTGGATCCAGGCCCCTCAACCTGTTATTGGCAAATCAGGCAGGGGTAGTAGCCCCTGGGATAGCGCCATCTAGGGGTTACATATAATAACTGGGGAGTGTTGTCTCCCATAGGTAAAACCCGGTTATAATTCGCTGTTATAACCCATGGGTTATAATGGCGAACATGCACTAGGTTTCCCTCACTCCACGAATGCGCAAGCCTCTACTCTACCCTGAATCACCACTCTCTATTCTGCCACCAGCAGCATTCAGTGGTAAGTAAATAAATAAAAAGAACTCGCCAGTCACCTCTCGTCCCTAAACTTCACCAAACCTTTCACAGGAGCTCCTTAAACATTCTTTTTAAAAAGAAAGGAAAAAGGCAAGTTTTCAGCAGCTGTGGACTGTGGACCACACTTCAAGCCAACAAGACCATGGCTGAACACAGATTAATTTATATTTTATATAATTGCTTTGGTGAGAAAACGCTCCCAGGCAATTACATAAAATAAAATACGGGGTGGTGTGTAAAACTCGATTTTACACACACACCCTCATTGTGGGATGCATTTCATAAATTTATGTAGCATCCCACAACTCGGATGTGGGTAAAATCTCGTTATACACACCACCCCATACTTTATTATCTACTTTATAAACACCTCCCCATGTATTATTCTACATACAGTACTGTAATATAATAATCGGGTAAACATAAACAGCACAGGTAGACTTTCAGAGGTAAATAGTAGCATGTGCAACTATTAATGAAACAAATACTGGGGAAGATTGAAATGAAAACATATTTGGAAACAGATTTGAGATTAAAGGTGGTTATAGGCAGTTGCAAACATAGGTGGTATCATAACAGAGGAGGTCAGTTGGGGTTTAGAAGGAAAGCACAGAATGCATAAGAGGTTGAAAGCTTTATTGGAGGCAGGAGAACCTGAAGGCAAGAACTGACGGCCCCATAGATAATTTTATGCAAGGGAGAGGGAGTATAAGGGGGTAGGGAGACTGGAGAGAGAGATGAAACTAAGATAAGAGTTATAAGCAAGATACCATAAGCATAAGATTTAATCAGAAGTCCATACTGAAGGTGCTGAGAATATTCACCAGTGTGGTGGAAGGCCTTCTCCTTTAATCAGCAAATGCTCTAAAATACATTACCTGTATTACTAAAAAAATACTGAAACCTGCACCCTTTAAAAAAGAACTAAAGCCTCTCAATTATATAGATATGTAACTGCATTATGCAAATATTATATTACATGTGTTTTGTAGTACTTAGTTTCATTTGTATATGATGTCTCACACTATGTTCAGTGGCGTCATGTCCAGAGAGCATGGGGGACATACACCCCCCAAATAATTTATCACACAACAAATAAAAATAATATTCCCTATTTTTTTCTCCTGTTTGCCAGTACAAAAAAATCAGTGTTCCTTTTGTAAAGGATCAGAACCTGGGTGGATGTGGTATGTCCTCAGAAGGTTTGAACTGATTTTTGTGTGTTTTTTTGAGACAGTGGTAAACTGGCGGTTGGTGCCTGCCACATACCTATACAGAGAGTGAGCACTAGAATTATCACTGCAGTTAGTAGGCTGCAAAGCCCTAATTGACTATGGCAGTTTTCTTTCCCACCATGACTGAGGACTGACTGACTACTGTCAGTGAGGAGTACTCAAGTCATAGTGAGTGTGCACCAGCAGGAAGAAGGAAAAAATTAAATAAAGAAAAGTGGAGCGTGACTCAGCAGAAGGAGAAGCAGGCATTGGCAGTCAGCAGCAAGAAAGACTGAGGAAGGCAGCACGGAGGTCAACATTGTAAGTCCTCCTGTTTGACTGTTTAGCCAAGTGGAGGAGCAGTGAAATGAGATGGCAGGCAGTGGGTACTAGTCCGTGCAGCCAACCAGCAACACGGAGGAGGGAGCAGCTGCAGCATGGAGCAAAGGAAATACAGAGTACCAGCTGGGGGGAGATCTGGCAGCCTGAGAGTCAGACCAGCAGAAGACCCTAACAGCAGCCTTGGTCTGGCAGGCAGGCCGCATTTTTGAATTGAAGCCACAAGGACAGAGAGACATAGAGCAGATGACTCAAGACCTGGAGAGAGCAGGAGAGAAACTGACAAGCCAGGGAAGACCCAAGGATCAAGAGTGAGACAACAATGTCAAAGTTGTAACCTCCACCATGAGGCCACGACCCACAACATGTCACTGAACACTGACCGACTCCTTTCAGAGACAGCCAGGCATTGTATTTTTTTTGTTGTTTTTAATCAGTCCTTATTGGCTGCAATGCCAGTGCAAGACAGGTTATGCAGTAGCCACAGAAAGTTGCTGGTACACCTTAGGCACCTAGTCACCTTATGGTGAGGTGGCAAGCTGAAGGATGCTATGATGCTCAGTCAAGAGCTTACCTCTCAGCTGTCTGATTTTCTAGGACTTCCTGGTTTGTGTTTCTTAATGGCTTTTCTCTGTCACTCCTAAAATTGGTGCGTGTTTCTGTCATTGATGTTGGACATCTGTAAATTGTCCCTAATTTATTGAAGCCCCCTCTCCTTTATTTGTGCAATATTTCCATATAATTCTGCTGAGATTTAGCAGGTTGTGGAACAGTTTCATAACTTGCTAAAAGCCATCAAAGTGCACCACTTAGCTGTGATTGTTTTCAAATGTTCACAGGGGCATGACCCCCAGAAAGGTAAAGATTTTGTGCCCCTCTAAAAAGTTGGCTTGCATGATGCCCCTGACTATGTCTATCTACAGTATGTATATATCAAGGTCATATCTGTAAATATGCTATGTCAGTCTAGAGCACTAAATGGTAATCAAAAACTTAAATAAATAAAATATCTGGATGGACTGCAGTGATCTTGGCTCTGGCGGAGAAGGTGCTCCACACAAAGCAGGGCTCCAAGATCTTCAGGGATCAGTATTTTTTTTTTCAGGAAAATGTAACAGTTTATTACATACTTATATAGGAATACTGAGTCATTCAGGTTCCATAGGAAATAATGTAATTTATTGGAAGATAAGAGAAATCAGCTCCGAATTACAGGACAAATGAAAAAGCATACACCTTAACCTTTTGCCACTGTAATGTTGGACACTGACACTTTAAATGGGGGAGGGGGGTTATAAATCAGGAGCCTTCCTCATAATCTGGGATACTTGAAAAGAGGTATGTGATCAAGGATGAAAACACAAATTCCCTCTAGTCTGTATATAAATCTCTCTGTAGTCTGTATACAGGCATATAAGCACTCTGAAATCAGTACAGCTGCCTGGTACAGTAAGTGCGATTGGTACCAGACCCCTCCCTGCATTGCTGTATTAGCTGTTTGATACCCATTTTGGACAATGGCTGGATGCCATTGGTCACTGCCCCCCATCCATCTGCGTTATGCAATTCATCATTGGTGACTTTACCGTATCTGTGTGCGGCTTAGAAGGCGTTCAACAGTTGGACTGTAAGCCGCCCTATGTGCAGTACACAGAACTCTCCACACAGAAATAAGTTAAGCAGCCGCCAAAGGGAAGCCCGACAATTGCACGCAGGTGAGAGAGTGAGAGAAATTGGGCGCGTGCGAGGCGAGCGGGCTGGTCCACTGCAGGGTGTGGCGCACGCAATTGCAGGTTCTGCACTTCACTGAACTGGACCATAGTTTAAAAACTTATTAACAGTTCAATTAGTCACGTAAAAGTGCGAAAACTACAAAGAAAAATAATTAGGCGACGGGATGCGAAAATGTGAAATGTTGACTATGCCTCTTTAAACAGAAGTCTTTTTTTTACTTTATGGTAGCTTTGATAGTCCAGTATAAATAGCAGTTTAAGGTCCGAAGGCAGTGGGACACTAGGTGCATGACGTCCACTACCTACTTCTTAATCCTTAAACCGAACCGTTACAGGACGTAAAATGAATGTAGGTGCAGCATACCAAAGCTGTTTCCCTTCAGTTTAATAGCTACAGTGTTATTACTTACTGCTAGCATCGCGATTTTCATGTGCAACTTATTTTAACTACACGTTGTCTTCTGCGAGCACTAGAATGCATGCAAACAAAGGCTGAACACCAATATCTCGGGTTTCCCCTTGTACTTCTGGCATCTACTTTTCCTAGAACCAGTCTGGGCGGGGAGTAGTTGCAGTTTTATTTATGTTCCAGTGATAATTTTTCTTCATGTTGAACGTGTTACTGTGACAGTAAGCGAAGTTGCTGCGTTGCGGAAGTGTCCTTATTATGGACGATGGAGAGACCGTACGCCCACATGCACGGGGTGTGTTTACTGTAATTTTGGTAAATTTTGAAATGATCAGTTGAGAGTCGCTCTGTTCTGGGTAGGCAGAGCAATCTCGGTTTTCCACTGTGCCTAGTACAATTTAACTGGGGGTGAGGAGGCGAGTGAGAGCTTTTCTATTACAACTCTAAACGTCTTCAACGCTTACGATCGATCCTCCTGTATAGTAACTACTACACTAGTAATGTTAAAGTATTTCCAGGCTTTTTTTAGTGTTTTTTTTTCTGGTGAAAACACAATGACTGGTGCTTGGCATCATGCCTAATTTATTTGTATTCCAGTGACCTCCCACTTTAGGTTGATGACTTAAGTGCAGTGTTTTGTATGTTGGGGGGGCACCCTCAGTTCTGTGTAATCGAAAGGCACGGCCTTTCTGCTGACTGTGTCCCTGTTTTGCCTGTGCTCAGATCAGAATGTCAGCTCCTATGATGATCGTTTGCCTAAACTACCTTGCGTATACACTTCTTGCGACTGGTGTATGGTGCGTGACTTTCAGGCAGTAGTCTGGCCAAAAATCCTAGGGGGTTAGTGTTGGTGGTAGAAGAGACATTAACAAAGTTAGTACGTTTGATCTGGGGGATCTGTTTCACAGAGTGTGAGAGAAATGGGGAGTGAGAAGCAGTCCACTTTACAAAAGAAACAAAGAATGTAATTTCATAAACAGTTTCATTTTTAAAACATAGAAAGAAAGTGATGGCAGATAAGGACCGTGTGCCCCACGTAGTCAAAAAATACTTCCTCACGTTGCCCCTGGGCCTACCCCCTTCTAGCCTCATATCATGCCTCCTTGTTGTTCTACACCTTTTCTGAAAGGTGCTACTCTCCTGTACCTTGTTTATACCCCTGAAGTACTTGAATGTTTCTTATCATATATCCCCTTTCTTTCTCTTGTTCACCAGGTACTACATATTGAGGTCCTCTGGTTTCCTCATATGACTTTTGGTGCAGTCATTGCACCATTTTTGTTGCCCTTCTCTGAACTGCTTCTGTTTTGTCTATGTCCTTCTGGAGATGCGGCCTCCTGAACCGGACACAGTACTCCAGTTGAGGTCTCACTAGTAATGTGTAAAATGGCATAAACAATTCCTTTTTTCTGCTGGTGATACCTCTCCCTATGCACCCTAGCATCTCACTGGCGCTCCCCACAGCCTTCTCACATTGTTTGGTTACCTTTAGGTTATCAGATATGATTACCTCCAGGTCCCTTTCTTGATTGGTGGCCATCAGTACCTCTCCCTCTTCTTGTACACCTCCTTTGGATTTCTGGGCCCCAAATGCATGGTTTTGCACTCCTTTGCACTGAGTCTTACCTGCCACACTCTTGACCACTCCTCAAGCATGTTTAGGTCCTTTCTCATTTTTTTCACCCCACCCCAGATTGTCGACCCCGTTGCAGATCTTAGTGTCATCTGCAAAGAGGCATACCTTCCCCTCCAGCCCCTCTGCAATGTCAATTATAAAGACATTAAAGACACTCTTGCAGGAAACAGTAACATCCTTATCACAGAATGTTTCATCCTAGTGGGTGTCAAAAGTATCTTACTAAGCTCTAAAATGCAGGAAAATGCACCATTTACAGTGAATTTATAAAACATTTTCTGGGGGGGCATGCCCTCAGAGCCCCCCTAGCTTTGTGAAGATTCCCCCAATTCACTGACTCTGACCACCCCTCTGAATATGGGCCATTTGGCTCCCCCTACTTTTTTCATCATAATTTGAGTACTGCTTCAGTGTACCTATCGGCCCACAACCAGGAGTTCAAGTAGCCGTGTGCAGACCAATTGGAACCAAAAAGGCACAGTTGGGCAGTGAACCATTCTGCAACTCTGAACAGCTCTAAACATTGGGACAGGTGGTAGTGAACAGTTATGCAAATCCAAATCAGTGGAAATAGAGGAAGTGTAAACTGGGAACTTTGACATGCCATAGTGGATGTGGCAAAGGAGAACGGTTAACAGAAATAAATTAAGGCCATGAAAAAAATTATCTCCAGGATTGCCTTCTTCTTAGTTAATGTATTTATCATATCTATCTATTTATCTTGTATAGAGGAAGTTTGTTCTGCCTGGATTTTCATCCTATGCAGAATGCTGTTGTACCACAGTGCAAAGGTCTTGGAACATGGTTGTACCCTTCTGAGGTACAACAGCATTCTACACAGGTGAAAACAGTGTCTGCACGGCCATCTCTAACAAAAGAAGCTGTGAAAAAAACAAAACCACTATGCCCCCGAAAGATACCAGAAAGCCGAACACGATAATGTGGACCTTTGCTAGTTTGCTCTGTTTTTCCTCAGAAGTTTGAAAAATTAAACTTTTCTGTGGACATTTACTTATTTTTTCTTTAAAAGGAAAAACAAAACAGCAATTTCTCCCTATTAGCAGTCATTTATAATTCACAGTGGAAGAATGGCTGAAAATGGGACATGACAATGACAGGACAGACAAGAATGGCACACAATTTAAGCAGTTAAAAAAAAAAAAACACATTATTTTTAACTCTGTACACTATAAAAAATAATGACTGGGCAAAACCATGTGCAACCAGCCTGTGCTGCCACCTCGAGGTTCAGATTGCTGTGGACCCCTAGAGCTTCGCTCCTGAGATCTGCTGTGATCTGAACCTCTTGGTGGCAGCACAGCCTGGTTTCACATGGTTGCCCAACTAGTGTTCTCTAAATTTATTGCTTCCACTCTGTTGTCCGTGAATATTTACCAGATTATAATGTCACAGGAGATCAACAGGGAGTTTTTGTCACCAGTACATGTTACTTCCCCTGGATAAAAAGTATTTTTTGTTATTATAACTTAACTAACAATTGTAATCCTGTGAAGAAAAAAATAATGCTCACCACTCCTGAAAAATCCCTCCCTCATCCAAGGATCAGCGGTATCTTGTTAAAAGAGCAACTGAGATTGAGTGACTCAAATATGAGCGACTCAGGCTCAGCACCTGTGTTGTGGGCTACTTTAAAGGGTAGCAAGGGGTGAAAAAGGAAGTCGATGAGGGTGACTGGAATCACACTGCAGGGGCCAGAAGAGGAGGCAAGGTATGTGGGAGGCAGTGCAGTGGAAGGCTGCTGAGCTGGCCATGTGACGTGGTGGTGGTGAGGGTGGCTAGCTATGGTTGAGAGGGTGCAGAGTTTGGGTCTGGGGCAGCATGAGAGTTTTTGCGGTCACTGTGTTTTTTTTTTTTTTTTAGTAAGTTCCTCCCCCCATGACATGCACCCCCCTGGAGTTGAGAATCTTTCTCCGTACATAGAGATCTGTGTTGTTTTTGACGCAAGTGTACATTGCCGTCTTTATTTTCGGCAATGTACACTCGGCCTAATGGTGATTGCCAATGACACAGAACCAGGATCAGCATATGTTGACACTCAAATTTGGAGGAGCATTTTTCTTTCCTCAACAACATAGTGGGAATACCCACCACTCAATACACTTGTCTAGTTTAAGCTGGAAGGCAGAAACAGTGTCAGCTGACACTACTTGTTCTGTAAGTTTGTGCCAAGTGCCTACCACTCATTCTGTGAAGTATAGCTCATCTTGTTATTTACCCCCCGAGACATAGATCTGTCTGGCCCAATAGTGCAGCAGCTAGGGAAGCTGTTGGCATGCTGTAATTCTGGGTTTACAGGACTGGCTGGAGGTGTACTGAACATCCCATACAATGTTCTTTTCTGGGTGAGGTGCGGTGGGCTAGAGCCTCCATTGCAGTCTTACCTAATGTGCTCCAGGTTGCACAGTGCTGGTGAGTGGCTGAATGCTCCATCTGGTAGGTTGAGGTGTATGGGGAGATTCTAGGACTCCAGCGAGGGTGGGCTTATGTGTGTGTTGGGGGGGGGGGGAGGAGACACTGCAACACTACTCCCACAGTGAGCTTTGTTAAAGAGCATGGAAGTCTGAACACGTGTATTGTCACTTTCTTCACAGTCATTGTAAATGTAGGGCGAACACTGTAAGTGACCACACAATGCTAATAGCTCCTAGGCAGAAGAGGATGGGGAGAGGATAATAGCTACTGCCTGCTACCTGGGCATGCCTTTCATCCCCCATTTAGGTCTCTTTCACATGCTGTTTTGGGGACCTCTGCTACAGAGGGTAAACCATGAGCAGCTGCGTAATTCATAAGGGTGACAACAGATCAAAGGCTAGAAAGTATGGGCTGGTCAGTTTTACATCAGTGATGGGCAAATTAGTGGAAAGGAAAACAGGCAGACTGGCAACGGTCTTAGTCCAAAAGTGCTTTGATTGTGCAAAAGGCAAAAAGCAAAAAATACATAAAGTGCTGAGAAAACTGGGTACACTAACACCTGTAACAGCAGCAGCACAGAGGGGAGGTAAGGTAAGGAACCCCTGACTGGTTTCACATGAAGGCTTTGTCAGAGAGATGGTTCCAAAAGCTGTGGGTACTTAAATAGTATTTGTCTTAAAGTGACAGTAAAAGGTGCTACATGCAAATACAGTAATAGTAGCTTACGCAGTGTGGTGAAAAAATGATAAAAGGATTAAAGACAGTTGCAGACAATTACACTATGCAATAATGACAAAGTAATTAATAGTCCTAAATTAATTATGGACAGTCTGCTTCCTGGCTGTATCCAAAACTGTCTTCCAAAACATCCCAGTAGCTTAAACAGGAAAAAAAAGAGAGAAAACAAATTTGTTACAAACACATAAAAATCTAGATTTCATAAAGACGGTTTCATGTCATTTTCACAAAAAAAAAAGCTCATACCGTCCTTTCATTAAGACCTGACACGTGAAGTGCCCCCAGCCGGACTGTCCGTAGAGCTTCTCACCTAGGAGTTAGATCATCCAAACATCCACCTCTTTTACCCGCACTTGCCCTTTCAATCCCACAGAATTTAAAAACGCGGTTGTCAGGGTCCTGTTGAGAGTCAACATGGGGTGATAAAAAATTGCTCCAATCACATGTAGAAATTGAGTTGAAATGCGCCCTCCCAACTCTCACCTTATAAGTATGAGAGTTTTCCCCTCATAAAAGAACCCACAGCTACAAACCACCAAATACACAATGTGGCAAGTATCACAGTTAATACAACTTCTTTATCTCAAAACTTTTCTTTGCATTAACTGTTGTAAAATTTGTAGTTTTTAACAAATTTGGACAAAATTTACAGCAGCCACATTGAAAAGTATCCCGAGGCAATTTCAGTAATCAAGTAGGAGCCACTGGAGACTTATCTGTTGGTTGCAAAATGTGTACAAGATTATCTCAAACTTTTTACTCTCTTGTACATAAACTGAGGTACTTCCAGTGTGTAATTTCGAATTATGGGATCTGGGCTCCAAATCACAAAGGCAGACCAACATTTTGTGTTGCGTTTTGCGGTTGCCCAGGCGTCTCAAATTGCTATTCACAGTTGGATAGTGCACCGCCCTATCTGACTGAAAAGGGGTAGTCTGAGGCAGTGGTAACCCTAGTACAGCCATCACTACCAGAGTAGTGCTGTCCCAACATGCAGCCAGGAGCAAGGGGCTGCAAGGAATAGTAAAGGGGTGCTATTTCCAGTTCACAAAGGCAACCATGAAAATGAGCCCATTGGGCATGCAAGGTACTAGGTGGCCATTTGCATGCCCATTATGTGTGGTTCATTGCTCAGTGCTTATGTAACATATAGTGGAATGATGTAGATGGTTGTTGGATACAGAGGCCAGCATAGAATGACTTGTGCTTAGGTACTTGGATGCTTGAATTGAATCATTTAATAATATTTGATGGTTTTGGCCTTTCTCTGTATCCCACCTGTAGGAAGGAAGGAGGCTTGGATTAGAATTATGGAGCCCCCCGGTGGGATAAGAGTGCTGCAGAAGGAGGAGGAGGAGGTGTCAGGGAGGATGGTGGGTGAATGCGACTCACTCTAAGCAGAGCGGGAGACAGCTGCTCTGTTTAAATAGGCTGTGGGGGAGGAGCTCTTCCCCCACATAATTACAGGCAAGCCTATCAATTATGGGCTCTTTTGCATAGGCTACGAGGAGCATAGTGCACCCTCATCCCTTGCCTCATAAGCCATTGAAGTCCCTCGTAATAGTGTCCCCTCACACTGTTCTCCGATTGCCAGCCTGAGGAAAAAAAACAGTCTCCCTGGTGGCTAGTGCCCCCCCTTCCCACCGCCGTTCACTGATCACCGGCCTGATATGCAATATAGATAATCCCTGGTGGTTTAGTGGTCCCACCTCCTCGCTGCTTGGTGACCGGATGTAAAGAAAGCCATTCCCTGGTGGTCCAGTGGCCCCTCCCCCCCACCGCTGGTTGCCAGTCATCACCCCATATCAAAAATATAAGATTTCCCTGTTGTCTATTGCCCCCCACCTGAAGTCCTGCCAGAAATAGAAATAATATTCCTTGGTGGCTAGCGGTCCTTCCCCCCACCCGATCACCTGCCCGACTTTGACATCACATTCCCTGGTGTGCATTGTAAACCCCACGTCCCAATCTCATGTATAGTCATGATAAACATTTCCCTGGTGGTCTAGTGAACTCCCCTCTCTATCCCTAAACCCCCAGTAAGTAAAATAACATCTGTTCACTGGTGTTCTAGTGCACCCTCGACCCCTCCACCCGGCTAGTAGTGTCCCACCACCCTGCTGTGCCCCATCCCGAACCCAAGCTGGTGACCAGCACAGTCCTCCTCTTTCCACCATGGCTGGCTGCTGACTGAGCTGTCAAGTGACTGTGTACTGTATACAGTATGTGTTCATTGACATTGATTGACAGCTCAGAGTGATCTGTCATTCCATGAGTGCGTACTGTATATAGTATGCGCTCATTGACAGCTCAGTCGGTGGCCAGCCATAGTGGAGAGAGAAAGACTGTGCTGGTTGCTGGCTCAGGTTTGGGATGGGAGGAGTGGGATGGTGGGACACTACCTGCCAGGGTGGAGGAGGTGGGGGGGTGAAGTAGTACACCAGGGAATAGATGTTAATTCACTTACTTGGGATCAGGCACAGGGAGGGGGGTTCACTAGACCACCAGGAAAATGTTTATCTTGACTATACAGGGGATCAGGATGGGGGGTTACACTGGACACCAGGGAGTGTGATATCAACATTGGGTGGGTGATTGGGTAGAGGAGGGACCTCTAGCCACCAGGGAAGTCTTTCTTATATATTGGGCAAGTGAGCGGGTGGAGGGAGGGACTGTTAGTCTCCAGGGAATATTTTTTCTGTTTTGGGCAGGGCTTCGAGTGTGTGGGACCACTGGACACATGGGAAATCTTATATTTTTTATATTGGGCAGTGATCAGTGACTGGTGGGGGGCACTGGATCACTAGGGAGTGTCTTTATATTGGGCTGGCGATCAGTGAGTGGACGACCACTAGACCACCAGGGATTATCTATATTGTATATCGGGTTGGCGAACGGTGGTGGTGGTGGTGGGGTGACTACTGGCCACCAGGGAGATTTTTTTTTCTCAAGGGACCAGCAATTGGTGGGAGGAGGGACCACTAACCACATGGGAAGATTTAAATATATTTTATATCTTCAGTTGGGCCAGAGATTTGGTGAGGGGGGGCACTAGACACCAGGGAAAAATATTGACGTATGCTCGGGCTGGTGATCGGCGGGGGGAAGGTGCCACAGTACCTCTGCAAACCACTAGGGTTTTGGGGATTAAAGCAAGGTCTCAGTTGGTGGTATTTTCTCTGTGCAAGTGGACTCGCAAAAGGCCCTTGCACAAAGCAAATGCACTGTGAATGGGACAGCGCTGACATGCAGGTCCCCTCCCCTTCATTTGCATTGTGGCCCCCTCCACACTTTGCCCTGGCACAAACCTGGTTTTAGAGTGCAAACCAGGCTTTTGTGAATACCAGATCAGCGCAAATCCCAATTTGCACCGTACAAACTGGGTTTGCATCAGGGCAAAATTTTATGAATCTGGCCCCTGATATCAAAATACTCAAATTTTTTGTGATAATATTTCTGATCTCCTTACTTTGCCTACAGAAAGTGGTTACAGAATTTAACTGTGGCTGTGTATCATTGGGGGTATTAACTCTGCCCTACAAAATAGTGGCCCTGTCCTTACTCCTAGCTGGGTCCTTTGCCTCCTGTATGACATCCTCCCTGTATCCCTTAGCTCTAAAATGAGTATGCAGGTCAGCACTACATTTCTCATAATTAGCATCACTACTACAGTTGTGATGTACCCAAAGGAATTGTGATTTTGGTATATTATTGATGGTGTGTCTAGGGAAGTAGCTAGAGGAGTGGAACAGAGTATTCCTATTGGTTTCCTTATGGAACAGGAACAATACTAATTGTGTCATCCAGTAATTTACTAATGGCCAGATTCAAGAGTGTAATTCTGTTAAGATCCGCCTAGATACTAAACCGTAAATTTGGGTTACTGTCCTCAAGATAGGACACAAACTGATTCAGCTCCTCCTTGCCACCTTTCCACACCATCAATATGTCATCTACATATCTTTTCCAAAGGTCAGTCCTGTGGTGAAAAGGATTGATCTCACTGTCATAAACTACTTGTGAAAACTGTGGACTGGAGCATTTTTTGTCCCCAAAATTAATAGAAACCCTGCTAAAAGACAGACTGGTTGAGTATCTTGACTCTAGTGGGCTCCAAGATTACAAATCTGATGGATTTCTTTGACTTGGTGACCAGGGAAAGGGATCCGGGGAACGCAGTGGACATGGCCTATCTGGATTTCAGCAATGCCTTCAACACTGTACAGCACAGGAGGCTGATAAAGAAACTAAGCAGCTTGGGGATGGGATCCAAAGTGCTGAACTGGGTAAGTAACTGGTTAACAGATAGGAGACAGAGGGTGGTGATATCACCATTCTCCTGAGTGACCAGCAGGGTGTCACAGGGCTCAGTACTGGGACTGATCCTCTTTAATGTCTTCATACGTGACATCGCTGAAAAACTAGAAGGGAAGGTATGCCTTCTGCAGATGATATGAAAATTTGCTATAGAGTGGACACTCAGGAGGGGATGGAGAGAATGAGTAGGTATCCATGGAAACTCGTGGAGTGGTCTAAAGCATAGCAGTTGGGGTTCAATGCCAAAAAGTGCAGGATCGTGCACCTAGGGCATAGGAACCCAGGTGCTGAGTATAGAATGGGGAGAGATATTGACAGTCACCAAACAGGAAAGGGACCTTGGGGTTATATATGATGACCTCAGGTTAGCAGGGCAGTGTAACAAAACAGTAGGTAGGGATAGTGGGATGCAAGGGTGCATAGGGAGGGGTATATTTAGGAGGAGGACGAAGGTGGTGTTGCCACTGTATTGCTTGTTGGTGAGAGCCAACCTGCAATAGTGTCTAGTTTCAGAGGCCATATGTCAGAAAGGATATAGACAGAGTGGAGACAGTCCAGAGTAGGGCATCTAAAATGGTGCTGGGGTTGCATGAGAAGCCCTGTGAGGAGAGACTGACAGATGGCAACATGTACGTCCTGGAAGACAGACGAGTGAGAGGTGACATTATACAGACCCACAGGTACCTCACAGGGGTGAACAAGGTGCAGGAGGGAAGTCTCTTAAATGAGAAGGAGCAACAGGACCAGGAAGCATGCAATGAAGCTGGGGGGGGAAGGGGTGTCAAGAGAGATGTGAGAAAAGATTTCTTCATGGAAAGGGTGATAGATACCTGGAACAGATTGCCAGCAGAAATGGAAGAGACAAAAACAGTGGGAGGCTTCAAGCATGCACTGGATAGACATAGAGGTGTATTAGAAAACAGGCAAGGATGAGGGAGGATCACCAGAGACCAGTTAGGGTCTGTGAAGACTGATTAGGCATGGATCACCTGGTCAGACTGGGTGGGCCAAACAGCCCTTTTCTGCTGACAAATTCTGTGGGTGGGTGTGGATCTTGGGAGACAGGGTGGTAGGCCTTATGGGGTTACCACATTAGGTGCAGAAAAAGCTTGCCTCCCTGCTACACTTTCAGCACTCACTCCTTGACCAGTACCATCACTGGCATCTTGACTGTGCATCACTCACATACAGTTGTTGAGAGTGGAGACAAACCTGCAAGCTTGAAGACTGAAAAGCAGAATTTATGACATCCATACAAGTGGCCACTCGAAGGAATCTGCAACTGTTTATTAGAGGCAAGAGAACTGGTTTTCAGTTTTTGCCAGACCTAGTTGCATTCTGGAATGTGGACTGTTTGCACGCCAGTAAAAACAGAATTTCATGGAATTTGACATTTAATAGCAGATCAGTGAATCTAGAGATCTTGGGCTCGATTTTCAAAGAGTCTGTAGATTGCCTCAAGCCACAGTGATCTAGGGCTGCGGCAAACTCTGTGTGTGCCAGGGATCCTGCAGCTGATTTTATAAAAAGTAGGGTCACAACACAAAAGTTCCTGGGTTTGTTGCAAGTCACAGCACCAAATAGTAGGCGCACCTGCGGGAATTGCTGCAGGGATCGCCTCCCCCCGCCCAGAGCAACACATGAGAGTCCAGGATGGTGGGATGGAGGGGAAGAAACTGCTTGCCAGGAGGGGGCTGGGAGCATACGGGGCATGGGAGGTGCAGTGGGGGTGTTGGGGGACAGCTGGATATCAGCAGTCTGATGCAGCACCCGGCAGAATGCGTTTGCATTGTATTGTAATCATCCGTGTATAGCATACATATCATCCCTGGTGGTCTAGTGGACCCGCCACCCTGTAATTTCTCCCAGAAATATTAATGCATCTTCCCTGGCAGTCTAGGGGACCCCCCTTTCCCGATCTCCCCCATTACGTAATATAACTCCATCCTTGGTGGCGTAGCAGAACCGTCTCCCTTCCAGTGATTCCCCCCCCATATATTATGATATAACTGTCCCTGGTGGTCTACTGGACTCCCCACGTCCTCCACCCCATCAGGTAGTGTCCCACCATCCTGCTTCCCCTTCCCGAATCGGAGCCAGTGACCAGCACAGCCCTCCTCTCACCACCACGGCTGGCTGCCTACTGAGCTCACAGTGAGCACATTCTATGTACAGTATGCACTCACTGAATGACAGTGAGTGTGTAATGTATACAGTACATGCTAATTGCAAGCTCAGTTGGCAGCCAGCCATGGTGGTGAGAGGAGGGCTGTGCTGGTTGCTGGCTGCCATTCGGGATGGGGAGCGGGTGGTGGGACACTACCTGACCGGGGTCCACCAGACCACCAGGGACAGTTATATCATAATATTCAGGGGATGGTGATCGTGGGGATCAGTTACAACACCAGGGATGGAGTTACATTACATAATGGGGGAGATCGGGGAAGGTGGGTCCACTAGACCACCAGGGAAGATGTATTAATATTTCTGGGGGAAATGAGGGGATCTGCTAGACCACCAGGGATGATATGTAAACAATACATTGACTACTACAATACAATGAGAATGCACCCCACTGGGTGCTGTATTAGTGTGCTGATGCCCAGCTGTCCCTCCAACGCTCCCACTGCCATCTCCTGTGCCCCATATGCATCCAGTAGTCCAGTGTCTGACCCCCTTCCACAGGCACAAGCCACTTAGACCACCTCCTGCCTAGTCTAAGTGGTGCCCCTTGCTATGTCCATGGCAGGGCTTGCAAACTTCCAAATATGGGGATGTTGCAGCCTTGCTGTGGCACATGCCTCCTTGTGACCAGGTGTACCACCATGTTGGGCACAGGGTGATGCAGGGACACTTCCACGCTTTGTAAAGAGATAGTGCTGCCGTCATTTGAGTATTTATATTGCTCACTTAAAGGCACAGTAATGTACAAACAGTGCAGTTAAGCAGCCCATGAATTAAAGGTGCTCTACAATATATGTCACAATATTTAACAAATCCCGGATATTTCATATCTATACTACTGTGTTCAAAATATGGTTAGATAAATGCAGTTAAGTAGCCCATAAATTAAAGGTGCCATACAATAAATCCTTGTCACATTGTTTAACCAAAATATGACAAAATCCTACATATTTCACATAATTACAGTAGTGTTCACAGAAACTGGCGAATTTCCATAAAGAGCATTTTTTATTCATGGGTTACTTAACTGCATTTATCTTACAATATTTTTTTCTTTCTCTCTTTCAGAAAGTTTCTATCATAGCAACAATATCAAAGATGAGTGGCTATGAAAATAAACAGAATTTTAACATATGTCTGTTATTCACTTTTGTCCACCTGCAATATATGTACATTACTGTCCTTTTAAGTGAGTAATATAAATGCAATTCAATTTTATTTAACCAGTATAACACCATTGAGACAGCTCATTTACAAGGAGATCCTGGGGGACGTACTGTAGGTACATAACAGGTAAAACTACAATCAGGTATACATACGGAGTTCAGTAGTCACCAGATTTGTACAATAGAATTAGGAACAAACACAAATGCGAAATTCAGCAAATACAAGGGAAAAAAATAAATAGAGAGATCAGTACAAATGGATAATGCTAGTCTATTCTAGGGTTAAACAAAGGTTGACAAGGTCAGCAGCAGGGGAGAGTGCTAGTAACAACGGAAAAGATAGAGTGGAAAGAGAAGCACAGATAGAAGATAAGGCAGGGAGAAAAGGAGGATAGAGGATGAGAGACAGAGTAAGCGTTGAAGAACACCCAAGGGATAAGATACAAAGAACCGGCATTCAAGTTCATCCAAAGCAATTACATTCATCTTTCAATGTGGTTCTAAGCAGGGATTTAAAGGTACATAGTCCAGTGATATGCAACGGAGGTCACTCGGATTGTTCTCGGGCTGAGGCACACACATTGTGAACTGGACCCGGTGCCAACGCGTTTGTTAATGAGATGTGTTGACACCATTGGCCCGGTGTTCGCCTTGATTATCTGGTGCTCGCTCTTGGAGGGGGTCTTCCCAGATGCCTTGAAGGAGACACTGGTCAGGCCCCTTCTGAAGAAACAATCTTTGGACCCTGATGTCAAGGCAAATTACTGTCCAGTCTCCAACCTCCCATTTTTAGGGAAGGTTGTCGAGAAGGTTGTGGTGCTTCAGCTTGAGGCATACTTTGTGGAATTTGATTTGTATGAGCCTTTACAGTCGGGGTTTCGGGCAAGGCATAGCACGGAAACTGCATTAGTTCGGGAGCATAATGACCACCTCAGGGCGAGATATCGAGATGAGGGGGCAATTCTCATTCTCCTCGATCTCTCTTCAGCTTTTTTTTTTTTTTTTTTTAGATATACTTTTTGGCCCCTTGGGCCACCAGTCTGCCTACCTTGTCACACCAGGCATCCTCCTCGGGTCTCTGTCCACCATTTCTGGGGATTCTCTCCAGCTCCTAGTTTGGGTCCCACAGCTACCCCTGTGGCTTGCCCCCTATGCGGGTTGGAGGGGAGCTCTCCCCCTAGCTCTACCCCCTGGGTCAGGATCCAGTATTGCCATGTATCTTCGGCGCGAACTGATCCCCACTGGAGACGGCCATCATGCCACTGCGACTGGTACCCTATTTTTCACTTTCCATCCCCTGACGTCTGTGGCATGCAATGACACCCAAGGTCCTGAACGTGCACTCTTCTGCACGCACTCTGATCCGGGCGTCAGCCCCAGTACATCCCCATAAGTCTTGCCAGTGCTCTTGAGATCACCCCCAGTAACCTCCAGGGGCCACTGGAGCACCGATGGCAGCCCTCTCCCCTTCCCAGAGAAGAAGAGCAGTCCTACAGACGCTCAATCCTTCCCCTTCCCTGCCAACCCCCGATGACCCAGACTCGTTCCTGAACCCAGGTCGGCGTGGAGCGAGATGTGGCATCCAGCGCCTCAACCCTCAGTGCCACTGGGCCGGCTGTCTCTTCAGCTTTTGACACAGTAGACCATTGTGTGTTGCTTGACCGTCTGAGAGAATTCTGTGGACTCACCGGCACTTTCATCTGCTGGTTTGAGTCCTTTCTCATGAATAGGAGGCAACCGGTAGTGATGGGGAATTCCTCGTCCTCTCCTAGCCTGTCATGTGGAGTTCCTCAGGGTTCAGTCTTGTCACCAATGTTAGAAACGCACAAAAAAGAATAAACTGCACTCCTAAGAATGAGTACCCAACACCAAAGGTTACTTAAAAATTCAGTGAATATTTATTTCTGAGCCAACTTGCTCTATTATTGTAAATAATGCTGGTCAAATACACAGGCACAAAAACCCCAGTGCTTCGCCTTCTCCTTAAGGCTTCATGAGGGGGCTATATTTCAGAGACGTTCATTCATTTATATAGTCCCTACTGGATGACATCAGCAATTTAACAACTATTCCTGATTAAACAATTAAATCAAATACAAATGTACCATCAGCATTTAAATTGTTCTTCAAAATGCGATTATCAAAAAAATTAAAAATAACACTTTCAACAGAAGAGGTGCACCTATTCCCTTACTCATATTGCTATAAATATCTAAACATTATTTCCACTTTAGTCTATAAAAACATTGGCATATCACTATAACACCACTACTTCTTCAAAGGGTACATCAATACAGAGACTGCCATTTCCAATGAATAATCTTAATTGATCTTTTTACAGAACATACAACAATTCTTGCATGAGTCTAACAGTACTACCAAGTTTCTATGAAGCAAATTTTATGTTCTTTACTTATTTTATCTATAGTACACCACCGATGGAGAAACAAAACTTGCATCCGAGACCACAATGCAGTCTCGTATTATTTAAACATTCGCCCCAACGGTGGTGAGCATACGTGCTTCAAAAGAAACTCAGATCTGTTTTCTTTATTTAAATCAATGTACATTCAGTGTACATAACTGTCCTAGTGGTGCACCTCTTCTGTTGTAAGTGTTGTTTTTTAATTTTTTTGATAATCGCATTTTGAAGAACAATTTAAATGCTGATGGTATATTTGTATATAATTTAATTGTTTAATCAGGAATAGTTGTTAACAAATTGCTGATGTCATCCAGTAGGGACTATATAAATGAATGAATGTCTCTGAAATATGGCCCCCTCATGAAGCCTTAAGGAGAAGGCGAAGCGCTGGGGTTTTTGTGCCTGTGTATTTGACCAGCATTATTTACAACAATAGAGCAAGTTGACTCAGAAACATAGAAACATAGAATTTGACGGCAGATAAGGACCGCTTAGCCCACCTAGTCTGCCCATTTTCCTACCTAACAGATAAGCTGCAGATCCTAGTTAACCAACAGCTTACTTCCTCCTACACCCTACTAGGACTGCCTTATGCCTGTCCCATGCATTCTTGAAGTCCCCCACTGTTCTTGACTCCACGACCTCCTCAGGGAGGCTGTTCCATGTATCCACAGCCCTCTCAGTGAAAAAATACTTCCTCACATTACCTCTGAGCCGTCCCCTCTATCTTCAAATTGTGCCCCCTTGTTCTTGCACATCTCTTTTTCTGGAAGATGCTACCCTCTTGGACTTTGTTAATTCCCTTGAGGTACTTGAAAGTTTCTATCATGTCCCCTCTCTCCCTTCTTTCCTCAAGGGTATACATATTAAGCTCCTTTAGTCTTTCTTCGTATGTCTTCTGGTGCAGACCCTGCACCATTTTGATTGCCCTCCTCTGGACAGCCTCCACTCTGTCTATGTCTTTGGAGATGGGGTCTCAGAACTGCACACAGTACTCAGATGGGGTCTCACCAACTGTCTGTACAGAGGGATAACAACTTCCTGTTTTCTACTATTGATGCCTCTTCCTATGCATCCCAGTATCCCCCAGCCTTCCTTACTGCCTTCTCACATTGCTTGCCCACCTTTAGGTCATCTGATATAATTACCCCAGGTCCCTTTCTATTTTTACTGTTGTCAGTATCTCACCCCCATTGTGTACGCCTCCCCTTGGTTTTTGTTTCCCATGTGCATTACCTTGCAATTCTTTGCATTGAATCTGAGCTGCCATACATTTGACCATTCCTCCAACCTTGCCAAGTCCCTTCTCATCCTTTCTACTCCATCTTGTGTATCAACCCTGTTGCAGATCTTTGTGTCATCTGCAAAGAGACATACTTTTCCTTCCAGTTCCTCTGCAATGTCACTTATAAAGACATTAAAAAGGACCGGTCCCAGTACTGAACCCTGCGGTACCCCGCTAGTAACCCTCTTTTCTTCACTGTGCACTCCATTTACTACTACCCTTTGCATCCTGTTGTCTAGCCAGTTTTTTATCCAGGCTACCACCTTGGGACCCACTCCAAGGTCGGCTAACTTGTGTATTAATCTTTTGTGTGGGACTGTATCAAATGCCTTGCTAAAATCTAGGTAGGTCATGTCCACAGCCCCTCCCTGGTCTACTACTTTGGTCACCCAGTCAAAGAAATCTATTAGATTCGTCTGACACGACCTTAATATTCACTGAATTTTGAAGTAACCTTCGGTGTTGGGTACTCATTCTTAGGAGTGCAGTTTATTCTTTTTCGTGTGTTTCTGGGATTTGCCTCCTCAAACTGCACCCACCAACTAACAGGATGCAGGGGCAACCTTTGGAACTTTGATTGTCACCAGTGTTGTTTGCTGTGTATATGCTGCCCCTGGGTGAGCTCATTAGGAAGTACAATTTGGGTTTTCATTTCTATGTGGATGATACCCAGCTGTATCTTTCCTTTGCCCCAGGAACATCGAATGCGGCGGAAGTACTAAATGTATGTCTTGCCGAGATCAACGACTGGATTGCCTCCAGCTGGTTGTGACTGAACCCCAATAAGACAGAGGTACTGGTGGTAGATTCAAACAGTGAACGTGATAGGAGGGCCTCAGGTACAGAGACTGGCTCGTTCCTGGGATCTGTGTCTTTGAAGGCCTCGTCTAGGGTGTGAGATCTTGGTGTGACCTTTGACAGCAGACTGACATTTGAAGCTCAGGTGTCATCCATTGTCTGGACCAGCTTTTACCATCTAAGGAATATTGACAGGATCAAGCCCCTTGTTCTGCCCCTGGACCTTCCACCTTGGTACATGCCTTCATGTCGTCAAGGCTTGACTACTATAATGTGCTCTACCTCAGGGTCACTGGAAGTATTCTTCACAGGCTGCAGCTAGTGCAGAATGCAGCTGACAGGTTGTTGACTGGGCAGTCAAAGTACTGCCACGTCACCCCGGTGCTGTGTGAACTGCACTGGCTGCCAGTCAGGTGAAGGATCCTCTTCAAGGTGAGTTTGGTCACCCTTAAGGCCCTACATGGACTGTGCTCTGACTACCTGTCTGACCTTCTATCACCCGCTGCCTCTGTCCACTCCCTCCACTCCTCCTCTAGGGGCCTCCTCGCAATTCCCAGGATAAGGCTGAAAACTGCCGGCGACAGGGCATTCAGTGTCACCAGCCCCATCCTGTGGAATTCGCCTTCACTATCTGTACTGGAGGCTCCTTCAGTGGAGGTGTTTAAGGCCTGCCTCAATACCCACCTATTTAATCTGGCCTTCCTGGACACTGTATATTAAATTTTAGTCCTGGATGGCCCATGCTAGTACTGTTTTAATCAGATCTTATTTATTTAACTGTTGTGGTCTGTTTTACTGTTGACAATTTTAATATCTGATAGTTGTATTGTTCATATATGTCGTCCAGAGCCTCCGGGGTTGGGCGCCTGGAAAAATAAAATGTGCTTTGCCTTGCTTTGCTTGAGTTTCAGTGATTTTTGCAGGGTGTTCCATAGAGTAGGCAAAGCATGACTTATGGATGACGAGCCAAAATGAGTTCTAATCCTGGCTGGGGATGTCAAATGTTATGTAAGAGAGCTTTCTAAGGGTATCACACAGGGAGCACATTTAAACGGAGAGCAGATATAGGGAGGGAGTTTCGCAGTTAAGGCTCTGAACATCCAGAAAGATGCATTTCACCACCTCCTGGTACTGAGAGAGGACCAACCAATCTGCTGGTAGAGGGAGCACTAGGGAGTATTAAGAGGGGCATTAGTAACAAATCTTAAGGCCCTCCGATATAGTATATCCAAGGTGGAAAAAGCTGATTTGGGACAATGACTGTACCAGAAATCCGAGTAGTCAATCAATGGAAGAAATGTTGTTTGGACCAGTTTGATTCTGGCATCATAGTTGAGCATGTGTTTTATTCTGTAAAAGAGACCGAGCCTTTTTTAAATACTCACATGAGGGTGGCACCTTCCTGTAATAAAGCAAGCAGACATGAAGTGCTAGGGTGCCAGTCTCTGCAGTGTCTGTTTCTCACAGTTTTTTGCTGCAAATAAAATTTTAGTAGTGACGTTCAATGTTAAACTCTGTGAGAATGATCTGTTTGTTTTGTTTTCTCTTGAAGAACATTTGTACAGTTGTAACACATTGTTTTTGACTCTATATATTTTCAAGTGTATTCCCCTTTCTCTTTGCCTAGAACACATCTGAAAATGAGCTCTTGTTAGTTCAGTACGTCTTTCCTGGTGAAACTTTTAAATAAATAAATAAATAAATAAATAGAACTACAGCACTAAAGGCTTGATTTACTGTAGGGATGCAAAACTAGCACTGCACCAGATCTTATGCATTGTACTAATTTTGGGTCACCCCCTTGGATATTTACTAAGGAGGGGGCAGGTGTCAGTAATGCTCAAGAATCCTACCCAGGGTCTTGAAATACTTTAGTCTATTAGAAACAGTGTCCAGTAACATCCTCCCGGCCCCCGACTAACACACTTCTGTGAATAGGAGCCTCAGAAGGTCAAAGTGCTCCCATACAATTGAAAAGGGGCATTTTACCATACAAAAAAAACCTACCAAAAAAATTAAAATAGACCAGCCCTCTCGTGAGTGGTGAGCACATTCTTTTACCACCATTAGAGGGAACCAGGTTAACCTTTTTGTTGCCAGGGCTGCATGCCGTTTCTGTGCCAGTCATTTTTTAAATGCACTATATTATTTTAAATGTTTTATAGAATGACAAGAAAAAATCTAGAAATGTCATTGCCCGAGAGATGTCACCTGACCGTGCATGAAATCTCTATAAACACATGGTCAAGTGCCAGATCTCATTTTCCTCCACCCCAAAAAGCAGCTCAGATACATTTTATAAGTATAATAAGCCTCTCCAGGGTGCCCATCATAGAATTTTAATGCACTTCCCAGGGGTGCAAGGATACTCAGCCTTTGGCCTTGTGCCTTCCTACTGGATTTGGAAGTTTCACATTTGGAGGTGGAACCAAATGTGTGGACAGACCATCACACCATAAGATTCAGTTTTGGGGCACCCCCTAATAGGTCTGCCCCTACGGAGATGGTCCAGTATCGCCCTTTAAGGGGAGTAAACCCAGAGGGCCTATCGGCGGTACTGGACCTATCGGGTGTTTCGGATGAGAGCATGGGTCCAGGGGACCTGGTTATTGCCTATAACAAGGCGGTGACCAGGGCCCTGGATCAAATTGCTCCTGTTCGCGTTCGCCCACTCACTCAGCGTCCAAAGACTCCCTGGTTTGACGAGTCTTTGAAGGAGCTGAGGAGAGTGGGTCGAAGGCTAGAGAGAGCATGGCGGAAATCTTGCCAGGATGCTGACAAACTTAGATTGATGGATCATTATGCTATCTATCAATCGGCAATATCCCGTAAGAAGTCAGAATTCCTGTCCAGGGAGATTGCTGTTGCGCGAAACCGACCGGCTCAACTCTTTCGGACTGTTGACAGATTGTGCAATCCACTCTGTCTACAGTCTGGAAGAGATTTTTCACAAGTAAAGTGTGATGAGCTTGCTCGATTTTTCGCAAATAAGATTGCCAGCATTAGGGCGGATCTCAGCCAAGTTCACTTTTCAAGGGTTTGCAGTGATCGGCAAGTGGAAGCAAACACCTGTGTCACCTGGTCTGACTTTGGTAGGCCGGAATTCATGGACATTATGAGGATTGTCCAGACTGTACGTCCAACCAGTTGTAGTTTGGATCCGGGCCCTACGCCACTTTTATTGGGTTGCGTAGATATTATCTGCCGACCATTGCTGAAATTGTCTGGAAATCCTTGGAGCAGGGGATCTTTCCTGAACCCTTAAAGGAGGCGGTCGTTCGACCACTCCTTAAAAAACCTTCATTGAATCCGGACTGTCCAGCTAACTACAGACCTATCTCTAACCTGCCCTTTGTGGGTAAGGTTATTGAAAAGGTGGTTGCGCTACAGCTGGATGAGCATCTTACAAATCACAATATCTATGATACTCTCCAGTCAGGGTTTAGGAAAAGACATAGCACTGAGACTGCCCTTGTCCTGGTTTTAAATGATCTAATTGCGAGAGATCGAAAGGCTTGTACTATTCTAGTCCTTCTTGATTTCTCTGCAGCATTTGATACTGTGGACCATGGTGTGCTTTTGGAGCTTTTTTGTGGATTGTCTGGTACAGTTATACATTGGTTTTGATCTTTCCTCACAGGCTGGATACAGAGGGTCGTCACCAGAATTTACTCCTCTGACGCAGTGACGCCATCTCTCTGTCCTGTGGGGTGCCACAGGGCTCCATTTTGGCGCCCATGTTGTTCACAGTCTATATGCTGCCATTAGGAGATATGATTAGGTGATACAGTCTGGGTTTTCACTGCTATGCAGATGATACCCAGCTGTATTTGTTGTTTGTTGTTTGTTGACTTTTGTTGACCCGGTAAGCTCACTGGGCCTAGAAGTCCCTTTTTCAGGGGTGACCGGGGGTTGGGGGTGGGATACAGATGGTAAGCAACTGAAACTGAACCAGATTAAGCTGTTGGTGGTATTTTTAGTGAGTGTATGGTATTTGTCCTGTAATCCCAGACAGGATGATGCGATTTCTATGCTTAACAGCTGTCTATCCAAAATCAAAGAGTGGATGAGTGCCAGCTGGCTGAGGTTAAACCCGTATAAGACCGAGGTGTTGGTTGTGGACCCAGGTCGCCTTGAGGTGGGTCATTGGGCTGGGGTTCCATCGGGCCTATCGCTTGATGGTGTCCAGCTCTCGACCTCAGACCAGGTACGTAATCTGGGTGTTATCATAGATGATGGTTTGACCCTGAAATCTCAGGTGTCGGCCGTTGTCAAGTCCTCCTTTTACCATCTTAGGAATATCGCCCGGGTGAAACACCTGGTTCCTCTGGCCAATCTTCCTACCTTGGTCCATGCGTTCGTGACCACCAGCGTTCATTACTGCAATGCCCTGTACCTAGGGCTACCGGGGATTGATATCCGCCGCTTGCAGCTAGTGCAGAACACAGCAGCCAGGCTTTTGACTGGGACATCTAGAAGTAGTCATATTACGCCTGTGCTGTGCGGACTGCACTGGCAGCTGGTTCAGTGGCGGATCACCTTCAAGGTCGGGTTACTGACCTATAAAGCCCTACATGACCAGGGACCACAAGATCTCCTTACTCCGTACTGTCCCTCTTGTTCACTCTGATCCACCAATGAGGAATTACTGGTGATTCCCAGGGTTCGTTTAAAGACATCTGGGGCACGGGCATTCTCCTACGCTGCCCCTGCCCTGTGGAATTCTCTACCTCGCTGGGTACGAGGCTGCCTGAATGTCGAGAGCTTTAAGTCGAAGTTCAAAACTTTTTTGGTTTTAAAAGTTTATGGAGAATGATTTTATTACTGTTTTATGTTTGTGTTTTAAATGTTGCTTTATTTGTACAGTGCTTTGGTTTTTGAAAAGCACTTGAAAAATAAATTTTACTTTACTTACTACTATCACTCCCCTAATGTCCACTTTTCCCCCTGCTATTGCTGGCAGTGGATGTGGAAAGTAACCTTTGCCCTATAAATATCCCAATCGCCCATTCTGATAACACCTGGGCCAGCACCCAAGAATAAAAATTGCTCATCTAAACATCTACAGTCTCCTATCCAAATTCTCTGATCTTGAAGCCTAGGTAACCTTGTATAAGCCCCATGTCCTCGGTCTCACGGAGACATGGTTAAAGCCGCATATTCCTGATGCCACATTCCAACTGCCTGGCTATTCCATGCTATACCATGACAGGCCTGGGAAAAAGAAGGGTGGAGAGGTCACTCTTTACTTT
Source organism: Neoceratodus forsteri (assembly GCA_016271365.2). Classification (NCBI taxonomy): domain Eukaryota; kingdom Metazoa; phylum Chordata; order Ceratodontiformes; family Ceratodontidae; genus Neoceratodus; species Neoceratodus forsteri. The sequence continues at coordinate 1,373,825,516 of CM057452.1, forward strand.
AGGGAACCCCTCACAGCCACCCTAGCCCTCAGCTCTGACCCTGATTCCCCCAGTGAGTGGCTCATCTCTGAGCTGACCCTGGGCTCAACAAAAAAACCTTTCCTAGGGTGCTGCTACAACCCTTCCTCAGGGGGCACACCCTGCTTAATGAACCTCCTGACTGGGTTGGGCAAACTTGAACCATCCAGGGACACGGTTCTCCTGGGTGACTTTAATCTAAATTGGTTAAATGCCCTCAAACCCGACCATGCCAGCCTGCTAAAACAATACAGCCTGGTGCAAACCATCTCAATGCCTACCAGGCACAACACCCACACACACAACCACTCCCTCTTGGACTGGGCAGCCACAAACAGGGAAGACAAGGTACTCTAAGCAGGGACCTTGTCCGACTCTATCAATGACCACTTTCCCATTTATATTATATGGTCCACCAAGACCAAACACTCTCTCCCCCCAAATTCCTATCCTTCTGAAATTTCAACTGCCAGGACACCACTAACCTCCTGGAAGATGTACGGACAGTGAACTTGTCAGTACTCTACTCACTGACGGATGTTACATCGGCTGTGACTTTCCTCACAGATGCCCTACTGCAGATTCAGGATCGCCACTTCCCACTCACCACTAGGAGAGTGAGAGGTGGCTGTACCTTCTGGATCTCAAAGGAACTCCTGGCCTTAATGAAAGTAAGGAATAGAATGTGGGCTGACTACAAAAAGACCCCCTCCCATGCCCTGTGGAACGACTATAGGCATTTGCATAATCAATGCAAACAAATGGCCCAAGTCCCAAAAATTGAATTTTTTCCACGGCCTACAGAGGGACAACCTTGGTAACCCCCATCGGTTTTGGGGCTCCATTAGTTCCCTACTCATCCCTCGAACCCATAGCCCTGTTATCCATCTGAACTCACCCGCTGGCACTCTGATGGCCCCGTCAGAGGTTGCCAAGGCCTTTAATCTAAAATTCATGGATCTAACTGCCCACCTCAGTAAACTGCCTACCCATCAACAAACTAGTCCATGCCCATGCCCGGGGGACCCACCCCTCTCTTACTCTTCCACTGCTGTCCCCCCTTCCCCCCTTTCTACTTCAGGGCCATCTCCCATAAGGATACCACCAAACTCCTTAAGAGTCTCCCTAACTGGGGCAGCCCTGGCACTGATGGCCTCTACCCTTCCCTGTTCAAGCTCATTTCCCCCAGCTATCTCCAAACCCCTATCCTTCATTTTTAACCTGGCACTGTCCATCTCATTCATGCCAGACTCATGGAAGACCACCAAGGTTGTACCCATATTTAAATCTGGTGATCCCCTCTCCTCTGATAACTACAGGCCTATTTCCATTCACCCCCACCTTAGTAAGCTCCTTGAGAAAATTGTTCACCGCCAACTATCCGATCATCTCAAGAAGCACAACCTTATGTGCAATCAACATCATGGTTTCCACAAAAACATAGCAAAACTACTGCCCTAGCACACTTCAATGACAATGTCCTTTGGAATATGGACCAGGGGAGAGCCACAGGTGCTGTTTTTGTGGCCCTGACCAAGGTCTTTGATCTTGTCAGGCACTCTCTTCTGCATACCAAACTCCACCTGCTTGACTGCTCCCATGAGACGTCCCTTTGATTTTGCAGCTGTCTTTCTAGACAGTCCCAATTAGTGTGTATCGGCTCTGCCACTTCCTCTGCCCTGCCCATCTCCACTGGCATCTCCCAAGGCTCCATCCTGGGTCCCCTGCTATTTTCTGTCTTTATCAACTCCCTCCCCACCGACAGAATCAACTGTGAAACACTTCTGTACACAGACGACCTTGTCCTCTTCCACAGCGACAAGTCCCTACCTAATATATCCTCCATTCTCTCCCAAAACTATGGATCAGCTTACACCTGGTTTCTCTAGAATAAGCTCAGGGGAAACAAAAAGAAAACCAAAGCCATGCTTCTTGGGTCCAAACCATACCTGGCCAATACCCTGAAATCCAGCTCCTCCCTCTCAGTTCACTCACCTGATGGTCCTGCCTTGCAGAATGTTCCCAACTTCAGATACCTGGGCGTAACCCTTGACCCTACCCACTCCTGCATGGAGCACATCAACCTCATCGTAAGCAGGGTTAACCAAAAACTTTCCGGGGCATAGTTAATAAAAACACTACCTGACACCTGAAGCCTGTCGAGCCATCGTTCAGGGCAACCTGCTCCCCATCATCAACTATTGCACCCCCATCTACTGTCGTGTGTCCTCTGCCCTGTGTGCAAGACTGACATCAGTCTACAACACCGTCTGTCACTTCGCACTCCTGGCCCCTTTCTCAACCCACCACTGTGACCTCTACCAGTCACTCGGGTGGCTTCCATTCCATTGCTGCTTTGACTTTGCTCTCAGCTGCCTTGTAGATAACACTCTTAGAGGAGGTGTTGTGTCTCCATACTCATCCCACCTCAAGACAAGGACTGTACCTAGGTGTCTCTGTGAATCATCTGTTCTCCCCCTTGAGGTCCCTAGAGTCTTTACTAATATGGGAGGCAAATACCTATCTGTCACTGCCCCCTCACTCTGGAACAGAATCCCTGTGGTCATCCAGTTGTCTGAAACGCACCTAAGCTTCAAGTCCCATCTCAAAGCCTAGTTGATGGCTGCTGCCACTTGCTCTTGCTCTTGCTCCCTGGGTAATTCCTGCGCCACCTCCCCAACCCGTTTCCTAATCTCCCCCTTCCCCTGCCCTTCCTTGCTGATTGCACACTCCCAGGGGTGCATCCACTATTGACTCACTGCTGCATTCTCCCCTGCTTGCAGCAGTATCAAGCCCACCTAATGTTCTTTGCCTGCTGTGCGTCTCTCACGTAGTTATCCCCCATGACCTGCTGGGAACTCGGTCCCCATATTGCCTCACTAGCTTCCTATGCCTTATTACCATTGTCTATCTTGCTTAACTGTATGCTGACCCTCATTTGCATTGTTATCTGTGATTGCACTAACCATACTTACTGTACCCATTCCCCAAGATGTTGTTCTTTCCCTGTCACTCTTGCTGTGCATTGTAACTGAGTTGTTTATCCTATGAAACTGTGTTTGTATTTTCTGTGTCATATTGTGGCCCAGGTCGTGCCTGAAAACAGTCCTTTGGATTAGTTCACTTACCTGGTAACCAAAGACTTAAATAAATAAATAAAATGTTGATATTTTAGTAACATATGTGTCGAGCCTAATTTTGTGCCGAACAAGGTTTAACACTGTTTTAAAAAAAAAAAATGTTTTTATTATAATAGCAATAAGGCACTCCCAGGGATTATGTTAATTGTCAGTTAATCACCCTCTAGGAGCACGTGGCACTCGGCTATACCTCATGCAACATTACACCCCTAGAGGGTTGTTAATAGACCAGTAAAATAACCCCTGATCAAGCCTTATTGCTTAATTAATGCCATCAGCATTTGAGTGAACTCCACCTGGTCTGTATTGAATTTTGAAGTTGTAGGATTGGAGCATAGCAATCCATCAGGTAAACTTTCCTACTGGTTCATTCATTTTGAATAACCATCTGAAGGCAGAGTGATCAACGATAGCTGTGAATGAGGAGTAGTGAAGACAGCAGTCAAATTTTTTGCAGCAAATACCATGAATTTTGAAGTTGTAGGATTGGAGCATAGCAATCCATCAGGTAAACTTTCCTACTGGTTCCTTCATTTCGAAAAACCATCTGAAGGCAGAGTGATCAATGATAGCTGTAAATGAGGAGTAGTGAAGACAGCAGTCAAATTTTTTGCAGCAAATACCATGGCTAGACATTCTTTTTCTCTGATACCATAGATGTGCTAGGATGAGGAAAGAGAGTGCTCGGTGTAGGAAACAACTTGTTCTGTTCCATCCTGTACTTGAAATAGCACAGACAAAAGAACAAGCATCTGTGTAGAGTTTGAAAGGTTGGGCAAACCTTGGGTGAGCCAGTACAGGTGCTGCAGAGATCAATTTGTCCTTTATGGTACTGAAGGCCTTTTTGCACTCAGAATGTACTGAACAGTAAATCTTGCAATCTCTCTCTCTCTCCCCCCCTAGGCTGCAGGTTCCATTTACAAGCCCTTCACTCCCACACAAGCACAAGGAGACCAATGGAGCAGCTGTAGCAATGTCCTAAAGGTACAGACATTCTCATGAAGCACAGAGTCGGCAGACTGTGTTAGCCTCCCACCCTTGGCTGTCCCTAGATTTATAGGTCACACTGGTCACGTGACTTCCCACCCTTGGCTGTTCCTAGATTTATGTGTCACACTGGTCACGTGACCACTCCAGAAGTAAGTCCCCAAATTCCCTATTGTTTATAATAGTGTGTGACCACTAGGGGTCACTGTTGGGCATAACCTTTTCTCCACTAACAGTGCTGTGCTGGACTCCATGTAACACCGACTGCTTGGTCTTTTCCCAAGTTGGCACCTTTCCAGTCCCGCTCTCTCCTTTGAAATCCTTCCCTCCCTTCCTAGGATTTGAACCTCTGACTTTGTAGTTTGGAGGTGGTAACACTAAGCACTGAGCCATCATGGACAGTATACTTACCCTTGGCTAATTGTTACACTTAGCCCTGATGCCCCCCCCACCTTGGATAGGGACCTGACCACCACCCCCGCCCTCCACTTTGTCAGCACCTCACATAATAGACTACCCCTAATACTAACTTAATATAGACTACCCCTATTGATGATAACCCTACAATATGGCTGGACATGCAAGCATGCGTTCTATGGCAATTACCCACTGTATTACACGCTATGTCATACTACTCATGACCACACCATTTGGGGCTGACGATGGGAAACATTTGGCAACACTCTTGCCATACAAGCCTGCTTTCCAGCACACCATACCACAGCCTCCTGGTACAACTCGGGGACCAGGAGCAAACCTTTAGAACACACCTGTCCATGATCTTCTACCGCAACCCTTCATGTCACCTTCCCACTCACCTATATCAATTGCTATCCTGCTCCATAACTGGTCCCCAACTGATAACAATCATAGGCACAGGCATGCCCACTGCAAGCCTACTGACAGCAAATGAGTCTATTGGAAATAATACCTAGAAAACTGATAATCATCCTGCTTCTTCTGTCTGGGAACATGCACCCAAACCCTCGCCCGGGACTGATAATGCAAAAGGTTAGGGCCAACTCAAAATTGCCTCAATCAACAAATGTAACCTACTACCCAAATTTCCCTAACTTCAGGCCTGGGTTGCACAGCATAAGCCTGATATACTCTCACTCACAGAAACCTGGCTCTCCTCTAAGATCTTGAATGCCACTGTGTTCCTTGATGGCTACAACACATTCCGACAGGACAGACTGTCCAAACGTGGGGTTGGATGCCTGGTTTACCTGAGCAATGAAATAAAAGAGCAGATGATTCCAAACAATCTAATAACAAAAGAGGCACTGATATTACCATAAAGCTATCAATAGGCCACCAGAACAACATATTGGTGCTCTCCACAGTCTACAGTACATACCCCCAAGAAAGCAAGCAACAGGCATAGAGCAGTTCATAGACCACATAAAAGAGATCAAGTGGACCTGGGAACTGCTTGTTGTTGGAGACTTTAACATAAATTGGCTTGCTCAAGATGCCTCCACCCAAAGAGACCAAATCTCTAGCATATACCTCACACAAATGGTAACCCATACCACTAGGTGAAACTAGGGCAAGCTCCCTTATTGACTGAATACTCTCCACCTGCCCGAGCACATAAAAGATGTGACTGTACTGTCGGACTCACTCAGTGACCACTCCCCAGTGATGTGCTCATGGACAAATAAGTCAATGAAGTGAACCCCTCAGGTCACAAAAAAATGATCGATAAGGAAAGGACAGCTAGAATCTTTTAAACAATATCTACAAAGTGCTGACTGGCCCCCTTGGCGGTGCTAATGATGCAAACCTGGTCCTAGACTACTTCATTAGTATCTTTAACAATGCCTGTAACATCTTTGCCCCAATAAAATCCAAGAAAATTAAAGGGAATGCCAACCCCTGGCTCTTGGGCCCCCTCTTTGAGCTAATGCACTACTGGGACAACCTCTGGCACAAAGCAAGGGTGACTGGTAAGCAAACTGGCTATACTGCATATAAGGCATCCATAAATAAGTGCACTAGGCTAATAAGGAAAGCCAAAGCCACACACTGTAGAGAACTACTGGACAGGAGCTGGGGTAGTGGGAGAGATTTCTGGAACTCCATAAAAACACTTACCGGCAGGGACTCCAAAGCACCTCCAGACCTGATCATCACTGCGTCTGGCGTGCTACAAGAACCCAAACAACTAGCAGACACCTTCAATGTCACCTTCACTGACTTTAGCAATGTACTTCCCACTGACTACCTATCCGCTCAGCCTGTTACGAAGCTCCCAAATACAGACCCCCCTCCCCTGTTAACTATAGGCTATAGCATACCCCCATTTTATTTCAAAGAAATCTCTAGAGTGGACACTATAAAATACACTGAGCGGGTCTTGGATAAAATCAGGATGGGAGCCAAGATGATCGACATGAAGCTTGTAGTACTCACACTTGATGAGCTAGCTACACCCCTTACAAAAGTCTTCAATCTATCCTTAAGAATGGGTCTATTCCAGAAAGGTGGAAATCAATGCTTGTCACCCCCATTTTCAAAGGTGGGGACAGAGCCAGCCTGACTGACTATAGGCCCATATCCATATTACCCCCTCTCTCAAAAGCCCTTGAGTGGATTGTATCCGACAAGTTAACTGACTACCTAGATAAGTACAACCTCCTATGTGCACAACAGCACAGGTTTTTGAAAAAAAAAACACGGCACCATGACAGCGCTGATAGATTTCACAACCCACCTGTACGATGCACTGGAAAATGGCATGGCAGTGGGATCCATCGTCATTGACCTCACTAAAGCATTTGATACTGTGAACCACAGCTCCTTCCTGCTAACCTACTGACCATAGGCATGTCCCCTGATACTGTAACCTGGTTTGGTAGCTACCTATCTAGCAGATCACAGTGTGTGAAAATAAGTGTAACACTCTCTGACCCAAGGGAGGCGACCCTTGGAATCCCCCAAGGGTCTGTACGTGGCCCCCTGCTTTTCAGCTTGTTCATAAACTCCCTACCCTCTGCATGCCCAGCAAGCATGCTGCTGTATGCCGATGATGCTGTAATCTCTGTCCTGGGCAAGCAACTGACCCAAATAACCATGACACTATAGGACGACTTTCAAAAACTTGAAAAGTGTTTCCTATGTAATAGACTCCTACTTAACTACAAAAAGACTAAAAATATGCTGCTTATTATGCCTCAGAATAAGAAAAAAAATGGTCCTCTGATCATTCTTAGACAAAACGGGGAAATGTTGGAACAAGTCAAGTCATTTAAATACTTAGAAATACACCTAGATGATACCCTGTCTTTCTCCTCCCAAATAGTCCATGTCATCAAAACTGCAAATATAAAGCTTGGAGTCCTCTATTGGCACAGGCATGCAATGCCTCCTGAGGCCCTGCGTTTAGTAACTAGCAGCTTGGTACTGTCCACTGTAGATTACGGACTGGTAATCTACAGTGCTGGTACTGACACTGCTCTGAAGAGGATAAATGTTCTCTTAAACGAGGCCTGCAGGCTGGTCCTTGGGAAAGACTACCTGACACACACTTGTAGTCTCTACACAGAGACTGGGTGGCTCCCACTGCATCTTAGGGCAAGATACCAGGCCTGTCTGTTAGGAAAAAAGGCCCTCCTAGGACTCACCCCTGAATCCACGGCTAGCATCTTACAATGTGCCCGAACCTCAAAAACCATGAGAAACACAGCCAAGGGTACACTCCAAGTCCAGTTTAAGCACACCACATTTGCCCAGAGATCCCTTACCTACAGAGGGCCACAGTGGCTGAATGACCTCCCTACCTCCCTCATCAAAAGTGGTTATCTCAGCCCCTTTAAAAGAGAGCTTCACCTGCTCCTATCCCAAAGAAAGAGCTGTGAATGCCCCACCTAGACCACCTAAACAAGGATGGCTCCTGCCCAACCTCACAGCTGTCCCACTCCCTAGCTTTTGCCATATCCCCACCTTTCCTACTTACCACCAAGGTATGAATCTTATGTTTGTGTCACAATAACTACCCTTTCTCCCTGCCCCTTTACTTCTGACAAGGCCCTCTTTGGCTGCCTACACACCACTGTCTTGGACTTAAGTAACACAAATGTTCTTAATAAGCTCTGTATCGCAACTAACTAGGTTTGTACCACAACTATTGTTGTTCCTTTGTATGTCAGTTGCACTTATTGTAACTGATAGCTGTCTCTGGAACTATGTATGGTACTGTCTTGTCCTTGTGAACTTGCCTGTACATTATGTATTGTCCTGCATCAAAACCGACTTGGAACATTTGTAAAACAGCTCCCCGGCCAAAGGTGTTAATCTGAATCAACCAATACGCATCATACCTTCAAGCTATACCTGAAATCCTGGCTTCTTGCCCATAACACCTGCACTTGCTTCCATCGGTAGCAACCCCCCCTTCCCTCACCCTCCTCCTCTCCATTTCTTTCCTTGAGGTCTCTAGGTTTTGCCTGGGGTTATCTCTAGGTCGGAGGGGGGATCTTTGGATTGAGGTTTATGATCCCCTAGTTCTCTTTTTTTTTTTTTTTCTCCTCAGGGTGTTTGTTCACTCATGCCTGCTGATATTATTTGCATAGTGAAGACTAAAGTTTTTTTTTTTTAACCTTACTACTTGTAACAGTTTGTTATTCACTATTTATTTTTATTGTGTACCATACCCTGCTTGACCACTTTGTTTTATTAATTGCTGTTTGTAATTATTGTTATATTACACTCTAATCTGCCTATATCTGCACTGTGAATATTGTCTGTTTTGTGCCTTTTGGCCGGGGTCTTGCCTGTAAATGGTCCCTTTGACCAGTGCACCTACCTGGTTAACAAAGTTCTAAATAAATAAAGTCCATGCGTATTCACATCTCTTTTTGGTGAGGGCATACAGTGAGGCTGCAGTCTTGGCATAGTTACTGGTGAACTTGCTGTAATATCTAGACAGGCCTAGGAAAACTCTGAGATATTTGAGGTTGGAAGGTTTTGGATAGTCTTTGATTGCTGAGAGCTTTTCTGGGTCTGGAGTGATGCCTTGAGAACTAACAACATGTCTCGCGTAATGAAGTTGATGCTATGTGAAGCAGCACTTCTCTGTGCAAAGATAGAGGTTGGCTTGTTGGAGGCATTCAAACACTTCTTTGAGGTGTTGGTGGTCTGTAAAAGTTCTGCGGTAGGCATTAACATAGTCCAGGTAGACTAGACAAGATATCCAAGACAACCCATGTAGTATAGAAACATAGAAACATAGAATTTGATGGCAGATAAGGACCACTTGGCCCACCTAGTCATGTATGGCGTATGTATGTAGTCGAGTATGGCTTCCATAACATGCTGGAATGTGCTTGGACTGTTCTGAAGTGCCACAGGCAGTTGTTTGAATTGAAAAAGTCCCAAGAGACAGCACCAGCCTGTGTATAGACATGAAGCTGGATCAACAAAGACTTGGTAGAACCCACTTTGATGATCCAGACTGGTGAAGTTTGCTGGATTAGTAGGCCCAGTAGAAGTTGAAGTAGGCCAATAGTCTCCTGTTGTGGGTAAAGGATGAACATCCAGCATCATGCAGGCATTGAGCTTCCTGTAGTCCCCAACAAAGCGATACCCCTTGTCTTTACCACCAGTAGCCATGGTGCACCCCATAGACCTGCAGATTCTTCAGTTGTGTTTTGTTCCAGCATATCCATGATCATGTCCTTTAGGACTTGTTTCTGTTTGTGTCCCAGTTTGTAGGCTCGCTGATGGATGTGTCTGTGACTGGGCTGAACCTTGGTGGTGTGTTGCACACTATCAAAACACCCCAGCTCGTTGTCTGTAGAATAAAGACAACTGAGTAGAGTTCCAGGAAATCCAAAAGCTGTTGTTTCTCTGTTGGAGGTGCTGGAAGCTTTGAAGAGGATAGTTTCTGACTGAGGGATAACTGGTGAAACTGGTGTGGTTGTGGTAGTGATGGCATGTGTAGAGATGGTGGAAGCAGGCTGAGGTTCTTGCATGAGATGGAGCTGAACCCCAGTAGACAGGCAGACAAACTTTCCGAAATTGGTACACTTGGAGATGACGGTTGGCTCATCTGTACAGTTAAAAAAACTAAAAAAAAAAAAGGCAGCAACAGAGGGTTTAGCCACGCTCCAGCCGTGCTATACTTGCAAAATCAACCAAAAGACTGTGTTAAGGTGCCATGGGAACAAAACTAAACCACGCTGGCTTGTCTGATTCAAAGTACTTCATTCATCGGGTACTTGCTAGCAGCACTCCCGCACCACATCGCCAACTGTAAAGTTGCAGCATTTCTGGAGTACCTTGCCATGAGGTCCAGCCATTGACCAGTTGCTGTGGTCTGGCAGAGATGGTCACAGGCAGGATGAAGGTGCAAAGTAAACAGAGCTACATTTGGGAGGAAGCTTCATGCAGGCCTGAGTTTTGCTATGATATGAGTGCTGGGGTTGGTGGCTGCAGCTGGGAGGCACCAAGACAAAAACAGCAGTTGCAAAACTGAGCAGATAACTGCTAGTGTGGAGTGCCATGGAGGCCTGAGCTGCCGTGAGGTAAGTGATGCAACAGGGAGAGGGTGCAGGTTTTCTTATGGAGCTCTGGTGGTGCCTGAGGCCTGAGTAAACCTATTGCTGCCTTTTTCTTTATTTTATAGCTGGTCTAGCAATGTTCAACAGCTTTGTCTTTCACAAGGTCACAGTCTCAGTAGTGCAGGCTGCTGCAGAAGGCAGGAGACAGGGTGTTTTTTTTGTTCTGCCGTAGTAGGGCTGCATTGCAGGTGCTTGGAGGTTTAGATCAGTTTGGTGCTGGACAACGGAGGTTTACTGGTACTCAGCGATGCACTTAGTGGTTGGTGACATGCACAGGCAGACAAGATAGGGCTAGGGCAGAAGAAGGGTCGCATTCTCATATGTGGCATTTTTCTGTTGGTCCGCCACTAGGACCCTTGCCTTCTCTTCAACTCTGCCGTGCCCATCTCTCACTGTCACAGTGGACTCCATCTTCCTGGACCATGAGAATAACTTTAGTTGAATGCATAAAATAAAAGTGGAAAATGTCTTTATACAGCACAGTATACAGCTGCACACCATGAGGCCATACCTCAGACCGAGGGGATTCCAGAGCCCCTGCTGTGAAAAGGCACTGCCAGGCAGTGTAATAAGTACCAATAACCAGTGTTTTGAGTGCTCTTAATTTGGCAGCAGCTAAACATTAAGCCCCATACTTAATTGTGTACTTCTCAATGCATTACATGCTCCTTGGATTCATGAATGCTGGCTGTCTGACCCTGTCTGGCAGCACTGGTCTTTACAGTGTATTCCTTGCTTGCTGTTTACAGTACCTCTGGGGGTTTCTGTGTCATAATGGTGAACGCAAAACAGTGATCGCTATTATGGCTAGTGTATATCGCCAAAAAACAAATCGGCGATATACACATGCCAGCGACTAAACATCCAAAAACAGACTTAGTGTTATGTGGGGGCTTGCTCTGCGATCCCCCGACAGCAGGATTCCTAACCCAGGGAGGGTGCATGTTGGGGAGGGGCGAACCCACAGGAGAGACAGGAGGGAGAAGAGGGGAGGAGTAGCCTCTATGTAAAGGAAGGGATAAAAGCTACTGAACAAAAGAGTAAACAGGGAGGAGAGGAGGCACTGTGGGTCACCTTGGAGACTGGAAGTGGCACCACAATCCGCACAGGGGTTGTATACAAACCCCCAGGTCAGGGGGAGGGAATGGACAAGGATATGATAGAAGGCATTCTTAGGATGGCAGAGAAAGGGGAGATACTGTTGATGGGAGACCTGAATATGCCAGATGTTAACTGGAGCACACTTGCTGCAGCCACATCCAAGAGCAGGGCCACTCTCGATGCCCTACAGGTGGCATGCCTCAGACAGCTAGTTTCAGAACCCACTCATGAGGGAGTGATCTTAGACCTCATACTCTCAAATGGGGACAGTGAGAGGATCTCAGATCTAGAAGTGGGTTGCCATCTGGGAACAAGTGACCATCAAACAGTGTGGTTCATGTTAAACTCAGCTACAGAGGCAAGCCATACAAAAGTGAGGGTACTGGACTTCAGGAGGGCTGACTTTGGCAAGATGGGAGAGTGCCTTAGAAAAGCATTAGCAAACAGGCTAGAAGGAGGGGTGGAGCAACAATGGGGAATCATCAAAACTGCCATCACAGAGGCAACAAGCCTTTGTGTGAAGCAAATAAATCAAAGCGAAAGAAAAAGCCACTATGGTTCTCAAAAGAGGTGGGGGAAAGTCAGGGAGAAAAGACAGCATTCAGGAAGTATAAGGAAACACAGAAGGAGCAGGACAGAGAGCTGTACCAGTTAAGGCAGAAGGAAGCAGGAGGAAGTCAGAATAGCAAAGGCCCAAACTGAGGAAAGGATAGCCAACTTGGTTAAGAAGGGATAAACCTTTATAGGTACATCAGGGGCGTAGAAAGACAAAGGGAGGGATAGTGAGGCTGAATAGAATGAACGGTGGGTGGGCAGAGGGGATAGTGAAAAGCAGGGATACTGAACGAATATTTCTGCTCAGTATTCACAAAGAGGAGGAGGTACCTAATCCAGTTAACAGAAGCACTCTGGATAGGGGGTCGATCCCAATCCTTTCATAGAAGAAAGGGTTCTGAAAGAACTCCTAAAACTGAAGGTGGACAAAGCAATGGGGCCTGATGGAATTCACCCCAGAATTCTAAAAAAATTAAGGGGAGAACTAGTGAAACCACTGACTATCCTTTTTAACAAATCATGGGAGGATGGTGTGGTACCCGAGGACTGGAGGAAGGTGGATGTGATTCTCCTTCACAAAAGTGGGACCAAGACAGAGGCAGGAAACTACAGACCTGTCAGTTTGACCACTGTGGCAGGGAAAGTGATGGAATCACTTCTGAAGGAAAGAATTGTTGAGTACATAGAGGCCAGAAGGGCACAGTACCCAAGGCAGCATGTGTTCACAGTGGGAAGGTCATGTCAGACGAATCTAATTGATTTCTTTGACTGGGTGACCAAAGTAGTAGACCAGAGAGGGGCTGTGGACATGGCCTACCTAGGCTTTAGCAAGGCATTTGACACAGTCCCATACAAGAGATTAATAGTCAAATTAACCAGCCTGGGAGTGGGTCCCAGGGTGGTAGCCTGGGTAAAACCTTTGGCTGGACAACAGGACGCAGAAGGTAATTGTAAATGGAGTCCACTCTGAAGAAAGAGGGGTTACTAGTGGGGTACCGCAGGGTTCAGTACTGGGTTCAGTCCTTTCTAATGTCTTTATAAGTGACATTGCGGAGGGACTGGAAGGAAAAGTGTGCCTCTTTGCAGATGACACAAAGATCTGCAACAGGGTTGATACACAAGGAGGCATGGGAAGGATGAGAAGGGACTTGACAAGGTTGGAGGAATGGTCGGAAGTATGGCAGCTAGGATTCAGTGCAAAATAATGCACCTGGGAAACAAAAGCCGGTGGAAGATTACAAAATGGGGGTGGGGGTAGTAACAAAAACAAAAGGAGAGACCTGGGGTAATCGTATCAGATGACCTTAAGGTTAGCAAGCAATGTGAGAAGGCAGTAGGGAGAGCTGGGGTATACTGAATGCATAGGAGAGGCATCACCAGCAGAAAACAGGAATTTATTATCCTCTGTACAGACAGTTGGTGAGACCCCATCTGGTATACTTCTGTCCAGTTCTAGAGACCCCATCTCCGCAAGGACATAGACAGGATAGAGGCAGTCCAAAGGAGGGCAACTAGAATGGTGCAGGGTCTGCAAGAGAAGCCATACGAGGAGAGACTAAAAGAGCTTAATATGTATACCCTTGAGGAAAGGAGGAAGAGGGGGGACATGATAGAAACGTTTAAATACCTCAGTGGAATCAACAAAGTTCAAGAGGGTAGCATCTTTCAGAAAAAGAGACCTGCAAGAACAAGGGGACACAATTTAAAGATGGGGGGTTCAGGGGCAATGTGAGGAAGTATTTTTTCACAGAGAGGGTAGTGGATGCATGGAACAGCCTTCCTGAGGAGGTTGTGGGGTCTGAAACTGTGGGAGAATTCAAGAATACATGGGACAGACATAAGGCAATTCTTGTGAGGGGTAGGAAGAAATATGCTTTGGTTAACTAGGATCTGTGGCTTATCCTGTAGGTAGGGAAATGGGCAGACTAGGTGGGCCAAGCGGTCCTTATCTGCCATCAAAGTCTATGTTTCTATGTTACTCCGGAGTTACCAACAAAAAAAAAATGGCAGCTGCAGCCAGTGGCAAAAGTCACCCCCAACCCCGGGTCCCCAGACCTGAACCCAGTACCTGCTGCGCCGGAGCTAGCCACCCCCACCACCACACCACATGGCTGGCTTGGCTGCAGTAGGCACACTATATGCTAAAACCCTCTTCCCTATCCCTCCCTCCCTCCCTCCCCTTCCTCGCTATCCTCCTTTCTGGTCGCCCCATCCTAGCGGCAGCAGTGCATCGCTACCTGTGTGGGGAGCCCATGATGACAATGCTGAATATGAGTCGCCTGTTTATGGTCGCTCATATTCACTCACTGTTATCACAGAATAGTCCTCGGGGGAAGGGTGGGCAGGACATGCTGCTACATCTTAGGGTGTGGGGAGTCATGGTAGCAGACCCCCCCATGCATTCCCTCAAACAACTCGATACTGGCACACACATGGCTGACTCAATGACACGACTGCTGTGGAAGCTGCCCCTTCCACATGTCCTGAGCCAGATTATCCTGTCCACAGATTTGTCTGCTTCAGCACTCACCATGGAGGAGGTAAACTTGGGTTGGGGTGGTTTGTGTGATTGCATCACAGAAACACAGTGACAGGGACTAGCTGCAGGAAAGGAGAAAAAAGGAGGAGCTGCAGAGGAAAGGGAAATAGAAAAATGACAAATGATACGGTCCAAAGAAGCAAATTTTCTAAATGAATACCTTTATAATATATGCAATCCCTAATAGGATCATCATCCACTCTTAACATTTTGGAGACCACCATCACCCACCCTATGCTCTTTCTTATATAATATTTATTACCAGACTTAAGCTGCTTCTAAAATCATGGGTTTGCTAATACTAAATAGAAACATAGAAAAAGACAGTTGTAGCAGGAAAAGACCCATGGTACATCCAGTCTGCCCAAGTTCCTTATTTACCCCTGGGATCCACTGTTGCTCCAGGGTCTCAGCCCTCATCAACCACTTCCAGTTTCTCCCACCCCGAGCAATCACTATACCCTTCACTCTGTCCTAATTGTGCTTGAAACCACCAACGATTTTTGCACCTTCCACCTTGGCTGATAGAGTGCTCCACGACTCCACCACCCTTTCTGTAAAAGAATACTTTCTCATGTTCCTCTTGAATTTCCTTCCTTTTAGTTTTCACTTATGTTCACGTGACTGTGAACTAGTGTTCAAGCTAAATAGTTCTTTGCAGTTTATTTTGTTAATTCCTTTTAAGAACGTGATGGCTTCTATCATATCTCCTCTCTCTCTTCTGGTCTTCAGCGAGGCGTGTTCAATTCTCTTGGCCCTTTCAGCTGTGACAGATTGAAAAGTCTGAGTGTGTAAGGTAAGTCCCTTCACTCATACACCATCAGTCTCTAAATCTATTCTAGCTAGCTGGTAGACAGACCCCTGCCTTGTAGGGAGACTTTCTTGTTTTTTTCAATTTTTGCTTCCTTTGTGACAGTTTGGAGTCCCCAGCAGCAGAAAATCACCTAGCATGAAGAGGAATCTTCAGACCAGTGGTGCTGCTAGGGACATTAGAGGAAAGAGCCCAATGCTGAAGTGTCTGGTAGTGCTGCTAGAGCCCCACTCCCTTCATGCCAGGAGGCACATGTTCTCCTTGTTGAGCTCTGTTAGGAGATGGGCCTTTGCGCAGCTATTTGTCAGAAGGACCGGGAATGCCCCTGGATGCTTGATGCAACATGAAGTTCAATGTGCCTGGGGGGTGGCTTCCCATTCTTAAGACACTGTGATCACAGTTGGGCCATCTGGGAAGGCTGGGAGGACTTTTTTCACACTTCTGTACAGTCTGTGCATCATTAAGCATGATTCAGTCGGTTTGGGAGCTGGTGTTCGTTCGTATGTGCTGTGATTGCATTTCTAGGGTTTGGACATTGCCTTGGGCTACATATTCTTGCCCTCAGCTATTCCTGTTCAGCATAGTAGTTGATGTGTTCCTCCTCATACTTTGGGTGCTTCCAGAGTGTACATGCTTGTTATGTGATAACTGGCAGTTAGGGTCTTTTCAGCAGCTGAAGACTTTGAGATATTTATTTCTGGATCTCCTTGGATAGGGCTAGCGGTTTTGTTACTACTTCTGGCCTTTACTTGATTTGGCACCTCTTATGCATGGCAGCATGTGTGCCTTAGCTGGGAAGCCATGTTGTTCCCAGCCATGATTGTGCAATATATTGCAGTGGCCCACCACCATTTGCAAGTACACGCTGGGCTTCAGTGCCACTGTGGGGTGGGGGGTGGGGATTTTGACTGTCATGATTAGTACTACTTGGAAGGCTTTTCAGCTGTATTTTCAAAAAGGGAAAAAAACAGCATGAAGGTCACATTTTATTTTTTTATTTGTGGTGTGTTTTTTTCTGCAGGAGGACACGCACTGTCTAAAGTTACAGTCCATTTCTTATCCCATTTTCTTAATGTGAACATCCTCCCAGAAAGCACTCTGAGGGCAAGGAGTACCACCAGGCTATGCATCACACTGTTAGGAACCTGCTGTGCTCCCTGCATCGTGGGCTGGTGTACTGCCAAAATACACTCCTTGGTGGGGTCGTGCAGGGTTCTCTATGTCTTGATGTTGTCTGCTAAGCATTAATAAAGCAAGGTTGCTCCCTCACCGCACAGTTTGGCTGCAGAGCTCAGGGATCTGTCAGTGGCAGCTTCTTCATCAATCTTCCAACCCAGACCTAGAGATAATTAGCTAGGGGGATCCCTCTTGACTGACTCATGAGACATCTCTACCTCACAACCAAGTTTTAAGTACTTGACAGTAGGCACTTCTAGCATGACACCTTTGCAGGCATCCTAAGCCCAGGATTTTGTCCCTAGGTAATCCCATCTAAGAAGACCCTGACTGGTGGAGGCTGACCCCCTTGGATAAGGGGCCTGAAGTGCTCTTTACGGGCAGAACCTTCTTCTGGGTTACCATCTCTCACTGTTCAAGCATGCAGGCAGTACTCTAGCCCAGGAGGATGATCATCAGCCTTTTGACAATGGCCAGGCTGTCCCATCGAGAGGCAGGGTCACTGAAATTATCACACTGGAATGGCTTCATTCAGACCAACAGGTGTTGGTTAGGTGATGCACTAGTCTCTGCATGTGGCATGATGTACATTGGCAGAGAATCTTGAGAGAGGCCTTCTGCAGCATCCTGCCCAGTTATGCAGCTGGTGCTATCACCAGCCTGGGTTCCCTGGGCCGTAGCATATCAGTTCTGTCTCCTTGATTTACCCACAGACAAGTGCTGCCACTCAGATTCTCTCTTAAACTTTAGATGGTTATTTCCAGTAGGTGCATCCTCTGTCATTCTTTAGATTACAATCATGCAATCCCATCCTTTGATGGCAAGCTTGGTGCCCAGGTTCGGCCACGGTCGGCCAACATTTTCTGTATAGCGTCCGTTCTAACTCTGTTTTCTCAAGAGGGTCTGTATCTTGATTCCTTCTGTTTGTTGCTTTAATATGTCTTCTTCATGTCCCTATCCACCCCAGCTGTCTGGTCTAATGGACTTTAACAGACTCCTAATGGCAGATTCCACTGTTTTATTAGCTGCTGGAGGACTTTTAAGTGTGAAATAAGTACAGAAGGCAGGAGAAGCTTGTGGCTGGAGAAAGTTCTTGCAGTATCAATGAAAAGGAAAGTATCTAAAAGATGCAGCATTGAATGGACGGTGAAAAGACATTCAGATGAATACAACACAAAGAACTAGAGTAGATATTAAAAGACTTGGACTACTTTTACATCCAAGTTAGGCAGACAGCAAGGTAGTGTTTGTTTCTCTAAGGGATTCCATAAACTTGCTATAGGGATGGATGATTAAGAAACAAGTTGAAGGCATTTGTGATATCTGCTTTTGGTAAACAGGCACCCTGTCCAGCGAGTTAATGAACTGAATAGGAGCTGAAAGGTTAATAATTAGACATGTCTTTCCTGAACACTTTCAGGTGTCATTAATGATAGGACTTTTGGAAAGAAAACAGAAAGGGAGCTGCACAGGGACCAGTGATAAACCCTTTAGACAGTTCTTTGCAAAAAAGGTATCAATGACTTACATAGAAACATAGACTTTGACGGCAGATAAGGACCACTTGGCCCACCCAGTCTGCCCATTTCCCTACCTACTGGATAAGCTGCAGATTCTAGTTAACCAACAGCCTACTTCCTGCAGCCCTCCACTATAAATGCCTTATGTCTGTCCCATGTATGTTTGAATTCCCCCACTGTTTTAGACCCAACGACCTCTTCAGGAATGCGGTTCCATGTATCCACCACTCTCTCCGTGAAAAAAAATGTCCTCACATTACCCCTGAGCCTTCCCCCCTCTATCTTTAAATTGTGCCCCCTTGTTCTTACACATCTCTTTTTCTGAAAGATGCTACCTCCTGGACTTTGTTGATTTCCTTGAGGTACTTGGAAAGTTTCTATCATGTCCCCTGTCCCTCCTTTCATCAAGAGTATACATATTAAGCTCTCTCAGTCTCTCTTCATATGGTTTCTGCTGCAGACCCTGTACCATTTCAGTTGCCCTCTCTGGACTGCTTCCATCCTGTCTATATCCTTGTGTAGATGAGGTCTCCAAACTGCACACAGTACTCCAGATGGGGTCTCACCAACTGTCTGTATAGAGGGATAACCACTTCTCTTTTTCTACTTGTGATGCCCCTTCCTATGCATCCCAGTATCCCCCTGGCTCTCCTTACCGACTTTTCACATTGCTTACCCACCTTTAGGTCATCTGATATGACTACCCCCAGGTCCCTTTCCACTTTGTTGTTGTTAGTACCTCCCTGCTATTGTGTACTCTTCTTCTGGGTTTTGTTCCCAGGTGCATTACTTTGCACTTCTTTACATTGAATCTAAGTTGCCATATGTCTGACCATTCCTCCAACCTTGCAAGTCCCTTCTCATCTTTTCTAACCCCTCTTGTGTATCAACTCTGTTACAGATCTTTGTGTCATCTGCAAAGAGGCATACCTTTCCCTCCAGATCCTCTGCAGTGTCACCTATAAAGATGTTAAAGAGGACTGGATCCAGTACTGAGCCCTGAGGTACACCACTAGTAACCCCCCTTTCTTCGGAATGTGTTCCATTCACTATTACCTTCTGGGTCCTGTTGTGCAGCCAGTTTTCTACCCAGGCTACCAACCTGGGACCCACTCCCAGGCTGGCTAACTTGATTATTAATCTTTGTGCGGGACTGTGTCAGATGCCTTGCTAAAGTCTAGGTAGGCCATATCCACAGCCCCTCCCTGGTCTTTTTCTTTGGTCACCCAGTCAAAGAAATCAATTAGATTCATCTGACATGACCTTCCTGCTGTAAATCCATGCTGCTTTGGGTCCTGTGCCCCGCGGGCCTCTAGGTACTCAATAATTCTTTCTTTCAAAAGTGATTCCATCATTTTCCCTACCACTGAGGTCAAACTTACAGGTCTGTAGTTTCCTGCTTCTGCCTTGCTCCCACTTTTGTGAAGGTGAATCACATCTGCCCTCCTCCAGTCCTCAGGTACCACCCCATCCTGCCATGATTTATTAAAAAGCGTGGTCAGTGGTGTCACTAGGTCCTCCCTTAGTTCTTTTAGGATTCTGGGGTGAATCCCGTCAGGCCCCATTGCTTTGTCCACCTTGAGTTTTAGGAGTTCTTTCAGGACTCCTTCTTCTGTGAATGGACTGGTGTCAACCCCCCTACCCAGAGTGCTTCTGTTGTCTGGTTTTGGTAACTCCTCCTCATCTTCTTTTGTGAATACCGAGCAAAAGCATTCATTCGGTATCTCTGCCTCTTCACTGTCTCCCTCTGTCCACCTCTGCTGTCCTGTATTAATCTTCACTATCTGTCCCTTAACCTTTCTATGCTCCCTAATGTACCTATAAAAGGTTTTATCCCCCTTCTTACCTGAGTTGGCTATTTTTTCCTCGGTTTGGGCCTTTGCTATTCTGACTGCCTTCCCCACTTCTTTCTGCTTTAATTGATACAGTTCCCTGTTGTGCTCCTTCTGTGATTCCTTATACTTTTTGAATGCAGCCTTTTTCTCCTTAACCTTCCCTGCCACCTCTTTTGAGAACCATAGTGTTTTTTTATTCTGCTTTGTTTTCTTTATTTGTTTCACACAAAGGCTTGTTGCCTCTATGATGGCAGTTTTGATTTTTCTCCATTGTTCTTCCACCCCTCCTTTTTGGCCATTTGCTAGTGCATTCTTCAGGTATTCGCCCATTTTGCCAAAGTCAGCCCTTCTAAAGTCCAGTATCCTTGTTTTTGTATGGCTTATCTCCATGGTTGTGCTCATTGTGAAGCACACTGTGCAGTGGTCGCTTGTCCCCAGATGTCTACTGACTTCTAAATTTGTGATCCTCTCTCCATTTGAGATCACCAGGTCTAGTATTGCTCCCTCCCAAGTGGGTTCCAACACTAGCTGTCTAAGGCCTGCCCCCTGCAGAGCATCGAGAATGACCCTGCTCTTGGATGTGGCTGCAGTACATGTCATCCAGTTAACATCTGGCATATTCAGGTCCCCCATCAACAGTATCTCACCTTTTTCAGCCATTTTGAGAATGTCCTCTATCATTTTCTTGTCCATTTCCTCCCTTTGAGACGGGGGTCTGTATACAACCCCTGTGTGGATTGTGATGCCATTCCCTGTCTCCAGTGTGACCCAGAGTGCCTCTTGTCCTCACCCTTTACTTTTTAGTTCTTTAGCTTTGATCCCTTCCCTTATGTATAGAGCTACTCCACCTCCTCTTTTACCTTCCCTGTCACTTCTGTAGATTGTGTACCCTGGTATGTTGACATCCCAGTCATGGTTCTCTGTGTACCATGTTTCGTGACTGCCACAATATCCAATTGTTCATCTTCCATCAGGGCTACTAGCTCAGGAAGCTTGTTTCCCAGACTACGGGCATTGGTACTCATTGCCCTCCATTTAATGTTGGCTTTATCCTTTTTTCCCCCATCCCTGCTCTTATTGCCCTTGTCTATTTTTCCATTTACCCCTGTCCTGCCCTGTGTTGAGCTTGAGGTTCTGTTGTGGCAAACTGGAGACTGAGGCATAGAAGGGTGTAGTAGAAACTGCGTGAAGTTCTGTATGACAAGCATTGGATAGGTCCGAAATAAGGAACTGTGCAAGAGACTGATGAATAATTTGATAAGCTGCTGCAAACAATAATGTTTATTGAGGTAAAGGGATGGTCCAAGTGCCATTTGAAACCTTGAGCAGGTGTGGCATTTGGCTTTTGATGACAGCCTGTTTAAGTGAGCTTCTTCTCGGGGAATAAAAACATGTAGAAGATTACAGGATGACGCAAGCAAGCTATTTCCTTGAAGATACTACAGACCATTCTCCTTGCAGAAAAAGCTATTTGATGTCTCTGTTTATCCATTTGTTTTTGTGCCACACAGATGACATTTAAGAAGTAAATGGACGAGTCACAGGGTCAGTAGCAGGTAGTCAAGTATTGGTAATGATAAAGGACTCCAGGCAGCAAACTGAAAAACGGAGCCACAGATTGTGCTCGACAAAGCTTGCTGCCCAGCAAAATAACTGCAGAATGAATCATTGTCAAAAGATGTCCAAAATAGCGCAGATTGACCTTCAATAGGAAGGCAGTTGCCTTGGCCAAGAGGATTAATGATAATCATAGAATGAATACCATCATCTTGAACTGTAAGGGTGATAGCAAGGAAAAGGTGGGAGTGTAGTTCACGGCAGATGGAAAAGGCAGCAAAGAATTCCACTGCAGTTAATTTTTGTAGAAGTCTTGAGTCTGCAGCCTCTAGTACGAATTCCATTTTCTACTGTTTCATGTGGTGATAAATGAAGGGCTACATGATTGATTTCTTTCCCTTCAATAAAGTCCTTGATAAAAGCCAGCCCAGTGGTGAAGAAGGCGGATCCCTTTTCCCACGCTGGTGACCCGGGTTCAAGAATGGACTGGGATTGTTGGGAGCCAGCTGAGGAGGGAGAGGATCAAGCATCTGAGGGACTGCTTTACTCTCCCGGGGAAGGGAGGTATGTCATCCTGACCTACGCTGCCCCAGGCAGAGGCCTGGAGATAGAGCAGTGTCAGGGAGGCATGCATGTGAGGGAACTGCAGGGGCACATCAGGCAAGTGTGCCTGCATGCATGTGCATGGCACTCTGTGGTGGGGAAGCAAGGGAAAATGGCACTCCAGGGTGGGGAAGCAAGAGAAAAAGAGGGAAAATGGCATTAGAGGGGCTTAATGAAGCCCAGCACAGCTGCACCCATGTCCGCATTGCCGCAGGTCACCACTGGTCCACTTTGGATTTGTTGATCGGGGGGGGGCAACCCTCACCTCCTGGCCCTGCCACAAGTGGGAGGCTCATAGAGAACCCATACCAGGTAGGAGACTGGGCAGTCAGTTGCCATTGTGGGGGGACCAGGGACTGGGCTGATGAGTCACCCCTCCAGATGCAGGGAAGGTAAACATCCATATGGAAAAAATAAAGTCCTTGATAATATGTTCTAGAATGAGATGGTAGGACAAGCAATGGGTGGTAACTGAGTTAGATAATTGGGAGTAGTACTTGAGGCAGAAGTAGTTGGTATGGAGGCATGGTAACTCACTGATGAACATGATGAAGGAGTGAGTCAGACACTGTTATGCCAGTGGTGCAGTAAAAACTTGCTGGGACATGGAAGAAGCTCCTGGAGCATTTAAGAGGACTGGAGCAGGTTTCATTTCTTGAAATTAGGATGCTCTGGATTTAAAGACAGCTATTCCAGAATCTAGGTTTGACATCAAAGAATGCATTTGAAGCAACAAGTTACTCTACTTCCAAACTTAAGAGGAATCAGGAGTTGTTTTTTTTTTCCCAGCTATTTTTATCCTCCTGTGGTGGGTTGACTACTGCGTCCGCCGAGCCTACCGAACTCTGGGTCCTTCGGGGACTTATAGTGCTATACGCACCCCAGCAGATCCCCAGAGTCAGTCTGGGGGCATCATCCTCCTCGGCCCCCATGATTTCCTCTGTTACTTCCATGTACTGCTACCTGGGTCCCCTTGAAGTGGTAGTGCGTGCTCTTGGAGGCGCACCTGCACACCGCAGCTCCAGAACGGGTCCCTTCTGCCCTCCCCATCGACCTAGCGTCGGTGGTCCTCAGGAGTGACACTATCCCTCTGGCCTCCACCAGGGGGGTGGCCAAGCTCTGATAGAGCTGGAGAACTCCTCCCAAGGCGGAGCACTGCCAGCCGGCAATGACTCACATCCTTTTCCCTCCCTGCCCGTCTCCGACAACCCTGGCTCGTTCCCGAACCTGGGTCACTGGCATGGCACGAGGTGTGGCGTCCAGCTCCTCAACCCTCAGCACCAACAGGCCAGCTGAGGAATTAGGAGTTTGAGCAGGAATGTGGGTCAACAAGTGTGGTGGCAGGAACAGGATTAGCCAAAACAGCAGCTATGTAAAAGTTAAAAAGTTCCTGCTTGTGGCAGTAGCAGAGAAGGAACTTCTAGATTGTGGAGAGTGGCCTCAAGGTTGGTGATGGTTCATCTTAAATTTATGCCAGGATTTAGGTGCAACCTTCCTACTAATAGCTTGAGAAGAGTAAAAGTCTTGATGCGACAAACGACTGATTCCATCCTTAAGTAAGACGTAGCAATTATAATATAAGTAAAACTAAATTAGGAAATGAAATGCTGGCTGGAAGACAGTCACAAGGAGGTAACCGCTAAGGGCAGATGATCCCCGGCATCCTGAGCAATGCTTGAATGTAAGACCCAGTTCCAAGTGTAGGCTTTAGCTAGGTACACAACTGTATGATTGTGCTTCTCAGGCCCATTGCGCTACCACTACAATGCTTATCCAGGAGCCCTGAGACTGACAACTGCAAATTCCCTGAGTGAAGAGTGAAGGGCTCCAAACCAGCATCCATTAAAGCATTTTGTGGAAGGTCCAGGGGAGAGTGATGCAGTTGAGATACCAGAGCTGTTGAGTCTGTTTGATTCTTTTCCACTGCTGTGTGCTGTGAGCTCTGCTCTGCAATAAACTAAGAATTTTGCACATTTCTTGAATGGACTTCAGCTTATTTCTCAAGGAGTGTGAGTTCTGTGATCTTTTGTGCTAGACTGTATGTGTGATCACAGGGAACCTGGCAGCCAGTAAGTGGCTCTGCTTTGAACAGCTGTTGATACTCCTTGGGTGGCTGCAAGACAAGACTTCTTGATGGATGATAAAGACAGCAGAAACACCATAAGCCATAGGAAGCCAAAGGAGAAAGTAGCTGAAAAATTTGGGAATGACAGGGAGAAAATTAGAAAACACCTAGTACCTAGAGGGAGAAGTAGGTACAACATAAAAATCAGAAACTGAGCAAAAAAGTAGGAACAAAACAACACAATCGAAGAAGCCAAAAACACAGGAGACAGAAAGGAACAGCCCACCAGAGTAGCAGAGCAGTACCAGAACAAAACAGAACAGAAAACACAAGGAGGTACAACACATGGGGCACAGAGCAGGGAAAACAAGAAGAGCATGACTGCTGAGGTAGAGTGGCTGAGAAAGGGAGAGCAGGGGGACAGCCACACAGAGATGACAAAAGGCACCACAGAACGAGCGGAGGAGTGCAAAGAAAAAAGGGGGAGGGCAGAAGAAAAGAACCAGGAGGTAGACAAGCAAATGACACCAGCAGGCAAGGGGGAGCAACAAGAGACAAACAGGACGGGGGCATCAGGGCTGCAAAGAAATGGGAAGTGGGAGAGGAGAGGGCTGGGAACAACAACAAGGAAAGAACTGGAAAAGCAGAGGCAACGGGGGAGGGGCAGTGGAGCCACAGCAATGGGCAGAGGAAAAGCAAAGCAAAAGGGTGAGGAGGGGACAGAAGGGAGAGAGAACTGGAAGGTGGGCAAACAAACAGAGACGTCGACAGCAGCAAGCGGAGGACAGCAAAGAGAAGTGGGTGGGGGGTTGGAGCATAGCCTCCCCCAAAAATAGGAAAAGCAGGCAAAGAGGGACCAGTGAATAGCTACAACGAACAACCAGGAAATGCAGAGGCAATGGTGGGGAGGCAGCAGAGCCATAGAAAGGAGATGAGGAAAGCTAGCAAAAGGGGCAAGAAGAAAGGTGACAATAAAATGGTAAGCACAAGAAGAGAACAAGGAACAAAGAAACTGAGAAGCAGCACATAGATGGAAGGAACATGTAAAATATATTATGGGGAGCTGGTGGATTGTGTTTTTTCTGTAGATGAAAAAAGGGGAGGAGTCTGGTGGGCCCCATTGAACTGCTGGGTAAACCTTTAAATTCATACTATGGTTGTTAAGAGCATAAGGAGGCACTGGTGTCCAAAATGACTGCTGTTTAATTCAGTGGTAGTAATTCAATTGTGTTTCCCTAGCCCTGTATCGTTTGACGTTTTTCTTGAATTCAGATTTGTTCTTACTGATAATCACTTCAAGCAGTAGGTTTTTCTGGAGTTCGGTTCTGGAGGCCCACCTCTCGAAGTACATTGATAACGTGGAGATGGTACAAAAGAGGGCTACCAAAATGGTGCAGGGCGTGCATCAAAAGCCCTATAAGGAGAAACTCAAGTAGCTGAATATGTACTTTCTGGAGGAGAGGAGGGGGGGGTATGATAGAAACGTTCAAATACCTAACAGGTATTAATAAGGTACAGGAAAATAGAATTTTCCACAGAAAAAGAAGCTCGAGGACAAGGGGTCACTCTATGAACTCGGGGGAGAAGGGACTCAAGAAATGTGAGGAAATACTTCTTTATGGAGATGGTGGTGGAGGCCTTGAATAGCCTTCCAGTGAAGGTGGTTGGTGCCAAATCGGTGACAGGATTCAATCATGCATGGGACAGATACAAGGGGACCCTGATAGTAAGGCAAGGGGAGGAGACGGATGGAGTTTGAGTAGGGTCTGTGGTGGCACAGCAGGCAGGGAAAACTGGGCAGACTAGATGGGCCAAGAGGTCCTTATCTGCCGACAACAATAACTTTTAGGTTTTCAACAGGCCAGTTTTCAAGAGTGAAGAAATATTTATTTTTTCACTCCTAAATGAACTTCTTTTAATTTTCAGTGGATGCCCCCTAGTGCCATTAGTGTCAGGCTTAATGTCCATGTTTATTTATTTTTTGTTTACCGGGTAGGTGAACTAGCCATAAAGTGACTCTTTTCAGGCACGACCTGGGAGAGTGCAACACATAAAAGTATACAACAGTCCAAAAGTACATGACATATCAAGTACAGTCAGTAAGACGCAACCAGTAATGACATAAGCAGGAAATAATCAGATCATTATAAGTGAGAAGTTACATA
Source organism: Neoceratodus forsteri (assembly GCA_016271365.2). Lineage (NCBI taxonomy): Eukaryota > Metazoa > Chordata > Ceratodontiformes > Ceratodontidae > Neoceratodus > Neoceratodus forsteri. Next base: position 1,373,852,154 of record CM057452.1, read on the forward strand.
ACATAACTAACCTGAACAATGTGGAATTTCCTATTTGTGAAACAATTAACAAATGGCAAAGATATACGGAACCAGGAAACTAACAGTAAACAGCAGAAACAAGCAATTATAACAAGTGCCAAATGTTGTGAGGATTGAACATTGCATCAAGCCATCAGGTAGGGTCAATGCAAGTACAGGGGCCAGCACACCCAACAGATATGGCCAAAATTTCTTCTTGAAGCCTGATGGGATCCAGTCAACCACAGTTCAAGGGAACGTGTATTCCAAAACTGAGGAGCCACATGCCTGAAAGCAGCCGTGCCTTTCGAGGTGTAACACCGGGGAATGTTTAATAGAGATTTGTCAGGAGACCTCAGCCCATGAGAGTCAGTAAGAGGAATTAGCAGCTTGGCCAATGATACTGGGGTTTGGAGCCTCACAATAGAGTCGGTAAGGGAGCTAAGATAATATTGCCTAGTAGCAGAGGGGGAGAGCCAGCCAAGGTCATCATAAAGCTGACAGCGGTGCTTTAGCCTGGAGGAGGAGGATGCGTAACGACATATGTTGTTATAAGTGACATCTCAGTTCTGGAGGGTAGTTTTCTGAGCTCCAGCAAGGATGGGGGCACAACAGGTTAAGGAGGGGAGCAGTATTCCTCTAGCAATGGCTAGTTTGGCAGATGGTGTTAGCATGTGTAACCTCCCTGCAAATGGGGGTTCCCAAAAGACTTCCAGGAGCTTGCTTGAATGCTCCAAGCCTGAATGGTGTTTGGCGTTTAAGCCATTTATCAGTGAGTGTTTTTAGAGCCTCTGGTACTGTCTCTTTAAGAGCTGTCTGCTTGCAGACATAATTAGTTTGTATGGGGGGACTGTGTGCTTCTCTGCTTGAGTACCACTCGAGCTGCTGCCAATTCACTCCATTTTGCAGTCACTAGGAGTGCAAAGGGAACCTATCTGAAAGATGTAACTGTTTGCCAGAAATCATTTAGAGTAATAATGAATTACAGTTTGTCTAACCTGCTTTCTTTGCAGTCAGAACTGTGTTTGCCTAGTTCCCATTCTAGTTTTGAACTGCTGAACTGGACCAATCAGTGTGGGTTAAGGTAGCTCTAAATGGTGCCTTGGATGAATCAGAACTTGACTCATAATCTGAGCCAGCCACAAGAGGATTGTATGGGCAGTGACTCTGGGAGATGTAGTTTAGACTTCGGCCTTTTGGACCAACAGGGGCAGTCTATTGTGAGTGACAGCCAATCCAGCCAAGAACTGGGAGGAACTCAAAGGAAGTGCCCAGTTTTGTCTGCTGGAGTTTCAGTTGAGCTCTGGCAGTGAAGAGGGAAGGAGCCCTGTGCTTTTTCCGTGTGCAGTTTTAGTCGGGAAACGTGTGTAAGGCCCAGAGTTCCGGTCTGCAGCTTGTGTAACTGCTTGTTAGGACTGAATCCATCCTGTGAAGAGAATCAAAGGATATCTGAAGAGTAGAAACCAGGCTCACCCTGTAGAAGACTGGAGAAATTTCTGAATTGCACTCGGTCTGTCAGGAACTGAATCTGCTGTGTGTTCTCCCGGGTATTGTGCAGTAATTGCGATCGGGATAGAGAAGCAGCCTGCCTGGTATAGTACTTTCTTTTACCATATAAATGTGTGAGGAGGCTTGTGCAGGTCAAGTGAATCCTGCTGCCATTAAAGGACTTTGCCTGTTGCAGTTTGCCATATAAATGTGTGAGGAGTCTCTTGAGCTCAAGAGTACCCTGCTGACGTTGAAGGACCCTATCTTGTTTGGAGGTCGTGAGTACTAATTCAGGTCGCCCCTCGTTGAATTGCCACATTAAATCCAAATGGAATCACTGTACTGCTGACTGTTTAACTAATTTTTCTTTCTCTGTGTGAAAGGGCCCTACCAGCTGCCACGGTTTGACTAGCCACTAGGGCTTGGGTACCCAGGGACAGTAACTGGTAGGGATAGACCTGTGCACAGAGCCATAGGTAGATGAGTAAAGTGATAAGCTAATTAACCTGATTTCCCCCTGTCCTTGTTATATTCCCCCTAAATAAATCAGAGCTGCTTGTTTCAGCAAAGTTATACTGCCTGAGGTATTTGTCTATGTTAAAGTATTGTACTGTGATTGTTGCACTGTCTCTTATTTTACAGGAGGTCCCAGTGCCTGAACCAGTCCTGGGGGGTAAGTGTATACTGTGAAGGTAATTTGATATATTGTGTGGGCCACTAGTGGGAAGAAAGGGAGGTTGCAGTGTCCCAGAGGCTGTGACCAAGTTAGTTTAACTATTGCAAACCCTGACCTCTGGGTGGAGGCACCCGCCATCGGATCCAGGCCCCTCAACCTGTTAGTGGCAAATCAGGGGTAGTAGCCCCGGGATAGCGCCATCTAGGGGTTACATCTTGAGGCTCACCGCTGGGATTGTGTGTCCTCTAGTGGCCATATTTACGAACCACTGTTAAGAAAAAATGGTACCCTGACAGAAGTGGCTGTGCACTGGCTGGTGGAATGGTGTACTGGGGAGGAGATCGACCTCAAAATGCTATGCTTATCCTGGACATCCCCTGGGTATCAATACGGACACTGTACAGGGAGTACTTTCCAAGGTGGAAGGTTTACAAAACCCTGTGGTGGTGGGTCGGCATGCTAATCTGCTCACCCACACTTTCCTGGCCCTAGTAGAGTTTAAGGATCCCATAGATAGCTCCAAAGTGCCACAGACCATTACCCCAGAGGGAGCCCTCACTGCTTGGAGAGTGATAACTAAGGACAGTAAAGACCCGGGGGGGAATGAGCCCCCACCACTATCTGAAACTTTTGAGGAGAAATTTGCTAAATGGTTGCTGGGGGAAGGGAAAACTGTGGAGGACTTGAAGAAACTATTCTTGCCACCTGGGGGTGTTCCTCCCCCAACACCCTCTCCCGCTCCAGTACCAGTAATGGTGGCTGAACCAATGCAGACTCCTATTTCTGCACCTGCAATTAGTCACGACTCTTACCGAAGGTTGAGGATCTTCTCTGGCACCCTCCCCACCCCTCAAGGGGAGGATGACTGGGAGACCTGGATAGACTATGTTGCCCCCCCCAAGTGCTAGAATGGCAATGCTCGGAAGCAGAAAAGCGAAAGAGGGTTAGTGAGAGCCTCTGAGGTCCTGTCCTGGCTACCATCCATGCTAAACGGGCCAGTAACCCTGAAGCGACGGCACAGGCCTATCTTGAGGCCTTGGAGAATGTGTATGGGAGCCCAGATTCTGATGAGGACCTATGGTGGAGAGTAAGAAATGCACAACAGTACCAAGGGAGTTGTTGTCTGTGTATGTATCTCGCTGGAAAAATTGTTGCAAGAATGCCCTCAGAAAGGTTAGTTTGCCAGCGATTGAACTGGACCGAACCAGGCTAGACAGGATCCTTAAGTCTGCCCCCTTCTCAGAACTGCTGTTGCTTCAGTTACGCCTGGCAAATTGACTGGAATCCCCACCCTCCTATGATGAGTTAATGAGAGAAATTCGAGGAGTTGAGAAAAGGCGACCTCTGGAGGGACCTGCACCAATAGCTGCAGCTACGACCCGAGTGACTGAGGGTGGCCCATCCAGTGAAGTTCAGGGGCAGAGGTTGGCAGTCAATGAGTGCTCTGACAAGGAAAAAGATATGCCACAATGGGGCGAACTGTTGAGAGAGATCCGGGAATTCAAAAACAGTCCCTTTATGAAGGCCACGCCTGCAAGTATGGGCCCGACCTATATCCGACTGCATCTGCTATGGGGGTGGGGGTACCCACCCATGTATCTCCTGCTGATAACAGCTCCAAACTCAATTCCTTGACCATGGAAGTGGAGAAACTGACGAGATGTCTCCAAATGCTTATCACGCCGCAGACAGAGATGGCACCCAGGTTTCCAGTTAGTAATACCCCGCCTGGCTCCCAGTGTGCGCCTCGCCAGCTCAAACTCCAGAAAGTATGTTTTGCTATAATTGTGGGAAAGATGGGCACATGAAAAGGGAATGCCGGTCCTCAAAGACACTGACAAAGTTGCATATAGGCTACAAGGAGAGCTTCGAGAACAAATCAGTGGTTAAGAGGTGCACGAAATGATCCCAGGTGAGGGCACCAAAATCCTAACTCACGACTTTTGTGGCAAGGTCAGTTGCCCAGGCCCCACTACCGCCTCTCCAGACTGGTCCAGAATAGTGGGTCCCTCCATGGAGACCACTGTAAAGGTGAATGGAGTGTCTACAAGAGCTGTATTAGACAGTGGCTCCCAAGTGACAATTATGTTCCAGGATTGGTATCAGAAGCATTTGTCAGACGTGCCCTTACAACCATTAGAAGGACTGCATGTATGGGGTTAAGTGAGAAAGGCCTACCCCTATTCGGTATATCCGAATTTGGCTGTCTTTCCCCACCTCCGTGGCTGGAGTGGCCGAACAAGTAGAGACCCTAGCCTTAGTGTGTTCCCCACTGGACTGTATGATGGTGTCCCTTTGTTGATTGGAACAAATGCTCATATGTTCGGAAGGCTGGCACAGTTGTGTTATGAAAACAGGGGTCAAAGACTAGTAGAGCTTTAAGAGTTCCGGCTTTAATTAAGAAGGCCTATGAGGCACAGAGAGATGCTGAAAAATAGAACCAGAGGAACCGGTCAGAATTGTATGGAAGAAGGATCCTGAATCTCTGATCCTGGCGCCAAATGCCCAGTGTACCTTACAGGGAGAGGTCCGATTAGAAAGGATGTTAAGAATAAAATATTAATGTTGGATGCACCAGGCGATGGAAAATTGCCAGAGGGACTGCTGGTCAAGCCTAGTATTTTGCCCGCTAGAGCCCATGCTTATGCCAGAAGGGTAATGGTCCAAGTTCATAATGTGTCTGAAAGAGACATTTGAGTAAATAGAGGTTGCATCCTGGCTAATGTGCATTGTGCGACACTGCAGTGCTACCAGCAGCAAGAGTTCAAGGAAGAATGACAGAGTAACGCCTGACTTGTTTGATTTCGCGACTCCGCTGCCAGCTGAATGGAAAGTGAGGATCAGTGAGAAGCTTGCCCAGAGAGACCAGGTGTTTTGTTTAAAGGAATGGGACGTGAGATGCGTGCAAGGAGCTGAGCACAATATCCGCTGCATGACGAAAGACCATTTCGTGAGAGGTCTCGACGCCTGGCACCTGCTGACATAGATGATGTGAGATGGCATCTGCAAGAGATGTTAGCTGCTGGTGTAATACAAGAATCCAGAAGCCCTTATGCTTCCCCATTGTGGTAGTAAGGAAAAGAATGGGACAGTAAGGATGTGCGTGATTATCGCACCTTAAACCGCGAACTATCCCTGATCAGTACACATGCCCCGCATTCAGGATGCTTTGACTGCCTAAACGGGAGCAAGTGGTTCTCTGTGTTGGATCTCCTCAGTGGGTACTACTAGATCCCAATGGCCCCAGAGGACCGTGAGAAGACAGCCTTATCTGTCCGCTTTGGCTTCTATGAATTCATGAGGATGCCTCAAGGGATTTCAGGTGCCCCAGCCACTTTTCAACGATTGATGGAGCGTGCAGTGGGGGACATGAACTTACTAGAGTGCCTGGTATACCTAGATGATGTTATTGTGTTTGGCAGCTCACTGGAGGAACATGAGAGCAGATTATTTAAGATATTGGACCGACTGGAGGACTTTGGCCTTAAACTGTCCATTGATAAGTGTCAATTCTTTCAAACATCAGTAAAGTATGTGGGACACATAGTATCCACCGAGGGAATAGAGACCACCTAAGTAAAGTTGAGGCCTTTGACCACCTGGCCACAGCCCAAAAATATAAAAGAACTGCAAAGATTCCTGGATTCTGTGGTTATTATCGGGCTTCATCAAGGACTATTCAAGAGTGATCCGCCTTTACTTAACCTTACTCAAGGGTATCCCCAACCCACAAAAATACCAAAAGTCAGCGTCCTCAAGACTGAAAGAGTGTATTTCGTCCGAGTGAAGTATTTGGGGCCCGCTGGACCCTGATTGTGAGACTGCTTTTCATGAGATCATATATCAACTTACCCATGCTCCAGTGCTGGCCTATGCCGATCCAAGAAAACCTTACGTCCTGCACACTGATGCTAGCTTGCAAGGGTTGGGGCTGTGTTGTACCAAGAGCACGAGAATGGCCTGAGACCAGTGGCCTTTGCCAGTAGAAGCCTGACCCCATCCGAAAAGAACTATCCTGTACATAAGTTAGAGTTCTAGCTTTGAAGTGGGCTATTGTTGACCAATTCCATGAGTACTTGTATGGGGCTAAAATACTAGCAAAACTGACAATAATCCTTGACCTATGTGCAGACCTCAGCTAAGTTGGATGCCACTGGCCATAGGTGACTTTCATGTTATCTACATACGACTATGCTGTTGAATACTGAGCAGGCCTGAACCACATAGATGCTGATGCTGTCTCCGGAGGCCTGTTTCCGAATGATTGGGTCAGATTGGCAGAACCTGACATTCGGACACTCTGCCGGAAGTTTGACAGGGAGGAACAAATGTCCACGGACGCAGTGGACTGCATGGAGGATTGCTTGGGACCCTCTGAGAATTGCATACCTGCTACTTATTGCCACTTTTCTGCAATAGACATTGGTACACTGCCTCAGCTGGACAATGACAGTATTCGGCGGGCTCAATCCCGCGATCCCATGATCAAATCAGCTTTAGAAGCCCTCTATGCAAGAAAAGATGTGTCCAAATTACGCTCCACTGATTTGAGAACTGCACTGTTATACAAAGAAGGTCCTAAGTTGAAACTGATCAATAAACTGTTGTACAGAGAAACAGTAGACAGAGGGGACAAGTAGACAAACAACAACTAGTGCTGCCCACTGCCTTTCGAGACTCAGTACTGAGGTCCTTGCACAACCACATGGGGCACCTTGGTATAGACAGAACACTTGACTTGGTGAGATCCAGATTCTGTTGGCCTAAGATGGGGCTGATGTGGAGCAACACATTCGAACTTGTAGTCGCTGCTTACAGAGGAAAGCTTTGCCCCAGAGGACTGCCTCCTTGTTAACATCACCACCAGTGCACCCATGGAGCTGGTCTGTATTGATTTTCTGAGTTTGGAGTCAGATCAAAGAAATATCAGTAATGTGCTGGTGGTCACTGACCATTTCACGAGATATGCCCAAGCTTTTCCCACCAAAGACCAGAAAGCATCCACTGTGGCCAAAGTACTTTGTAGAAAACTTTTTGTTCACTATGGGGCTCCACAAAGAATCCATTCTGATCAAGGGAGAGACTTTGAGAGTCGTCTGATCAAAGAGATGCTTTCTCTGTGGGGAGTGCGAAAGTCCAGAACCACTCCTTACCACCCCCAAGGGGACCCACAGCCTGAACGTTTCAACCGCACTTTGCTAGATATGCTAGGCACCCTACACCCAAATGACAAGCCTAGATGGAGCCAAAAAATTAGCACCCTGGTACATGCTTATAACTGCACCAAAAGTGATGCCACTGGGTTCTCCCCCTACCGCCTGATGTTTGGAAGAGAAGCTCGACTGCCGGTAGATGTGTGTTTTAGGGTCTCTCCTGATGGGGTTCAAGCTGACAACTATTTACAGTATGTCCAAAAGTTAAAGGCCCAGCTAACTCATGCATACCAACTGGCTCAAACCATGGCTGCCAAAAGAAATCTGGCCAACAAAGAAACGTATGATAAAAAGGTGAAAGCACAGGAACTCCAGGAGGGAGATCGGGTATTGCTAAGAAATCTGGGACTGCATGGCAAACACAAGATTGCTGACAGATGGCACCATCTCCCTCACATTGTAGTGGCAAACTAGATGATCTGCCAGTGTACAAAGTAAGGCCTGAGAATAATTCAAAAGATGTAAAAACAATGCATAGAAATCATTTACTGCCCATTGGACAAATCTTGATTGAGTCTGAGCCCCAGAAGATGCCCCTCTGGACCAGTGACTAGAGCTGCTGCTAAGAAAAGATCAAGAAAGTCTGCACCTACAGAAGCAAAGTTAAGTGTTCCCTCCACAAGTCCCAGTTGAGCATGACTGTCAGTCCATATCAGAAGAAAGTGAGAGTGACTTTGAATACTATCCTTCTTAAGAACTGAGTCAATTGTTTCGGGGCAATCCCCTAGTCAATACTGAAGATAAGCTGGGCCTTCTGGACTGTCTAAGCCCCCAGCTTCATCCCTGGAGCCAATGCTCCCAGAAAGTGAAGTGCAAAGTATCAGATCAGATGAAATGGAATCATTGTGCATGGTTGAACTGTTTGAGCTTTCAGGGGAGGAAAATGATGGATTGGGGCAGACTGGTGATACACCAGAACAAGAAGAGTATTTTGTGTGCCCTGACAGTCCACTGCCAGTGTCCGAAAGCTCTCCATGCGAGCCAAATGTTGTGGACTCAGAAACTGTAACTCCTGGAGCTGAAAGTGCCCCAAGTTCTAGCCTCTCTACCCCATGGAGACTCCCTGACAAGTGAGGACAATGCTGAAAATGAGGCTCAGAGTGCAGAGACTGTAACAGTTCCCCTAGAAAGACTGGTCGAGCTGTAAAGCCTGTGGTGCACCTCAGTTATGACTCCTTTGGGAGGCCTGTGGACTTGCCTCTCAATGTTGTCCATAAAGGAGGTATGTGTCCCCGAGCTCATTTCCCAAACTGAGCGCCAGTGCTAACTCCAAGTTACTTGTGTTGCCCTTCTATATGGTGCCCTTGCCCCGTCCAGCCCCAAGGTAACTGATAGGAAGGGCCCTCTTCAGGTTTCATGTACAAGAGGTAATAACTTGAGTTATGGTACAATGTTTGTGTAATACTGTGTAAAGAGGACATACTGCAATGTTTCAGAAATGTGTTCTTGGTAAAATGATGTATTGACTGATGATTACATGTGAGCCTAATGCAAATGTATATGGTTGCAGTTGAAACTTATGGTAGTTGCTTGACGCGACGTCAAGCTTTCCCAGGCTAAGAAGGGTGTAACCCCACTGCAAATGGGGGTTCCCAAAAGACTTCCAGGAGCTTGCTTGAATGCTCCAAGCCTAAATGGTGTTTCTATGCTGGTTTATTTATCAGTGAGTGTTTTAGAGCCTCTGGTACTGTCTCTTTAAGAGCTGTCTGCTTGCAGACATAATTAGTTTGTATGGGGGACTGTGTGCTTTCTGCTTGAGTACCACTCGAGCTGCTGCCAATTCACTCCATTTTGCAGTCACTAGGAGTGCAAAGGGAACCTATCTGAAAGATGTAACTGTTTGCCAGAAATCATTTAGAGTAATAATGAAATTACAGTTTGTCTAACCTGCTTTCTTTGCAGTCAGAACTGTGTTTGCCTAGTTCCCCATTCTAGTTTTGAACTGCTGAACTGGACCAATCAGTGTGGGTTAAGGTAGCTCTAAAATGGTGCCTTGGATGAATCAGAACTTGGACTCATAATCTGAGCCAGCCACAAGAGGATTGTATGGGCAGTGACTCTGGGAGATGTAGTTTTAGACTTCGCGCTTTTTGGACCAACAGGGGCAGTCTATTGTGAGTGACAGCCAATCCAGCCAAGAACTGGGAGGAACTTAAAGGAAGTGCCGGTTTTGTCTGCTGGAGTTTCAGTTGAGCTTTGGCAGTGAAGAGGAAGGAGCCCTGTGCTTTTCGGTGTGCAGTTTTAGTCCGGAAACGTGTAAGGCCCAGAGTTCCGTCTGCAGCTGTGTAACTGCTTGTTAGGACTGAACTGCCCTGTGAAGAGAATCAAAGGATATCTGAAGAGTAGAAACCAGGCTCACCCTGTAGAAGACTGGAGAAATTTCTGAATTGCACTCGGTCTGTCAGGAACTGAATCTGCTGTGTGTTCTCCCGGTATTGTGCAGTAATTGCATCGGATAGAGAGCAGCCTGCCTGGTATAGTACTTTCTTTTTACCATATAAATGTGTGAAGAGGCTTGTGCAGTTCAAGTGAATCCTGCTGCCATTAAAGGACTTTTGCCTGTTGCAGTTTGCCATATAAATGTGTGAGGAGTCTCGTGGAGCTCAAGAGTAGCCCTGCTGACGTTGAAGGACCCTATCTTGTTTGGAGGTCGTGAGTACTAATTCAGGGTCGCTCCTGTTGAATTGCCACATTAAATCCAAATGGAATCACTGTACTGCTGACTGTTTAACTAATTTTTTTCTCTGTGTGAAAGGGCCCCTCACCAGCTGCCACGGTTTGACTAGCCACTAGGGCTTGGGTACCCAGGGACAGTAACTGGTAGGGATAGGCCTGTGCACAGAGCCATAGGTAGATGAGTAAAGTGATAAGCTAATTAACCTGATTTCCCTGTCCTTGTTATATTCCCCTAAATAAATCAGAGCTGCTCGTTTCAGCAAAGTTATACTGCCTGAGGTATTTGTCTATGTTAAAGTATTGTACTGTGATTGTTGCACTGTCTCTTATTTTACAGGAGGTCCCAGTGCCTGAACCAGTCCTGGGGTAAGTGTATACTGTGAAGGTAATTCTGATATATTGTGTGGGCCACTAGTGGGAAGAAAGGGGGGTTGCAGTGTCCCAGAGGGCTGTGACCAAGTTAGTTTAACTATTGCAAACCCTGACCTCTGGGTGGAGGCACCCGCCATCGGATCCAGGCCCCTCAACCTGTTAGTGGCAAATCAGGCAGGGGTAGTAGCCCCTGGGATAGTGCCATCTAGGGGTTACACATGTAACTAGTCTTGTAGGCAGTACCCAGTTTGCAGCTGACTGATTTACAGGTGGATTGAATGTGAAGGTTAAGATCCAGGGATTGATCGAGTAAGACCCCGAGTTATTTAAAGGATGTGACAGTATTAAGTTTAGACCTTTCCATGTCATTTACCACTAGGGACAGAGGACAGTTTCTAAGTTTAGGAGCCGAGCCAAAGTGCATGACCTTGATTTTTTTAGCATTCAGAACCAATTTATGGTCCAAGAACCTGGGGCATTAGGTAAAGATCGTTAACTATATCAAATGTTAAGAGCAATTATACAATGGTAAGAAAAAATCCTGGACTCTGCTTGGTCAGTCTTGGGCTGGACCCGTGATGTTATCCCAGTACATCACGGGTCTAGTCTCAGCCTCACTGTGAACCTGTAGATGAACTTTTGCTTGATGATGTGCTGCTTGATGTGCTTCACTATTTCATCTTCTTTTAAAAAACAAAAATATTTTTCCACACAAAAACATCTTTAAAATTATTTTTTTTGTTCTGTATAACAACGAGCCATTGTATAATAGCAATAATGCCCTCCAGGGTGTGAGTCATTTGGGATAATGTCACGCCTCAGTTATTGGACGCACTCGGCCTGCAGCCTCGTGCCCAACCACATGAGGTGTGACGTTATCCCAGCACGATACAAACCCTGTCGGGCATTATTGCTTAAATAACCCCTTATCCATTTCTGTGAAGTGGTATGAGGGTTAGGTTTGTTAACCTATTTGGACATGACAGATCTTTGAGGCCATGAATTGTTTTTGTGGCTGTTCATTGGACATTTTTGAATTTGTCAGTTTCACCGCACTTATAAGTTGCCCAGATTTGGGATCCATAATCAAAGAGAGGAAGAGCATAAGCTCTAGAAAGTGGGCTAGTTACTGTAGGATTACAGCAATGTATGCTTTTCTTAATATATTACAGTACTCTGCTTTTGCAGCAACATTTGTGCATTGTTTTTTTTCCCACTCTGTTTATCACCCCCCCCCCCAACTCTGGAACTCTCTCAGGCCTCTTCTTTCACCATCTCGCTCTACCGCCCACCGTGTTCCCTGCCATCTTCAAGGATGTTACAAATCCTCCCCAGGCCTGAGGGGCTAACGACCCAGGGAGAACGAAGGGGCAGTGGCAGGGAACTGGTATTGGGCATGTGGCAGTGGCTCTTGAAGGGCTGTTGCCTATTAGGGTTGGGAGGGTTTTTCCTTGTACAGTCCCCGAGAGCCCTTCCTCCATTCCCCAGTGCATGGTGAACATTCTGATGCTGTGGCTCACAGCAACCCTGCCTGTGTCAGCCACATAGTGTACATGTGTTCCAGTGCTTCTGCAGTTCCCCCGATTCCCACCAGGGCTACTGGAGTGCCAGACAGTCCCATTCCCCCCAGGAGAGCAGAGCAGCCCAGCAGGTGCTCGATCCTCTCTCTCCCTTGCCGACACCCGGTGCCCGAGCTCGCTCCTGAACTCAGGCTGTCGGCGTGGCACGAGGTGTGGTGTCCAGCGCCTCAACCCTCAGTGCCACCGGGCCGGCCCATTTGTGTATTGTTTATCAGATTTATCAGTGGAAATGACCCCTATGTCATTTTCTTAGTTTAGTGCTTTCAAAGGCTTTCCGTAGAATCTGTAGCTATGTCCTGGAGTCTGCAGCTGTCTGGGATTATCTGCGCCAGTATGCATCACTGCACATTTTTTGTAATTAAAATACATACCCCATTTTATGGTGCAGTCACCTACCTTATTAGGATCTGATTGAAGGGAATCAGTGGTGTTTAAACGTGGCCCTCCCAATTTTGTATCGCCTGCATATTTCTCACACCTGCCCTCTAGGCCAATGTTTAAGTCACGTATGAAAATCTGGAATAAAACTGGGCCCAGGACTGAATCCTGTGGAACATCACTGGTAAGTGACTCTTGGTGTGCCTATAAGAGAGCGGAGGGTTTAGGTTGGGGAGATGTGAGCGTGTTCAGGAGGGTGAAGGCAATGTGTGCGGTGTGGACTTTGGAGCATGCAACTCCTTCCTTTCCCTCCGACCGCTTGTGTCCTCCTCCACTATTGCTGCCTACTGGAGGACTGTATATAGTATTTAGGAGAGGTGCAGGTGGCATAGTCCACTGCATCACATTGCCTGTCTGGGAGGTGTGTGTTCAGGGCTCTCATTCAGCGTTCTCTGTTCGATTCTCACCCGATGAAACTGCCTGTCACTTTGTTTCTCCCCCACATTGTGCTTTTGCCCTGTTGATGTCCGACCGTATTGTTTTCACTCTCATGTGGGTAACTCGTGACTCTTTACTTGATAGATGACCATTCAATGGCACTTTCTGTGTTGTGGTCCAGTTAGTAAGTGGGGTTGGTGGATAAAGGTCCTGTAATTATTTAATAATTGCCCAGTGTTAGACTATGTCAAAAGCCTGTTCTAAAATCTAGAAACCCAATATCCACAGGATTTCCCTACTACCATTTTGATAAAAGCAGAGGAGGTCAGTGTCACTGGATCAACCTGAAAGAAAACCATGCTGATGGCTGTCTTCCTTAGTCATTTATTCATGTATGAATTTAAATTACCCTTATAATGCTGCCCATGATTTTACCAGGAATTGATATAAGACTAATTGGTCTATAATTTGACTTATCTGATCCTATTCCTTTCTCAGATTGGTACAGTAGCATGTTGCCGGTCAGTATGTATGAAATTGTATTAAGAGATTTGTTGAATATAATTTTAAGTTGGTAGAAAATGTTTTTTCACTGAAGTTTCAACATTCTACTCAATATAAAGTCTGGACCTGGTGAACAGTGAGATTTCAAGGAGCTTAATTTTTTTTTTCCGATTTGACCTTTACTAATAATGGTGCTGTCACCTAAGTTTATGCAGTGTATCTGAGATTTTGCCTAATTGGTTTGCTTTATATACAAATACCAAGCAAAATATGCATTGAATGCTTCTGCCATCTCACTCATGGTACTTATGATTGTACTGTTAATATGTAAGTGATCTGTGGCATGAGTTCTTCTTTTAAGGGAATTAACGTACCCATAAAATGGTTTGCAGTTGGATTTTGCAGCTGTTTAAGTTAAATTACCTAGGAACATAGGAATGTGTCAGCAGAAAAGGACCGCCAGACTCACCAAGTCTGCCCATTTGCCTATTCTCTAGGCTTTTACTGCAGTCCTCCCCCATCCCAAAATCCCCGTGTGTCTATCCCACACCCTCTTGAACCCTCCCACTATCTTCTCTCCCACCACTTCGCTCGGCAGCCCATTCCAGTTGTCCACCACCCTCTCTGTGAAGAAGTATTTCCTAAAATTGCCTCTGAATTTACCCCCCTTGATTTGAAATTCATGTCCCCTCACCCTAGGTTGCTCCTTTTGCTGGAAAAAGCTCTCCACATACACCTTATTGATACCCTTTAAATATTTAAACATCTCAATCATGTCACCCTTCTCCCTCCTCTGCTCCAGCGAGTACATGCCCAAATCATTTAGCGTTCCCTCATAACATAGGCGTTCGAGACCCCTCACCATCTTTGTTACCTTTCTTTGAACTCTCTCCGCCCTCTCCATGTCCTTCCTCAGGTACGGTCTCCAAAACTGGACCCCACACTCTAGATGCGGCCTAACAAGCTGTGTATACAAAGGAACTATGACCTCCCTCCTGCTGCTGGAGATCCCCTTCCCTATGCAACCCAACATCCTGCTGGCAGGAAACATCCCGTTTTCCTTTTTTCTTTCCTAATTATGGACCTACAGGATTTTAATTTCTTTTGATAGTCCACCCAACTTTCTGTCTACTCAGTATTTTGTACTTTATGTAAGCTTTAGTCTTTTTATTGATTGAGGGCCTGACACCAGGGAAAACTACATCTTGTAATTTACAGACAGATTGGGGATGGAGTGGGTGGGTCCACTAGACCACCAGGGACTGATGTTAATTTGTCATACATGGGATTTTTGTCATCCATCTAAGTTTCTGGCCCTTAGAATTGTAAGTTTTGATGCTTGGGATACATGTATTACAGATTTCAAGTATTTTATTTTTTTAATTTTCCACGATTCCTCATTATGTTTGCTTGCCAATAAGTCACTCGCTGTCCCAACCCTGGTCTTAATCTGGTGCAGTCCTAGCAGTTGCCAGAGATATTGCTTTGGTGCTCCCCCACCACCACAACACAGTATTCCCTGGTGGTCTAGTGGTCCCCCCTCACTGAGTGCTGGCCCGATAATAATGATAGTTGTACCCGGCCCCATAACAATGATAGTATTCCCTGGTGTACAATGGTCCCCCCATCCCCCCACATCCTGATCCCATGCATGACAAATTAACATCAGTCCCTGGAGGTGTAATGGATCCTCCACCCCATCCCCAATCTGTCCATAAATTACACTATGTATTTTTCCCTCATGTCCAGTGGACCCGCCACCCTGGCAGGTAGTGTCCTACCACCCTGCTCCTCCTCCATCCCGAACCCGAGTTGGTGGCTGGCACAGTCCTCCTCTCTCCTCCATGGCAAGCTGCTGACTGAGCTATCAATGAGCATGTAATGCGCTCATTGTTAGCTCAGTCAGTGGCTGGCCGTGGTGGAGAGAGGCGGGCTTTGCTGGCTGGCGACTCAGGTTCAGGATGGGGGAGCAGGGTGGTGGAACACTACCTGCCAGGGTTGGGGGGGGTCCATTAGACACCAGGGAAAACTGCATCTTGTAATTTACAGACAGATTGGGGATGGAGTGGGTGGGTCCACTAGACCACCAGGGACTGATGTTAATTTGTCATATATGGGATCAGAGGCTGGCAGTCAGTGAGGGGGGGACCACTAGACCAACAAGGTACTACTGTCATTATCAGGCTGGCGATCGGCGAGGGTGGACCACTAGACCACCATGGAACAGTATCATTATTATCAGGCCAGTAATCGGCGAGGGGGGAACCACTAGATAACCAGGGAAATACTGTCATTTGTATCGGGCTGGTGATTGCGGGGACACACACACACACACACACACACACACACACACACACACACACACACATTAGCACCAGGGATAGATCACAGGGATGGGGCAATTGGGGAATGCAGAACAGCCTCGCTCCCCAATGCAAACGAGCCCATAATGAGCATGCAAATGGCCCCTTAACACCTTGCATGCCCCAATGGGCTCATTTGCATGGGAGGTTTTGAATATACCAAATATTGCCCCGGTGCTTGGCATTGTGGCACCCTATTTTGGGGGTGCTGTTGGGCGGTGCTGAGTGGCTTACTACTTGGCAAAGACCTATATTCAGATGAATAGTCACTATTCATCTGAATATAGCATTTTTAGCACCTGTGGTATTGTAAGGTGGAGCACAAATGTTTGTGCTCTGCTTTGTGTATTTTTGAATATCTAGCCCCTGATATTGTTAATAATTATTTTTTTGTCCTGCAAACTATAAACTTCTGCTATGAGAGGTGACTTAAAAAAAACTAGAGGAATGGCCAGGTCGTCTGGTATCTTTTGACCATAATGGTCTCATTCCACCTTAAAGTAAGATGTTGGTCAGGGGCCGTGAGGCCTGCCTTCTCTGATTCTCCACAGAACTAATTGGGTGATCCACGGGGTTCTTTTTTGGTGTTGTTTCTCTTTAGTATCTTTACAAATGCTCTTCCCCTTTCTGTCCACTTCTGGAAACTGCATATGTATGTAGAAGACACCATTTTCTTCACTGCTTCACCAGCTCTACTGTTGTCAAGAACACTTTTTAACTAGACTATAGCACTTTTTGTGTAGTTAACATCCTTTACATCCAATCAGTTAGTACTACATTAAAAAGAATGTCACTTTGCTCTTCGGTACTAAAAAATGTTCAGAAACATACCCTAACCTTAGCCTTACCTCATGGATGGTGGTGCATAAATAAGACACTGTATCCCAGTACAAATACATTGGGGTCCTTTCAGACCAGGACCTGGACTTCTCTTCACACATTCAATCCCTGGTCACTACAGTCATTTAAAATAAGCTCTTATTGATTTGTTTTTGGTAACTACGAAAGCCCCTGGGGTATTAAGCCCATTTAAAGGGGCAACATGGACTAATATAAGACATCACATAGTAAATGCAACAAGTGCAAGTTACAGAAGGTCAAATTAAAGTTATACAAGGTCATGGGAAAGGTAATAGGTAAGTAAAGCTTTATTGATTGACTTTCATTTTAGCCTTTTCAGTCTGTTAAAAACTCCTACAAAACAAATAACAATAACGATCATTTGAGCTCCAGAAAACCATAGGTTGGTACTACAGGCCTTCATGTAATGATGCATCAATACCTTAATTAATACATTAAATCATTTGGGTATCATAAAATTCTTCAAAATCGTCTGACATTACTGCACATTTCCCAGTAGTTAAAATCATTTTTGTATCATTATTATAAAAGTGAGGGTGCATCAGATCAAGGGAACTATTATCCATGAATCAAGATATCCTCTCCAAGCAACCAGGTGCCCAGGATAATGGAAAGGGGTTGTCCTCTAATGATATGAGAAATTATGTTAGATAGTTTTAAACTGTTTAATTAAGTAATTACCTAATATAATATAAAAAGAATAATGCCTGTGCAGGTGTGTATTATGAGGATTTTTCACACACCCTAGGGGTTTATGAGATTATCACACACCGAGGGTGTGTGAAAAATCCTCTTAACACACATCTGCATAGGCATTATTTTTTATAATAACTGGTGCAAGGTTCCAACAGAAAAAACTAGCTGTATTTGTGTTAGCAAGCATGTCTCTGAGCAGCCACTGTACTCGCACAAATACAGTGAAGTGAGAGTATGAGGAAGGAAACGTCATAATAACCCACTATCAAATTATTACGGAATTCGGTGGGTTATTACAGTGTTTTATCAAGACTGGAAATCCAGTCATTATAGGTGGTCATCAGTTATTATAGTGCAATTATAATATGGAGACTGCTATATAGTAAAAATTTCTATAGATATTCATAATAAATAGAGATCAGCAATTTGTTACACCACTCAATCTGGATTTACTCTATCATGTACTAAATCTAACTGTCATGATTTGCCTTTTTGTTCTAAAGTCTTAATAATGTTACGGTGATCTGGTTATTATAAAAGGGACAGTTGAATTCAGAAATATATTTAGCCATTCATTATGGATATAGTACAGCTCTTGAACACTTTCCCCAAGAATCTAGTTCTTAATTGTGCAGACTAGAGACATATTAATGTTATGGGGCAATATTTTCTTTATTTGTAATGTGTCATTTACACAGAAAGAATTGTGGATTTTTTGCATATCTTGCAGTTGACTCATACAAATCCTGGCAGGCATCTGACCACACCCCTCTTTTCCCTCCCCCATCCACCACCCTCTCCATGCCCCGTAACACTGAGTCGTCAACTATCAGTACTCTACTGGATACCTTCTTCCTGACTCCCTCGCTAGGTGGTGTACTCCCTGCCTGTTCCATTTTTGTGGTAGGCTCACAGCCTTTCCTGGTATAGCCAGGAACCTGTATCTTTTCCAGGGGTGCAAAACATAGAAACATAGAATCTGATGGCAGATAAGGACTGCTAGGCCCACCTAGTCTGCCCATTTCCCTACCTAATGGATAAGCTGCAGATCCTAGTTAACAAACAGCCTACTTCCGCCTTCCCCCACTAGAATTGCCTTATGTCTGTCCCATGCACTCTTGAATTCCCTCACTGTTTTTGACTCTACGACCTCCTCAGGAAGGCGTTCCACGCATTTACAACCCTCTATGTGAAGAAATACTTCCTCACATTACCTCTGAGCCATCCCCCCTCTATCTTCAAATTGTGCCCCCTTCTTCTTGCACATCTCTTTTTCTGAAAGATGCTACCCTCTCGGACTTTGTTGATTCCCTTGAGGTATTTGAAAGTTTCTATCATGTCTCCCCTCTCCCTCCTTTCCTCGAGGCTGTGCATCTTAAGCTCCTTTAGTCTTTCTTCATATGTCTTCTGGTGCAGACCCTGCATCATTTTGGTTGCCTGCCTGTGGACAGCCCCCACCCTTTCTATGTCTTTGCGGAGATGGGGTCTCCAGAACTGTACACAGTACTCCAGATGTGGTCTTACCAACTGTCTGTACAGAGGGCCAACAACTTCCTGTTTTCTACTGGTGATGCCTCTCCCTATGCCTCTCAGTATCCCCTCAGACCTCCTTACTGCCTTCTCACATTGCTGGCCCACCTTTAGGTCATCTGATATGACTACCCCCCCCGGTCCCTTTCCATTTTTGTTGTCATCAGTATCTCACCCCCCCATTGTGTACTCTTCCCCTGTGTTTTTGTTTCCCAGGTGCATTACTTTGTACTTCTTTGCACTGAATCTAAGCTGCTATACATTTGATCATTCCTCCAACCTTGCCAAGTCCCTTTTCATCCTTTCCACCCCACCTTGCATATCAACCCTGTTGCAGATCTTTGTGTCATCTGCAAAGAGACATACTTTCTCTTCCAGTCCCTCTGCAATGTCACTTGTAAAGACATTAAAAAGGACCAGCCCCAGTACTGAACCCTGTGGTACCCCACTAGTAACCCCCCGTTCTTCACTGTGGACTCCATTTACTGTTACCCGCTGTGTCCTGTTGGCCAGCCAGTGTTTTACCCAGGTTACCACTCTGGGACCCACTCCCAGGCTGACTAATTTGTTTATTAATCTTTTGTATGGGACTGTCAAATGCCTTGCTAAAGTCTAGGTAGACCATGTCCACAGCCCCTACCTGGTCTACTACTTTGTTCACCCAGTCAAAGAAATCAATTAGATTTGTCTGACATGACCTTCTTTCTGTGAATCCATGCTGCCTTGGGTCCTGTGCCCCACTGGCCTCTAGGTACTCAACAGTTCTTTCCTTCAGAAGTGATTCCATCATTTTCCCTACCACTGAGGTCAAACTGACAGGTCTGTAGTTTCCTGCCTCTGTCTTGCTCCCACTTTTGTGAAGGGTAATCATATCCACCCTCCTCTAGTCCTCAGGTACCATACCATCCTCCCATGATTTATTAAAAAGGGTAGTCAGTGGTGTTACTAGTTCTTCCCTTAGTCCTTTTATAATTCTGGGGTGAATCCTATCAGGCCCCATTGCTTTATCCACCTTCAGTTTTAAGAGTTCTTTCAGAACCCTTTCTTCTGTGAAAGGACTAATATCAACCCCCTATCCAGAGTGCTTCTATTGACTGGATTAGGTATCTCCCCTCTACTTTTCCATTGTGAATACTGAGCAGAAGTATTCGTTCAGTATCCCTGCTTTTTCACTGTCGCTCTCTGCACAACCAAGTCCCTCTTTATTCAGCCTCATGTTTGCAGTTGCTACCGAAAGACACTGCTTCACACTTGCAAACTGATTCTTAATGCCTTTTCTCACTAGCCTCCAACTCCCCTCTTGGCCAGTGGGCCTCTGGGGGTAGGATGTGGAAAGTGGTTCCAAATTTTAGTGCATCTTTCATCTCAGAATAAATATTTCACCCCGTTTTGACACTAGCAATGAGTGGAGCTCTTCAAGCCTCCTACATATAGAACAGTGACCACTTAACCAGAGTGTAAATCAGGATGGTCATTATACCTACAATCCCTGCAGCTGGCTAACCTCCAACATACACACTCTCCATTTTCTATGTAATAGTCTGAGCTAAGTTTTCATTAGTCTAATTTAGTACCTACCACTTACACCCTCTAATTCCAGAAATGCCTCAATATTTTTCTCACTTGCTATTTTACCCTACCCTAGATGGGGTGTTTCATCCCTCAGCAAGAAATAGCCCATTCTTACCTTTCTTACCCCACCACCTTCCCCACTACTGGACCTGCGCATGACTGCTAGTACTTACCACTTTCTATCAGCTCTCCTCTGATCCCTCTGCCTTTTGCTGTTTCACTCTACCCTAGATGGGGTGCTACATCCCTTGGCAAGATACAGCCCATTTTTATCCCACAAACCCCCTCCCTTACTAGTGGACCTCATAGTTCACTTGCCTGACAGATGCTGTGCCCATACTTCAGATAGGTTGTTAGCAGGATTAGC
This sequence comes from Neoceratodus forsteri, assembly GCA_016271365.2. Taxonomy (NCBI): domain Eukaryota; kingdom Metazoa; phylum Chordata; order Ceratodontiformes; family Ceratodontidae; genus Neoceratodus; species Neoceratodus forsteri. The sequence goes on from CM057452.1 coordinate 1,373,872,868, forward strand.
TATAAGTACCCCCCACTGCAGACTGACTTAACTTTCCTGACGCAGAGTTCCCTAAAGTTACTCCTAGTCAGACACCCCACTCCTGCTCTGTGGTACTCACAATCCAGGTTGCTGATGCTCTGGGACACTTGCTACAGCCCAGAAGCTAAGCCACCCTCCCCCTGGTTGGACCTTTAGCTATGGAGTCCTACTCTCGACACACTCTGCCCTCCCACTTCCCTGGTCTCATAAATGGCCAAGGAAGCAGAATTAGCATATAATATTTTAAAATCCAGCAAACAAAGAAAACCCAAGAGGCTCTTACCCCTGCCAATCTCCCATCACAATGTCCAGCATTCACCTCCCTTCTGATCCCACCTGTGGAAATGAAGTCTTACCACAAGATCACCAGATTCATGAAGAGGCTTTAAAGAGACTCTTAAATTCCTGTCCTCCCTCTCCAATTAGCCCTCTGACTAGGGAATACCACACTCACCACACTTGGCCCTCCCACAACCCCAGACCTACAAACAGCCAGAAAGCATCATTAGTACATAATATTTTAGAATGCAGAAAACAAAGAAAATTTGACAGGCTCTAACCCCCGCCCGCTTCGAAGTTTGGTGTTCGCCTCCCCTTCAATCCCACCTGTGGAAAGAAAAAACTTAGCAAAGGATTATCAGCAAAAATTCCTGTCTTCCTGACTCTAATTGGCCCTCTGGATAACAAGTCCTGCCTCACTACTCTTGGCCCTCCCATTTCCCTGGCCCCATAGACAGCCCAGCAAGCACAATAAGCATGATCGTCGAGCAAGAGGACCACGGTCAGCAGGGTCACTGGAAAACTGTGTTAAATGTTAGCTGAATCGTTTTGCAGAAATTGCAGATAAATTGCAGTGGTTCACTATACATCCCCAGTGCTCCCTAATACATCTTTAATTGTTTGTTGCAGCATGTTATTGATCGCATACATTGCTAGGTAAAGATATTGCCACTTATATATGTTTTCAATATGAAGAAAGACTTGTGTTTTTGAAATAAATTGCAAATTAATCATTATGTAGCATACTGTATCTTCTAAAATCTAAAAACATCTACCTCATACAGTGCTAACTAGATTTTTATTTAGTAATTCACAGTCAGTCTCTATTGAATAAATCCAGAAACAACATATTATGCCAGCCTCTAGATATAAAATAATGAAGACTGTTTAACAATTACTTACTTCAGTGCAAGAAAAAAAGCAGATAACCGGGGTGCCCAATGAAGCTCTGGTAAAAAAAAAAAAAAACAACAACAAAAAAATGTTCATTTTCTTAAAAGAATGTTCTAAGATATGTACTTCAAAAAACTTGGGCTTTTTCAAATCCTATATTCTTACCTAAATGTAGAGCGAGTCTTTTAATTGAAAAATCAGAATTTTTTTTTCAGTTGTATTCAGGAGGGAAGGGATTGTAAATTGGCCAGAAATGCTGGCCAGCCGGTACCTTCCACTTCCTAGTGTTCCAGTTCTACCCCTGCATTAAGACGTTTTGTGGTGTGTAGCCAGGGAGAGTACAGGGGCGTGCTCCATTGAACTCAGTGGGGCTATAGTAAATCCCTTAAATGTGTATGTTAATGCAGTATTACATATACGCTAACACCACCACTTGATTAACAGGGCCCTTGTTGGCCCGGTGGTGCTGAGGGTTGAGGCACTGGATGCCACACCTCGTGCCACGCTGCTGACGCGGGTTCGGATGCAAGCCTGGGCCGCCAGAGGTTGGCAGGGGAGGGATAGGATGGAGCATTCGGAGGACTGCTCTCCTATCCCAGGAAGGGATCCAGGGTCCCACCGCTCTGTAGCGGCCCCTGGTGTTGACCCGGGGCACTACTAGAGTGGTGTAGCAAGGGGGGGGGAGTGCAGCAAACGTTGGCTATGTGCCTTGACATCATTGCACGCCGGCACTCCGCAGGAGGAAAATTGAAAATGGGGCCCCAGTCGGGCAGCATGAGCTTCTGACCCCTGCTGCCTGACCCGAATGGCACCTTCTCATCCAGATTCTGCTCCAATGGGTTGAGCTGAATAGCTCCTCACCACCTCGCCATGGGGGGGTAATCCATGGGGGTAATGAGGAGGTCAGCCTGATGTTGGGTGTCAGGACTAGGGGGTTGGTCGGGATGTCCACGCTGGCCGGAGCCCTGGGGGGAGAAAATTTCCAGCACAAAATACCCTGGGCCCTTGTTAGCTGAGCGGTGGTGTTAACGTACTGTATATGTAATGCCATATAAAAATATACATTTAGGGGTTTTTAAATGGCCTCATTTAGTTCAGTTGAGTGCACCCTTGTGCTCTCCCTGGTTAGATATAAGAAAATGTCCTAGTCCCGGGGTGGAGCCAGCATACTGGGAAGTGATGGGGATCAGCTGGCTAGCATTTTGGGCCAGTTTACAATCCCCTCCTTCCCGAAGGGAACTGAAAGAAAAATTCTAATTTTTCAATTAAGAGACTCTGGCTACATTTAGGTAGGAATATATGAGTTTGTAAAAGCCAATTTTTTTAAAGTACAAATCTTGGAACATCCTTTTAACAAAATAAACATTTTTTTTTTGTTACTGGAACTTGATTAGGCAAAATTAGGATTAGGTAAATTTATGATCCCTTCCCTTCCAAAAGGAATGGAAAGAAAAATTCTGATTTTACAATTAAAAGACTCAGGCTACATTTAGATAGGGATACTGTATATGGGTTTAAAGAAGCCCAGTTTTTTTTAAGTACAAATCTTAGATTGTTCCTTCAAAATAATTGCTGTTCTTGAGCAATAGTGTTAAAACAAAAATTTTTAAATCACATGATAAAATTGTTAAATCATACCAATAGCTTTTCACTATACAGTAGTTTGTAATGCACAACACTTTTGTTTCACTCAGGTTGCAATTATTTTTATCTAGTTAAAGATAACTGTTTAAATATATTTCACCAGTTTATCAGTATGTTTTTAGAAATGTTAGGGTTTTTTGTAGACTTTGTATGTGAGCATGTAGGTGTAGCAGGTAATAAAGTACAGGGTTATTGTCACCAACTCCCTGAGAAGCACATTCAAGTTTATAATCAGCAGGGCCATGCAAACACCTCAGACATGAAAGTACTGTATACAAGGGAAAAGCTACCCTACTACTAAACAAGCATTTGTCAATGCCGAATGTTGTCTAGCTGGCATTGGCATTGGTAGTGTCAGAGCTAGAGATGCATAATAGGAATGGCAGTGAAGTATTGAAGTAATGCCAACCCCACACCCACCCTGTAGAGAGAGACAGGCATTGGGTGTGCCTTTGGGTCGTCAGCTATAACGCTCATGCCATTGTACCTCACCCTACCCTGTAGACACTGACAAGTGTCGTGGTGTGCTTTGGGGTCTTTGGGCATTATACTTACCCCATTCCATAAGAAAATACGCTGACATGGGTGCAGTATAGGGAGAATGGGGTGAATTTTGTGTGAACAGGCACCACGATGCCTGTCAGTGGCTGCAGGGTGGGGGTGGAGGTGGAATGGCATGAGCATTACATCCGATGATCCCAAGTCACACCCCTGGTACCTGTCAGTGTGTACTGGGTGGGGTGCTACAGTTGGAAACCCTAACACTGTAGGCGTGCGGTGGTATTTTCACTCCAAATTGTCAACATGGGCTATTTGTGAGCCGACCTCATGAAAAGCGGCACAATCAGTTTGTTAGCTGAAAGGTGGTTTTGCACAGTGGCTATGCCATTTGGCAACACTGGGATGAAAACACATTTTGGGCAGGATGTGGAGAATGGCAACTGTATTGTTCATGAGGAGGCATAAAAATTGGCAACGTTGAAAATCTGGAGTGAAAATATGAAAAATTGGTGAAGTCATGAGCATGCATAGAAAGTGCACAACACACATCCGTAACCCAGTTGTTTTTGGGAGTTTGTCACCCACATTTTTAATATAGGCATTTTGGGACCTCCCCTCATGAACAGTGGCGCTGTGATTTTGTTACTCTGTCCCAAAAGTTGATTTCCTACAGTGACCACGCCATTGTGTGCCACAGGTGCAGAAACACATTTTGGGCAGGATGTGAAAAATGACAGCTGTACTGTTTATAAGGAGGTGTGAAAAAATGCCAGTGTTGAAAATCTGGCATGGAAATATTGTAAAATTGCGAAGTTACAAGGGTGCGTGGAAACTGCGCAATGCATGCTTGTAACACAGTCATTTTATGGACGTTCGGCACCAAACTTTCAACATAGGCATTTCAGGACCTCTGCTCATGTACAGTGTCACCGTCATTTCCTCAAACTGTCCCAAAAAGTGATTTCGCACAGCGACCGCGCTATTCTGCGCCGGACATGCAAAAATACATTTTGGCCAGGATTTGTAAAATGACAGCTGTTCTGTTCATAAGGAGGTATGGAAAAATGGCAAGTTTGAAAATCTGGAGTGAAAATATTACAAATTCACAAACTTACGAGTGTGCATGCAAACTGCGCAACACTCGCTTGTAACTCAGTCATTTTATGGAGTATCGTCACAAAATGTTCAACATAGGCATTTTAGGACCTCTGCTCATGAACAGTGTCACTGTTGTTTTCGTAATATGTCCCGAACACTGATTTCCCACAGTGACCATGCTATTCTGCGCCGGAAGTGCGAAAACACATTTGGGCCAGGATGTGAAAAATTACAGCTGTACTTTTCATAAGGAGCTGTGGAAAAATGCCAATGTTGAAAATCTGGCATGAAAATATTACCAAATTTGCGAAGTTACGGCGTGTGTAACTAACATAACCTGCGGCTTGTAAAACAGCCATTTTTGGATTTTTCCACCAAATTTAACATAGGCTTTTGAGAGCCCACCTCACGAACACTGGCACTGTCATTTTGTTAATTGGTCCCGAAAGGTGATTCTGCGCAGTGACTGCAAAATCACCTTTTGGGGCTGAATAATGCCATGACAGTGGCAGAATTCATGAGTAGGGGTCCCAAAAACCCCATGTTGAAAATTTGGTGCAAAAATTCTAAAAAATGCCCGAGAAATGCAGCAAAGTTGAAAAAACCCTATTTATGCCATTATACAGCTTACCAGCATTTCGTCAGTCCGTGGTCGGCTTTGAAGAGTGCAGACGTGTTCTCGGTCCACTGAAGATTGTCGCGCCGGACTCCAGAGGTAAGTATGGGGTGGGGGTATGTGGGGAGGCAGGGTGCGCAGAGGTGGGCGGCGAAGTAGGGGGGCAGGGAGATGGTGAGGGACCATTTTCTTTTTCACAGCTTTAAAATAAAAACAAAAACATCGTGGGACATTGTTTTTTTGCAGGCATTTAGCTCACTGGGGTGGACTCTCAGCATGCCACCTAAGTCTTTTTGGGGAGGGTGACTCTGGCTTATGGGATTGGGCACCCCATAGACACATATGGGGGACACACGAGTCGAGGGGGATTGGGCACCCTCTCGGCAAGCAACTAAAGGGTGGGGGGACACATTATGCCAATGGGGATTGGCCCCCCCATCGGCAAAAGAAAACTGTTGGGGGGGCACATGATGCCGATGGGGATTGGCCACCCCCTCGGCATACACTGTACATGTGAGGGGGCACATTATGCCCATGGGGAGTGGGCTTCCCCATCGACATTGTGACAGGCGCCGCCATGTTGCTTTCACGTCGGGAGGTGTGTTGTCATGCTGCATGGGAGCTTCGCTCTCATTGCAGTGAACCTTTTCTTTGTTCTGGTGGCCACATTTGGTATGCGTGAAGTCAGAGCCTGCTGCTGGCTGATTGGGGAATGAGAGACGCACCTTCTGATGCATGCCCTGCATTTGCCCAACAATGGCCGTGCCTCCAAATGTGCTACCACCGCAAGATGTTGGCTGGAGCGCATGCGCACGAGCCAACATAAAAACAAGAATTGTAGTTAGCGCTTCATTTAGGTGAATGTGCCAGTTTGCACCTTTTCTCACACCTATTGTTGCTGTCTCTGTGGCGGCAGAACACTATTTGAAAGTCTGCTTCAACACAGATTTGAAGTGTTACAGATGCATGGCCAGCGGATTTTAAAACCAAACCAGAGGAGTGAATCAGATGAAAGCAAGGTATCATTGGATCCCCTCTTCACTTTACACTGTATTGTGTTGGTCAAATCCAAGTCTGCATACCAGTCAGTTCAAATTTATTGTTCGGTCGTAGACTATTACATTTACAAATAAAAGAACATAGACTTTTATAAAGCATATACTGTACATACAGTTTTCCATATAAGTTATTATAAACATCTTAAAAACTGTACTCAATACATAGGAGGAAACATTACATTAAATTCAAGTCCTGGCGGATGTATACAAATGTTTTCATTCTATCACAATATCAATACTCCCTACAAACAAGGCCAACATATTTTATACTGTCACTATTTAGATCTGGGTTTTAATTAATAAATACTCCTACATTAACTTAAGGTCTACTCAATTGCTATGTTTCTGATGAATTTAAGAAATTGCTTTAAGGTAACCAGCAACTATATTTATTTGATCATCTTCTACAGTAAACATTGTATTCAGCAGGACCTCTTTATTTGAGGGTTGTAGTGATTCTCATATTGGATACAGTCAACACTGTATGTCCAAAGCTTTTTATACCAAGAGCAGGTGAAATTAACTTGATGTAGATCTTCAGGTTCCGACATAGTGCAAGCAAGGAATTTCTCAAGTGGCTCAGTTAATCTTAAATATTTAGCTTTTAGTATATTACTCTGAAAGAGTTTCAAGTGATATTTAGTATTCAGTTTCCTATTGGAATGATCTGTTAACACATCTAAGGAATATCTGTATGTACTGTATGTCTATTATCATTATCATTATGTACAGTATAAGCCACAGAGAAATTCTGAGAGAAGATATTACTTCCAAGTCCGTCGCTTTGTTGATATTAATAACCTTCCTGGTTATATAAGCTTTATATTTTGGACTAATCATTATTCCTCTTTTAACATATTCCTTTAAAAAATCCAGGCCATATTCACCAAGGTGCAGGAAAATCTTACTCATCCATTTTGACTGTTTGCAGTCCAGTGTCTGCCAGCTTGGCTTTTCAACTAGGTACTTATAGGGCAGCTTATGTGCATCCAGGCTAGCTGTTCTGATCAATTAATTTATTTTTCTAGCCTCTGCCAGGGCTTTTAGCCTTGTCATTCCTGTTTTCTCCCTTACTAAAGAGGCGGGGATAGAATTACCAATCCCTGAGGCTATTTTGTAAAGTTTATTAAGGGGAGTTTCTAGAGGTTCTATCTTATCTGTATCCCTCATTTCTGCTTGATAAAGGGCCTGTGAGTAGTATTTAGCCTTAATGGCTTCTAACAAAGGTCTAATCTAGTTGCCACCATTAAACCTTGGTGCCGAATTTAAACTGCTGGAGCTCTCGGTTGGCGATGGTTTCCCAGCCCCGCCGCCCCCCCACCACCACCCTTGGTTGGTCTCTCTTTAAATAGGCTGTAGTCACTTGTGGCTGAAAATAACCTATCGGCCCTGTTTCCCATCGGCAGGTTATTTTCACTCACCACTAGTGGCCGCCCTATCAGCCTAGCTCATATTACTCCCATTTGCTGCCTACCACAGTCTAGCTCTGCTGTTCACATCCACCCTAGTTCTAGCTGACACTTGGTGTTCTGCTCTCAGCACCTCCGCACTGTCCCCGAAAGGAGGGCATTCAGACCAAGTGGCTGACACTCATATTTGGTCTAATCCCCAAACTTCCAGCTCGCTTCTCTGGACTTTTCCCTCCTCCCTGTCCTCCAGTAGGTGTTCTATCCACAGTCATTATGACAGTCCCCCTGCGCTCACAGGACCCACTAGGGGCATGACCTCCCTACTCAGTCAGCTACCCACCTTACCGGCTCTTAACTCCCCCCCCCCCCGGCTCTCCTCTAAAGGACTCAAAATTGCCCACCTGAATGTACGTAGCCTCCTACGCAACCTAACTGAGCTTACAGCGTGGGTCGCCCACCACAAGCCGGATATCTTGGGTCTCTCTGAAACCTGGCTTAAGTCCCATATCCCTGATGCCCAGTGCACTCTCCCGGGCTATAACCACCTCAGATGAGATAGACCGGGTAAAAAGAGGGGCGACGGGGTGCTCCTCTATTATAAGGCGCACCTAAACATGTCCCCCATCGACCACTCACCTACCATCCCCCCAGCCTGTGAGTTCTTGCATGCTTTCCTCCTGCTGGGTCACACAAAGAAAATTCACCTGATATGTACTTACATCCCCCCCCAAGGATGGTCTGTCTGGTCTCTCCTCCCTGCTTGACTGCATTGGTGATAAAGCGGGTCCCAACGAAATCCTAGTCATAGGTGACTTCAACCTTAATTGGATGGGTGCCAACTGCAAATTGTATGAGCCCCTGCTCTCGGGCCTTGCCCTGAGCTGAGTCATAACTGAATCCACCAGGCTCTCCTCACGGGGGAACAATGGATCCCTTAGCGACTGGATCTTGTCCAACAGGCCTGCCAGAATCACATCCTCAGGGATTCTCCCAGATGTCATCTCTGACCACTCACCTATCTTCTGCGTCTGGGGCATCTCACAGCCAAAAATCCCTAGTAAAGTGATCGAACTGAGGGACTACTCCAAATTTAATACTCATGACTTCCTTTCTGACCTCCTAACAATTGACTGGTCAGGGGTCATTGCCTCCAATGACCCTTCACAAGCTCTGGACTTATTCCTAGCCGAGTTTGTCCCCCTACAGAATACACACGCCCCCCTTACTAGGAGAAGGGTGAGGGGCACCATCACCAAATGGCTTCATGGGGGCCTATTCTCCCTTATGAAGGCCAGGGACAAATGTTGGGCGACCTGCAAGGCCTCCCAAAACAATAATGACTTGATGGCATATAGGCACCTCAGAAACTCCTGCAAAAGAGCCATCCGCTCAGCAAAAAGCAAGTTCTGCAAAGCTGCCTTACTCTCCTTCGCCAGCAACCCGAGGAGTTTCTGGCAAAATATTAAAAATGTTGTTAGTCACAGAGCGCAGGTCACTGACCTGCTCATTGGGGGGGTCAGCTGCAATAACTCCCACAACATTGCAAACACCTTAACTCCATGTTTTCTGAACTGCCCCTCCCTCCCCAATCCTTAGTCCCCAAGCCCCCCGGCGCCCCTCCATCCAGACTCCTCCCCTTTCTCCCCTTCCGCCTGAAACAAGTTTCACTGAAGGAGACTCAGAAGCTGCTCACAGGCCTCTCCCCTCACAGCGGTACAGGTCACGACAGCCTCGAGCCGAAACTGCTCAGACTGGGGGCCCACCTCCTTGCCAGGCCCGTCACACACTTATTCAACACCTCCCTTAATACTGGGATCATCCCTGACCTGTGGAAAGTTGCCAAGGTCGTTCCCATCTTAAAACAGGGGAATCCCAAAGATCCTTGTAACTACCGACCTATTGCCATTCTGTCCGCCACCAGCAAACTTCTTGAGAAAGCCGTCACCTCCCAGCTCTCCCAGTATATCCAGGACTACAACATCCTCTCTCCCGCACAGCATGACTTCAGGAAAGGGCACAGTACATCCACCGCCCTTGCTGTAGTTACCTCACTGATCAGGACTGCTGCTGACCAAGGCAATCTCACTGGAGCCATTTTTGTGGATCTCTCCAAAGCCTTTGACAGGGTTGATCACTCCCTCCTCAGCTTCACGCTCCTATTCCTCGGGTTCTCTCCCCCTGCCCATGCTTGGTTCCTAAACTACCTCTCCAACAGGCAGCAATACATCAACTTCAATCGGACACTCTCCAACCCCTCATCAGTCCATTGTGGGGTCCCATAGGGATCCATCCTTGGTCCCACCCTGTTCTCACTATTCATTAACGATCTACCGTCCATCACTGCCCATGGTCATACCACCCTGCATGCGGATGACCTCGTCCTCCTGGCCAGCTCCTGGGACATCTCCACAATAAACTCCCAACTAAATACCGATTTCAAACGCATCCAAACCTGGCTGGGGGACCATAGGCTCACCCTCAATCTCAAGAAAACCCAAGCCATGCTGTTTGGTTCCTTGAACAAAATAAAATCCTGCCAGCTCCCCTGCAAATCTACGGGGCCGACGGTTTGCCCCTTGAGACGGTAGCCGCCGCCAAGTATCTGGGCGTCACCCTGGACCCGCAGTTGGACCTTACCCTTCACATCCGGAACGTTTGTAAGGCTACTAATGGTAAGCTTGGCCTAGGTTATCGAGCTAAAAACTGCCTCACCCCAGCTGCTCGTTTGGCCCTAGCCAGGGGGGTCCTCCTCCTTCACTCTGCTACGGACTCATAACATTTGCCCCAGTTCCCAAAACCAGCCTCTCAAAATGGGACATGGCCTACAACAGTGTTTGCCCTTGCGCCTCCCGCCTCCCCTCACCCACCGCTGTGATCTTACAGCCGCCTGGAGTGGTTCTCCAGAGAAGCAACTGCTCCTTCCATACTGAAACTTCATTGACAGCATTATCCGCTCTGCCACCCCCTCTGCCCTTGCCCTTCCCCTCAAGCTAGGCACCCCATCCTACCATCTAAGATCTGGAATGAACATGGAATGCCTGGTTCCTAGAACCTGCACCCTTGCAGGGGATCGGGCCGACAACACATACGCCCCTAAACTGTGGAACTCGCTCCCTGAGCTTACCCGGTTCACCACCTCCCATCCTAGCTTTAAAGCCTCCCTCTGGAACTTTTTGAAATCTTCCTCCACCAGTCCCTGCACCTCGCAGCTCACTACCAGAGCCCCACTCTTCCCCCTAGCCTGGTAGGGTGGGGACCTCAGCACTACTTGCACTTACTTCTTCAGTTACCAGTCGAGAAGCTAGTATTCTACCCCCTGCCTAGGGCACCCCCCCCGGAGGCACTTACCATTGTTTTTGTTTACTCTGCTGTTTGCCTCCTAATTACATCCAGTATGTACCATTTATTGTATTGCATTGTGTCAACCTGTTCTAGAGTTAGCCTTGTAATGCCTGTTATTCCCTATGTGTTTTCTCGACTCCTCAACTGTTCATGTATGAATTTTTACCTGTAACTCTCCCGGGTCGCACCTGAAAATAGGCACTTGGCTGTCCAGTGCGCTTACCCGGTTAACAAAAACAAACAAATAAATAAATATCAGTTGTTAAATTTTGTTAATGTTACATAGTTACATTGTAGTTGTCAGCATAAAAGGACCTCCTGGTCCATCTAGTCTGCCCTGTTTCGATTTGCTTCTGCTTCCTTAGTATAGGTTCTGCTTGACCCGTGTCTGTAGTTCTTCTCACTAAACCTCTCTGCCTATCCCGTGCATGTCTGAATGCATTCAGTGTCTGCACCTACCACCTCCTCTGGCAGCCTGTTCCATGGTTCCACCACTCTTTCTGTGAAGAAGTACTTCCTTTCATTGCCTGCTAGGGTTGCCACCTTTGGATGAGGCAAAAACTGTATCTTAAGCTCCACCCCTAGCCCCACCCCTTTTCATGACTCATCGTGCATTTCTCATCCTAGAAAGCCATTTGTTATATCAATAGAAGACAACACTTAAAGCAGCAGTTCAACAAAAATGTTAAGAGACTGTACTGTACCTGTTAAAGCTACTTTCCTAGATTCTTCCTAGTTATTTATGTACTTATTTATTTATTGACCTTGTTTTACCAGATAAACACACAGAGATAAAAGAAATCTCATTTACAGATATGGGGGGGTGGGGGAGAGACAAGGAAATACTGTAAATAGTATTCAACAGTATACATGGTATAATAAAGAAATTGTTTCCTATAATCTGTATTTAATATCTTTTCCTGGCTTCATTTCCATTTCATGTCCATTGTACTAGTTCAAAGCCAAAGAACTGACCATACTTTTTTCTTGAGGAAAAAATAATTAAAACATTTAAAAATGCCTAAATTCTGTTAGAGATAAACATGTTTACAAGCAAATGAAAGTGGAAGACAACTAGCTCTGTTACTGTTACAAGAGGTGGTGCAGTGGAAAAGATTAGGTTAAATAAGTGCTAATGGTGTTAATGGCCATACTTTACACCTCCCAGGTTGACTGCTCTCACAAACAAAGGGCTATATTGACAACAGAACTTGTTTGTAAGCTGGATTTGCAGCTGAAACAATGAATGGTATGACAAAATCTGTTTCAAAAGTATGTCAGCACTCAAAATTGCTCAAAAACCTGACCAGCACAGAGCTAAACTGGATTACCTGATAGGGACCCTGAAAACCTGATCACCAGGTAAAAAACCTGACAGATGGCAACCCTAGTTGCCTCTAAACCTCCCCCTTTCTAGCATCATTGCATATTCTCTCATCCTAGTGCTCTTCTTTTTCTGCAGAATGCTGTTCTTCACTCCATTATTAATCCCTTTGACATATTTGAAGGTCTCTATCATGTCCCCCCTCTCCCTTCTTGCCTCCAGTGAGTACACGTTTAGCTCCCTGAGCCTGTCCTCATAGCTTTTCTGGTGCATGCCCTGAACCATTTTGGTAGCCCTTCTCTGCACCGTCTCGACTTGGTTGATGTCCTTTCTGAGATGGGGCCTCCAGAACTGGACACAGTACTCAAGGTGAGGCCTCACCAGTGATCTACCATATAAAGTTGTAAGATTACCTCCCTCTTTCTACTTGTTATTCATCTCCCAGTGCAGCCCAGCATCCTGCTTGTCTTACCCGCTGCCTTTCCACACTGACTTCCCACTTTGAGGTTGTCTTTTATGATGACTCCTTGGTCTCTTTCCTGCTGAGTTGTTGCCACCTCCTCACTTCCTAATTGGTACATGACCCTTGGGTTCTTCCGCCACATATGCACGACCTTACAATTCTTTACATTAAGTCCCAGCTGCCAGACTCCTGATCATTCCTCCAGTTTTTTTTAAGTCATTTCTCATTCTGTCCACTCCCTCCTACTGTAGGTGTCAACCCTATTACAGATCTTTGTGTTGTCTGCAAATAGGCATACATTTCCCTCTAGTCCATCTGCAATGTCCTCAATGAAGACATTGAACAGCAGTGGCCCCAGGACTGACCTCTGTGGTACCCCACTTGTCACCTCTTCCTCCTCTGATCTCACCCCATTTACCGCTGCCTGCTGGCTCCTGTTGCTATGCCAGTTCTGCACCTTTGTCCCCACCCCTGCACTGGTCGGCTTGTGAACTAACCTCCTGTGTGGGACAGTGTCAGAGTCCTTCCTGAAATCCTGGTAAGCCACATCCACTGCTCTCCCTTTGGCTATGACTCGTGTCACCCAGTCAAAGAACTTGATTGGGTTAGTTTGGCATGATCTCCCACCTGTGAACCCATGCTATCTTGGATCCTGCAACTTATTGTTGGTCAGGTACTCCACCATGCTTTCTTTTGTTAATGTTTCATTACCTTCCCCACCACCAATGTCAGGCTCACTGGCCTGTAGTTTCCTGCCTCCTCCCTGTTCCCACTTTTGTGGATTGGCACCACATCTGCCCTCATCCAATCCCCTGGTATTACCCCTGTTTCCAATGATTGATTAAACAGGGCTGCCAGGTGAGCAGCCAGTTCCTTCCTTAGCTCTTTAAGTATCCTTGGGTGCACCCCGTCGGAACCTATAGTCCATCTTTAATTTTTCCAGTTCCCTGAGTATTCTCGCTTCTGTAAAGGGGCTTGTGTCTACTGTCCTCCCCCACACTGGGTATCTCATATTCCTTCATCTGTGGACCATTTCCCTCCTCTAAGCAACAGGTAAATAAAATTGTGGTGGAGGAAACTGAAGTAATGCTTGGGAGGGAACTTGTGGATATCTCTAATACACATTTCAGTAAGGTTTTTTCTCCTGTACATACTAAGGATGCCCAGTCAGGTTGTATATCAACTGGGAGGGATAACCTATCTGGGCAGGAGGCTTCTGGTATTTTTAGTTTTAATCACATTTCATCAGAAGTGCAGACTGAATTGTTGAGGTTGAATATTTCTAAGGCAATTGGGCCTGATGGGATTCCACCCAGACTGCTTAAGTATGCTGCCCCTTATGTAGCTGAACCGCTGGCCCTCCATCTTCAGTTTATCTTGCAATTGTAGTGAGTTTCCAGAGGGATGGAAGGTAGCTAGAGTAAAGCCTATCTTTAAGGTTGGGGACAGGAACAAGCTGGGCAACTATGGACCCATCTCGCTCCTGTCACAGATTTCAAAGATCTTTGAGAAAATAATTTCTGTTCAATTGAGAGAATATTTGGACTCTAAAGGTAGAATGTCTATTTATCAGTCTGGTTTAGGTCCCAACATAGCACCAATACTGCATTGGTTAAGGTGGTTAGTGATCTGCAGCAGAGCCTAGACAGGAGACAAATGGTTGGAGCTTTATTTATAGATCTTTCTAAAGCTTTTGATACTTTAAACCACTAGGTGCTCCTGTCCAGGCTCAGCCAGGTCAGGTCATCTATCCAAGTTGTTAATTGGTTCTTGTCTTACTTAAATGGGAGGAAACAATTTGTTGAGATTGGCCCTTTTAGGTCTGACTTAGTTGATATGTTAAATGGTGTCCCACAAGGGTCAATTTTGGGACCATTGTTATTCAATATCTATGTTAACAATCTTAGTTTTGACCTTCCAGATATAGGGTACCACCTTTCTGCTGACGATATGATTATATATGTAGAGGGTCCAACCTTGGATTTGGTTAGACTTAAGCTCCAGATGGCCTTTGATCAAGTGCAGGATTTTTTCAAGAAGCATTTCTTAGTATTAAATTCAAAAAAGACCCAGGTTGTTGTATTTAGGAATAAGCAGTCCAAAGAACAGAATTGAGGTCTGAATATAACAACTTTGGATGGTACTATTTTAACGGAAGGGGATAATTATAAGTATTTGGGTCTATGGTTAGATTGTAATCTATCCTGGTCCCTTCATATAAATAATATGATAATGGGGTTAAACTAGAAATTAGGGTCTCTTTATAGGTTTAAGGGATATATGTCAAGGGATGTCCATTTAAGTGTTGTGAACTCTTTATTAATGCTTACATTAGATTATAGGGATCTCCTTTATGGCGGAGCCTCTGTTTTTTATTGGATAGGGTGGATCTGTTGTTCCATATAATGGCTCAATTTGTACTGGAAGTGCCATATAGGACTCATAGATGTCTTCTGTTTAACAGCTTGGGTTGGGTTAGGCCTTCTGAGCATAGGAACCTTCATCTTCTTAAATTTATGTTCCAAATTTGGATAAAAGGGGTCCCAACTTATATCTCTCAATTGTTTCCTCCTAGAAGTATGAAAGATAATCTTAGGTCTGCCCAGGGGCTGCATTATTTAACCCCAAGATGTAATTTGAATGTTGGCAAGTCATCGATTCCTTTTTGAAACTGATGTTTGTTTGACTTTTTAATACTTGGGACTTCATTGTAAATGAGCCACGCTCAGTTGAATGCTTCCCTTATTCTTATGAATAAAAAATATTTACTACTACTTACTACTACTTGTACCATGAATACCAAACAAAAATATTTGTTCAGGATGTCTGTCTTCTTCTGGTTATCCTCCTCACGGTCTCCCCCTTCCCTTTATTCTCACTATTCCTGCCTTGTTCTTTCTCCTTTCACTGACGTATCTGAAAAATTTCTTATCTACCTGCTTCATAGTTTTTGCTAGGTTCTCCTCTGTGAGTGCTTTATCTTCCCTAATCTCTTTTACTGTTTCTTTTCTTTTACACGTGTACTCCTCCCTATCCTGTTCCCCTTGCATTGTTTTGTTCTTTATGAATACTAGTCTTTTTGCCTTTACAGCTTCTGCTGTTTTCTGGGAGAATCAAAGTGGTCTCCTCCTCTTTTTGCTCTTTGATACTTGTGTTATGCAAAGACATCCAGCATCTTCTAAGGCCTTTTTTATGCACCAGTAGTTTGTTTATGCTTCAAGTTTAATCCCTGTATATGTTTTGTCCATGCACCATTACTAGAAAGGGTTAATCTTAAATAGATATAAGCGCTTACTGTACAGAGGTTTTTTTTTGCCGCCAGTTTTCCAGTTTAGTTCTAAATTTCTGGAACCAAAAATAATCCCTTGGCATTTTGTTTTATTTATCTTCAAATTATATTTTTCTACATACGCCATTAATGTGTACTGCAAACCAGAATAAGAGAGTGTTAACAGGGCCAAATCATCGGCATATGCCAATGCCGGACACAACATATTTGCAATTTGTGGGGAGTCAGTTGTATTTTCTGTAAACTGTACTAAAAGATTATCAATGTAAATACAAAAGAGGAATGGCGCAAGTACGCACCCCCTGTCTAACTCCCTTGTTAGTTGGCATGCTTTTAGAATACTGACCACTTTTTTCGTTCTTCAACCTGGGCCTAAGTATTTGAATAGAGCTCTTTTATGATACTAATTAGGTCATGTTTAATACCCCTCTGAAATATTATTTGCCACAAGGCAGCTCTGGAAATAGTATCAAAAACAGAACTAAAATCAATGAAGGCAACATATAGTTTTTGTTTCCTTAGAATTGGATATTTCTCATATAAATGCATAAGTATAAAACAGTGATCAGTAGTACAATATTTAGAATGAAAACCAGCTTGGAACTTGGAAAGACCACCAACTTCCTTTATTTGCTCAAGTAGTCTGGATAAAATTATTTGGAAAAACTTTTCCCAGTAATGTCCAAAAGTGAAATCAGCCTGTATATTTTAGGGTCTATTTTATCCCCTTTATTATAAATTGAAATAATAGTATCCCCTTTCCAAGCTATAGGGATCACTGGGTTTAATATGCATAAATTATGACAAGGCAAAAGGACTTTAGTCCATAAGGATGGAGCAACTTAAAACACCTCTGGAGGAATCAAATCAGGGCCTGGTGCCTTCCCTCTTTTTAGGGAGGCAGTTGCCAAGTATAATTCACTTGAAGTATAATCTAAATTGGGATCTGTCCACTGGGATATTCCAGTGGGGGATCATTTCAGGGATATCAGGGTCATAAAATATATTTGTGTAATAGCCAACCCATTGGTCCATTGAGATATGGGTATCAAGTTCAAATTTGCTATTGCTGGCACCTTTAGCTACCAAGAGCCAATAATACTGATAATCTTTTTTTTATTTATTATATGTAACATCCGGTGCCATTGTTGTTTTTTACTGTCTGCATACCAAATTGGTAGCATGTTTGAGTATCTTTGTCATACAATGTCAGCCAGAAATTCTGTAAATGGCAAGAAATAGTAGATTTTGTGCAGAGAATGGTGAAAATTGTGGGTATTGCAGTAAATTGTGGGTGCAGTTTTCTGGTGCCCCCAATGACCATCAAATTCATGTGGTGTTTTTCTTGATTTTCTGATTGAAAGTGTAATCACTGGCAGCCCATGAATTATTAAAAGTACCTATGAGTGCATTATAGTCTAATATCCTATGTATCTCGGAATCATGGCTGACTGCTTGGATCCCAGATTGTACCCTGGCACTCCCTGACTATCAACTTTTCAGGAAGTACATGGTAAACGTGGGCGTGGTGTTGCTATTTATACCTATCAGAGTCTTCTGTATCCAGGTTATACCCTCTCCGGGTGGAGCTGGGTCACATTATGGCAGCCATCTTCATATATCTGGTTAAGGCATTCGACTTAGTGTCTCACCCTCTTCTCCTAAATAAGCAGGGTTCTGCGGGCCTCTCTGCTGCTGTCAACTGGTTCTGTTCTCACCTCACAGGATGTCTGCAGTCAGTACAGGTTGGTAGCACCCTATCACCTCCTCTTCCAACTCAGGCGGGAGTCCCACAGGGCTGCACCCTGGACCTCATACTCTTGTCCATCTTCCTCAATGACCTCTCCTCAGCCAGTTTCACTTCGCATGTTGACATGTATGTAGATGACACAGTCATCTACACTTCTGGTCAACCCATTGCTGATGTGGAAGGTCTACTACAACATGATTTCTACAATGTCCTTCATTGGTTCCAGTCAAACCAGCTTCGGGTCAACACTAAAAAAATTGTTTGCAGAACCTTTGGCACCAGCCAAAAACTGGCCAAGCTCCCATCATTGCCCACTTTCTCTACCTTGTATGGTTCCCCACTTGAAGTGGTTCCCTTCCTTCATGTACCTTGATGTGTGGCTTGGCAGCAAGCTTGACTTCACTGCCACACATCAATGCCATCCATGCAAAGCTTTAATCTAAACTTGATACCTTTTACTGAAATAAAGATTGTTTTTCACTTCAGGTTCACGAGGAGCTCGTTAACAAAATCATACTCACAGTTTTTCACTATGTGGACATGGTCTATGGGTCAGCTCTCTCAAAGTCACTGGCCAGACTGGATACCCTCTGTATCTCCTTCTGTTGTTTTACAACCAACTTACCCTCTCAGACCCATCACTGCTTCCTTTACACATCACTATCCATTCTTCCCCTACTAGCACATTGCCAGATGCACTTTGTCTCCTTTACATCTAAATTCTAGCTCGAATCTCTTCCCTCCTACCTCTCGTCACTCCTCTCTATTGTGCCTCTGCTTCCTGCTCCCTCTGCTCCAGGGAACATCGGCTTTGCCACATCCTCGCACCTCGGTAGGCCAATCAGTATTTGCCTATCATCTCCCCTCACTTTGGAACCTGCTTCTCTCTTCCTTCCGCTTCACTGCCTTTCCTGCCTCCCTCAGATATCAGTTGAAACTCCCTCCCTCCCCCCTCGCTCTTGTTCCCCCATTAACAGTCCCTCATACACTTGCTGAAATGCTTGACTGCCAGATCATGACTTGTTTGCTCATTGTGTACCTTCTGTTTCTGCTGTGTGTTTTGACTTTGCAGTTTTGTTTGTAACATTGAAATTGTCTATGCTGTGTATTGTTTTTACCCCTTGCTCTCCTCCCCTGGGTTGCACCTGGAATGAGTCTCAGCTCAGCGTGCCTTTCACAGTCACCAATTTTCAAATCAATAAAAACAAACAAGGTCTCCTAATAAGTGAACGCTCGCTTCTGTGAGTCTTGAAATTCTTCTTTTTATTGAGTTTTCAACTTATATACATACAAGTCACGAACACGCACATACATCTGTGGATAAGCATTATTTCTTATTGACTTCTGTGAGTCTTGATGTTGAAAGCACTTAGGAATACAGCTATGTGGCAAAGAAGCACCCACTGTCCTGTTAGGGCAGGAAAAAGTAGCAGTTGAGCCTAATCTTTGCTTTAAAAAGTAACATTTTACATTTTCAGAGTGTTAGCCTCTTGACAAAACTGTTATCCTTTGAGCAAATTCTAGATCTGATCCTGGTTTAAAGAAATCTGTTCCTTTAATATTTCCCAGTTATTCTCTGTCTAATATGTTATGTTACTCAAGGGCACAAAATACATTACCTAAGACACGTATAGTAGATTTGAAATTATATGCAATAAAATCAGTATGAAATTATCCATCTGACAAAGAATTTGTAGTGGTTTTAATTGTTTTATATTTCAGTGGCTGTTAAAAGGCACCTACCTAATGTTTTTTTTTCTTTTTTTTTTCTTTGCTGGAGCTCTTTAAGCTGTACATCAATTAAATTAAAAATTATTACCTGGCAACACCCATGTTTCCTGGAGTCCAAAAATGTCAGAGGTTCCCAACTTTAAACATAATTCTAAAGTTCTTATCTGTTAACCTACATATAATGTATGGAAGACGTTTGTTATGTATTAAAAACAGACAGAGTATTTTCTTGTAAACTCATCACTATGATGTCAGTGATAAACCTCTCTTAAGTACATCATAGCGATGAGTTTACAAGATGGAATGCCATCATCAGTCATGATTCCTTTATCAGAATGTGGATCGCTAGCCCCTGCAAGCATTTGAATTAATAAATCCTCTGCGTCAGTTAGCGGTTGTGGGAACTAGCAATTGCAAAGTTCAGTTCATTGTATTGCTGCCAAAAAATGTACTGCAGTACTGTTTTTTTCACCCTGTTGTATTCAATAGATTTTTTCTGCCCCAAATCTTGTAACCTTGATTTCCATGGCTTAGTCGCTAGGCCCCTCTCAATGGTGGACGACGTGCCGACATCTCCCAGAATTCCTTGCAACCTGTTACCATGTGGTGTTCGGCGACCAACCGGAGTTCTTCTCCCAGACTCTTTTAAAGCAGCAGTGTTTGTTAGTTGTTTTAAGCAATTTTTGGTGGCTGGGGGATCCCGTACACTATAAAATATAGTGTATGGGATCGGATTAGTTACCTCGCTGCAGTCACTTCTCAAGGTTACCATATCAACAGTAAACCTCTCGAGCTTCGCTCTCGAGGTTTACTAAGTTACCATGGTAACCTCTCGAAGCGATTACAGTGTGGTTACTAATCCTCTCCCATACACTATCCTCTGTATTATTCCCACTACATTCTGGCTAAATGTAGCTTCACAACTAATTCCTGCAATTAGTCCTGATCCTGTAATTGTGCAACTCCGTGGTCCAGGACCTATTCCTGCAATCACCTATCCATGACCTCTGCTTAGCCATTTTCTAGAGGGGTTCTTCATATCCACTCCTCCAATCAGGGAACTGTACCTGCATTGAATTGTGTATTGTTATTTGCTTTTTTGCACATCTGTATCTTGGTATGTAATTTACTAATTTTGTCTAGTGTGATTCTGGAACCTGTTCTACCAGCCATGGCAACCGTACTAACTCTGTATTTGCATTTGAATTTTGTACAACTGTTATTAAATATATTGCACCTTGTTTACTGTGCTCCCTTAACCCTCCTCCCCCAGGATGCATCTGGAAATGAGCTGCTACCAGCTCAGTATGTCTTTCCTGGTAAAACATTTGAAATGAAAATTAAAAATGTTGTAAATAAATTAACTAAATAAGTAAATACATTTTTGATGTCCATATCTAAAATTTTGCTCTGATAATTAGGAATTTCTCTGGTTCCCCCTCTTCCAGATATCTGTTTAATAATATTTATTTGAATTTTGTTGACCCAGTGAGACCAAGGGTCCCTTATTAGGAGTGACCCAGAATTAGTTTTAGATAGTAAGGCACAGAAATGTCATCATATGTGGTATAAAACTTACCCACATATCACATGGGACTGATTTAATCATTATATAGACAGATATACATATGAAACACTACATGTCACAGTTATGCATTACAGGACAAGTCATTAGTTACAGTATAAAAAGGTCAACATTAACAACCAACGTTGGAAGTGCTACACATGTATTAGAAGTACAATAGGTATGTATTGCAGCTTATCATATTAGGAGGAATCTGACTCATTGGCAATGAGTATTTCAGGATATACTAGTTCAGGGACAGGTAACTATAGATTTAGGCCCTGTACACATCAGGCTAGTTAAAACATTTTAAAGTGTTTAAAATGTTTTAACTAGCGCAAACATGGCTCCCATCTGCATTAAAACATGGTTTTAAACCATGTTAGCAAACTGTGCTTAAACTCTGTAGAAAGCTAGGCTTAAATCCATTTTTCTTTACCTCCTTGTAGCCACAGTCCCTGCTTCCAATTCAGCCACTGCTCCACTCCGCCGACGACCCTGAGGCTCGCATGCCCAGCTGGCAGATGCAGCTTCACCTACAAAAGGGCCACCCCATGGCCCCCGCGCCCGGCGAGGAAACTAGTACTGGCACATGCCTCCGGGCATCGTCGGCCGGTGGAGCTGCGGCCATCAAGCTGCCGCGGAACCATACACGCCGTATTTTCCCCTGTTCTTTCTGTAGGGAACCCGACGTTGCAGTGACGTCGCACATATGTGCAGACATCTGCTGTGGCTCCCCTGTGATTACACCACAGCTTATGGGTACCTCCGGCATCCCCAGGGGTTGCCGCAGCATGGTGTAAAGTCCCCAGCCCACCCCAGGACTCGGAGAGCTGTCTCCCGACGCTCAATCTCAGTCCTCCCCGCCGACCCCTGATGAACCGAGCTTGTTCCCGAACCCGGGTCAGTGGCGCAGCACAAGGTGTGGTGTCCAGCACCTCAACCCTCAGCACCACCAGGCCGGTCGGCATAAATCCATTTAAAAAAAAAAACATGTTGTGGAGCAAAAGCATGTTACCTGGTAATGCGGATGGGTGTCTGCTTCTTGCTCCGTGACCGTGCGATCTTGCTGACTTTGGTCCTTCATTCTCCCAGCAATCATAGGGCTGATTAATCCCATGGTGCAGTTGCAGTCAGGGCGTCGAGTGCTCTGATATGGCAGAGCACTACAGTGTGTATAGCAGCAGGAAATACAATACTCATGCAGCTTGACAGACGACCTGTCTGAATTCAGCTGTTATCAGGCTTTTTTAGTGCATTCCTGCCTATTGAATATCCAGATAATTAGGGTTGGAAGCACGATTGTGTTACAGATATTATTTTTTTGGTAAAATGAGTGACCATTCTGCAAGTTGGACAGAGGGTGCACCAAACTATTAACTGAATACTGGTCCCAGGAGTGGGTTCAGGATGAGCTGGCCAACTATCGCAGAAACACCAAAATCTATCAAAAAATAGCAGACTTCCTATCGGAGAATGGTATTGAAAGGCCTGCATAGCAATGCTGGGAGAAGATTAAACAACTGAAAGTCAAATATCACAAAGTTAAAGAAAACAACATGTGATCTGGTGGCATGAGGATCACCTGGCCTTTCTTTGAGGAGCTGAACCGAATTTTTGGTTACTTGGCCTACCTCAAATCCTGTATTTGTCCTTGAGCGAGTGTCTGTTGAGCCACCCAGTGCAGATGTTGAAGAAGACTACCCAGAGCCAGAACCCCTGCAGTCAGGTATATATATGTGACACATTCATCACAAAATTGGTAATCACTGTAGTAATCCCCCCCCCACACACACACACCCTACAGTCACAACAGCCTGTGTGTAATGCATCCTCACTGTGCAGGTCTCTGCAGACATGATGTTCTGCACTGTATTGTCAGCAAAACTCATCTCCATTCACAGCCATGTTGCCCTTCTCACGACATAAGAGACATACACTTGTCTGGTTGATGAGTGTGTGCACTTTTGAATAAATGTTCATAGTGCCATCTCTGTATCCACCATGGCGGGTGGGGGACAAGTGCACAGAATGCATTTCCATATGGAAGTGCATTGCTTGCCACTTATGACACAGCTGTCATGACACATCCACTGATGGATTAATGCATATTTTTTTTGTAAATGCATTTTGATTCAAAATTCTTTTTTTTTTTGTAGAAAATGAGGGTTGTCAGGACTCATCAGCTTCATTAGAGGAGTCACTGCTACCATCCGTGAGCCATGTGATGATACCCAAGATGTGTTAGAAGAAGAAGAACCTGGATGCAGCCATGCAGTACCAACATCAGCTGTTTCATCAAGGAAGAGAATTGCAGCAGTGAGCCTCTTTTCAGTCTATGGAAGAAAAAGACACTGACAAAAATGCATGAGATAGTTGAGTCAGTGTTTGAACCAACATGCAAAAATGTTGATTGAACAGCACAATCAGTTGCTGTAACAAGAGAAAGAAAGGGCTAAGGAAGCTAGAGAGGTGGAGGAAAGGCTGAGAACTCGGGAAATGGAACATACTGCCTCATTGTTCCATAGCATCACGGCAATGTTTGCACCTCTGGTCTAACAGTGACCAATGCAGATGCAAGTTGGAGCTTCCATGGTCCATCCCAATGCCATGCAACAACCATCATCTGTTAATCGAATGACCCCAGGAAATACCTCTGCTGGCCATTCTTTTAACAGTAGAGGGTTAGTATCAATGTATCAGCAAACGAATGTCATGCAGGACAATCAGCGTAACCAGAATATTACTCCTGCACATGAAAATGTGAATGTTGGTTATGTAGGCCATACTGTACCCCAACATACTGCTGCTGAGAAATGTAGACCAAGCAGTACGCATGCTCACTCATATAGCGAGCAACTGCATTCTGAGGATTTCACCTGGACAGATCTCTAACATCTCAGTTTTAATGGACCATAAAACAGCAAACAAACCCAAATACAACATCTGTGCAAACGAGGAGTATAACCCTGTTATGTGTTTTTATGAGTGAAAAGTAACAGTAGGTGTCAATTACTTACACATCTTCTCATGCCATGAATGGCATGTTTGATGTGCGGCCACAGTCTGATGTGTAAACTTAAGGTAACCCTGGGGGGAGGGGGCAAAATGGCATCTCCGCAAGCATATGTATCTGTGCTGTCATCTCTGCTGAGATAGCACTGGTACACAGATTTGGGGACCTGACCCAAGCCAGTGTTCCCCTTCCCAGGTTCATCTCAGTGTATACATTAATATATCTGACAACACCAGTTGTCAATTTTTCACATGTGTCTCAGTTTTTGCTAGGGCCAAGAAACACATGTGTATAATTTTTGGAATTGGAATGCATCACTATTTGTTTATGGTACTGTTGCCCAAGGCACATTTTGACAGCTGTAACATGTGAAGTTCACCGAAGCTGCAGTTTATGAAAATGTCAAGATTCAACAGTAGTGAATGATTTAATAAAGAGTTTGACAAGAAACAATAAAAGTGTAACAAAGTTTAATGCTAACACGTAGTATCAGAAACTGATATTAGGTTCTACCGTGCATAACAGTTCCTTATAAGACATGCTATTCACTGTCAACCATGAATTTAATATGAAAAACTTTACAATGCTTTTAATAATAAACTGCTACTTGCAGGACCAGAAAATATATATTGTTAAACTGCTGTTCCCTTTAGTAGTAAATTCACCTTTTTTAATTTAACACTAAACATTGTTAAGACATTTTATGTCATTCATGAATTCTACATACTGAGTTTTTAAGATTTTAACTAATGAACTGCTACTTGCAGAACTACAAGTATACATTTGCTATTGTTGTTCCTTTTAGTGGTACCTCCACATTGTTTTATTCAACGGTAAACATTTTTTAAAACATGTTGTTCAGTGTCATTCATGAATTCAGTATACAGAGTTTATAACTTTTTTTTGTAAAAAACTGCTACTTGAAGACCTACAACCACACATTGTACTAGTGTTGTTCCCTTTAGTGGTACATCCACATTTGTATTGAACAGTAAACATGTTTGACGCATGAATGTTTATTTGGTAATAAAACTAAAGAATTTTAAAAAACAACTGCTTCATAATTTGTACAATATATATTACCTCAGCTCTATAAGCAACGGAGATGGGTGTGTGGGGTGGGGTTAGTAGGGGAGATGAATAAATGTACCACAATACCAATATCGATTGTGTGTCATAGTGTCATCAGGGTTTGTATTGGTGCGTTGCCTTTGTTACATTGACTGGAGTGGTAATAACATTGCATTATGATGTTACCTGAGGAATATGTTAATGCACATGTAGCACTGCACTGAAATAAGCACACAGGGCATCACGAATCAAGACTGCCTGTTTTGTTTGCAGTGCAGCTGTTACATCATATACCTGCCACTGTTCAGTGTCAGATTAGGGAACCACACCACCATCTGTGTCATCCAACCACCCAGAGTAAAACAACTCCCACTTGCTCTTGCATATATTGTGCAGCACACAACAAACTGCAATAATGTATGGAATGTTCTCCAGACTGAACTTGCTTCTTTTTAGGAGACGATGTCATCTGCCTTTAAGTCTCCCAAAGGTGCATTCAACTACCATATGCGTCTTGGCCTGTAATTTAAGGTTCCTCTTTTTGGGGTCAGTATAATCAGCATATGACTTCATAAGCCATAGTAAGAGGGGATATGCAGGATCGCCTAGAATCAAAGCAGGCACCATAACACCATTTATTTCCTGAAACAGATCTCCACATTGCCCTCAGTGTTACAGGTTGCTGTTTTTAAGTACTCTGGCATCATGGACTTTACTAGGCCACTCAACATTTATGTCAGTGAATCTGTATCGGTAATCAACAACCGCCTGCATCACCATGGAATAGTAGTACTCATTTGCATTACCAGGTGGACACAAAATGGGAAAATGAATGCCATCAACAGCACCGATGCACTGGGGAAACCCCATTCCCTATCAAAACTGGCCATTATATCATCCAGGTTTTGAATAATAATCACCTTGGGTAGAAGGACTTGAACAATGGCATGACACACTTCATTTATGATCTCACCCACCATGGAGTGTCCGACCCTGAACAGATGTCCGAGTGTCAGGTACTCAATATTTGTAGCTAGATACCATAGGGTGATCCCCACATGCTTACTAACTGACACTGCTTGCCAAAACCGTGTATTGCTACATGAAATGTAAGGTGACAGCTCATCACACAGCATTGTAAAAGTCCCTTTACTCAGACGCAAGTTAGATATCCACTGTTTATCATCCCAGTGGCTCATCACAACATCATTCCACCAAGATGAGGACCGATCAATACACCATACATGCCTATTTAGGGAATTAGAGAAGTACCCAGCAGTCAGAATATTCTGCATAACAGCCAGTGCTTTTATAGTGTGCTGCCATCTCATTCTTGAGTATGCTGTGCTAATCAATGATCTTTGCCTCATCTGAGATGTTCTCCTGTTAAGAGCAAGTGCTGACAGAGTCTGATGAGTTACCAGCAAGCATAAAATCAGAGTATGTATCTCCCCTCTGTAGAACTCCATGTTTAAACAAGTGATCGCCAAGGTAACAGTTGCTGAATCATGTGACAAGGTGCACTGCATGCTGGGTCAGTCGTTGTGCACCATTCATTTCCAGCACTTTTTATTTAATAAGAATAAATAATGTGCTATGACAAAAATTATCACCCACGACTGTTGCCCAAACAAAACACACAGTGCAAGATCTAAAACAGTCCCAAAACAGCGTTTCACTATGTTTGTTTATATTTGTGGCTGAATGCATGCTGGGAATAAAAGAGAAATGCATCCTGGGTTACACACCACACTAGAAGTGTGCTACAATCGTGGAAGAACTGGGTTATAAAATGTTGATGCTGATATGGATGGGAGTCGGCCGTAGGATAACCGAGTTAAAACTCGGTTGAAAACTGATGTAGACGGGCTGCTGTGGTGAGTAAAAAAACGTTTACAAAGCATTTTTTAAAATGGTACAAATAGGAGTTGCTAATGTGTACAGGGCCTTAGTCATTTTCAGGAAAGAGGTATACTTTAGTGAATGCAGATGCTACAACATTTTGAGGAGAGGTGTGCCTTTAGTGAGTATTTGAATGTGGGGAGAGAGGGGCAACTCCACATGGTGATAGGGATCTTGTTCCAGATCTTGTTACAGATCTTTGTTTCTTTGAGCTCCAATACTACAAGGGTTCTAGTCAGCTTATATCTAGTAATACAAGTGGAGTAAAATTGGTTACTCAGTGGGATAACTGGAGCTTTTATGATATAGTAGGGCATCTGTTAACAAAGGTAGCTCTGTGGGTATCCTTTGAGTCTGTAATGCCTACTTCCTCTACAGGATCTTCCATGCCTTTTGGAAGTTTATCCAAATTAATGATAATAATTCCTACTGATTTAAGTTATTCTGCCTATTTTTAAATTACATTCACTAGAATGAGTCTCTTCCAGTAAAGATTGCCTGACTGCTAGAAATGGCCTTACTCATTGACCTCACTCTTATAAGCCATTTCCTTCCTGTGTATATTCACTTTATATTCTTGAAGAAAAAATATTTGTTTGAGTAGTGATTGCTCCATTTCTTTTTTGACTTTAAAAAGATAAAGAATGATAATACATTTTCAAAACATTTTCCCGCCATCCTTAGTGAATAATTGACATTTGATTCACTATCTTTTTAAATCTGCCCCTAATCAAACCATTAGGTTCACTGGTGTTTGAATTCAGATCCTTAAAAGTCTTCACTCTGACTGAATCTCCTTACTCTTGCCTTTTTATTGAAGTTTATCAAAGAAGTTCCTTGAGTCAGTTTCACTTATCATTGCTCCTATGTCCCTCTCATGATTAATTTTTATTTACATTTCTTCTATTATGAGAAATTCCATTTCTTCGCTGATAAGATATATTATAAGACTATGCAGAGAGTCACTAGTTTCATAGTATTTCTGAAACATATTATCGATTTGGATGACTAAGGGGCCAGTATAACATAGTTCATTGTGATCATTTCTGTGAGGTGGTGGTTACTTTGATGTTTTAATGGAAAGATTGCATTGTTTCTTAATTTGTTGAGCTATTCTGATAATTTTGTCATGATTATTACTAATTTTAACTACACATGAACTCTATGTAGAGGAGGTACTCAGTTAAAATAACATTGTCAACTCTATGTATGTCTTCCTCCTGAGTTTAATCTTGTTTTGATTTGTTTGATGTATGAAGTATGATTGAGCATGGTTTACTTTTATTCCTTTTTCTTATTTATGTTAACTTTAGGAGCTTTTTTCCTTCTTTTTCCTCCCCTGATTTTTATTTTCTTCTTCAGCAGGAACTATTATCAGTGAAAAAGTATGATATTCTAATCAATTTAAACACTCCTAATTAGGAGTAGATATCGCTTATCTATCCTCTGATTTTAACAGCGAATTGGACTCAACACCCACATTGTTATTTGTATTTGTCATGTTCTGGTTTTATTGCAGCCTGCTCCCTTACATTAAAGACTTCATACCCAAGAACTATTAGAGGTTCTAAAATCAATTTTGTTTGCACAGTGTTAAGGTTTTACTTGTTGAAGATGCTGTGTACTGAAATGGTTTGAATTTACTGCATTCGGTCCTGTTCTGACTTTCGCTTGCTTTCGTACATATAACGTAGGGATTCTAGTGCTGTGAGGAATGTAGCCAGCACGCTTTGTGAGACTGGAGAAGTGATTTTCATTGGTGACCTAAATATGCCAGATAATGACTGTGAGCATGAACAAAATGCAAGGTCACAATTTACCAACTTGACTCTATTACCTGTACTGCTTCAGACTGTACTACATATCTTCTGCATAACTTAACCTCTGCTTGTACAGTGTGATAATTCTGGTTATATTTTAAAATGTTATACATGTTCAAACTATCGTAACTAGCTGGTGCCCTTATCCATGCCAATTTTATGTTTTCTGTTTCTTGTTTTAACTGGTTGCTTGTGTACATGGGCTATCTAGCTCATCTTGCTATCCAGTATAATAAATGAAATGAGTGATAAACAATGTATCAGAACATGTTGGGGTGCCAGCTAGAGAAAGAGCAATACTGAATGTTGTCATTACAAACTCAGATGATAGAATAAGTGATTGCTTGGTAAAGGAAACCTTGAAAGGGAGCAACCATAATAGAGTCTGATTTCAGATTAAATGGAACTATGTTTAGGAAGCTAGGACAACTGTGTGTAGAGGTTTTACAAAAGCTCATTTTAATCTGATGAAAAGTGAGGCAGTTGTTTGGAACTTGGAAAGTGCTTTTGTGAAAACGGAGGTAGACAAGATGTGGAACTTACTAAGGACAGCAATAAAGGAGTTGGTAAAGAAATGTATTCCTACTGGGCAAAAAAAAAAAAACAACACAGAAAGGAGGATGCCCATATGGTGTAACAGTACAGTCAAAAGGCTGATAAAAAGGAAAAAGAAACCCTATAAGTTAATGAAGACACTGGACAAGTCACCAGCCAGACTTTGCATAAAGAAATAAAAAAATGCATAAAAGAAATAAAAGGGAAAAACGGGGGATGGAGGAAAGAATAGCAAAAAATTCTACAACTATTTTATAAGGAATTTTACGTAAGAGTCAGACTTCTAAAACGGTTGGGGCATTAGTAGTGAGTGGCATTACCTATAGTAATGACAAGGTGACAAGGAGAAAAAATTCAGATAGAGGAAAGAATAGTCAACAATTCTACAAATATTTATAAGGAATTTTATCCATACATTCAGGCAAACTACTAAAACTTTGGGCCATTGCTAGTTAGTGGTGGTACCTTAAGCAATGACATGGAGATAGCTAAAAACCTGAATGAATTCCTACGTTATGTGGTTTTGTCCGCTACTTCACTAATATTGGCAAGCTGTCTTTCGGGACCTGGTGGCTATGTTTGATTGTTCGAGTGTCTCCCACCTATATATTTACAGCCACTGCCTCAGAGAGTGCAACAATAAATATGAGCACTCACAAACAGATATCATTGCTTATAATGATTGCTAAGAAGGCCTTTACCAGATTCTGGCATACTACTAAAATATCTATTCGGGACCACTGGCATGCACTCACTTTGGAATTGTATTTCTTGGAACGTATATCAGCCAGACTGCGGAATTGTATGTCCGCATTTGAGAGCAGGTGGGTTTTATTTCAACTTCATAACTACTCTGATTGTTTTCCTTAGGAACAAAACCCTCTTACCATTATTTAGTGTATTGCATTCTTTAATAGCATTTTGCTTAACTGACGTGAGTTGACTATGGCCCCTCCTACCTCTATTTGATTATCTCGCTCCCTCTCTACTTTGTCTTTCTTTACACCATCTTAGCTTTCTCCTTTGCTCTTCTGGTGATTTATTTCTTTTATTACACATCGCAAACATTAATGTCATTCTTATTTAATTGTGCCACCATTAGAGTTGACTGCAGAACCATATTGGATTAGTATCCTGGAAAGCTTGTTATTAGTAATACAAATTAATCAGCCAACCAATTTTTGGATGGGAAATAGGTGAACTCTCATGAGTAGTGAGGCAGATTAAGCAGCCAACCAATTTAGGATGGGGAATAGGTTAATTCAAGGTGCTACTCCAACATACAGTAGATACCTTATAAGTTGTAGTACATATTCTTAGACAAATGATATGTGGAGTAATATGTAGTCACCTTATAAGTGATGTGTTCTGTAAGCTGGTGGTGTTTTATTGACATCTCTGTATTTCTTGTTATTTAAATGCAATAAAATACAGATTAAAAAAACTTGAATGAATGGTTTTGTTCAGTCTTCAACAAAGCTGAATCATGTGAGACTGAGATTGAGGGTGACATTGTGACTCATAACTGTGATATTATGAAAGCTTGTGCTATGAAAAAAATTAAAAAATGAACCTAACAAATCAGCTAGATGGGATAACATACTGTACACCCTAGGGTCAAAATCAAATAAGCCTCAGAATTGTTACTTTGAACCCGTCAGCAAGGTCTTATATGGAATATCTGTACATGTCAAATACAGTATCTAAATTTTAGTAAGGCCTTTGACACATGGCCACATAAAGAATTGATATACAAACTAAAGAAAACTGGTACTTCTTCTAACTTAGCAAAATGGACAACCAAATGGTTGACAGGTAGCAAACTGTAATGGTGAATGGTCAGGTTTCTCACTGGAGAGTAGTCACAAATGGATTCCTCCAGGAATTGGTGCTGGGACCAATGCTTTTTCCTTCTTTTTTTTTTTTTGTTTTGTTTGTTACTGACTTGCATTTGGGCTTAAGAAATTAGTTGAATGAGTCAGAAGATGTTGCAAAACTAGGAGGAATTGTTACAACTGAGGCCGATATACACCAAATGCAAACAGATTTAAATAAGCTGGGTACACTGGCAGATGACAAGATGACACTCAGTATTAATAAGTGCATGGTACTTCACTTAGGCACAAAAACTTTCCCAAGCTGATTACAAACTTTAGAGATCATAACTATGCAGCTCAAAGAGAAGGCTGGGGGGCATAATAACAGACAGTTTAAGTGAGAACTACTCTGCAAATCAGTAGTTTAGAAATGCAGCCAGAGCATTGTGTATATAAGTAGAAATACAACAAGCAGAGGTAGGACAGTCTTCTTGCCTTTGTATAGATTATTGGTGCAACCTCATCTTAAAGTATTATGCCCAGTTCTGATGTCCATATGTTAAAAGAGCAGTGGTGAGACTGAAGGATGTACACAAAAGATTAACTAAGAGGTACAGAAAATATGACATAAACTATGAGTAAAGAGTGAAGGAGTTGAGTGTCTTCTCTCTTGTGAGAAGAAGACAGAGAGACAACATGATTGTGACATTTAGGGCATCAAGGAACCCATCTTTATTTGAGAGCCCCAGCTTAAAAAGTAGCTTCACTAAAGATGTCATGTGAGGTTGTAATTACCAAATTGCTGGGGGTCATTTTATGATAGAAAAAAGGAAGTACTGGTTTACACAAAGAATTATTTTAGAACAGAAAAGATGTCCTCAGTATGTGGTCAATATTAACATCTTAAACATGTTTAAACAAATGTTGCAACAGTACGAGGGTAGGTAGGTAGGTAAACTTTTATTGTTCGACTGAAAGTCTTTACAAAAATTTTAAAAATATATAATATTTTTCACAATCATTTAGATTGTTATTGCACATGACATTACACATAACACTATACATGTCTATTGCACATTACAAAATAATTATTCCATAAATTCATACACCAATTATTTAGGAAAAAAATTTCCTAAATTTGATCACTTTATCTTTGAAATAAATCCCTTTTAAGAAATTTACAAGCACTGTTAATATATTCCTACTTTTTGCAAACAAAAATATAATTATTTGTTCGGAGGGGAGACCAAGGGTAGCCAATAATGGTGCCAACCATTTTTTCCAAAACATACGAGGGTAATAATATCTGGTTACAATTGATGAGAATCAATGGGCAATCTAGATGGGCATATTTATTTTTTAATTTATTGAATATTGCTGACTGGGTAGGCCCACTGGGACCATGGGAGTCCCTTTTTCAGGGGCAACCTGGGATTAATTACAAAGAACACAACATGACAAGGAACATACAATAGCAGTAACTGTAGGTTACAGAAGGTGATATATATGAATCTATTCGCATAGACAGGGCAGTGTGTCAACAAGTAACATCTTCACACAGGGAATTTAATATTTGTAAGTTACAGAGGGTATAGTGACACATTTAGATCAGTTCACGGTGAAGGTAAATATAGTCACAAGTATCGGCTTCACATAGAAGGGAAAGGTGAAGTGTAAAACATTTGCAGAGCAGATATCATGTTCAGAGAAAGAGGCTGGGTAAAGTGTTATAACACAGTCAAAGGAAGAACCAAGGGGTGGCCAGGCCAAGGATTCAGACCAGTGGCAGAAGAGAGAGCCTATCAACAGTAGCAGTTGCAGAGATTGTGCTCCAGTAAGAAGTTCTTGGGGCATTTCTTGAGGCCACCAAGTGAGGAGCATTCTTGAAGACTACTAGGGAGGCTATTCCATAGGAGGGGGATTGAGGTGGCAAAAGGCTTTTCACCTAAGTTGGTCCTGACTTTAGGGACCTGGAGGAGTAATTGACTCGAGGACCTAAGGTTTTGCCTCTGAGGATTTGAAATCAGGGTATCTTTAAGACTTGGGTGGATGGGTGTTGTTGTTCCTGAGTTTAAAATCAAGGCACAGGCAACAGTAATCCAGCCTGCCTTCAAGTGAGGGCCAGTTTAACTTTTGTAGCACTTTGCAATGGTGTTCCAAAGGTAAAGCCCCTATAGCGAAACAACCTATTCCATGGTACAGGGTTGTGAGGTTCTGCAAATCAGAGCATCTGAATGAGTGGAGAGCTGGGGACCTATAGAGTAGAGCAGGGAGTAGGGTGCCATTTGCAATGCGCAGGTGTGACTCCTTTGTGAGGATGGGGCTTAGGCGATGTAGGCGTCCTCTCTTTTGATGCAAGGATTTGACTAGGTGGTCCACATGTACCTTTAAGGATACATCTTGGTCCATGTATACCCCAAGGTACTTGTTAGAATCAACTTCCTCAACTACAGTGCTGGTTGAGAAGGATGGGGACAAAACATGCTGCCTTTGAGGGCCTAAGCTCTTTGGGTGGGCCAAAGAGGATGGCCTTAGTCTTTTTGATATTGAGGACCAGTTTATTTGTTAAAAGCAATTTCTCCAGAATTTGAAGGTCATTTGAGAGCTGGCTATCCAATTGGGAAGCGTCCTTAGAGCTGCGGTACAGTACTGCATCATCTGCATAGAGGAACAAGTTTGCTCCACAACAGTTTCCTGGCAGATCATTTACTTAATGTGAGAAGAGTATGGGACCTAGGATTGATCCTTGTGGGACACCATCCAGGATAGGGCATTTGTTGGACAGAACTCCCTTCCATTTGACCATTTGGAATCTATTTGTGAGGTAGTCAGAGAACCACTGGAGAGGCAGCTTGTGAAAGCCAAGAGATTTTTATTTAAATAATAGCAGCTGGTGGTTTATCAGGTCAAAGGTCTTGCTAAGGTCTATAAAGACTGCACCAGTCAGCAGGCCAGTATCAAGGACCACCAGGACATCAGTAGTTAGGCAGACTAGGGTGGTGTTGGTTCCATGGTTCTTCCTGAACCCATGTTGATTGTTAATGAGTAGGCCATATTGTTCAATATATTCTTGAAGCTGATTGTAAATAAGTTTCTCCATTAATTTGCTCAGGATACAGAAGAGAGAAATGGGGCTGTAGTTTTCAACTTGCTCTTTGGATCCATAGTTATGTGCAGAAGTCACAAAGGCCACTTTCCAAATTTATTTATTTCAAAAGTTTTACCAGGAAAGGTATACTGAACTGAATAGCAGCTTGTTTCCAGATGCATCCTGGGGGTGTAGGGGACAAGGGGGAAGAAAATATAACAGTATAACATAATGGCAAGTGGTAGACTATACAGTCAGAAAAAGGAAGCATAATAAATAAGCAGATTATTGCAATATAGGCAATTTAACATTTACAATTTTACATATACAATTGAATTTACAAGTTGTAGATAGCTGTTCGTACAGAGGCCTAACAGACGTCCAGCAAGGGGCAAAAGTGCCTAGGCATATTATAGCCAAATGTAGAGAGGTACACAGGTGGGATATAATGATTAGGTGGAGAGGGGGTTGAGTTGTGAGGTAGTGGTATGTGTGGGGGTACAGGTCAGGGTGAGGGAAGAGGAAAGAGGGGAATAGGAAAGGAAGAACCAGGAGCAGTTGCAGGTAGGCGAGTAAAGCTTGCGGAGAAGAGGGGAGAGGGAGTGAAGAAAAGTGGCAGAGTGGGTGATTAGGGGACTTTTCAAATAGAGGGGACTTCCTCTTCTAGGAGGGATCTGTTGAATAACATGGTAATTAGGGAGGCTATGGTTGGTGCTGCTAGGTTAAGGAGTTTGAGTTTAAGCTTATCGTAAACAGTGGCGCCTCCTTTCTGGTCACCAGTCTGAAGTAGAAATTAGGGGAGGGGAGATTGTCCTCAAGGGGGTCATGGGGGGGCCTGTGGGATAATTTTTAAATCTGTCAAGATCAGTGAAAAAAAGAGATTAGAGCAACGGCGAATTCTAGGGAGTTGCTAAATCGCTTTCCATCTGCTATAATGTCGCATTCACTGGAGCTGGCAGGTCCCTTTAAGATAGCATTTGTGTGTGACCAAAACTTTTTAGGGTCCACGAGATTCATGTCTTGTAAAGTCCTAGATAACTATGTTTTGTAGCCTTAAGGTCCCTTTTTCATTTATTCTGCAGTTCTCTATATTTATGCTAATCTCTTCTTTTGCCAAATGTATTTCTACGTTTCAGTAATTCTTGTTGTGTTGGTGGTTCTACCTGAACAAAGGATTCCATCTGAAATTAATCTGAGTGAGACATAGCTATGGTAACATGGGAACATGGGAATAAGTCAGTCAAAGATGAAGCATTATCTTTTCTTGGTCTTTATTTTGTCTTTTTAAAGGTGTTCATTTCTTAAAAATGTTAAGCTGTATTTCTCAGATCCCATAAAATAGCTGATGAAGGGCTCTTGGATTACCTGAGCCCAAGAGGTAGCTCAACGTTAGGGTCACGGTTGAATATTTTTTCAATTAGTTATAATGTGCTGTTGTGTCCTAGGATGATTCTCCCAGAAAAAGAATTACTTCACTAGGAAAGATTTCAGAGTTAAGAGTGATGGGAAGAAACGGCTTATTATGATTTTCTGTAAAAAGAGGCAACTCACCAGAAACTTTGCTCTTTTTTTTAGAAAATGTTTATTTTTATTCAGTGGTGTACATGTTTTTTTTTTTTTCTTCACTGTTTTTTCAACTTTGAAGAAATGATATATCATTTGAAATATCCAGGACCTCTGTGATGAATCCGGGCTGTGTGTTGAGACCAGCTACTTTTATTTATTTGTTTATTTATTTAGCTTTTGTTTACCAGGTAAGCACGCTAGACAGTCAAGTGCCTATTTTCAGGTGCAACCTGGGAGAATTACAAAGGTACAGGCAATAACAATTCAGAGACAGGGTACTAGCAAGCAACAAGGTGAAGTCTGAGGACTTCGGTAATGTACAGATACAGAGACAAGGTAGCAGCAATCAGCAAGTTACAGACAGGTGCCATCAGAGAACAAATATAATACAAATACAGTGTTAAGGTGAGACTGTCCCAGGAGGCAGTCAAGGAGGCAAATCAATTGCCTACTACTAACTAAGTTTATGCTGTGGATCCATTCGGGTCACTACTCTGTGGTCTTGTTGACTTTAAATTTTTATTAGGTAAGAACAGCATACATTCATCATCACCTCATCACTGTTTAACAAATGATTTTTAATGCTTATAAAATTATTACAACCTTTTATATGCACAGAAGCCCTATATCTTTAAATATACATATTTTTTTGTAATTGCAATTTAAGCCCCCTCATCTCTGGGACTGTCACCTGACATCCCGCCAGACACCGTGATCCCCGAAGGACCCCCAATGGAGCCTTGGTTCTACCCCCCCAGATGAGGATGATGTGGGGCCTCCCCGCTTAGCCCCTCATACTTTCAGATTTTGTCAGGGTTCTCCTTGCTGTCCGTGGCACCAGTGGTGAGGGTCAATATGCAGACCCTCTAGTCAGTGTTGTGCCGGAGCCTGAGCATTTTTCTGTGTTCACCCGCCTGGAGGCGTGATGTGCACTGATGCAAAGGCAAATGCCGACGTCTGTCACACCTCCCCCTTGACAGGACTCAGGCATGCAGTACCTCTGGCCACAGCCAGAGGCCAGGACTGCACTGACTCAGTGCACCCCTCCCCTGGAGGAGATGAGCAGTCCCTTGGATGCTCAAGCCCCCTTCCCTTGGCTGGCCCTTCGATTACCCAGGCCCGCTACCGAACCCAGGTCACCAATGTTGAAAGCGTAATGCTATTGTGCCAGTGGTTGGCCATTATTTTAGCGATGGCCTTTGCTTACCTGTTTAGTTTGAGCGAGATTTCTGTGTCGCATTGTTTATTTTAAACTCGAACTTGAAAATATAGGGGCTCCATTTGTTGAATGCTGCCAGATGCACCTGTGTGCATGATTGAAGCGCATAGTGCGGGCCACTGCACTGTTTCAGAAAATGGAGCCCCCTCCTCCATACTCTGCCCTTTGAGTTTTAAAATGTAAATACAGCAAGTTGCGGCACACAAAAATCCCGCTCTTGCTGGTTAGAGCTAAACCGGAGGGTAAGCTGTCCGGGGGAGGGAGCCCACGTTTTGGGCTGCTTTCCTTTAAATATTTGTTCTGTAGTGGAGTATAAGGCCTTTAAGTGAAATTTATAAAATGAGGAAGGGATTTTGGGTATTCTGACTAGTTGTTAGTCATGTGTTAGAAGCGTCTGCCAGCTCCATGGTGCCAAGCAATAGGTATTCACTCAGCACGCTGGTGATCTGGGTTCACACCCTGAGCCTGGTTGTCAGGAGCAGAGTCCAGCAGGAAAGAGTTATGAGCGTCCTATGGATGCTTCCCTCCTGGGAAGGGGTGAAACAGTCCTGGACCACTTGTGAAGTGACTCCTGGTGGTGGCTTGTGGCTGGTGTGCATGGCGATGTGCAGCCTTGACAAGTTGCTGAACACCTCCTCCACAGGACGCTGCCGTGGTTGGTCCAGTACTAGGTGGGGATTCCAGGAGAAAAATGGGAAAACACAGCCACTCGGCCAACCAGATGATGGCAGCCGGTCCCCACTCACCACAAAGCCCAGAAGTGTCCACACTGATCCCTCACCATGTGTCCGGCATAGAAGGAAGCCTTTGGGTACGTCTTCTTTACCAGTTTCCCTGCCCGGTGGGGGCACCTGGAAAAGGGATACGTTGGGTCAGTCAGGCTGTGGCAGTAATGAGGGCAGTGGAATGGTGATGGGAAATGGTGGCGGGGCCCTAGGCCACCCGAACGAGTGATCAGTCAAAGGCTTGGGGGATCATAAAGAAATAACACACAAAAAAAGAGACATGTCTAACGCATGGTTAAAACTATTCCTGAATATCTGGATGCAGCAAATCAGATATCCCTGATCATCTCAGAATTTTACAAAGTAAAAGTAGCAGCCGCCATTTTCTTCTGTCTTTTAGTGAGGCTGCTACCCAGTGTAGTCATAACAGATTCCTATAGCCATGTCTGTCAAATCCCACATCAGAAATTGAAAAATTCATAATAAACTTGTTAAACAGTATCTTTGAATACAAATACAGCAGTGGTCCTTAACTACTAGTCCTGCTGGCTCACTTTGTTTCTTAGAGTTAGAGTGGTGCGGCATAACAGCTGTTCTTGCAAGTTCAGTTACAATCTCACTGCACCCACTACATTTCCCCTACTGCACAACCAGATGGTACAGCTCAGCAGATTGTGATTTTTTTTTAATTACTTACCCCAACCTAACTGTTAGCATCAGACCTGCAGTGCCGTGGCTTTCCTCCTGCCCACCCGTCCACATGCTCACCATCTCACTTGTGGCACAGCTGTCTTTTTTATCTTAACAGCAGCGCTATGCAGGTACCATAAATAGGCATTTTGATTAAAACTCACGTTTGCCCTAAATATGTCTGATTCTATTTATTATCAGTGTGTATGTTTGGGGAGGGGGTAGGGGAGGTGTGTTGCTCAGTGGGAGGGTTGGAATTGGGGGAATGGGATGGGGGAGATGATGAGGGACCATTTTCTTCTTTTCAGGTTAAAAAAAGAAAGACAGCGGGGGACTGTTTTCTTTTTTTACAGGAACAGCAATATTTTGTGACACTGGGGGTGAGCTCCCCAGTGTCCCACCATACTGGTGGTGTGGATACATAACTGAGGACACTCGGAGTGGGCTACCCAGTGTCCCACACAGTTGGGAGGGGAGGTGCCAATATGGGGATTGGGCACCCCAATGTTGGAAAAATGGGTAATGAAAAATAAATATTTTGGTACACTGGGAGTGGTCTCCCCAGTGTACCACATTGGCCGGGGGGGGGTATTTCTACCACTGACACTGGGATTGAGCACCCCGATGTTGGCAGAAACATTTTTATGTAATAAAACATACCTTGGTCCCCTTAGAGGCAGTAAAAGGAGAAAAACTCCTTTTATTATGTAAACACCAACCGGTGTTAACCAAAACGTGGGCTGAGGAACACAGTTTTTACATTATTTAGGCAAAAAAATGGCCAGAAAAGGTTTTAGACTTTTGTCCTGGGGGAAATGGGGTTTTCCCGTTGAAGTATTGCTGCAAATTGTGGCAATTTTTGTGAAACAGTGCTGCAATTTTCAGCAATTTGCACACGACTGTGCCATTAATTCTGTGAAAATTGCTGCGATTTGTGGCACTTTTGCAAATTAAGTGGCACAAATTGTGGCACTGCCAATGGCTGAAACACCAAAAACATATTTCCGGCCAGAATTTAAGAAAAATAATGTCAGGATCATGTTCCTTATGGCCCGATTAGGTAAACACAACTGTTGATGTTTACCAAGGGGCAGCATTTTTTGAATTACAGTATTTTTTCTCCATCACTAGCTGAAAACAAGATGGCAGCCACATGACCAAACCTGTTTGCGACAGTAAAATGGTGCTTTCGCAGAAGCAAAATGTGCTTTCACATGGCACATGTATTTTTTCCCCATAGGCTATAATGGGAAACTTTAATAACTTTTGAACAGATTAATATTTTTTCACCAAACCTCTAAAAGGCACATTAGTGACCCAGACCCCATATTCCCTGACAATTTCAGACCAGCCTCCCAAACCATTTGGGCTGTAGCCGCGAGCAGAGAATTTGCCAGAAAGTGGTATTTTTCACATTGTTTGGCACGCCGCAGCTCTGCAATCACACATTCAACTGGAACAAAACTTGCCAGATCCAGAGATGTATGGTACCTGGCAACACATGCAAATTTCAGGCAAATCAGTCAAATGATTGCAAAGTTATTAAAGTGCAACATTTTGGGTTTAACATAGAAGTGGCCAGGCAACCCTAACTATACTGGTGCTACCGTTCTAGTATAATGTGGAGTATAATATGCCCTGTCTATTATTTTGTACTGAATGGATGTATCCCTAGAAGCATGTGAGTTAATCCCACTCTACCTTTATGATGTTCCTGTTCAATTCTTGGGACCATTTTGACTGCGCTTTTTAAAAAATAATATTGCTGGTGTCCTGCAATTGAAATAGTAATCAGGCAAATAAACCTTTCAACTTTTTGTCTGTTAGTTTGCTTATTTCTTTATTTAGTTGTTGTAATGTAGTCATATTAGGGACTCTTTCCCACCCAGAGTAGTGTTTTACAAACATTTTTGTAGTTGTTAAGTATCTGTAAAATTCAGTAACATTAAGGTTGTAATGTTGTCTACAAACTTTCCAACTCAATAATTTATTATCTTCCACTAGAAAATGGGCTTCAGAATAGAAGAAAGCTGATTGACTGGCAGGGCTACATTAACTTACAGTGCAAGTTAAAAGTCCCAGCCATGCCAATCCAGTGAAGTATCATGGTACCTATCCTCCTGTGTCATTGTCTAAAGCACCTCCTTGTATTTTTAAAACCATCATCATATTTTTCTCTCGCTTAGCGAGACACTGGCCCCTGAATG
Organism: Neoceratodus forsteri; assembly: GCA_016271365.2. Classification (NCBI taxonomy): domain Eukaryota; kingdom Metazoa; phylum Chordata; order Ceratodontiformes; family Ceratodontidae; genus Neoceratodus; species Neoceratodus forsteri. Next base: position 1,373,913,527 of record CM057452.1, read on the forward strand.
CTCATCTGCCGATGACAACTTCCACAGTGGTGCCTACCAATCTGTCAACAACAACAAGCAGAAGTACTCACGCAAGGACATACTCTGTAAAAACATGTCTTATAGTGAAAACAAAAACTTTCAGTTTAAATTACCAGTGGTAGCGCATTGTGTGCTCAGCGGTACTTGCAGCCAGTCTACTTAATGTTACCAGTAGCCCACTATATGCTAACCTCTGCTGTAACGAGTACCCCCCCCATGTCCCGGAATGACTCTTAACCACATTTAAAAAAAAAAAAAATAACCCACAAAATACCTCAGTCGCGGACATCACTGTCTTATGGCCACCCACCCTGTCAGCCTTCTCCCACACTGTTTTCCACACTGTCAAGCACGCCGTCTGGTTGCTTGCTTTTGGTACTGTGCATCTTCACTGTCCCAGCCCTCTCTGCCATGCACGCTACTGCGTTCAGCCAGCTGACTACATTTAAAAAAAGTCTTTTCATAAACTAGAGCACACTCCAGCAACTTAAAAGAGTGGGAACTTTAGGGCAGGAGAGAGGGACTGTGTGTCACTACACAATTCAAAAACCTTTCAGTTTTGTGCGGTCATGCTTCCATTTTATTCCACTTTAAAATAAACAAATAAATTGCACCAGTGGGATAACAGAAACGAAAAGACAGAGGGGCTAGACGGGAGGGACTGAGACAGCACACTACCAGACATAACAGTGCCCTATACTGCCAATGTCACTAGTAGGAGGACTACTTTACCAACAAAGTAGAAAAATCAAATTGTAGTCATTTTTATACTAACATACTAAAATGCCAGCAGAATAGGCCTAATGGTCTTTCGCGTCTGCTCATTTGGTCAGCCCCCACCCTGGGAGCTGACCTTGCTGCACCCCTCGCCTTCTCTGGTTTCTCCCTTCCCAGTTCCGGATATTCTCGCTGCATTGGATTTTGCTTCCAGAACCCTTCCCCTGTACCTGTCCCACCCCCTCTGGAACCCCTCCACCTCTGCCTCCACCAGCCCCCTAGGCAGCACATTCCATGGCTCCACCACCCTCTCAGTGAAGTAACACCTCCTCCTTTCTCCCTGAATCTTCCCCTCCAGTTTCCACCCATGCCCTCTAGTGGCCCCTCCTCCTTCCTTGAGCACCCTGACTGCTCCCCCCTATTAACCCCTTCATGTACCTGAAGACCTCTATCATGTCCCCCCGGTCCCTTCTCTCTTCCAATGTGTACATATTTAGCTCTTCGAGACTCTCCTCATAGGCCCTGTCCCCCAACCCCCAAATCATTTTGGTTGCCCTCCTCTGGACCCTCTCCAGGAGTTTAATGTCCCTCTTTAAGTGTGGCCTCCAAAACTGCACACAGTACTCTAGGTGCGGCCTCACCAAGCAGTTATGCAGAGGGAGTATCACTTCCCTCCTTCTGGAGGTGATCCCCTAGCGATGCATCCCAGCATCCTGTTGGCCTTGGCTGCTGCCCTCCTACAAGTCTCCAGTTGTTCATCTTGACATCCACCACCACCCCAGGTCCCTCTCAGCCATCGAGACTTGTAGCATTTCACCCCAGGGTGTACACTTGCCCGGGCTTCTGGCCCCAGGTGCAGTACCTTGCATTTCCCTGCATTGAACCTCAGCTTCCACTTTCTAGACCATCTTTCCAGAGCCTCCAGGTCCCCCTGTAGGGCCATCCTCCCCTTCTCCCCATCCACCACCGCCCCCAGTTTTGAGTCATCCGCAAAGAGACTCACCTCACTTCTGATACCTGTCCTTATGTCAGAGACGTAGGTGTTGAACAGAAGGGGCCCAAGGACTGAGCCCTACGGGACCCCACTAATGACCCTCCTTGGGGATGAGACTATCCCGCCAACTATGACCCTCTGGGTCTGGTCCTGGAGCCAATTGCCTATCCATCTGATCCTCTGGTTCCCCACCCCCATTTCTCCCAGCTTATCCAACAGGCCCTCATGAGGAACAGAGTCAAATGCCTTGCTGAAGTCTAGAAAGAGGACATCCACTGGTCTACCCAGGTCCAAGGCACTTGTCACCCAGTCATAGAACTCCACAAGGTTTGTCTGACACGATTTCCCCGGGACAAATCCATGCTGTCTATCGTTCAGGCACCCTGACGTTTCCAGGTCCCCCCCAGCCTCTCCTTGACAATGCCCTCCATCACCTTGCCCACCACTGATGTCAGACTGACAGGCCTATAGTTCTCTGCCACCTCCCTTGATCCCCCCTTGTGGATAGGCACTATATGCGCCACCTTCCAGTCCTGGGGCACCCGCCCTGTCCTCAGAGAGATGGTGAAAAGCTCCACCAGGGGTTTCCAGGACATCCGCAAGTTCCTTCAGCACTCTGGGATGTAATTTATCTGGCCCCGGTGCTTTCTCTGTCTTAAGGGATCTGAGGGCTTCCCTCGCTCTCTCTGCTGTGATTTCCACTTCCGCTACCTCTTCTCCCTGCTTAGCCTTCCCCCCTCCTGCCAGTGATGCCTCGCCTCTCCCCAGACCCGCCGATCGGTAAGGGTCCCCCCCTGCTCAGTATCACTGTCTCCTCCCATGTATGATGCAGCACCCCCATTTTCCTTGGTGAAAACTGAGGTAAAGTACTCATTTAGTACCTCAACCTGCTCCACCGGGTCTTGTGCCCATCTCTCCCCTGTTTTAATCCTGCTAATCTGCCCCTTCACCCTTCATTTTTCCCCATTGTATCTAAAGAACCCCTTGTTCCCTCTCCTAATTTCCCTGGCCAGGTTCTGCTCTTTCCATACCTTAGCTGCCCTCACCACCCTAGTGGCCCTTCTAGCCATCAGCTCATACTACCCTTGATCCCTTTCACTCCTTGAGCACTTGAATTGCCTATAGGCTGCCTTCTTTCCCCGCACCAACTCCTGGACCTCCCTGGTCCACCAGCAGGGTTTTCTGGCCCTGCCGCATTTTCGTCTTACTCTTGCACAGGTGCTGGTAGCATCCTGCACCCCTCTCCTGATGATTTCCCACCTACTATCAGCGTCCATGTCTGACCCAATCACATCCAAATGCTCCTTAAGGATCCTTCCCATTTCCTTAAAATCTGCCCCTGAAGTCAGTTACCTCCATCTTTGTGCAGCCTTCTACCCTCCTAGGTCCAGGCAGAACCAGACCATAGCATGGTCCTCCCAACGGGTCCTTTACCTCCAGGCCCCAATCTGGTCACTGTCTGCCAGGACCACATCCAGTACTCACGCCTCCCTGGTCGGTTCCCCACCTGCTGAGTTAGGAGCAGCGTCTTGAAAGACATCCAACAACCTCTGTTCCCCACCCGAGGATGTCATAGTCTCCCAGTCTGTTCCTGGCATGTTTAAGTCCCCAACACCACCACCTTCCTGCCCAATCTGCAGTGTCTCCAACATCTGCCACCAGACTCTCCTCCAGCTCCGCTGCCAGTGCAGGGGTCTGTCGCCACTCCTATTTTCTCTCTTGCCCCCCTTGTTATCAGTGACCCAAATCGCCTCCACGATTCCCTCTGCCTCCTCTACTCCCCTATGCCAATGCAGTTTTTGACTATCATTGCTACCCCTCCCCTTCCCTCCCCCGTTCTTCCTGAACATAGTGTAACCCTCCAAGTTCAGGTCCCAGTGAGTGACCTCACGGTGGCCCAGGTCTCAGTGACCACTGCCACATCCACTGCTCCCTCAGTTAGCATCACCTGGAGCTCAGGCATTTTATTGCCCCAGCTCCTGGCATTTAACAGGACTACCTTCCACCCTTTCCCTATACTTCCGTTTTCCCTGCTCGTGTTCCCATGGGGATTCCATTTTCCCCTGGTCTGCAGTTTACCAGTCGGCCTTTTCCTGCATTCCTCCAGCTCCCCAGGGGGGTGGAGACAGAGATCCTCCTTTATCGGAACCCCCTCAACAGCCTTTTCTCCCATCCCTCCCCCCTTCGAAAGTTTAAACCCCACTTTTCACCAATGAACCCCATTATTTTCTGCTTAAGGATACCCCTCCCCTCCAAATTGAGATGGAGCCTATCTCTAGCATACAGCTCCTTATCCTCCCAGGTCTCCCCCAATCCCCCATCAACCCATACCCTCTGGCCTCACACCACTCCCTGAGCCACTGGTTTATCTCCCTAATCTTCCTTTTGTGCTCCCCACTAGCCCTTGGCACCAGCAGGATTTCTGAGAAGGAGACTGTGCATCCTGTGTCATGACAGACCCTAGCAAGCTCCCTGAATCTTGCCTGTATCTCTAGCTCGCTATTTCCCTCAATGTCATTTGTACCCAAGTTGACCAGTATGTCCGGGGAACTCCCACAATCCTTTGCCAGCTGATATACCTCGTGCTTGGCCCTGTGCACCGTTAGTCCAGGGAAGCATTTTGTTCTAACTGGCCAGGCTTCTCCCTCACTATCCCATTTGATACCCCTGATCATAGAATCCCCCAACAGGAGCACTCTGACCGCTCCTTTCCCTCCATGTCCCCCTCTTCCATGTCCCTCATCCTTTCTACCGGCCCCTCCACCCAGCCGGCTTCTTGTTCCTCCCCCTATCTGGGTGCCACATGCTGCCCCTCCTTATTTACCCTAGCCGCCCTCTCCCCTCCGATCCTATGCCTCTCCTCCTCCTGAGTATCCTTCTGTACCTCACTAACTCCCCCCTCGCTGCTTGCAACTGGTCCTTCTCCTCCATCCGCTAAACTAGCCTGGCTCGTCCTCCCTTCCTTCCTGTCTCCATTTAGTCCCTCCTTGCTTGTCATGCTCTCCTGGCCTAAACCCTCAGCTCCCTTTACTGTATCCTTCTTGTACTTTTGGTCCTTCTCCTTGCCCTTTCCTCCCAACTGGTCCTTCTCCTTACGCTTTCCTCCCTCTTCCGCCTGCTCCTCCTGCTCTGATTCACTGCTCCCCCCATTTTCCTGCATTCCAGGTTCCCCCTTGTTCCTCCTGCTATCCGGCCCCCGCCTCCTGCCCCCCCACTCCCTTTCCATCTCTAACCACCCCTGTCATGGCTACATCACCCCCCGTCATCCTCAAGCAGAAGAGAATGTAAGCGGTTACTGAGCGTAAGGTCCGATCCACCTCCCCGCCTTGCTTCCCTCTGTCAAGCCCTGCCCATCTGCCTAATTCCCTGAGAATGTTGTCCCTCTGGCCCCCCTTTGTGAGGGTCCCCAGTTACCTGCCTGCTTCCTTGGTAGTGTCCTCCTTTTGGGTCCCCTCTGCCAGGGTCCCTATGTGACCCCAGAGTATTCTCCTGCACTCCTTTCCCTATGTCCCTGCCCTAGTGCTTCGGTGCAACCCGTGGGATCCCTGCCTCTTCCCCAACCATACTTCCCCCCTTTCCCCAGCTGTCTCTAATCCCGGAACCTCCTCCCTAAGCTGTGCCAGCTGGTAGCACACTGGGCAACCACCCGAACTTCAAGCCCAGTCCAGTATCATGGCTGCCCCACACCCTGTGCACCCCACCACCCTCCCAAAGCTGCCGGCCCTAATGACGTGTGGTCCCATCCCCCTCCAAATAGGTTTCCTTGGGTGAGCCACCAGGTTCCCCACTAGTCCAAGATACACCCCTACTGCCTAATCAGGTCACCCACTAATCCTAGATACAGTCCCACAGTAAACCGGTAACCCTTACTTTAGTTTTTTGTAATCCTGTAACAAAATGACACAGCCCATTTTCTAAGAGCAATAATAACCCTCCTGGGGAGCGGTATGGGCAATACTGGACCTACCAGGGGCTATAAGGCCTCTGGGTGGACCAGTATTACTCAATACCACCCACCCTGGAGGGTGTTATTGCTTGCTGAGATGCGACCACCTGTAAATACCTTTCTTTTCCCAGGCTTTAAAATGTGTTGTTTTGCCTTGAACTCTTATTTTCAGGTTTCCCCACAATATGTTGGTGTCAAGGAATTTATTCTCTATTTTTGATTTGTTTAAATAGAGTTTTACCATTTTCCTAATATTTTGTATGATTATAAATTTACTTTTTTGATACTAAGAGGGTGCAAACCAAATATTAGAAGACAACAGACCTAAATCTATATCTGTGTTAAGAAGAGTGTCTTCTAATTTATGTTAAGACTGCTCAGCATATACTAATGAGATAATATATTTTGTAATAGGTCATATAGTAATTTTTAAGGTCTGGAAATGCAACTCCGTCCATCCCTTGGCAGGCACAATTTTTGCCATGCGATTCTAGCTTTCTTGACATTATCACTTTCTCAAACCAGTTATCTAGAATTGCTGTCAAGATCGCTTGAAGAGTGTAGGAAATATATGGTATTGCAACCATCTTTTAAACTTCAGTTTTCTCCCAGATGAAGCCCCTGCCAACCCTTGGTCTTAAGTTTTATCTCTTCCAATAATGGTTGATGGTTACAAATATAGAAGTTGCAATTTTATTGAGTAATTTTATGCTGAGATACATCATTAAATCATTTTTCATTATACAATGGCAAAACAATTTCCTGGATTCTGATTGGTCAGTGTGTGCTTGGTGCAGTGAGGTTATCTGAGCACAACCTCACAGCATCAAGTGCAAACATACAAATGATTGCATAGCAGACTGAATAACCAGCCACAACCTCTCTTACCAAGAGAGTTTGATGCCTTGCAATTAAAATACAGAAGCACAAGCTTAGTTTCATATAAAAAACGTATTTATTTATATTGTGTGGGGGAGGGGACAACAGTTTTGTCATGGCTAAAACATTTTATAGCTAGGCAGAAAACAAGTGTCAGAACATCTTCTTTATAGTGTGGGAACATCTCTTTTACAGTATCAGTTTTACTTTTTACGAGGAAACACCCCACATATGAAAGCACTGCATCATGGGTACACAAATACCTAATTGTCTGGTATTGCATAACACACTACAGTGATGCCAGACAGTTGATTATTTACATACCCATGATGTAGTGCTTTCACATGGGGAGTATTTCCTCAAAAAAATTTAAACTGTACAACTGATACTATACAATAGCTGTCCCTACACATAAAAGGGATGTTCCAACACTTGTTCTCTGCCTAATAGTCATCTACATGTGCTCATTTTGGTCCCCACAGTATTAATAAATAAGAAGCATTGTATAATAGCAATAATGCACTCCAGAGTGTGGGTTGTGCTGGGATAACCTCACTTCTGGGGGTGTTGGATACATCAGGCATCTGGCATCGTGCCCAACCACCCCAGGCATGAGGTTATCCCAGCATAAACCACACCATGTGGTGCATTATTGCTCAATTATAGCCCTGAAAGTAGTGAAGATATCAGTGTAAATAAGCAATAACCCACAACAAGGTGTGCAGTTATTGGGGATTAATCAACACCCTGGGTGCGTTGTGGGGCATGAGGCCACAGGCTGAGTATCCTTACAGTGCCCGGGGTGTTGATTAATCCCCAGTAACTGCACACCCTGGAGTGGGTTATTGTGCTTATAACATGGGGTAATCCTAGTGTGAAAAAACAATAGTAAAGTTAAGTAAAATGATGAAAAACTATTGATTTTACTAAGTATCCTACCCCCACACAAAGTAGTCCCAATGTTAATGTTGGCAACACAACACAGACACTTGCTGGAGAAAATGAATAGTAACATGTATTGGCACAACATCACAGATCTGTATGTGCAAGACATATCTGTGTGCCACTACATGCTTCTGATCATTAATGGACAGCAACGAGAAACAGAGAGAGAGAGAGACAGCTTCCACTTTCCTGCTTTTCCATGACTCTCTGTCTCTCCTCCCCACCTCTGGAGAGCACACTGCAATAAGTTTTGAAACACCAACAGACATCAGGGTGTGGCTTGGGGTTGTCAGCCCTAGTGCTCACCCTGTTCCATAAGTAAATAAGCTGGTATGGGTACAGTATAGGAGAATGGGATGAGTGTTAGTGTCGACAATCCCAAGGAACACCCTCAATGCCTGTTGGTGTGTGCAGGGTGGATGTGGGGTGTTAGCGACAAAAGTAAGGAAATGTGGTGTTAGGGTTTCCAACCCTAGCACCCCACCCCCAACCTGCATACACCAATGGGCATTGGGGGTGTGCCTTGGGCTCAGGGGGGAGAAGGTGGTGGAACAGAGGTGCATCCCTCCAGTTGTACCTCTCCACAATTCATATGCTGTTCTGGTGAAGAGTGGTTCCTCTATGGAGGCACACGCAGTGGAGACCAAGGAGGATGCTTGGAACCTCCACAAAGGAGACCCACAAGAGGGTGGCACGAGACCCCACAGGGGAAGGAAACAACTCCTGGTGGGGGACTCAATCATTAGAAGGGTAGGAAGTGGGGAAGGAAGGGATAGGGAGGTAAGGTGCCTGCCAGGTTGCCACGGCTTGGAGGGATTGGAAGTGAATCCTCAGGATCGCGGGAGCAGCTGCATGAGAGAGGGAGCTGGATGTCATTGTCCACCTAGGGACAAATGACCTGGCTGTGAATGGGATCAGAGCAGTGCAAGAGGAGGTTGTAGAGATGGGGAGGGGCCTTAGACAAGTAGCATGTACAGTAACCTTCTCAGAGGTGCTGCCTGTCTATGGCAAGGATGATGCTAGGGTATTCTGCACCATGGGATTCAATGAATAGTTGAAAAACTGTTGTGGAGCTCAGGGTTTTGGCTTCATTGGGGACTAGGAAGCCACCTGGAGGGATGCAGGCCTATATTGGCGTGATGGTCTGCATCTGTCCGGGAACAGGATCCTAGGTGATAAGTTTAAGTAAGCCGATGTGGCATTTCACAAAACTAATGGAAAAACTGAAAGGAGCAGGAAATCCATCCCCCACAAAACACAGTAGTTAGAGAGGTCAACACCAAGGTAGAGAAGTCAGTAGGGAGCAGGACAGGGGTAAATGCAGAAAAAGGCAGTAAGGATAGGGAAGGGGCCAAAAGGGATAAGGCCATCAAAAAATGGAAAGCGATGAGTACCAATGCCCGCAGTCTGTGTAACAAGCTCCCTGAACTAGTGGCCTTGATGGAAGAGGGATGCCTGGATATTGTGGCAGTCACTGACACATGGTACACAGAGAACCGTGACTGGGATGTCAACATACCAGGATACACAATCTACAGGAGGGACAGTGTGGGTAAAAGAGGAGGAGGAGTAGCTCTCTATATAAGGGAAGGGATTAAAGCAACAGAACTAAAGCATAAACAGGAAGTTGTTGAGTCACTATGGGTCACCTTGGAGACAGGAAATGGCACCAAAATCCGCATAGGGGTTGTGTACAGACCCCCATCTCAGAGGGAGGAAATGGACAAGGAAATGATAGAAGGCATCCTTAAAATGGCAGAAAAATGGGAAATATTGTTGATGGGGGACTTGAATATGCCAGATGTCAACTGGAGTACCTTTGCTGCAGGCACATCCAAGAGCAGGGTCATTCTTGATGCCCTACAGGGGCATGCCTCAGACAGCTAGTGTTGGAACCCACTCGGGAGGGAGCAATCTTAGATCTGGTACTCTCAAATGGGGAAGGAGAAAGAATCTCAGATTTAGATGGGTAGCCATCTGGGAACAAGTGACCACCAAACAGTGTGGTTCACAATAAACACAGCCATGGAGTCAAGACATACAAAAACAAGAGTATTGGACTTTAGGAGGGCTGACTTTGGGAAAATGAGAGTGCCTCAGAAAAGCACTAGCAAATGGGCAAGAAGGAGGGGTGGAGGCACAATGGGGAATTATCAAAGCAGACATCACAGAGGCAACAAGCCTTTGTGTGAAGCAAATCAACAAAACAAAATGAAGGAAAAAAACACTATGGTTCTCAAAAGAGGTGGAAGGGAAGGTTAAGGAGAAAAGGATAGCATTCAGGAAATATAAGGAAACACAGAAGGAGCAGGACAGAGAACTTTATCAGTTAAAACAGAAGGAGACAGTCAGAATAGCAAAGGCACAAACTGAGGAAAAGATAGCCAACTCTGTTAAGAAGGGGGATAAAACCTTTTATAGGTACATTAGGGAGTGAAGAAAGACCATGGGAGGGATACAGAGACTTAATAAAGGGGAGGGAATGTGGCAGAGGGTGGCAGTGATAAAGCAGGGATACTGAACAAATATTTCTGCTCAGTATTCACAACGGAAGAGGAGGGGGAGGTACCTAAACCAAACAAGAGAAACACTCTGAATGGGGGTCGATACCAGTCCAGTCACAGAAGAAAGGGTTCTAAAAGAACTCTTGAAACTGAGGGTGGACAAAGCAATGGGGCCTGATGGGATTCACCCCAGAATTCTAAAAGAACTAAGGGTAGAACTAGTAACGCCACTGACTACTTTCTTTAACAAATCATGGGAGGATGGGGTGGTACCTGAAGACTGGAGGAGGGCAGATGTGATTCCACTTCACAAAAGTGGGAGCAGGGCAGAGGCAGGAAACTAAAGAGCAGTTAGTTTGACCTCAGTGGTAGGGAAAATGATGGAATCACTTCTGAAGGAAAGAACTGTTGAGTACCTAGAGGCCAGTGGGGCACAGGACCCAAGGCAGCATGGTTTCACAGCGGGAAGGTCATGTCAGAAGAATCTATTAGATTTCTTTGACTAGGTAACCAAAGTAGTAGACCAGGGAGGGGCTGTGGATATGGCCTGCCTAGATTTTAGCAAGGCATTTGACACAGTCTCACACAAAAGATTAATATACAAGTTAGCCAGCCTTGGAGTGGGACCCAGGGTGGTAGCCTGGATAAAAACCTGGCTGGACAACAGGATGCAAAAGATAATAGTAAACAGAATCTACAGTGAAGAAAGGAGGGTAACTAGTGGGGTACCACAGGGTTCGGTCCGCAGACCAGTCCTCTTTGATGTCTTTATAAGTGACATTGGCACCTGGAAGGAAAAGTGTGTCTCTTTGCATATGACACAAAGATCTGCAACAGGGTTGATACACAAGGTGGGGTGGAAAGGATGTAAAGGGACTTGGCAAGGTTGAAGGAATGGTCAAATATATGGCAGCTCAGATTCAATGCAAAGAAGTGCAAGGTAATGCATCTGGGAAACAAAAACCCAGGGGAAGAGTACACAATGGAGGGGGGTGAGATAATAGCAACACAAATCGAAAAAGACCTAGGAGTAATTATATCAGATGACCTAAAGGTGGGCAAGCAATGTGTGAAGGCAGTAAGGAGGACTGGGGGGATACTTGAATGCATAGGGAGAGGCATCATCAGTAGAAAGCAGGAAGTTGTTATCCCTCTGTACAGACAGTTGGTGAGACCCCATCTAGAGTACTGCATGCAATTCTGGAGACCCCATCTCCGCAAAAACATAGACAGAGTGGAGGCTGTTCAGAGGAGGGCAACCAAAATGGTGCAGGGTCTGCACAAGAAGACATACAAGGAGAGACTAAAGCAACTTAATATGTATACCCTTGAGGAAAGGAGTGGGGGCATGATAGAAACTTTCAAGTATCTCAAGAAAATTAACAAAGTAGAAGAGGGTAGTATCTTTCAGAAAAAGAGATGTGCAAGAACAAAGGGGCACAATTTGAAGATAGAGGGGGACGGCTCAGAGGTAATGTTAGAAAATAGTTTTTCACAGAGAGGGTTGTGGATGCATGGAACAGCCTTCCTGATGAGGTTGTGGAGTCAGAAACAGTGGCAAAATTCAAGAATGCATGGGACAGACATAAGGCAATACTAGTGGGGGGTAGGAGGAAGTAAGCTGTTGATTAGCTATAATCTGCAGCTTATCCATCAGGTAGGGAAATGGGCAGACTGGGCGGGCTAAGTGGTCCTTATCTGCCATCAAATTCTATGTTTCTAGGGTGGGTGTGGGGTGTTAGCTTGGAAAACCCTAAATCAACATTTCCCTTCTGCTGTGGCTTTATCCCTAACTACAGCATTAATGCAGTTTTTTGCAATGTATTTCTTTACTTTATGAGATAGTATAATTGTATCCCTATTTGCCAGAGGGCCCTGCACTCCCATCCCTCTATAGATGCATATATGTATGCAGCTGTGAAAGCACAGGGCCCTCTGGCCCCTTCACTTCCATTTATAACAGTGACCAAATTGTCAGCATAGCCATCTTATTACCCCACCTCATGTACCCAGTACAGAAAATTTTCAAATCCTTGCCAAAATGTAATTCTGTGCAACTGCAATGCTATTCCGTGCCATAGGTGTGAGAACATATTTTGGCCAGGATCTGAAAAATGACAGCTGTGACATACATGAGATGGGGTAATAAGATGGCTATGTTGAAAATCTGGGGTCAAAATATTGTAAATGTCCAAAGTTACAAGCATGCATAGTGAAATTGCAATGAATGGTCATAACTTTGGAAATTTTACATATTTTGACCCCACATTTTCAGCATAGCTATCTTATTACCCCACCTCATGTGCCCAGTACAGAAAATATTTGAATTCCTCCAAAAAAGTGATTCTGCACAACTGCAATGCCATTCCATGCCACAAGTGTGAAAACACATTTTTGGCAGGATTTGAAAAATGACAGCTATCACATACATGAGGTGGGGTAATAAGAAGGGTATATTGGAAATCTGGAGTTAAAATATTTAAAATTTCAAAAGTTATGAGCGGGAGTAGCGAAATTGAAACAAATGTTCATAACTCTTGCATTTTTTCATACTTTGATCCCAAATTTTCAACATGGTCTTCTTGTGACCTCACCTCATGAACACTGGTGGTGAAATTTCATTATTCTGTCCTGAAGGTGATTTCATGCAACAACCATGAAAATCAACTTCTGAGCCAGATTAACGAAATGACAGTGCCAGTGTTCTTGAGGTGGGGTCCCAAAAAGGCCATGTTGAAAATTTGGTGAATAAAGTCCTAAAAATAGCAGAGTTATGAACATACATTCAAAATGCCATTGAAATACATCATATGGCACTTACCTTGATTCCTAAGTTCACTGTTCAGCTTGAAGAGTGCAGACGTGTTGCGGTCGACAGAATATTACAGCATGTGATCTCTGGTGGTAAGTATAGGGTAAGGAGGGGTGTGGGATGGTGGGTGCTTAGTGGGAGGGTTGGGATGGTGGAAGGGGACAGTAAGGATGATGAGGGACTGTTTTCTTTTTTTTCAGATTAAAAAAAGACATCAGGGGACTGTTTTCTTTTTATAGGGACAAGTAAAATAAATATTTAGGGACACTTAGGGTGGGCTACCCAGTGTTACACACTACTGTGGGAGGCTTGTAATGGCAACATGGGGATTGGGCTCCCCGATGTCAGCACTATAAATCAAACAGGCTGTGAGGATGGGGGAATAAAATAAAAATTAGGGAATGGCAGTCAGAGGGTGGGGGCCACTAGACACCTGGGACAGCAACAGGTGAGTGGGGGTGCACTAGACACCAGGGACAGTGATTGGAGGATAGTGGGGTGCCACTAGGCACCAGGGATAGTAATCAGTGGTGGAGGGTGTCACTAGACACCAGGGAAAAGCGTGTCTCACATCTAACACTGCAGCCGGCAGCACGTCTTGAGCTGCAGCTGCAGAAATCAAGAAATTTCCAGTGTTCTCATACAGAGAATGCTGGGGAAGCACTCCTCTTGCTAAGCTGGGCACTCTGGGTTTTTGGTGCCCAGAAAAGGCACTTGTTGGCACAATTTTAAAAAACAAACGTCAGAATCTAGTGTAGCTTGGTTCTAATGTTTGTGTTTAAAAATCTCAGCAGGTTTATGTATTTTCCATGTTGGTTGGTTAATGGAAAAGGTCAACAAGATGGCAGATGGCACAGCACAAAAAAAATGTTTGGTGCCATGCCAAACAAGGGGTAAAAAAGCAAAACGCGCATTTGCGGCATCAAAATTTACCTTTTTCCACAAAAACTTACCTCAAATTCCCTACAGTGCGTGTGCAAGTCAGAAAACACTAAAATTTAAAGTTTTATAACTCTGGAACCCTTTGATATTTTGTCCCCAAACCTGTCAAAGGCACTGCTTTGGGACGTGGGACATGACACATGTCCCCTGAAAGTTTGGGGCAACAGTTCCTTTCCATGTAGGCTGTAGGCGAGAGCAAAAAGAAATAAATGCATAGCAAAAAAATTTTTTTTTTTCAAAAAATGACACATGCAGCTCTCAGAAAACACGCAAGCTGCCATCACAAAAAATTCTACACATCAAGACCTTGCCTCCTAGACAACACATACAAAATTCCATCTCATTCCGTCAAAGAGAGACAAAGATATAAATGTGCAAAATTTAAGGTTTAACATTAAACCGGCTACCCAACCCTAACTATAAGAGTGCTATCGCACCCCTATAATATATCTTCTTGTCGGATGAGGATGGTTAAATAACTAAAGGGTCAAAGTGTTACTCAACATCTTGTTCAAGTAAGTTTCTGCATAAGCAGATATAACAATTAAAACATCTAATGCTGTACATAAAAAATTAAAATATAAAGATTAGATAGCTGTGTCCTGGGATTGTCATCAAAATAAATCAATACAAAATTGCTAAGAGATCAAATAAATTTTAAAATTCATAAAATCATTAATGCAGCAGTATTTGTTGCTCTGCAGAAAATGTCAGCATATAGTTTTTTAACAAAATGTATTTCTGACATCCTTAGATTCATCCTCAGTGTATTTTTCATTTTTTTAGATATTTTTAAATCCCTTTTATTGCTAATTTTGAATTTAAAGACTCGCATCATTAAAGTTGGCCACCACCCGCAATTTTAAAAAATCACTTCAGTTGAGGTTAGCTGTTGAATGTACATAATAGATTCTTACTATGGATATTTTAAGATGGTGTTACCACATGTTTTTGATGGTAAACAGCATAGCAGTGTACCAAGTATTTTAATTGCTTCATGGTGGGCCTATCCAAAGAGCGGGAATTTGTGAAAGCTTCTAAATCATATATCTTAGTCCAGGAATGAAAGAAAAAAAAAAGTAACATGACTACAGTGCATTGATGTTTTTCCAGAAAATTGTTATGGCTGAGAACAATTGCATGGTGAGTAACAAATACTGCTGCTTTAACAAGAATCTTTAAAACACATGTTTACACAATTTAGATCCGTAAAGTAAATACTAATGCCGAAGGGAAAATATCAAGCAAAAATATGACTGAAGTAGCTTTACAACTCTTTTCTTATTTCTTGTATTCTAATTCTATTTCTAGTTTTTCTGACTGCCTATACTCCTTGGAATTCTCTAGTCTGATCCTTGAAATCATAATAAAAATGTGTTCTGTACTATTCAGTTTCTGGCTTATGGTGCTTTTCCAAGCCTGCATGTATGGTTTTCAATATTTTATTTAGTGGCCTATCAACTTCTAACTATCTCTTGATCAGTAACCTCAAACCCATAGTTCCTTATTAGGTGATCTAACGTAACATAATGGGATATAACTCTCATCTCTACCATTATGCAGTGTTTCTGGCTAATTTAACAGTTTATGAATGCTAGAGAAAATCCTTATTTCCTTGAGTCTGTTGGCATCAGATGAAGTCAGCTAGGAAAGAAATAAAAAAACGGTACCAGTGCTATATTTTATCAAAGAAAGAAAAATATTTCCAATGCTATATGTATACTGTAAGTGATTTTATACCCCAAATGTTAAATTAAGATAGAGTAGTAGCAAAATAATTCACCACATTTTTGCAAAATTGAACCCTAATAAAAATGTGATCAGTGACCAAATATTAATCCCATATACAAAAATGTAAAGATTGTATAATAAAGTGCAAAAAGAGGCAGTGCAGAATCACAGACAGTGACCTTTCCTGACAAGATTATTTGCAACCTTTATTTCCAACATGCAGAGAGTCATGGGAATCATTTAGTAGCTGCATCCTTTGAAGGAAACCTTCATTCACACATGCAAATGGGAGTATCTTAAACTTGTTAAGCCCAACCCTGGAGTTATCTACTAGTCCTTAGGCACTCTTACTATATATGGAAGACACCAAGTCAGTCATGCTAGATTTCTTTCATTTGCCCCCTCTGTTCAATAAACTGTATATCTTAATATTAGATTGTAGTTTATAAGTTTAATACCTTGAATTAGAAATAAAGTAAAATAGAACAAAAAAAACCTAAATCTCAGCAATCAGTATACTGTATCACCAAAATGGTTATAATTGCTGTCATCATAGAAAACTATGGTAATAGTGCATGGATAGGACTCTACTGTTCCTCTTATCTCCACATATCTACTGCATCTCCTAACTGCTTTACTTACCACAAAAAGTCTTCTGCTATTAACTCAGACACCTAAACTGTGCCCAACACACCTCCCCCAGCCAAAGCTCCAAAAGCCTCTGACTCCAAGAATCAACTGCACCCCTCTCTGACTGTGGTAATCTCCCCAACCTAGATCGGCAAGTGCCTGAGACTGTGTACAGTGGGCATGGCAAGAGAGCAGAAGTCTTAAAAACTTTAAATCTGGCTTCTCTGATGATATAGTGGCATTGCGCTGTGCTGCTGTGCAGGCAGCTCAAGCTCAAGTGTGAACTCAGGACACTACATTATAAGGCAGGCCAGACCACAGCAGCTGCCGCCTGGCAGTGTGCTGTAGTCAAGGAGGGCTGCCTTGGGCTCCAGAGCCTCAGTGATGACCACAGTGTGAAACTAGAACTTGCTTCCCATGCTGGACATCACTGCATGCAGCCAAGACTGCTTGATGGACATCAGCCATGCCATGGAGAACACCTGCCTTGCGGGTGGAGGGGTCAGCTCTTCCTTGGACCCCGTGCCACAGAGGAAAGGCTTGTGAGAGATGTTGGGGCAGGACTCTGGGAGGATAGCAGTCAGTGGGCCAGGATAGGGTATATCCCTGGGAACAGGGTATATCTGTGACAGACAAGGCTGGGGACACAAAGCTCTATGGGAAAAAATAAAAATATATCATTTTGGGAATGAAGTAAAATGGAAAGAAATGTTGGGGTGCTGGGGATTTATGTTTGTGCTAATGGCTGACTATATTATATAAAATAATTTTGCAGTACTGCTCCTTTAAGCAGAGGGGTGTGTGTGTGTGTGTGTGTGTGTGTGTGTGTGTGTGTCTGAGTCACTACTCAAACTGGGGCATAGTCATTGTGGTTCTATGTGATAACGGCGATCGCAGAATAACGATTGCTGTTAGGGCGAATGGAAATTGCTGAAAAAATATTTTGGTGATGCAGTCCCTGGCACACAGCAAAAGAATGCTGCTGTGCCCCCTGCACCCCCCACCACTTAAGGATTCTCAACTCCAGGGGGGGTGCATGTGCACCCCCCAAAAATGTTTGGGCCAGGCGCAACAAAAGGCACCCGTGCCCGGACCCGAACCCGGCACCATTCATGCCCCAGCCCTGAACCCACCCACCACACCATGGGAGCAGCTCAGTAGCTCACCGGCAATTCACCCTCACAATCCTCCTCCCGTACCACCTCATGTTCAGCGTGCTCGCTCCCTGGGCCAGCGTGTCGTGCTAGCAACATGATGTTGCTATATTTGCGCACCCCCCCATCCAGTCGCTCTCCCTCCCTTGTCGCTGTGGTGTAAGGTGCCATGATTGAGTCACCATTTCAGTAGGCACCCAATCGCGGTCGCTGAACTCACAGGATACCATCATTGTTGTGCAGCAGGAAGGCAGACAAGATGGAGTCTAAGTCCTAACCACTACCACCACTACAATACTGTTTCATGCTCATTTATCTGCTTCCAGTACACAGCTTAGATGTTTAAGCGTAGATGTATGCCAGCATTCAAACTGAGGTATATTCACTGCTGTGTGGCAGGAGAGGTTACACAAGATGGAATCTATGCACTTTCTACTAGGGCTGTGTGGACCTCCCAAAGTTCTACCGTGTGAACCTTGACCATTGAACCGTGTTAAGTTAGCCAGAGTTCTCTTACTGGCAGACTAGTTCATCCTGATTTGGCCATTAAAAAGCACTAAGATATGAGATAAAATGAAATAACATAATGCACTGGGCTGATGAAGCAACAAAAACAGCAGAATGATGCAGTAGACCACATTGAGGGATACTGGTTCCAAAAATTGTGTCCGTTCAGTTAGTGTCATACATGAGCAATGCTAGTAGTAAACAAGGGTATATGGCAAACAATGCTCAAATAAAATGGTTGTAATTATAAGGCCTATGTATGCTGACAAAATATCAGTACAGAATCCCACAGAGTGGATACTGGTTCCGAACATTGTGTGCCCTTTGGGATGGTGCCGCATGCTGAGTGAAGACAACAGTGCAGCATCCCACAGTATGGGCTACTTTTTCCAGAAATTGTTTCCATTGGGACAGTGCCACATGTGGACAAGGCTTCCTGTTATGCCATAGATAAGTGTTGTACACACTGATTTCATGGGCGGCATTGGTCCAAAAATTATTTATTTGGCCTGTGTAGACCCAACAAAAATTCACAGCCCATTAATTTGAAGAAAAATGAGTGACAACAGTGCAGGATCCCACAGTGTTGGCTACTGGTTCCAAAAGTTGTGTGCCTATTGGGATAGTGCCACATATGGGCAAGGCTTCCCATTATACCATGGATAAGTGTTGTACACACTGGTTTCATGGGCAATATTGCCCCAAATATTATTTGTCTGGCCTTGGTAGACCTGCCAGAAATTCACAGAACATTAATTTGAGGAAGACTGAGTGACAACAACAGTGCAGTATCCTACAGTGTGTGTGGAGGTTACTGGTTCCAAAAAAAGGTAACGGACACAGAAGGCTTCACCACCCACATCATTATCCTCTTCTGTCTTTAGCCCAACTGGAAATGTAGGAAGTTTATCATCCATAAACCGAGGCAAAAGGATTTGGTAAAAGGGCATGTTCATTTAAAAAAAAAAAGTAAGCATCTCTCCATTTTGGGGTGAAAGGAATATTTTCTTGTTGGTGACAATATTGCCTGCAGCACTGACATTCTCTCAGAGTATATACAGTACTTGCATGTGGGCAGCTGAAGAGCTCAACAGCTACCTGTGTCAAAGAAAGCCAAATGGTCATTTTTTTGGTACCAGTACAACAGAGGCTTGTCTCCTTCTGCTAGTAGCACGTGATAGTCCAGATAATTCTACACCATTTGGTTTGTTGGCATCTCAGATGCTACAGTGTCAGAATGTGATTTGACATGCTTTTTCATCGAGTCTTTGTCAGACAGTAGCTGTAATATCGGTTTGTCATCAGAGGCTGTCTTTCTGGGGTACTGTAGCAGCAGCAGTAGTAGCACGTTGACTTGGAGACAAAAATGAAAGACTCCTGTGATGTTCAGTAGTAGCAGAAGAAACACACTGGGATCCTCCTTTTCTGCTGTCCTCCACCTGGCCTGTCAGTGCGATTGCAAGGGATGGTAATGATGAGTTTTGTTCTTTTGCCCTATGTGTGTTCCTGGTCTTGTTTTATGCCATACGTAGTGACCAGATGGATAATCCAGGCTTTATAGAACTGCTGATCCTTACTGCATTCTTGTGTGTCAAAGAATGTCTCAAATGTGTCTTTGAACCAAGGGTCAAAGAGAGTGGCTATGATGTAGTGGTCATCTCTATGCATTTTTGAAATGTGTGTAATTCCAAAACTTGTGATGTTATTCTTTCTACTAGATTGGTAGCAGTGGTATCCTTCTTTTCCTCATATTGAGTTTTTATATGACAAGTTGCAGGTTAATAAGGGCAGTGAAGGGTAGTATCCGGCATAGATCAGCTACATCAGCATTTAACACCCTTGTGGCCTTCTCAGAGGGCTTCAGCACATTGCAGTAGGTCTCTGTCAGGTGCCACTAATTAGGCCTGATGTTTACCTCTCCCTTGCCAATACCATGTTCAACGGCATACAGTGGATAGCCTTCTGTTGTTCTAGCAGTCATTCCATCATGTAATAGGTGGAATTCCATCTTGTTGCTACATCTTGCTTCAGGTGGTGGAAGGTAAGGTGGTTCCATTACTGAATGTTTTATAACAGCTTCCATGCCATTACAGAATGGCTAGAAATGACCACAGACTTTTTTGGTCAAACCTATGCATTTATGCACAACGATGCCTTCCTCATCTAGGAATCCCTGAACTACCAGATTTATACAGTGGGCAAAATGTGAAATGTGTATATTCCCCATTGTCAACTGCCTTTACAATGTTTTTTGCATTATCTGATACTATAAAACCTGGTGTTAATGAGTGTTGTGTCAGCCACTTGTCAAATTTCAGTTGAAGGAAGCGTAACAGGTTTTCTGCATGTTAGCCATTGTCAAAGCTAGCAATACATAAAGCTGCCTGCTTGTGGAGGTTGGGGCCGAGGGGACCCCAGTGGCTTGTGGCTACTACTACTACTGCTAGCACTTAACCCAGAGGAGAAGGAGGAGGAGGAGGAAGAGTAAGAAAAGGGGAACAGAGGGAAAACTGACCCAATGGGCAGTCACTGTTTTGTAACAAGTAATCCGACCACTGGTCCCCATGTCACTGGTACTGTGAATGGCTGATTATGCTTTCAGGGCATGTGACACAGTCTGGTAGACAATCTGATACAAATCAGGAAGAGCCACTGTGCAAAAGTAGGCACAGTTGGGTACTTGATACCTTGGCATTACTACTTGCAATAGTGATAGAAATCCTATGTTGATCAGAAAGGAGAATGGCAGCAAGTCGGTGGCTAGCATTTCCACAATTGCGCTTGTTAACGTTTTTGCCTCTGGTCTGTTGGCTTTATATTTCTGGTTTTCCATGGACTTGACCAGTGAGAGTCAAGTGCTTTTCCCCCTGGATGTGACAGTTGACTCCAGTTTTTATCATCTGGGGGTGGAAGTGGCTGTGGATTTGTGGCCCCTTAGAGGTGTGGGAGTCTATGAGCTAAAGAACTGATAAATGGAAGATGTTGGGGTTGTTCATCGGCTACCACTTGAAAGACTTCCTTCCTCTTCCATTTCCTCATCCTCGTCCTCTTCCTCTTCCTCATCCCCTTGTTCTCTACCTATTCTCCTAATCTTCTTCTTCCCCTGGCCATCATGATTATCATCATCAGCCTCACTCCTGGTGATGCTGCTGTGCATTGGCATGCCTTCTCATACTGGAAGCTGTGGGACTTCAGCAAATGCCTTTCATTGTAGATGTTCCCAGCTGTGTTGCCTCCTTACCCCATCTCAGCCTATGTTTACGTAAAAGATATACTACGTGTCCATGATTCTTAGTCCACTCAAACATCGGTTTTGTCTTTCCTCCTGGCACTCTCGGCTATTGCCCAGTGGGTGGGTAGGTGGTTACTGTGGGCTGCTTCCACATCGTCATCCTCCTCAGCTTCCTTCATGAGTTCTTCAGGGTCAGGGAATGGTTCTTCTTCCTATACCATGTGTCCTTACCAGTCAGTTTTGTGTGTGTTTTCTTTATCTGCTGTCATTTCAGATTCTCGTTGTGTTTCCCCTTGTTGTTTTGTGGCCTTTTTTTTGTTTGTTTTGTTTCACCACCACTTTTGGTATTTCTTGATGTCTTATGTACACCTGCCCCCAAGTAGAACTCACACCTGTTCTGTCTCCTCCTCCTCCTCCCGATAATTGCTGCTGCTCTCACTTTTATCTGGTATATAATCACAATCTGTATCTCTGTCTTCAAACTCCACCAAATCACTTTGCTCCTCCTCTGCCTATGTTGCTACCTGACACACACCTTTCTTATTCCTCTTTTCTACAGTGATTGCTCGTGTTGCAACCCTTGCAGTGCAGTGAGTGCTTCCTGCAATGTGTGATTCTTTATGGACTGTTCAACCACTACTGCCATCTTCCTTTGCACTAGTAGTTCCCAGTGAGGCAGAGTATCTATGACCAAGCCCATTCTGCCTTGTTTTTCTTTGATGTGACTGAATGATCGCACAGCACCATCTGCTTGGCCTCTCTGTTGCTTAATGTCCTAATGCTTGCCACAGGACTCAGCCATTTGGGTGATGAATGGTGAAGTATGAGTCTTTACTTTTTAATATTTTTTTATCATTTTTTATTTTAATTTTTTATTTAATTTTAACTAGTTTTATTTATATTTTATTCTTTATATTTTTATTTAATTTTGATTTGTATTTTATTAGTGGGATGCCACCTAGAACTGCTAGAGGCCAGGCACCGACTCACTGCTGACACACATCTGCTCACTGCCCAGATCACACTGCAACAGCAAAGCGTAGGACGACACACACAGGCTGCTTCAGGACTCAGGAGGAGCAGAAGGAGGAAGGAACTTCAGCAACTTGAGGGAATGTGGCAAATTTTTACATTTTATTTATGGGATGCCACCAAGGTGCAACTACCAAAGGCCAAGTATCGGCACACTGCCAGCTGGTACACACGTGCTGCCCACTGCTCAGATCACATTGCAACAGCACAGCTCAGGACGACACACACACAGGCTGCTTCAGGACTCAGGAGGAAGTGGAGAAAGATGAAGGAACTTCAGCAACTTGAGGGAATGTAGAGAATTTTTATATTATTATTTTACTGTTTTATGGGATACCACCAATCTATCAACTACCAGGGGTTTGGCACTGGCACGCTGCCAGCTGGCACACACTTGCTTCCCAATGCCCAGATCACTCTGCAATAGCACAGGTCAGGATGACACACATCGGCTGCTTCAGGACTCAAGAGGAAGGAATCGCAGCAACTTGGGGGAACATGAAGATTAAGAGTTTCAGTTTGAAGAGTGCCACAAAAATAAAACAAATTATTTATGGGATGCTACCAAGGTGTCAACTACCAGGGGCCAGGCTTCGGCATGCTGCCAGCTAGCACACACTTGCTTCCCTACCCACTGCACAGATCCCACTGCAATAGTACAGCTCAGGACAACGCACGCACGTACGCACTGCTTACACACACTTACACACACACACACACACACACACACACACACTGCTTCAGGAGTCAGAAGGAGGAAGAAACTTTAGCAACTTGGGGGAATATGGAGATTTTTTACTTTTTAACCATTTTATGGGTTGCTGTCAATGTGCCTACTACCAGGGGCTAGGCACTGGCATGCTACCAGCTGGCATACACTTGCTGCCCTGTCCAATGGCCAGACATGGGTGCAACCACAGCTAAAAAGTTGGGGGAACATAGCTCTAATGAGCCTATCATGCAATGTTAATGTCACTGGCCATATTACAGGGTCTAAAAAGTTGAGGGGGACTGGACCCTCTCATTTGCCCTACTGGTTTGATCCATGTGCACAGATCACACTGCAACAGCACAGCTTAGGATAGCACACACACAGGCTGCTTCAGGACTCAGGAAGAGGATGAGGAAGGAACTTGAGAGAATGTGGAGAATTTATTTTTTATTTATGGGATGCCACTAAGGTGCCAACTGCCAGGGGCCTGGCACTGGCACACTGCCAGCTGGCACACACTTATGCCCTTCTGCCCAAATCACATGTCAGCAGCACAGCTGAGGACAACACACACTCTAGCTACTTCTGGACTTGGGAGGAGGAAGAGAAAGATGAAGGAATGGGAGAGCTATAGCTCGAGCTTCAATGTGGGGGAATAACTCCTCTCACATCCCCTACAAAAGCCAGCCTCCCTTGGCACTCATCCACTTAGCGTATTGTGAAACACGTTGTGAATGACGCTGGCGCCTAGGCTCCTGTGTGGCTCATGGGCTGAGCCTTCTCCCCTCTGCTCCTTGCTCCCCTTTTTCTTCCCCTATGCTCATCAGGTCACCTCTATGTGTAATACTATTGGTTTTCTCCAGCAATTCACTTTGTGCTGCTCCCTGTGTGCTTTGCCTCCCCCCCTTCTTTTCTGTCTTCTCCCATCTGCTGTCCATTTGTTTTTCTCCCACTTTTCTTCCCTGTACCTCGTTGCTGCTCCTCTCCCTCCTCGCTGTGGCTCCTTGGATAGCTCCTCTGTTTGAGGCTTCCATCTGGGGTGGCTGCTCCTTTTTCTGCTCTCCCGGTGCAGCGTCATCCCCTTGCACCTGCTGGCTTGCCCACTGCACTAGTCTGTTCTATGGAGTGGAGGCCTGGGATGGTGACGCTGCTTGGCGTGTATGCCCGCTGATAAGTGCTTTTAAATTGCTATTTGCTGCTTGTTCCCCCCCTTCCTGCACTCCCATTACTTGCTTGGTGTCTCCCCTTTCTGTCCCACACATTGAACTTCTCTACAGACCGAAGAGGAAATGTGCCACAGGGCTGCTCTACTGCTACTATAGACTCACATTGGGAAACCATGTAGGTATCTGCAATACTGTGACACACAGTGGTGGTCGAGCAAGCCTTACTTCCGTTCTCACCACCTCCAGCCGGTACATTGTTTTACTTATTTGTTTTACAGAGCATACTGCAGTGACCAACTGCGAGCCTCCAGCACTTACCCTGTACCACTCAGTTACCTGAATGCCAGTCCCCCCAGCCGATCAATCATCCTTACAGCCCCACGACCATGATGACACGACTGCTTGGCTATTTGTTGCTTGTTTCCCTGAGTCAAATGCTAGTTCTCCTGCATACAATCATCCCTTCCACCCCACAAACCTCACAATGGCCAGACGTAGAGACCCTCAGAGCTCTGAGGTGAATTGTCATTTATTCTGTTTGGTAACTCCCCATTTAAAGTTCCCATTGTTGATGTCCCACACCTTTCTATTCTTTTTAATACTTTTTGTGCTGTTCTGTGACTGGGAGAGCAGATGGCCTGCAACATTTTGACTGGACTCTGGTTCTGCTTTGCAGTGCACTTCTGCATGAAATGCTGGGAACATGTTGATAGTGTACCTGCCCTCTGAAGCTCTGAGTATTCGGAGGGCCTGAATCTTTGCCATGTCCTGATCTTAGTCGTATTCCCTACTGGGCTGTGGACCCAGTCTAGCATTGTTTCCCTGATTCAACATGGTGGTAGATTTTGCTTCTGGTGCAGCCCAGCATTACTTGATGAGCCTTTCACACCATACTGCTGCTCTGGCTTCATGCCTCATAGTAAGTTTAGTTCCTGTTGTTTCCTGTTTACTATATTTCGGGTTCTAAGGCCCGACCGACAGCCGCCTATTTCTGGACATATACGATGACATTCCTGCATTTTTCTGGGTCTCAGTTCATTCCTACCCTACAGTGCTTCCAGTGCTTTGTTTGCCTTCTCTCCCCATTGCCAGGGCTTCCCAACTGCAGTTCATTCACATTTACCACTAGGTTGTGCCATGTATTGCCTGAATGCACTGCCTTTTGCAGGCCTCCATTTTTCCTGTTCTGCGAACTGATTGTGCCTCACGGGCGCATGCACTTCCCTATCTTCCTGTTTTGGTTTCCCAGGCTTTGGTGCTTTCCTTGGTTTCCCCGCTGTTTGCTGCTTCTCACCTCCCTTGGCCCCACTACCCCCCCCCCTTCATTTATCCCCTGGCTCATAGTCTGCCTCAACTGTCTCTTCCTGGCCCTCCCCTTCCCTCCTTCCTTCCCTTGTCACGTGCTTCCTGGTTTCCCCTTTTGGGCCTTTCACTCCTCGTACCAGCATCCATATCCATTTTCACCCCTTCTATTGTCCAGATGCATGCTACCTCTACCTCTGGTCGGCAAATACACCCCCTACCATTTCGCTCCCAGTACCTATACCCTGCTCAGCTCTAGAATCATCTTTCCTTACTCTCCCCTGGTGCTCCTCTACTTCCAAGAACCTGTTTTGTGCCAGCCATATGATCTACCCTGCTTCCCTGCCTACATGGCTTCTACTACCCTTGCATGGCTCATTACCCATAAAGCCTACTCGGCCTCATTCATTCATTCATTGCATTCCATTGCTACCAGCATTCTCCTTCCTGGATTTCTCTAACTCCTCTTTACTGGCATTGCTGCTGAATTCCTCCTCATGTTATCCCACTCTGACTTGCTGCCTTCTCCTTTACACTGCCTCACTGTCTAACTACCCATGACAATTCAGCTAACTGTCCTTTCCTTGCTCAGCCCATACCAACAGTTTTACAGACTCCATCCCTAACTCGTACCTTCTGAGGCATTGAGCGAAAGTAGGCTTGCCCTGTCTACCAGGGATGGGATTCCATTACATTCACTACTGCTTACTTCTTACAAACCTGACATCCTCCATCCCTAACCCTGCCTGGAGGCATTGAGCAAAAGTTTTCATGTCCCTACTACCAAGGATGGGAGACTTGTCTGCAATCTAATGTTTTACTGTCATGCGTCCTCTTCCTGATAACCGGTTGCCACTTCCCTTTGGGAATGGGACCACTTTACCCTATTTGCTTTCACGATTCTACCTCTGCCTGGTGGCATCAATGACGTTTGTCTAGCCTCGACTACAAGACCTAAGAGCCTGTGTCTGTAATTGCCCATTCCAGCCGTATGCATTCTTTATCTGATAACTGGTTGCTGCTTCCCTTCAGGAACGGGACCACTTTACCCCATTTGCATTTCTCCATCTTACCTTGCCCATCAGCATCAAGTGAAGGTTGTCTCTCCTCGTCTACCTGGGATGTGAGCCTGCATCCGTACTCCACTGGTTCAACCATATGCATTCTCTACCTGACTACCTGGTTGCCATTTCCCTTTGGGAATGGGCCCACTCCACCCCATTTGCATGCAACATCCTACCTTGCCGGGCAGCATCGAGTGAAGGTCATCTCACCTCAGATATCATGGATGGGAGCATGCTTCTGCTATCGACTCTTTCCACACCATCCATTTTCTACCTGATGTTCGGTACCACTTAATTCGGAATGGGACCCATGTACTCTATTTGTCTTCCACATCCTTCCTCACCAGTTTACATCCTGCGTGTCTATGGACTCTTCGTACTCATCCCCACCTGGGCTTCTTCACGCTCTGGATTTGGATGCTATCAGCTTGTTCTATCTCTGCCTCCAGTCAGTTGAACTGCCTCCTGGACATCCTTGCTGATAGTTGTTCCTCTCTGACATCCATGTGAGTTCTATTTTTCTTTGGAAATGAATCCCTCATGCTTCATTGCTGCTGCACCTTCAGTTCTCTGCACTTGCTGTTCGCCTTTATCTATGGTTGTGGGACTCCCAATTCTCGATATTGTAGCACTTGGTAACTGAATTCGCTTATTTATCATCCCTGGATCCATCTTGTGGCCTGTGACAGTTTTCCCCATTCTGTCTCAGTTTGATATGGTGCTGAACCAGTTCTTTTCACATCCGTGCCTGTTGCTGCTTGTATGCCTGGCCTCTGCTGTCGTCTTCTCTGACTTCTTCTTCCAATCTGTGTATATTCGCTCCAGCCTTTCCCCTTCATCCTTGGACTGCTGCTTTGTCCTTGTTGCTGTGGTGGCTTGGGGCTTCTTCCTGTTTGCTGTGGCTCTTTTTGGGCAGTTAACACCTATCTACGGTCAGTATTCCTACCTGGTCAACTACGCCTCCCATTCTTCTATCCCATACTCTTACGCTGGCCATTCTATCGGCTCCAATTTGCTACTCAATGGAGCACTTGTGCATTTCACCAGAGGAAAACTTGTTCTAACAAACATCTCTTGGACAATATGCCTCATAGACTTTTATATCACTATAGAGTTATCTGTACTTCTTAATCATCTCCCCAGGATCAGTTCCAGAATCCCATTGGACTGTACTGTAGAAAGTTCTCATTCCTCATCTGACTCTTCTAGATGCTCCCTATGCATTCTGTCAATTCAAGCACATTGGCCTCCCTAGCTATCATGTCTCATAGGATATCTTTTGAATGGAAAAGTGACCTAATTCATTCCATCATGCAATGACTCTATAATCATCATAGCTATTACGGATAATGGGAAACTCAAGATACATTGCAGCAGTACTGACATCATCCGTTTTACCTTTATATAGCTTCTCCTATGAGCGTTGATGCTGTTGAACACATTACTTGACTTCTACTGCCTCAGTAGCCATTGGACATCCTAAGACCTTCTCAGAGACCTTCCCAGAACTCCCGTCATTGGATCTCCAGTGCCTAGTTGCCTTACTAAAGGCATTCTAGCCAAACCACTATTTTTAGCTCCTGGATGTCATCATATTTCATAGAATCATCTACATTCCTTCATCATATTACCATCAATCAAGTCAGCTGCCCATCCACTGATCCTTCTAGCTCATCCCTAATGAATTGCCTCCCATACTCCCTCCGGTGCAGACTGTCATCGCGAGAGCAAGCTTCCACTGATTCTCAGTCTGAACATCTGCAACTGATCTGGCTGTCTCGCTATCCCAGTCTTGCCTCTCAACAGATCTATATTCGACTGCAGTGCTGGGCACTCCTGGCATTCCACACTGCTCTCGATTTCCCATTGTCACATCAGTCTTTAAACTCTTCCACACCTGTCTCTAATCTTTCAACAGTATTTAGACATTGGATTACCTGTAGGCAAAACAGTCATGGCCACTTCGGCGCATGTCATGGACAATTTCACCACAGAAATACCAATATCTGCTTTTCCACTGACAGACCAGCAGGAGTCATACAAGTATCATTATGACATCAATACCCAAATCAACTCTCGAATTCCTTGTACTGGACTTCCAGTTATTCCATATACAGTCAGTCATCAATTTCTACTTCATATACCAACCCTCCTTCATTGGTCTACAATCGGTCACATCACTTCCTACCAGGCACATAAAGACTCAGTCCGACTCTTTCATTTGCTTCATGGATGCTTACATTGCAACTTATTGCTCCCCACTTAATTCCTCAAACTCCAGACTTTAACTCAACTGTCAGACCTTCTACAGAGTTAGACTGACTACCTTATGACTTCATAACCCATCATAATTCCCACTGTTCAAAGTCTGGTAGTATATTTACCAAACCATGCTCTTCCTGCTAATTCATCTCTGTAATCCCTTTTGGACATCATCCATCATCACCTTGGAAAACTGAACTTAATGCCCCCTTTTTTCTCGACTGGATCTACTCCACTCTTAGGATTTGGATGCTCCTCAAGAATAGACCTACCTCTTCAACTTCAGAATCATCCTTCCAGAATGCATCATCCATGGATTTGAAGATGGACCATCCTCTCTTCAAGCAGTTCACCTTCCTTGGACAGTTAGCTCATGGTTGCTAGAACCCAGGTTTTTCTTCTCGTAGTTTGCCCAAAGGATGGGCAGGTCAGTAGCCAAGGGTCCTCAGAGGTTTCCTCAGCTGGGGGGGGTCCTCTCCTGCATGCTACTGGTCATACTCTCTGTGAGTTGGAGGAGGTAATCATACTTTTTCAAACATTCATTGGTGGTTTTTTGGGGCTTTCTACTCCTTACTCACTACCCAGCATACCTACCAAGGGTGGGAATATAGTAAAGCCAAAAAGTAAACTACATTTACACAAGCACTATTGACCCCATATGCTATTCACCCAAACATTGAATGGGAGGGCTATAGCCCAAGGATCATTGTGGGGAAATAGCTGCTCCCACATCCCCTACAAAAGCCAGCCTCCCTTGGCACTCATCCGCTTAGTGTGCTGTGAAACACCCACTATCCACCCCTGCCTGCTCCTTCTCCAGCACTCTACTCACCCTTGCTCCTGGGCTTTCTACTCCCTACTCACTACCCAGCTTACCTACCAAGGGTGGGAATAGAATAAAGCCTAAAGTAAACTACAGTTACATAAGCACTATGAACCCCATACTCTATTCACCCAAACATTGAACTTCAGCAACTTGTGGGAATGTGGAGAATTGTTTTTTACTTTTTTTTATGGGATGCCACCAAGGTGCCAGCTGCTAGAGATTGGGCACCAGCATGCTGCCAGCTGGCTCACACTTGCTGCCCACTGCCCGGATCACACTGCAGCAGCACAGCTCAGAATAACACACATACACAGGCTGCTTTATGATGCAGGAGGAAGGAACTGCAGCAACTTGGTGTAACATGAAGACAAAGTTTCAATTTGAAAAGTGCCACAAAAAGGAAACATGAATTTTTTTAATAACATTTTTTATGAGATGCTACCAAGGTGCCAACTACCAGGGGATGGATACCGGCACGCTGTCAGCTGGTACACACTGAATGCCTTGCCCACTGCTCAGGTCACACTTCAAAAAGCTGCTTAAGGACTCATGAGAATGAAGAAGTAAGGAGCAGGAAGAAGTAACTGCTGCAAGCAAGCCTGCAACTTGAATGAATGTAAAGAATTTGAAAGTGCCACAAAAAAAATACAAAGTCCCGAGTGTGAATGAAGAAGAATTATTTAAATTTTTTTATAAGATGCCACCAAGGTGCCAATTACCAGTGCAAAGGCACTGTCCTGCTGCAAGCTGGCACACTCTTACTGCCCAGTAAAATTAGTAAATAAAAGTAACTCCCCACAAAAAAAATCACATATTACATTTTTGCCAGGGGCTTCAGTCTAAATTCATGTGTATTTGTAATGCCAGACTAAAATGCTAGTTCTGCAATGAAAGAAAACTGCACCGATGAGATCAGGCAACAAGTGTGCACTGGCAGACTGCCAGCTCATGTCCCATCTGCCCTCTGCCCAGCCCCAAGCACACTGCTCCTCCTCCAGAGTCTGTCTCTCTACTCTCAGGCAAGTCCCTGGTCCCAGAGACCTGCTGCAGCACCTCTACTCAGCCTGCCTTTTCTTTTTTTATTCCTTCCTAAATATACCCCTTCAGCAGACTTGCTGTTGTAGGACTAGTGTAGGTTGAACTATTAAAGATTTGCTTTACTTTGAAAAATGTACATTGCTGCTCTAATACTGTCTAATGCTATTGTTTATTTATATTATGTATGTATTCTCTGCCATCATAGACTACTGAATATTTTGGCTCAATTTTATTGCCTGTATAATTCCTCTATTATTTAATGTATGTAACTAACTCTGGGTCACCCCTGAAAAAGGGACATCTCATCTCAGAGGGCTTACCTGGTCACCAAAATTAAAATAAATGAATAATCGATCTAACTTAAAGTGAATCACAGTCGTGCTAGAGCGACCTAACAGCCAAATGATGAGTGCATGAGTGAGCTTTCATGGTGGCGCATGTCATCGAGGTGAGTCTAGCTCCAAACAAAGTCTGTGACTCACACTGTGCCCTAGTTAACTATTTAGGGTGTGAACTGTGGTTCACAGTTCAACTGATTTACTTGGTCTGTACCATTCGGACAATGGTGAGCTAGCCGAACCAAAAGTCTGCCTGTTTCCACTAAAAGTTTATCACAGTCTGAAAGAATTGACCACCTGAAGTTTGAGGTGTTCAGTTCTTTTGTAGACCTGAACTTGCAGCCCTTCTTTCTACCATCCACCATAATACTATGTTTACACATATTTACATGCAAAAATGTATATGGAGGTGGGTGCTTCTTTTTACAGTATGGTACATTTTAGACAATTATATTCACAAAATAGGTGCAGTACAGAATAAATGGTGATGATGATGCTTTCACTTAAAGTATGTAATATTGTTATTTCTACCTTCCCTTTAAAAAAATCAAGAGCTCACTTTATATACCAATTATGTTTTTAATGAAAGAGGTGTTCTTTTTAAGAAGGCCATTTTGTTTTGTGGGGGTTGGTGGGGCCTAATTTTAGTGTTCTGAAATTCATCAGCTGCTGTTAGATTTTTTTATTGTTTTATTTCATGCTGGCAGGAATGAAGGGAGAATATTTTTTCATGAGGATGAGAGACACCAGCTTTTTGAGTGGCCGTACTGAAGACAGGGAGTTTCTTCTTTGGTTCATAGAGAGAGACCAGGATATGAGAGAACTTGTAACCGAGGAAGATCTTCACCAAATAACTGATTTCAACGACCTGCCAACCTCTCTGTTTGCCTGTAATGTCCACCAGGCTGTGTTTGAAGACATGACAAATAAGGTAAGGTTGTTCTTAAGTTAAGCTTGTTTATAGTTTGGTGACCTTTCACAGAATTCTATTTAGTTGTGGTAAAGAGCTGCCTGTTGCCAGGAACAGCATGTAAACAATTTGGTCACCTTAATTATAATACTGTTGTCCATACTACAACAAAAAACTTTAGTGCGGTCAAACAGCCACTAAAATTGTATTTGACACAGCTATATGCAGACCATAATTTCAGCTGTGATTGGGTAGTTTGCCTTTATGTGAGAGAAACCATTCATGCAGCACACACACATGGGCAGCAATGCCAGCTGATTCCAGTGAGATACCAAGTCTTTGTCAAAAGGGGTACTTCAGAGAATGCAGATGTCTCCCTCACTGAGCTGATGAAGGGCAGGCATTTCACAGAGGTGATGTGCTCATTCTTTGGGGAGAGCAGCATGCTACTTTACAGTAACCTCTACAACCAAATTTTTTACTTGCCGAGGTCTCAGAGGAGAAGGTTACCACCAGCATTTCTTGTAGCCACAAGCTTAGTGTGTGCAATGGGCTCTAAGAACTCTGAGGTGAGTGATTAGAGGACAAAATAAGAGTGAAGTGGAAAACAGAATCAAAATAACCCTCTGTCTGTCCCTGAAATGTAGGATGGTTATTGTGATTCAGTTTTTCTGTTATGCAATAACGTATGGCCAGTGGTTATGTTAATGGTCTGTTAATCAAGCTCTAGGGGCGTAATGTTACATGAGGTATAGTCAAGTGCTACGTGCCCCTAGAGGGTGATTCACTGACAATTAACATACTCCTGGGAGCTCCTTGTTGCTATTTTAATGAAGATATTTCTTTTTTTTAAATGTGTTCAACTTTGTTCAGCATGTCATTAGGCTCTACGTGTATGTTAATGAGAGATACAAGGTTGATAGAATGATTACAGCTAATCAAAACGTTTTATTTCTCAGACCCTTTTCATACTGTCCATGAGTGTGCTGCAAAAATAGTTTCTCTCCCAAGTAAGGAGGAGAAATGTACATAGGGACACTGTAATCAAATCGTAGGTGTTTTGAATTGACACTCATTTTGTTGTAACTACCGCATGACTTGAGATGTAGGCTTAAATTTCCCAAGTTATATTTGACTTTTGTCACACTTTTATGGAGCTGTAATGTGACGTTTTATGATGGTGATCTGGCTGCATACTGGAGTTGCTATCTATTGCTGATTGTAATGGATTGTTGCATATTTTCACAGCATGTTCTTAGCCTTTTGATGGGTTCCACATTAATTGTTAACATTTTCTTCTCTTTCATTGGTATAATAAGTAAAACAAAGAAATGAAGGGTTTGTTACTGCTGAACTGGTTGTAATTTAGGATTGAATTCAGTTAGTGCACACTCTAGGACCTAAAACAAGAATGGACTGTTTTTTGGTAAATATATTAGTTTTGGCCTTTAAATGCTTAATGTTTGGTAGTAGGGTTGCCGCCTCCCAAGTACAAAAAATCTGGACATCTGACCAATAAAGACCGGGGGTCTGGGGGCCACTAGGTCCTCAGAAGCTCTGGGGGATTTAGATGATCTGTGGTGAGTTTTTGGGCTTTTATTGAAGATCAAACACTTTTCATGACATGCCTTTATTTTGTCCCTTGAGTTGATACTCTTCTCAAATGATGTCCCCAAAATGTCACTACTAGATTAGAATGTAGTTGCAGAAAACAGAAAGTCACATTGGATTGGAATAAGCTTGATCGTCTGATCGACAGTGGCAAGTCAAAAAACTTGCTCAGTCATTAATTTAATTTTCAGCCAAGGCAATAACTTATTCATTCTGAACAAGCTAAGCAAGCTTGTACAAATTACAATGTAAATTTTCTTCTTGACACAAGAGTTCAGTTAAGATTAGGCATTCAGGTGGTATCATGATTTGCTCTGGCAGTGGTTTCTTATGACTGTATCTATATTATGCTTACCAGTCTTCTCTGGAAGTCTGGAGATATAGGAAATATGTTTTATTATCAAATAAAGTGGTTAATGCTCTGTAGGCCTGCCAATCTGAATTTAAAGAGGTCTGTCTTTATTTTGTCCTGAATTCATATTGATACACCTCTTAAAATGATGCCCCAAAAATGTCACTGCTAGATTAGAATGCAGTTGCAGTCTGAGGAAAGTCAGATTATATTTTTGAAATAAGCTTGATCATCTGATCTATTCAACATCAACACAGTGGCTATGCCAAGTCAAAAAATACACTCAGTCATTAATTTAATTTTCAGTCACGTCAATAGCAATAACTTATTCATTCTGAATCTGAACAAAGCTAAGCAGGCATAGGTAGCTTTCATCTGACACAAGTATTTGCCTGGATCAGAGGCAGATGTGGTCGGAGGTTGGTTAAGGAGCGGTTGGAGGCGGGCAAGGCATGGATGACTGTGCCTGAGAGCCTACTGTCTTCTAACTGACTGCCCTGGACTGCAGTGGTGGGACAGGAGCATTGAGTATGCCCGGCTGGGCTGTAGCCCATGGAGGGCAGAGGTGAGGAGCAGAGCAGAGGGCGAGGGGGTCAAGACCATTACATTGTTCGGGGGGCAAGTGACTCAGCCGAGGGGCCGAAGGTATTTTTTATTTCCAGTCAGGTGCATTTGGTCTCAGGCAAGCGACTCAAGGGCAAATTGGAGCAGTGCAGAGATGCAGGAGAGTGGAGAGCCAGGAGAGGTCGGATTTTGGAAAGACATGCGCCCGCCCCTCACAGCTCAAGGAGGCTCTAGTAGTGTCTAGTATGCAGCAGCACCACAGACAGCATATGAGCATAATACTGCATTGGTGGCCACACTGGCTGCTGGCTAACCTCCCTCCCCGTTGCCTAGTGAGAGCCAAACAAACATGCTGGGATGGGAGAGGACAGACAACAAGTAACACTGTCTACACTGTGCTGGTGGCAGCCGGTGCTCCACAGGCTAGGATTTTGGCAGGAAATAAGGGAAAATGCTGTAGAAAAGTCATTGTTTACAGTAAATTACATTAAACAATGACTTTTCTACAGTATACATATAAACAATGGGACTTTTCCACAGCGTACACAATTTTACAGTGTAAAACCAGGACTTTGAATGTACCGGGAAGATACTCTCATTTCCTGGGTTAGGGGCCTTAAAAATGGGATGATTCCAGCAAAACTGGGACAAGTGGCAACCCAATTTAGTAGCCTCCAATGGAAGTATTAGCCAACAGCCTAGTACATGCTTGTCAGGTACAAATCCTTAAAAGGGGACACTTGGTGCCCAACATTAGGTTTCCTTGAGTCAGTCTGTATCTCGAATGAAGAGCAGTCAAGAATGGTCAAGGCCATCACTTTGTAGTTGTCTGCCTCCTTGCAGTTTTCCAGCTGTTTACAAGAGCCCACAGGCTAAAGTGCTCATAGAGGCACATGCATGCACAGGACTGTTACTGTGTAATGTCACCTGCTGACTTTTTAACAACCCTGCAGACGGTGATGATGTATATTTTTTGCATTCACAAACTGTGACACCAAGCATTACCACTAGTTGTGACTGAGAACATTGTAACAGCAGTATTAGGACATGTTTAGTTATGATGAACCCTGACGCTGGGCACCACTGTAGTTTTGCAATTCATAGATTAATGGCATATGGTGGAAACTGGAGTAGTTACCAAGAGCTAAACTCTGAAATCATCACAGTGGTGTTCAAACCACTCCTTTTCAGATTGCTGCCATGTGTCTTTTCCAGCATCAGTGCTGAATATTTTTAATTTGGGGTGGAAGGCGGCACCCTGTGGAAGTGCTTAACAACTGCCTGGTTGAAATCAATGACTGGATGTCCTCCAATTGGTTGTGACAGAACCCCAATAAGACGGAGGTTCTGGTGATAGAGCTGGGTCGCGGGCATGATGGGAGTGCCTCTGGAATGGTTATAGGATAGTTCCTGGAATCCACTCCATTGATCGCCTCTCCTAGGGTGCAGAATCATGGCGTTATCCTGGATAGCAGTTTCACTCTTGAAGCTCAGGTGTCAACTGTGGTCCAAAGTGGTTTTTACCACTTAAGAAACATCACCAGGATTAAGCCCCTAGTTCCGCCCAAAGACCTGCTGTCACTAATGTATGCCTTTGTCACTTCCAGGCTTGACTACTGCAATGCTGTATACTTCGGGGTCTCTGGAGGGACCCTCCGCCAGCTGTAGCTAGTGCACAACACAGCGGCTAGATTGCTGACAGGCCTGTCTAGGTCCAGTCATGTGACCCTGGTCCTGCGAGCTCTGCACTGGCTGCCTGTCTGGAGGAGGATCATCTTCAAGGTGGATGTGCTCACCTATAAGGCTCTATATGGACTGGGCCCGGGCTATCTGGCTGATCTCTTGACACCTGCCACCTCTGCTCACTCGCTCCGTTCCTTAACTAGGGGCCACCTCACAGTTCCTAGGGCTAGATTAAAGACATCAGGCGACTGGGCGTTTGAAGTTGCAGGTCCAACCCTGTGGAACTCCTTTCCAGCTGTCGTGAGGGAGGGAGGCCCCAACAGTTGAGATATTTAAGAAGGGTCTGAAGGCTCATCTGTTTTCATTGGATTTCCCTGATAATATCTGATAATGACTAGAGTTACTTTTAATTTGAGTTTCATTTGTTTTATTGTGCTATATTTATTAATATGTGAGTATTTATGTATATTGCTTGTATATTACATGTTTTGCCTTGCCCAACCTCATACTCCTGAGGTATAGGTCCCCCCAAAAAAGAAAAGAACACAGAAATTCTTACTCAGATCTGGAACCACATAACATGATAACAGATTGAGGGCTCACAGTAACTGGGGCTAATGTTCTTAACCTCTACCATTTTCTTTTTTAAATTTCAACCCATTTTAAAAAGGTGAATGGTGAGAATGTACTTTTGGGGGTTCCTGCACATACAGTGCACATAAGAAGCAGTTGCATTTTTTTGTTTAACTTTCCTGGAAGATTCACTTGTATGCTGTCAGGCTGTTTAGAAAACAATGAGCTCACTGCATCTTAAGGGACTTCTATAAAGCACCTTCCCATAGTGCACAACTAGTAACTTCTTGGGAGTATGAGACATGAACTCAAGGCGGGGTAACACCTCCTTGTTTCTACACACATTTAAAAGAATGCTATTCAACTGGAAACATCTTCCACAACATGTCTCTCACTCAAAAGTCAATCAGAGTATGAAAATGACTCACATAGCACACGAGTGGCAGACTGCACATCTGTACCCCCTGAGACTCATTACTTCACCCTAATTGTCATGACATTTTCCTTTGTTCGTGCCAAGTACTTAGCCTTTCTACCTTTCACACAGTAATAAAAAGAATCATTGCACACTTACTATTTGAATTGCATTTTCGGTTTAAATGTAAGTACAGACATAACTTTGAAATAATGTGCCATTTCAGAAAGGGATTTTTTTTAGATGGCATGTTGAAAAAAAAATAACACTTGGCAGTAGGATGTATTAAGACTGTTTTTTTATTCTTTTTGTTGAATTTCA
Organism: Neoceratodus forsteri; assembly: GCA_016271365.2. Classification (NCBI taxonomy): domain Eukaryota; kingdom Metazoa; phylum Chordata; order Ceratodontiformes; family Ceratodontidae; genus Neoceratodus; species Neoceratodus forsteri. The sequence continues at coordinate 1,373,950,710 of CM057452.1, forward strand.
TTCTCATGTAGCAGGCCAGCATTTATGCTGACTTCCACAGAGATTGTGTTTTTATAAATCACAAGCAGATACTGGTTTCAGAACTATTCATCACAAGCTGTCTTCTGGTTTTGGTATTTTGCAACTCAGTTTCTGTTTCGGGGTGGTGATGAGGTATGATTTTGGTATTGGGAGGTTTTTGCAATAACTGATCTACTTCTCTAAACCAAGATTTATTTTCTTTGTATTTTGGGGGAGTATGGAGTAGGGATTCCAGCCTAACTCATTTGGCATATGGCGACTGGGATAGCTGTTGTTAAGAATCACATGACAACTCATGTTGCCCATGCTGTAATTCGGTGATGCAATTCACGTCTGACTCGGGAGTGAAACGTTTAGCAGCAAATCCATCCTGAGAATCCTGGAACTGTCCAAGACCTTTCCAGAAGAAGCCCCTTACAGTAGCAGCCTCTTAGGGCCCCAGTAACCTCTACCCACAGTAAACTCTATGGCCACATGAGCAGAGTACTGCATATGTAGTGGCATGCAGGTGCACCCTAAGGTACTAATGAGGGTGCAAACCCCACCTCTGGACCAGGAGAAGCAATGACTGGAAGTGATCCACCACTAGGGATTTAGTGAAGGCTGTGTCATTTACCATGAAAAATGTAGCTCAAAAGACTGATAATTTATTTAAATAAAAACATTGTTTTTAGAACACATATACATTACATAGTTCTTGGATGACCATATTTCATACATGCGATATTCATAAATCATATAGATAGTACATTAATTATATTTAAGCAATGAGGCATGATCAGGGTTAATGCTCTGTGTATCACACTCTAGGGATGTAATGTGGCATGAGACATAGCCAAGTACCACATGCCCTTAGAGGGTGACTAACTGATCACCAGTGTTACCTCTGTTCATGTCTTAGTGATATTATAATAAAAATGTTTTTTAAGTCTTGTACCGTGTTCAGTATGTACTTAGGCTCTCTATGTTATCAAAAGAGTAACACAAGGCTGTTAGAATACTTATACAGTAGCTAATCAGAAGGCTCTATTTCTCAGACACTTTTTCTGATTATAAATACAGAGTTCATGTGGGCAAGACAAAGCAAGGCAAATGTATGAATTGAGCATCCCTTCCCTAGGGTTCAGGTCATGTCACAATTATAACGATAGTAAAAATCATCAAACATTTGTGGAGACAGCTAAAACAGCAATAAATAATGATTTACAATTGATACAGTAATTTAAAATGAAGATTAAGAACAGGAAACACTTCTTGAAAAATATATTTTTTGTTTTTTTTTTCTATACACAGTTTTTGCTCCTCTGAGCCCTGGCAGGCACTTGAGCCCTCCAAACGGAGAGACTGTCCCTCCAGCTCTGCCGCTCCCATACTATGTGGCCCCAGAAATTCCCCAATGAATTGTCCCCCACAGCAGGGCTGGGGGGAGGTTGCTGGCTTCTCCCTCCCTCCCCCCAGAGACCCAAACCAGACTCCAGGACCACTCCTGGGGCCAGCAGGCCATCATTGAGCCTGCTAGGCTCAATTTCCTGGTTTTCCTCCACCTCCACCGACTTGTACATCGGCTCAATCTTTCTGACCCGTATCCCCCTCCAGCCATCGCTAATGGGCGATCAGAGGGCGGGACAGCTATCCCTCCCTCCCCAAGAGAGGAGAGCAGTCCTCTGGATGCTCAATCCTCTCTTGCACCCAGCGACCTCAACAGCTCTGGGCTCGCTCCCCGAACCCAGGTCACTGGGCGGCGAAGGTGTGGTGTCTAGTGCCTCAACCCTCAGTGCCACTGGGCCGGCCGAAAAATATTATTTTTAAAGAGGTCTTGAAGGCCTCCGCCATGAGGGCAGATCTACAACACTGTGGCAAAATGTTCCTTATACTTAAACACACAAGTAGTCTGGATAGTCAGTGCAGCGGTAGGGTTACTGCCAGAGACGCCAGCAATCTGAATTAGGGAACATACTCATGGCATTTCTGGTTGACTGGGAAGGAGGATCAAGAGTCTCAGAGGATGCTATCCTTCTCTTCAGGGGAGGGAGGTCAGCAGTTTCGACATCTGTAGCGCCAGCTGGGTAACCACAGATGGTGGTGCAGCTGGGGACACTTGCTGAAGGGAGCATGCAGGTTGACTCTGAAATGCACGTCCATGCAGTTGTGTATGCATTCCATGGAGTCCTCACCTGCTGTGTTCCCGTAAGGGAAAGGGAAGAAAAGATACAAGAAGGAAAACCCAGGAGTATGGCAGACTAAGACACCAACACACTTGAGCCTTGCTGTACTTGACTAACTACAAGCCACCCACACTCCATGGACCTGCAAGGTGGGGGTCCTGCCTCTACCCTCCCTATGGAATTCACCATGTGGTGTGTGGCTCCCTGTGGACCCCTTGAGACTATGTAAGTGGTGCAGTAAGGAAAATATGGGTCTGGGAGGTAGTCGAGCAGAGAGGACATCACTGGTGAAAGGGAGTTAGCAGTAAAATAAGAAAAAACATTAATAAAATTGCATATAAATTCGACTGTAGACAAATACTCCTCTATGTATTGTCAGTGCTGACCAAAAGTCCAGCTCTTTTTCCGTCATCAAATGTTTGGGCACGTCATGAGAGGTTTTCCTTTTAATGAGATTAGTTTTGGTGTTGTAGGGCCAATGATTTTCTGTGATCGCGGAACTGTGGATTGAATCATGGAATCTGCAGTTTTGCATTATATAGAATTTCAAAATGGCTGATTATGGCTTTGCAAAATGGCGGCTTCGTGAAAAAGACCTTTCTTGTTGCATTCAGTGCACAAATGCACATGTTTTTCAGCTTTGCAGCATCTGGCCAATGAAATCCTTGCTTTCCCCTGCACCTCCGCCCCCTCCCCAGCCTACCTTCTCAGTGGTGGGTTGGCGCCAGATGCACGCAGTAGCCAGCAGCACAAGCAGTGGTTTTGGTCAGCATAAGAGTTGGGTGGTGAAAAAATCATTCAGGACCATGTGGAATTATTTGGAAATTGAATCAACTGTAACTTTATGGCTGTTTTATGTAGAGCAGTATTTTGTTTATAGTATCTGGCAACAAAGATCTCTCTGGTGTGCCATCATTTCTTTGGCCGTTTGACTCGTGCTGAGACACAGAGTAGTAGTGAGGCAGTGAGCACTCCTCCAGGGCCACGATTCTTGGGAACCAGTTCATGGTTGGGGGTGTTTATTTGAATTGCCTGATTTGCCCAACTGCTAGAACAGGCTTGTGATGAATTTTAACTCCTTCAGGCTGCAAACGAAATTTGAAATCCATTTTCCATGGAGCAGCCCAGCTCCTACATCACATCTGCTCTGTGCTGTGTAAAGGGGTGTGGGGGGCAGGTGAGAGATACTACTGCAAACTCTCATTGTTGATGGAGCAGGAGGGGAATGTGAGATTTCATGGAGTTTGTTTTGTCAGGAATATAGTGCATGCAGTGTTTATTTTCTCGTTTAATCTTCATTACAACTCCTTTTATTTTTTTAAACTGGGAAAAATTGAAATTTTTAATGGGGCAGAGGGTGTATTTGGTTGAGAATAGCTAGCTTGTAGCAGCAGAGGGGTATATATAGTACTGTAAAGGGAATTTGCCTCATCCTGTACTGTAAAGGCAATTTGTCTCATCCAGAAAGAAGGACAAGCCAGGAGTACTGCCCTTTAACAATCCAGTGTCCAGATTGAGGGCTTCTCCTGTCAGTATACATTTCAGCTCTGCTTTTTTGCCAGTCTGTACCTAATATTAAGAATTCTGGTATATAAGTGTATGTCTCTTGCTGGGTTACCACTTTTCTAAAGGATTTGTAACCAGGGTCCTCAAGGGCTCACCCTAAATAGCGAGGAGACCAGCCTGAGTTAGCATGTAGATTGATTTATTTGTTTATTGAAATGTTTTCACTAGGTGAACATACAGAGATACATCATACTCTCATTTAAAGAAGCAACCTGGGGAGGCTCACATAAGGCAACCTATAAGCAACATTATGTGTTAACAGTTCTACAGACAGGTGATACAGAGAATGGTGGATGGGCAACTATGCACAACCAATGTGTTCTGTCACAGTTGGGTTCTGATTCCCTATGATCGTGAGAGTGAAGCTCAAGATGTCCATGGGAATCAGAACCGATTCCCTATGATCGTGAGAGCGAAACTTGAGATATCCATGGGAATCCGAACCCCAAGGTGGCAGAACACACAGGTAGTGCATAGAGCTGCACATCCTGTATTTTTATAGTGTACAATGCCCCCCAAAATAGGTGACACAGTGGGGTGATTTTCCATTTAATATAACATTTACAGTTTCTCCCTCGCAAAGTTCAAACACATCGTACCTCTAATAGTCTTTGTGTCACATTTCATTTGAGCCTGTAACTTTATATATCCCCCTTCAGGTGTAGGCCATTGGCACACTGTCTATGTCAGACCACTGAGCCTGTCCCCTTCATCCCCCCACCCCCCCCATCCAGTTGAGCCTAGTCTGCTCAACAGTCCAAGGCAGGAACTCTCTCTCTCTCTCACATCAGGAGCTACACACTTATGCTCCAATTTTCCCCATATACAGCCCTCCACCGAATCTTCCATCTTTCAAGCCCCCCCCAGTCTTTAACAGTCAGTATTGGCTTACAGTGTTCATTCCTGCTGCCACCAGTGCGGTGGACCAAAGGCGGGAGGCATCCTCAGTCATCCATGCCCACCACCCTCAGCTCCTCACACCTACCTGGCATGCTTCTGGATGAAAATTATTACAAGTCATTTCACGATCCTGCCAGCACTTCTGCATGTGACTCCATGCGACATCTCAGAGCCACTTGTACCCATCTCCTGCAGTACGATAACAGCACATCCCTCTGGCATCCGTAAAACTATGTCTTTGGCAGACCTGTATGGCATTGGCACCTCCTGGTAGTTCAGCAGTCAGTTTCTGTACAGATCTGTACACATCCATGTGGTCAGTGCCATTTTGGATTGCATAGCCACCTGCACACACGTGGTTGCAATACACCTGGGATATCTTGTATTTTACAGGCATGTCTAAACTATAGTTCCCTTATCCTATTATTCCTGGGCCATTCATTTATTCCCGAGGTGATGGGATGTTAATTAAGAGCAAATCAGACGGTGATGGTCCAGTCCAGAATGTGCCATATTTCCCCCAAGGAGAAAGTGTTTGTCAGTGCTAGGCTGATTATTATCCAGGTCTGTCATGAACTGATTTAGCTTATCTGCCTCCCAGCAGGTGTAGGTCACCCTTTCTCTCCAAATGCACACAATGGCTGGGTATACACATTGGAAATCCACTTTCCTCTTCCTCAAAGCATCCAGAATCAGATTCAAGAGCTTTATCCTGCGCTGCAGTTTCTGAAAAAAGTCCTGATGAACGTATAACTGGGCTCCCTCATAAACAATTTCTTATGACAGGCACCTAAATTAGCTTGCCTGCCTGCAAAATGATGGGGTCTAAGAACTATCTGCTGAGGTGGGTCCACTGGTGGGGGCTTAGAGGTGAGGGCCCTATGTGTGTTCTCTTTGTTTTAAATCCCCCCCTTTCGGCTGCAGCCCCAAGAGCTAAGGTAAGACTGAAGCACAAAAGTGCTCTGCACTTTGTCCCTCCTTACCTTCCAGGAGACCCCAAAATCAGAGATTACTGTGGCGTAGGCAATTTTCATGGTAATCAAGCTATTCCCTTAATTTTTCAATCTCTTTCTCTAGTCGTGCCATTCTCTCAGGCAGAGGATTCACTTTGTCCGTAGTCATAGAAACTCTGTGCTTGACCTCCACCAGTTGTTTTGCCTGACCTGCTGCTTGTTCTGTGAGTTCAGCCAGCTTTCCTGTAACAGCATCCAACTTTGGGCTCAGGGCAGCCAGTACTTGTTTCATTACAGTGCACCTTAAAGCCTCCATTTCCAGGGCCAACAGTGTGACTGTCCCACGGCCTTCTTCCTGCACTACCAGCATTCTTTCTTTGCACTTTGTTCTACTCTTTGAGGTGGATTCCCAGTGGCTGAAGCCAGATACTAATCCATGATAAGTTTAGAAAGCTTACTGATCACTTTTTAAGTTTGTTATAATGCTAGAACGGCTTTTTATGAACTTTTAAAACGACGCAGAGATGGAGTTCAGGATATGAATGTCCTGCTGGTTAGCTGCTCAGCAGTGCCCCCAATCTGTTAATTGTTGTTTAATAATACCTGGTATTGTGTACTTATAGAAATATTAAATGATCTAACATATGAACATATGAAAAATGCCAGCAGACGCAGGACTTAAGGTCTGTCAAGTCTGCTCGATTGTGCAGCTAGCAGTGTGTTACTCCGCAGCTGCCACCCCCGTCCAGTAGTGACCTTTCCCTTGACCTTCCCCTTGAACCTGTACCACCCCTTCTTAAAACTGGCCACCTACTTTAATGTTACCACTTTCTTCAGGAGTGCATTCCACCCAGCCACCACCCTTTCCATGAAGTAGTGTCTTCTCATTTCCCTTTTGAACTGTCCCCCCCTCCAGTTTCAGAAATTTTTCCCCCAGTGTTTCTCCCTCCCTTTAATCTAAAAAATACCCTCTCTACTAACCTTGTTCATGCCCCGCATATATTTGAAGGTTTCGATCATATCCCCTCTATCCCTCCTCTCCTCCAGGGAGTACATGTTGAGCTCCCTCAGTCTGTCCTCGTAAGGTTTGTCCTCCATTCCCGGGATCATCTTGGTGGATCTGCGCTGGACCCCCTCCAGTAATCTGACATCTTTCCTTAAGTAGGGCCACCAGAACTGCATGCAGTACTCTAGGTTTGGTCTGACCAGTGACCTGTACAGTGGCAAGATGATCTCCCTCCTCCATGAGGTGATGCCCCTGGCAATACACCCCAGCATCCTATTGGTCTTAGCAGCTGCCTTCCTGCACTGTGCTGAGTGGTTCATTTGCCCCGTGATTACCACCCCTAGATCCTTCTCCTCCTTCTCCTCCTCCTCCTCCTCTGTATTGGATAACTGTATCCCTCAGTCTATAACAGAACTTGTGGTTTCTGGCTCCCATGTGCAAAACCTTGCACTTCTTTGCACTGAAACCCAGCTGCCATGTGTCCGACCAGTGTTCTAGTTTATCCAAGTCCTCCTGCAGTCCTAGCCACCCCTCTGTGCTGTCCACCACTACTCTGATCTTTGTGTCATCTGCAAACAGGCTGATCTTGTTACTAACTCCGTCTGCAATGTCAGCAGTGAAGATGCCGAACGGCACTTGACCCAGTACTGATACCTGTGGAACCCCACTTGTTACAGCCCTTGGGGATGAGAGTTCCCCCTTACAACAACCCTCTGCTGCCTGTCTCGCAGCCAGTTTTTGACCCACTCCACCATTCTCTGCCCTACCCCCAGACGACCCAGTTTGCTAACCAACCTCCCATGTGGCACTAAATCAAAGGCCTTGCTGAAGTTCAAGTACAGGACACCACATGGCCCTTGTCAATAGCCCTTGTTACCCAGTCATAGAAGTCTACCAAGTTTGTTTGGCAGGATCTGCCAGTGACAAATCCATGCTGTCTGCTGTCCTGGAGAACATTCTCCTCCAGAAAAGTTACAAGCCTCTCTTTGAGGATAGTCTCCATGAGTTTCCCCACGATGGAGGTGAGACTGATCAGCCTATAATTCCCTGGCTCGTCCTTGGGCCCACCTTTATGGATGGGCACCACATGTGCCATCCTCCAGTTCTGGAGCATACATCCAGTCCTCAGGGAGGTTGTGAACACGTCTGCCAGCAGTCCTGCTAGGACCTCTGCCATCTCCCTCAGCACTCTGGGGTGTATGCTGTCCAGACGTGGTGCTTTATCCACCCTCAGTGTTCTAAGACCCTCTAGCACTCTGCTGTCTGGTATTTCCATCTCTGTTGATTCAGTCCCCCCATACCCACTGTTCCCTTCCCTGGCGGCATTGGCCCCTGCTTTTCCCTGGTAAATACAGAGCAAAAGTAGTCGTTGAGCGCTTTTGCTTGCCCCACCCTATTCTCAGCTTACCCGTTGGCCACCTTAATCCTAACTATTTTGATCTTTACAGCTTCTTTTCTCCTTCACGTATCTGAAGAAATCTTTCTCGCCCTCACCTATCCCTTGTGCTAGCCTAAACTCCCTTGCTGCCTTGGCTGCCCTGACCATTCTACTCACCTCTCTTGATTTCTTCATGTACTCTTCCCTGTCTTCTGCTTTTTTTGGATCTCATGTATTTTGCTGAAGGTTGCCCTCTTTTCCTTAACACTTGCTAATACCTCCCTACTTAACCAACTCGGCCTTCTTGATCTGGCCTTCTTGCTTTGGATCTTAGAACACGAGTTTGTGGCCTCTTCTTACCCAGTTTTTATAATCCCCCATTTCTGACTGGCATCCATGCATGGTCATAAGTAGGTCAAATCATAAACACCTCGTGTTCTCAAGCTGATTTAACCACTTTGATTGGCAGCCCATATTTTCTAAGTTTTATTTTTTTCTATTATACATTTAGTACTATGTGTGGTATTCTTGTAAGTTTTATCCAGAAATGAATAATTCTTATCTCCTCAAGTGTTTGCAGTTTCACAGCTTCAATTATACCCTAGTCATAACAGCACAAATATTTTTTGGTGTTTTCAATAAAAATTAATACATTTTTGAAGCAATCATTTCAAGTCTTTTGGATTCTATCGGCCCTCAGAATTCAACAGCATAGAATGCCTGCAAAATTCATTTAGCCCTTACAGCTTCTAATATAGAGATTACAGATCTTCCTCTGTACAGCATTTTTTGTTAAGTATACGCAAGGCCGATGCTGTTTGTTCAAGTTTTATTTTTAGTTTATTAAGGTGAGTGGTCCATTAAGCATTGCTGTTGAATTTAATCCCACATACTGAAAATGTATTGTGTCTTAAAGTTAAATGTTTTGGACTTAAAATCATTACTATACTCTTTGAAATATTTACTAATAATTTTAACTTATCACAATGGTTTTTCTAAAGTTTCAGCTTTTCCTATAAACCTCTCTTACTCAATAAGAGAAGTGTCCGGTCACCCGCATAAGCTAATGTGGCATAAGGCAAGTTTACTGTCCTGGAAGAATGAAAATCTTCAAGATCCATTTTCTCAATGGTCTAGTTTATACAAAGGTTGAAAACAGTTGTAGCCAGAACACATCTGTGATGCACCCCCTGTTTGTTTCAGATTTGTTAGTACGATTTTGTTGTGTATCGTATATTAGTTGAGTCCAGGTAGTACTATACAACAACTAACTTTTTTTTAGATAATTCCTAAAGAAGATCTGTGGTCGAAAGGTTGATTCTTACTCTATTTTCTATTTTCAGTATGCATTTAATATTACCATTTTTTTTCAGACAGCACACTGATACGGTACTTTAGCACTATATAACATTCTGATTATTAATATATGGTCTTGTGGTGTCAGAATTCCACTTAAGCCAGTCAGTGGCAAGATGTGTTTTCAGACACTAGAAAATGTTCTGTTCAGGGCAATAAGACCAACAACCTGGAGTGTCCTACAGTGCTTATAAAATTGGTTTAGAATAGTAAAAAGTAGCACTAGAGATGGTATTGTTATGATTTTTTTAAAGTAATAACTTTTTCCAGTTGTTTCATTTGTGGGGTCCAAAAACTGATTCACAGTATCATCTGTGAACAACTCAAGGCTAACTGGTAGAAAGTCTAACATTTTTATTTCATTATTGTGATGCAGAAAATTCAGACTGCCAACTCTGATTGTGTATGCAAAAAAAAAAACTACTTTATTTTTTTCCAACGCAAAATAAAAGAACATTGTATAATTGCAATTTACCACGGCAAGGGTGTGGGTCACACTAGGATTTACAATGCCCGGTGTGTTTTGCTCACTCAGCCTGTCAGCCTCGTGACCAAACAACACACCACGTGTGTAAATCCTAGAACCCAATAATCTTGCCATGTGGTAGACTGCTTAATTATGAACTGGAGATTGTAATTGGAGGAAGCTGATTGGACAAGAGGTTTTTGAAACCATGATGATATCAGGCTACATCATCACGGCTTCAGAAAACCTCCTGCCACCAGCCTCCTCACTCCCAGCACAACATTTTCTATGTCCCCACAGGCGAAGCAAGTCAGACCTCCACTGAGACGGTATTAAAAAAAAAAAAATAAACACATCCTCACAACTGTCCACCCCCCTTACATGTCGCCCAAAGCACACACCCTGCAAACACAAAAAAAATCTTTTTCCTGTCATCGTGGCAAGTGCTTCCTTTGAGAGCGCCAAGTACTGCTCGTCCTCGCTGCCATGCTGCCTCACGCCAAACGGCAAAATCTACAACCCGCTCCTCTACAATACCAGGCTTGACCCTTACCTTCTCGCTTTCCTCAGAAGCATGGCACGACTCAAATACTGCAGGCAAAACGCATTAGATCCAACTGATCTTAGGACACATCTAAAAAAAAACTTCTCTCATCTTGCGGAGCTGCGGTGTATGTTGATATGCACTTTATTGTCCACCCGGCTATCTCCTTTTAACATCGTGATTTTGGCATAAACAAACAAAAACATCTTCACCTCCTCAAACAAAAAAAGTTAAACAATATCAACGTGGTCGAGTAAACTAAACTTCTGGGGGGGGGTTGGGGGAATGAATACCACATCAATTAAGACTGTAACAAAATCATCATGCAACAGCACCACCTACTGGCCAAAACATGACATACACAAACTTTTTTTTTAAATGTCTACCTACACTCATATAAAAACACTATTAAAATATTTTAAAATTTTCTTTTTTTACACTAAATGCATAAAATATCAATTGATCCAGTTCATAATAGCAATAAGGCACTCCAGGGTGTGGTATATCATGGGATATCGTCACTTCTTGGACGGTTGGACGCACTTGGTCTGCGGCCTCGTGCCCAACCACCCGAGGCGTGATGATATCCCATGATATACCACACCCTGTCATGCCTTATTGTTTAATTATACAATGGGCTAAAAAATACTGGCTTGTGATTGGCTAGCTGGCATGATTTACAACGTGTAAATCCTGCCATCACCCCATGGGAAGAAGTGCCAGCCAGCCAATCCCCTCCCCCATTTCACTCCGGTACCAAACTTTAAAGCTGCCCGCTGCCATATTGTTTTCTCTTGGTAACTGGTGATGTGTTGAAACTCTACTGTACTATGATTGTATGCTTACTATGTTTTGTACTATTGTGTATTTTTCTGCCATTGTCTCTGTAATATTAGCAATACTGTTTACATCACAGAACATTGTGTAGATTTTTCCTTGTATGGTTGATTACTTTTGAACTATACCTGGTATATGTTTTGTCTGCCAATTTTGTATTGTAACCTCCTGGGTCGTGTCTGAAAATAGTCATATTTTGTGGCTATGACACCTTACCCAGTAAACAAAAACTAAATAAATAAATAAAACTCCAAATAAATAAATGAAAACTTCTCTCCGTTACTTCCCTACATTGTATAATCACAATATACCGCAATAGGAGGTTGGTGGGTGATGGCAGGATTAACCCACACTTGGTGTGGTTTCCTCACTTGGCTAGTAGCCTCGTGAGCAAACCACCACACCAGGCATGGGTAAATTCTGCCATCACCCACACCCTCTTGTGATATATTGCTTAAGTGTCTTACATGAGGAAGATAGAGAAGCTTCTGCCACTGCGGTGGGCGCTAACTGTATCCCAGGGTGCCTGACATTGGGGAGCCTCATTAGGCTTGAAGAGGAGGACCACTTGCTGCTTCACAAGTTTAGCCAAACTGAAAAACAAATTGCTCGTCACTTCACAATTTATGCACAAAAAAAAATCAGAGGATCAATAATTTTTTTTGTTGTAGCCTAAAACACAGTTTTGTAACAAAATGACTAGTGCATGTAGAATAGACAAATCAGCATGATTTAATCAAATAAGCATGCTGGGGTTCAGATTCAGTCATTCTTTGTACTTCATTCACTTGACGCAGATGACACAAAGATCTGCAACAGGGTGGACACATTAGAGGGGGCAACAACAGTAGAAGAGGATCTAACATGCTTGGAAGCATGGTCTAGAAACTGGCAGTTGAACTTCAATGCCAAAAAGTGCGAAGTCATGTACATGGGGAAAAGAAACCCAAACAGACCATACACACTGAATGGAGATCAATTGACAGCAATAAAACTCGAATGGAACCTTGGAGTACTGATTTCTGATATCTTAAAAGTAGGAAGGCAATGTGAAAAGGCGGCACAAAAAGCTAGTGGCATCCTCGGGTGTATAGGCAGGGGTGTTTCAAGTAGAAAATGAGAGGTGGTAATGCTACTTTACAGGACATTGGTGAGGTCACATCTCAAGTACTGCCTACAGTTCTGGAGGGCACACCTCAGAAAGGACATTGATCGCCTGGAGGCAGTGCAGTGGAGGGCTATGAAAATGAGGAACGGCTTACACCAGGAACAATATCAAGCTAGACTAAGGCACCTGCAATTGTACTTCCTTAAGCAGAGAAGAAACAGTGAGGATATGATAGACACCTTTACATACATGAAAGGGATAAATCAGGTAAAACAGGGAAACCTATTCAAAGAAAACAAATCACCACGAACAAGAGGACACAATATGCACCTAATAAGAGGTAGATTCAAATCCAACCATAGAAGGTCCTTCTTCAAAGAGCCAGTAGTGGGACCTTAGAATAGTCTTCCCATAGCAGTAGTGAAATCTAAGACTGTCACGACATTCAGGTTAGCTTGGGACAAGTACTGCACTAATCTAGGAAAATAAGGTAGGGGCGTAGTCGAAATGGGCAGACTAGATGGATCTCATGGTCCCCTTCTGCCGTTACATTCTGATATTCCTATATTGACTTCCTTCTTGGAGTTTAAAAATAAGATATGGTCATTGCTGCTTGGTTCTATGTACTGTGGTTGTAAATAGGTTATTTTACTATCTATCAAAGTACTACTGCTTTGATCAGTTTTAGCTATTTGTTTGTCTGGTCAAATGACATAGAACCTTTGAAAATGGACAGTTTTGCTAAAAGGTTCATTCCAAGCCAAATAAAATTGAAAACTGAATTCTGCATACATCATGTAGGACAGTGATAAACATATTGGGATAACAGATCATTGGTCTCATATGTCTCCTAGGTTTTTATGAGCAGAGTTCAGCAGTCTGCATCTTGTTGCTTGCCTTTCTCTCAAAAGTTATATCCATTTATTTTTCTTCCTGTACAGTACACTTCAAGTTTAGTCTTGAAATCTGTCATGCTTTGGCTACCTGCTACATCTATTGGAAGGCTATTCCAAAACAACAGCACCCATTGAGAAAACCACATTCCCCTTTTTTGGTATGACTCAAATCACCCTTAAGTTGCAGTAGATGTGACCTAGTATCAGGTTGTAGAGTTCTTGTTTCCAACCCTATACAGTCCCATAGGTCATAGTTATAAAAAGCTCCATAAACTAGACATAAATCGCTTCTCAATCTGCAGTACTCCTGTATATATAGCCTTAGTTTGTCCAGCCTTTCCTAATATCCCAGGTTTTGCATGCCTGCTATAATTCTAGTCACTTTTCTCTGAACCCCCTCCAAAGTTTTAATCCCTATCTTGGAATATGGTGCCCAAAACTGGCTGCAGTGGTGCAAATGTGGCCTCACTAGTGAAGTGTACAGTGGCACCATCACTTTTTTTATCCCTGCTATTTATGTGTCTACAAATGTAGCCCAGTATACCATAACATTTCTTGGCGTTCACTCTACAGTGTTTTAAAGCTTAAATCATCAGTTACAGTAATTCCCAGATCCTTCTCGTCAGCTGCTTCTCTTAATACCTTTTTTAGTACATGCCATTTTTTTGTTGTTCCTTCCTTAAATGCATTACCAAACATTTGTCGACATTCAAATCTAGCTTATGTTTGTGGGCTCAAAGTTCAAGTGTAGAAAGTTCCCTCTTAAGGTTATCAGTTTCAGAGTTGTTACTGACCACCGAATCTATGTTGGAGTTATCGGCAAATTTTGAAAGCCAGATGGTCCCTTAAAAGTTATGTAAGATGATAGTGGCTGAATGAGAGGTACAGAGAACTTGGGAGGTTATTGCAGAGGTTCAGAGTGCATTGGAGAAGGCTTTGGAGCCCCAGTTGTTTTTGCAGTGGAAACTACCAGAAGGATTTAGTCAGATGACATCTGGTTCCTGGGACAGAGTTTCTTATACAGGAGCTCTGATAGGGGAGAGGAGTTAGTGTAGAGCGATGATTTGTCTGTTAGACATCTGAGTAAATAGCCTCCTCAGGTGGTGAGGAAGAACCACTGTAGACGGGACTATTTGTTTTGCAGTTAATTCTTTTTATTGAAGATTTCATAAAAACATAGAACAAACATACAAGAATATTAACAATATAAACATATACTGCAACATGCAGACTGGTGGTCGGTCTTGCAATAAACTTTAAACAATATTAATGCAGACTCAGGTACACGTATACAGAATAAGGCAGAGGGCTAATAAATCAGCTTAACAAAAGTCAGATAGACTAACTATGTAGTAGTGCAGTAGTAGTTTTTATTTATTTGGCACCCAATCCCACAGGCTCTGGGCACCTCATAAATATATACAACTGTATACAGCAGCACAATGAACAGATTAAAAATTGTAGAAACTGATTACTTTATGTTAATAGATAGTACAAGTCATTGCAGTGGGTTATTGAAAACAGGTGGTGCTTTAACCCTCCCCTTAAATACTTCAACTGAAGGGGCCTCCCTAAGTTCATAGAGTAGCTGATTCCAGAGAACTGGAGCTGCCACCACAAAAGCCTGGTCCCCAGACATCTTTAGATGAGGGCCACCTTACAGGAACAAAGGGGGCGATCAGGAGCATATGGATGCAGGAGTGCTTTTACGTAGCCTGGCCTTAGATCCTGTAGGGTATTGTATGTTATCAAACTTATCATGAAGGAGATGTGCCACCTCACAGGCAGCCAGTGCAACATCTGTAGCGCAGGAGAGATATGCTCGGAGTGAGAAGCCTCAGCAATCAATTGAGATATGGCATTTTGCATCAGCTGCAAATGACACATCAAACCTCCAGATAGCCCGTGGTAAAGAGCATTACAGTAGTCCAGTCTGGATGTAACAAAGGTGTGCACTAGTATTTTCAGGTCTTAGGACTAATACGGGGCTTGATTCTGGTGACATTTCTATGATGGAAAAATGTACCACAGACCACAGTTGACACCCGGGATCTGATATTCAAAACTTAGCTCAGGCAGTAAGGGATGTTTGCCCACACTAACCAGGTTTTGCACCTGATTGTTGGGTGGGGTCTAAATTCAGACACCTACCCCCAGCATAGGCAAAACACATTAGTGCCTGAATGCTAAGTTACTGCTGTACTTGCAAATGAAGGGGTTGTCCCCTGCTTATTGGTGCAGCGGCATATTCAGAGGTTTGCACAGGCAGTAACTGCCACCTGAATGGGCGCAAATTACCATTTTTGAAAACCCCGACATAATGGGGAACAAGAACCTGGTGGTGAGCAAAGAAACTGCAGCCTTCTGCACTGGCCTGTTGAAGCAATGACATCCCTGGTATCCAGTGGCCCCTCCCTGCCCTCTGATCCTGTCCCCGTAAAATTGTCATTACTCCCTGGTGTCTAGTGGCACCCCATCTCCAATCCCCATCCCCCTAATACATTATATATACCCTGGTGCCTAGTGGCACCCCCCTGCCCTCCAATCCCTGTGCCTATAATATATTATTCTCTGGTGTCTAGTGGCACTGTCCACCTCCAATTGCTTGCCACTGTTTACTTAAAGAATTCCTTGGTGTCCAGTGGAATTCCCTGCCCCTGAGCACTGGTCCCAGAAAAGAACTCATATGCACCGGCATGTAGCGGCCCCCTGCACCACTTGCATAGGTACACCACCCTGCCATCCTCCTTACCATAGTCGCCGGTGCTGCAGGAAACCGATATAACCACTGGCACATCCCTCCTCTCACCACCTCGGTCAGCTGCCGCATGGGCTGACAAGGAGCATGCATCCTTTGTACTGTAAAGGGAGCATGTGTATGGTCTACACGAGACAAGTTGCAGACATAGCCATTAAAGTGCAAGAGTACTCAAATCTTCATCTTTATTTCTATTGGGGAAGATCAAAGTAACCAGGGTTCATCATGTCTTGCACACACACACACACACACACACGTTGATTGGCCATCTTCTTTTGTTAAAGGAGGATGGGCAAGCAGTATCTGAGGAAATGTAGAAACAAATAGACACAGATTTTTTCAGTGACATAGATCACTTCTTCAGACCCTTCATATTTGATGTGCAACCTCTATGCACCTACATTACTATGCTTCAGAATAACTGAACTTTGCTTGTAATAACATGCAAAATGCCATTTAAATGTTGACCTTTATCAATCAATCAATCAATCAAAGTCTTTATTTAACCAGGCAATCACCGTTGTGCAAGTTCATTTTCAAGGTGGACCTGGGTTTGTCAACAAAGAACAAGGGACAATATACATGGGATGCAACATACAAATAAATAATAATAAAAATAAAGTGAGATACAATAATACAGTATATACAAAGTATCAGCAGGTAGCATTGACAGTAGTATATGTTTGGAACAGAAGATATAGCTAGTTTTGGGTAGGACACAATTTTTCATATAAGTAAAGAAATATACATATCAGGTGCACCGAACACAAATAAAACCTAATATAAAAAGATATATAGTGATACGGTATTGAGAATTTAGAGCTGGAACCAGGGTCAAAGGAATGTGGAAGGGACAGATATGGGGGGCAGAAAAAGGGGAGAGGGAAGAGTCAGTTATAGATGTGATCAGTCTTTTAACAGTAGTAATTACAGTGTGCTTGGACTTATAGGAGTCACTATTTAGGGTAGACAGGCACAGGACTCCTTATTATGATGTAGATATAGAGATTTAAAAGCTGCTAGGCTGATGGGGTGAGTTAATTTCAAAGTTTTTTGTAGCTTGTTCCACAGTTGAGGGAGCATAAAACTGATGGCTGCTCTGCCAATGCAAGATTTTGCTTTGTAAACATAAAGGTAGATATATGAGGTGCTTCTCAGGGCATACTTCCCCAGAGTGCACAAAGGTAAACAGACAGAGATATACTGGGGCAGTTTATTTGAGATAACTTTATGAAAGAGGTGACATTCATCGGCTGTCGTAAGGGAACCTTTGGTGGTAATATGACTAAGGGTAATTGAATCTAAGAACAGTAATATTTTTCCTAAATTCAGCTTAATGTCTGATGGATGAAGGTGGTTGTGGACTGTACAGTATAGGAAATGCAATACTGACAAGGCTGATGGATGAACTTGGTGATGATGGTTGTGGTGGAACATACAGTGTAGGAAGCACAATACTGAAAAGGCTGAACTTTTTGTTAGCTCAGTAGGCAACAACCTGTTTAGGCAGTTGTCAACAGCTGTGTGTGGGTGTTGAGCAGAATGGCTGCCACTACACGTTTACATTCATGTCATTACTGTACCAGTCCCTTTCATTGCTTGTAAAGTGCTTGGTGGTACAATGTGTATGAAAAGTGCAACATAAATGTCAATTCTGCTTCTTCTACTTGTATTTTATGCAGCTTTTAATGCACTTTCTAAATGAGGTCTGAAAAAGGGATGACTTGTTTAACAACATTGTATCACTGAAACCTCTAGGTATTGAGTCATCAGTATTTTTAGGCTGCTGCTGGCTTTCATACTCTAATAATAACTCACTATGCCTGGGCAATGTGGAAGGTCACCTCAACAAGGGTGATGTCATTGCTCTGATGTTGGCATGAACATTTGCCTTCCTGGTACACTTAATGACTCTTTCATCTTACCTCCAATTTTCCTGCCTTTTAAGTTTGTTGGTTGTGTACTTGCTGGTGCTATCAGACGTATGGTGCTTGAAAGTGATGTGGAGTGTTTGTTCCTTACATTAGTTTTCTTATGGTAGCACTAAGTCAAGCTCACAAAAGTGAGCTTGATGCTGCAGTTCCTGAGAATGAGACAGACAGAGATGCAACTTAACAGTTTACCTGTCAACTGGAATAGAATTAGGGGCACCGCAACACTGATTATAAAATGTATAGGTTTAGAACTCAGAACATGTCCAGGGCCAGGCAGGGCCACTCACAATTATGAATAGCTGGACTGAGAAAAAAAAAGATGCAGAACTACATTACTAATTTTGTGTTATTTTAAAGCCCTTCAATTATTACAATGCAGTGAGATTTGTTCTTTTACAAGTTCTACATTTGGTCATAACAGGATTCTGGGGTTCTCCTGGGCCTGAACTACAATAATCTGAGATGGACCTTATAAAATATTATAAAATGGGTACAGAGCATTCCAAAACTTGATTGGCAAAGGAGCTCAGAACTCAGTGCGATATCCCAGCACAATAGCCCTGGAAACAGATCTGTGACCTCACTGGCCTTTTCCATATGAAGTAGACACTGCTGTATCAATACATCTCAATTCACTTATTCCTGCAAACATTCTTACTGGGGTTTTATGTGATATTGGCAAAAATTAAACTGCAAAGAGCACTTCAGCGAATGCAAAAGGCAGAAGCCAAAAATAGTCCAGGTGCAAAATATCGAGCATCAAAATAGTGACTCTGCATGCTTGTGGGGAGAGCTGCCCATCACACCCCCAAATAAACTAAAATAACAAACTCTAAGATTGCACTGTTTCCAAACAGTGTACGCTATCTAATCAATATTTTGTGATGCTCGCCATTAATGCACACCTGCTATTTCCACAGGTGCTCAAACTGAGTCGCTCACTTTGAGTTGCCCATATTACAAGACACCCTTACTAGTAGCACCATATGCTGTCGGAACCATCCATTGCCTAACCTAACCCAAAATGGCCACACAAAATTGAATTAGTTAAAAATTGCAGCATCCACAACCTATTGACCAAATAACAAAATGACAACAGCTCAGTAGGGCTACTTTTCCTCTTTCTCCTTTGTTTACTTTTTATATTGTTTACTAATTTAAATTAAAACATGCTTTTTTAATCTTTTCTTTACTAATCCGAATAGAGCCACTTCATGATTGTAATAAGATACTCCAGGACTGGATGATTCACCCAAGGATGCTGAAAGAGATTCACCAGGCAGAAGTCTTCCTTAGAAGCAGGAGAAGCTCACTTCACAAGGGTGGGTGGGGAGGTGATAGGGAGGACCCAGGGAACTACAGATAAGTGAGCCTAACTTCCATAGTTGGAGAAGTTATTGGAAACTATTGTCATGTCAGTGAGCACGTAGTGGATTACCTGGAAGCAAATGCAGGAAAAGAGGCAGCATGGGTTTGTAAGCGCAAGTCATGTTAGGCAAATCTGATTGATTTCTTGGATTCAGCGACTCAAACATTGCACAGGGACCAGGTGATAGATATCCTTTACCTGCATTTCAGTAAGGCCTTTGATTCTGTTTCCCACTAAAGGATGCAAAAGTAGGTGAGAGATTTGGGGTTAGGAGATAAACTAACTAGGGGATAGGTAAATGGTTGGAGGGCAGGACCCAGAGAGTGGTTCTAAATGGTGCATTCTCTGGGATAAGGGAGATTACCAGTGGTGTACAATAGGGGTCTAATCTTGGACCCACCCACTTCAACATATATATAAGTGATATAGGTGAATGGTTACAGGGCAAAGTGTGTTTTTTGGTAGGCAACTCCAGACTTTGTGGTAGGATGGATAGTGAAGAGGGTGAAAGGAATATAAACAAGCATTTGTCAATGCTGAATGTTTGCTTGCTGGCATTGGCATTGGTAGTGTAGAAGTTACAGAGCTGCATAATATAAATGGCAGTGAAGTATTGAACTGAAGCCAACCCCACCAACCCCCTGCAGAGAGTGACAGGCATTGGGGTGTGCCTTTGGGTCGTCAGGCATAACGCCCGCCATTTTCACCACACCCTACCCTGCAGACACTGACAAGTGTCACGGTGTGCCTTGGGGTCTTTGGACCTTATGTGCACCCCATTCCATCAGGAAATACGATGAGATGGGTGCGGTAGGAGAATGGGGTGAACTTTGGGGTCAAGAGTCCAAGGCATACCGATGCCTCCTCACTGGCTGCAGGGTGTGGAATGGTATGAGCATTACAGGCAAGAATCCCAAGTCACACCCCTGATGCCTGTCATTCTCTACAGGGTGGGGCATTATGGTTGGAAACCCTAACACCTCAGGCATTCGTTGGTATTTTCACTCCAAATTTTCAACATGTTTTTGTGACCCCCACCTCATGAACAGTGGCAATATCAGTTTGTTAGCCGAAAGCTGCTTATGCACAGTGACTACGGCATTTAGCACCACAGGTGCAAAAACACATTCGAACAGGATGTGAAAAATGACAGCTGTACTGTTCATGGGGAGGTGTAAAAAATGGCAATGTTGCAAATCTGCAGTAAAATATAAAAACTGGTGAAATCCAAAGCGCGATAGAAACTGTGCAACTCATACGCCGTAATGTAATTAGTTTGGGGATTTTTTTACAGCAGATTGTCAACACAGGCATTTTGGGACCTCCGATCATGAACAGTGTCATTGTGATTTTCTTTATCTGTCTCCCGAACAATGATTTCCCACAGCAACCACGCATCTCTGCGCTGAAAGTGTGAAAACACATTTCGGCCATGTTGTGAAAAATGACAGCTGTACTGTTCATAAGGAAGTGTGGAAAAATGCCACTGGTGAAAATCTGGACTGAAAATATTACAAAGTCATGAACTTACGAGGGTGCATGGAAACTGCGCAATGCTCACTCGTAACACAGTCATTTTATGGACTTTTGTTACCAAATTTTCAACGTAGCCATTTTAAGACCTCTGCTCATGAACAGTGTAACTGTGATTTTCTTAATCTGTCCCAAACATTGCTTTCACATACCGACTGCACCATTGTGCGCTACATGTGCGGAAACACATTTGGGGCGACATATGAAAAATGGCAGCTGTACTGTTCATAAGGAAGTGTAATAAAATGGCAATGTGGAAAATCTGGGTAAAAATATAGAAAATTCACAAGCGTCTGGCGTGCGTAGAATTGCATAACGCGCTAATAAAACAGTCATTTTAGAATTTTTCACCAAATTTTCAACATAGCCATTATAAGACCTCTGCTCATTAACAGTGTCACTGTGATTTTTCTTAATGTGTCCCATACATTGATTTACACTTTCGACTGCGCCATTATTATGGCTAATGGTGAAGCATGTTTTAGGCAAGATGTGAAAAATGACAGCTGTACTGCTCATAAGAGGTGTGGTAAAATGGCAATGTTGAAAATCTGGAGTGAAAATATTGAAAATTCGCGAACTTACGAGCGTGCGTAGGAACTGCACAATGCACGCTCGTAAAACTGTCATTTTTAGGAATTTGTCCACCAAATTTTCAACATAGGCTTTTTGAGAGCCCACCTTATGAACAGTGGCAGTGTCGTTTCGTTACTCGGTCCTGAAAGGTGATTTCGCGCAGTGACTGCGAAATCACCCTTCGGGCCCGATTAACGCCATGACAGTGAGAGCATTCATGAGAAGGGGTCCCAAAAACCCCATGTTGAAAATTTGGTGCAAAAATTTCAAAAAATTCCTGAGATATGCAGCAAAGTTGAAAAAACCCTATCTATCCCGTTATACAGCTTACCGGCATTTCCTCAGTTCGCGGTTGGCTTTGAAGAGTGCAGACGTGTTCCCGGTCCACCGAAGATCATGGCACCGGAGTCCGGAGGTAAGTATGGGGTGAGGGTGTGAGGAGGCGGGTGTGCAGTGGGTGGGCGCGGCTGGGGTAGAGACAGCGAGGACCGCTTTTCAGTTTCAGGTTTTGTTTTTTTTAAATGGCGGCGGCGGGACGTTTGCCCACACAGGTGGGCTCCCAGCGCGGCACAAGGGACAGCTGGTGGGGGACATGGAGCTGACGGAGGATTGGGCACCTCTGTCGGCAGCATATGTTGCCACGCTGGGGTGGGCTCAGCGTGGCACCCTGTACTCTGGGGGCAGTGGAGCCGACGCAGGATTGGGCACCCCATCAGCTATACGATGTGGCCACGCTGGGGTGGGCACCCAGCGTGGCATATGGAACACTGTTTTGGGGCGAGCACAGCTGACGGGATTGGGCACCCCGTCCGCTACCAGTGTGTGTGTGTGGGGGTGAGCACGCAGTATGCGTTGTGTGTGTGTGTGTGTGTGTGTGTGTGTGTGTGGGGGCGCACATGAGCAGGCAATATCTTATAGCTGCTCACTGGAGCGGCGCTCCCTTTCAACTGTACTCCACTGCATTTTGTACTGCTGTCATAGACAGCTCCAGCAGGCATTGGAGAACTGCGGCCGCGCCTGCAAACACACTGACTGAATTGGAAGAGGGCTGCCACACCTCTGAAAACTCGGATGATGGCACTATGTTTCTTGCACATGCGTGCAAGCAAACATAAAAAGGATATAGAGAGTTTGGAAAATGGTCTAGCATCTGGCAGTTGAAATTCAATGACAAGAACTGCAAGCTCATGCATACTGGTAACGGTATTCAAAACTATAGTACCAGATAAGTATTGTAAAAAATATATCAGTCATGAGGAAAAAAGGGGGCTTCAGGATAATCATTAGTGACAGTATGAAGTCCACCTTCCAATGCCACAAGGTACAGTATTTGCAAAGCCAATGAAATGATGGGATGTATAGGTCAGTAAATTACCTCCTGCGGGAGGGGAATGATTTGCCACTTTATAGATCTCTGATGAGGTCTCACCTTGTGTACTGTGCTCAATTCTGGGGTCTGCACCTAAAAATGATAGGAATAGACTGAAGAACATCCAGTGGAGGGCCACAGAAATGATCTGGAGGCAACAGTGATAATTGCATGAGGAATGACTGGAGAGCCTTAATTTGCACTCTATGGAGGCAAGGAGGGGATGGAGGATAAGATAGACATCTTCTAGTTTTTGAAAGAATACAAAATGGTCTACCACTCTGAACTGTTTTAAGTGAATAAGAATTCCACCAAAAGGGGGCTTAACCTTAAAGTGGTGGGTGGCAAATTCAAGAAGGACATAAGGAAGTTCCTCTTCAAAGAGAGAGAGTGGTAGATAAGTGGAATAATGTTGGTCAGTCTGGGCAGCATTGCCAGGTTCATTACTGGCTGAGATGATTTCAGAGGGCTTACTAAAGAAAAGAAATGGGAGGATTAAAGGGCAGTAGCTTCAAGGGAGGATTCCAGACTAGACTGGATTGGCTGTGTGTCTTTATCTGCTCATACATTTCTGTGTTTTGTTGTTTCAGTATTTGTACTGTGATCATGGCAGTTCTCAGGCAGTAGAAGCACTCAGCCTTCAACCCATCCAAGGTATGCCATTATCCCAGCACAAGGCACATCCTAGCATGCTTTATTGCTTAAAAGGATTTCACACTGTTGGAACGTATGGCTTAGATATGGACTTGAGCGACTAATACTTTTGGTATTAGAAGTACTGTGAGCCAAACAAAAATTGCATTGATACTTATGTAACTAGCGTCTGTCTTCACTCAGCTCGAGGCCAGTTACTAGAGGGTTCTCAGCTTGACCCTGAGAGTTGTCCTGTGGGGGGTAGTGCTTGGAGAAAGGATGTCTGGGTTTTTGTGTGCAGAGTATCCTGGCTCAGTTTGAAGTGAGAAACTGTTATGAACATGAGTCATCCGGCCCTCTTCCGAATGTCTATAAGAAGGGGAGGCAAGTCTGGAAAAAGTTAGTTCAAGAGTCCCAGGTCTAGAAAGAGAGGGTGCCCAGCTCTCAAGCTGTGACTGAGTTGGGGGGGGGGTCTGTGGCCCTAGGGATGGTGGCAGGGTCACTGGGTCTGGGCAGTAATGGTTCTCCTGGCAAGATCTCCAGAGCAAAACCATTAAGGCACACCCAGGAGGATGGAGTGTCCTAGTAGTTGCCTCAAGGAAAGAAAAGATCAAGAACCACCATGACACCACCAGGAGTAGTGGAGGGCCACCCCTCAAGGTAGATCATGGTGATCCATGAGGATCTGCTCCCACTATGGAATTGCTTGACAGAGAGCACTGTCTGAAAGAGAGCACAATTGTAAGTTAGGCTTGCATTAAAGATGTCCCATAGTGAATTAATACCCTGGGTACAGTAATGTAGATCCCCCTGGCTTGCAAGCTGAATGAATGGGTCATCAAGAGGAGGGGGTCTGGCAAAAGTTGGGGTTGTTAAGTCCCTGTACGAGGGGCAAGGCATGGGAGCATGTTACAGTATTTGGGCCATTATGGCTAACAGTGTACTGTTGGGTGGCGATAGGCATGGTCAGACAAACTAATTAATTGTAGTAGTTCTGTCATAGTCTGACTCTGACTTGCCTTCTTTAATGCCCTTACGTGTAATACAAGTCAAGAACAAGGTCTGTGTAAGTCAGAAATGTCCAGTGTTTTAATTTATTTTTCATAATCTATAACTTAAAAAAATAGCTTTCCAGACTCAAAGTACGATTTTTTTTTTCCAAAGGTAGCCAACTGTACTTGCCTCTCTTCATTAATACATTTCGGGCATGCCAGTCATTCAGAGGCAAGTAATAAGCATTTAATTGTTTTTGTATTTCTTGCCCTACATAGCAGACAGTAAACTGAGAAAAACAAGGAAACTGAACCATTTTGTTGATTTCAAAGCAAATGTTGCCTCCCCCCCTCCCCATCTACTACTGCACCCAGATTTGAGTCATCTGCAAAGAGAGTCATCTCACTCCTGATCCCCCTCCTGATGTCTGAGATATAGGCGTTGAACAGGAGTGGCCCCAGCACTGACGCCTGGGGAACCCCACTAGTAACTCACCTTGGGGATGAGGCTAACCCTCCAACTGCCACCTTCTGAGTATGCTCAGAGAGCCAATTTTCTATCCATCTTAACAACTGTCTCTCTAACCCCATTTCCTTCAGCTTAGCCAGCAGGCCACTGTATGGTACCAAATTAAACGCCTTGCTAAAGTCCAGAAAGAGGACGTCCATTGGCCTACCCTGGTCCAGGGCCCTCGTCACCCAGTCATAGAACTCAACAAGGTTTGTCTGGCACGATCTTCCCGTGACAAAGCCATGCTGCCTATCGTCCAAGTACCCAGTTTGCTCCAGTAACCGCCCCCCAGCCTTTCCTTGACAATACCCTCCATCTCCTTGCTGACTGACAACGTCAGGCTAATGGGCCTGTCATTTCCAGCCTCCTCTCTTGGTCCCCCCTTGTGGATCAGCATGACATGGGCCATCCTCCACTCTTGGGGCACCCACCCAGTTCTCGGAGAGATGTTGAAAAGCTCCGCTAGAGGGACTGCCAGGACATCCGCCAGTTGCTTCAGCACCCTGGGATGTATCTCATCTGGTCCAGGCGCTTTCTCTGTCCGAAGGGTCCTGAGGGCTTCCCTTATTCTCTGTACCAGTATTTCAGCCTCCACATCCTCCCCCTTTTCACCCTGCACTGCTGGGCCCCCACCTGTCTGTGGTGGCCAATCCCTTTCCCCAGACCCATCAGGGCCCTTGGTCTCTACCTGTCCCACTCCTTCCTCTGGTTTGCCCCCACTCCCCTTGCAAGACATAGCCACTCCATCCCCCCTGGTAAAAACTGAGCCTAAGTACTCATTTAGGACTGCTGCCTGTTCCCCCACCTCCTGTGCCCAACCATCCCCTATCCTTATCTTGCTGATCTGCCCCCTTACTTTTCTTTTTCCCCTATGTATCTAAAGAACCCCTTGTCCCTCCTCCAGATCCCACTGGCCAAGGACTGCTTCTTTTTTGCCTTAGCTGCTCTCACTATCCTGGTGACTCTCTTGGCTGTCAGCTCATATTCCTCCTGATCCCTTTCACTCCTTGAGCACTTGAAGTGCCTGTATGCTTCCTTCTTTTCCCTCACCACCTCCTGTACCTCCTGGGTCTACCAGCAGGGTTTTCTGGCCTTACCAAACTTATGCCTTTCCCTTGCACAGGATCTGATAACCTCCTGTATTCCCCTTCTAATGATCCCCCACCTGCTGTCGGCATCCATATCCAGCCTTATCCTGTCCAGACGATCTTTAAGGATTCCATCTCCCTGAAGTCTGCACCCCTAAAGTTGGTTACTACCATCCTTGTTCAGCTTTTCTCCACCCCAGGTCCAGGAAGAACCAGACTGTCGCGTGATCACTCCCCGCCAAGGGGTCCCTCACCTCTAGGCCCCTAATCTGATCACTGTCCACCAGGACCACGTCCAGTGTCCGGGCCTCCCTAGTTGGCTCACCCACCTCTTGTGTCAGAAACGCATCCTGGAAGACATCCAGCAGCCTCTGCTCTCTGGCCACTGGTGATGTCATAGTCCCCTAGTCTGTTCCTGGCATGTTGAGGTCCCCCATTACCACTACCCTTCCCTTTCCCAATCTACAGTGTCCCTCGAGATTTGCACCAAACTTTCTTCCAGGACCTCTGCCAGTGCTGGTGGTCTGTATACCACTCCAACCTTTACTCTCTTACCCTCCTGCATCAGCAAGGTGACCCAAATAGCCTCCACATTCCCCTCTGCCTCCTCTACCCCTCCAATACCCATGCCATTTCTGACTAACACTGCTACACCCCCCCCCCATCTTTTCTGAACATAGTGTAACCCTCCAGATTTAGGTCCCACTCGTGCTCTTGAGTGGCCCAGGTCTCAGTACTGTTGCCACTTCTACCTCCCCCTCAACTAGCATCGCCTGGAGCTCAGGCATTTTATTTCCTAAGCTCCTGGCATTTATCAGAACCACTCTCCACCCTTTTTCCCTCCTCTCCTTTCTCCTCCTTGAGCTACCATTTCTCAGCTCCTGCACCCTACCTGGTGACCCATTTCCATATCTCCCTAGTTCCCTAGAGGAGTGGAGACTATGTCCCTCATTTATCGTACCTGCTGGCACTGCCCCTTTTTTGATCCTTCCCCCTTCACAAGTTTAAGCCCCACCTTTCACTGATGAACCCAGCTAGTTTGAGCTTAAGGATTTCCTTCCCCTCCAAATTAAGGTGGAGCCTGTCCCTAGCGTACAGCCCCTTCTCCTCCCAGGCCTCCCCCAGTCCCCCACCAGGCCATACCCCAATTCCCCACACCACTCCCTAAGCCACTGATTTATCTCCCTAATCTTCATCTTGTTTTCCCCACTAGCCCTTGGCTCTGGCAGGATTTCCGAAAATGGAGATCTTACAGCCTATGGAAAGCCATATCCTGGCTAACTCCTGGAACCTTGCCTGAATTTCTAGTTCACTATTACCATTTATGTCATTTGTCCCCAAGTGCACTAGAATGTCTGGGGTCCTCCCGCATTCCCTTGCCAGTGAATACTACTCATGCTTGGCCTTGTGCACCATCAGGCCTGGGTGGCATTTGGTTCCGATCAGACAGGTTTTACCCTCCTCCTGCCCCTCCCACTGGATGCCTCTGATCATGGAGTCCCCCAATAGCAGGTTGACTCAGGTCCCGTCTGGCCATTTCTGCTGGTTGTCCTTTTGATAGTTAAAGACCCATGGAAGGTCTTCAAGATTATAGGGGATGTCCTAATGTCCTGGACAACATTTACTCTTTCAGTAAAACCTCCATTTGTCCATGTTTCTTTATCCAGTGGCTCCTGACTCCCCATCTCCCTTTGTGCCATATACAACCCTGTTTTGGCCTCCGACACATGCAGTGAGACCCTGTCATAGTAGAAAGGTTCAAACAACAAAGTTTCAGGACAGCGGGTTCCCTTCCTAGTTTTCAGAGATAGCAGAGATACCCAAGTCAGTGATACACAAAAACATTATGAGGAGGTAGAAGCAACTAAAGCTAAGTTGAAAATGCCATGTGATGCAGTTTGAAAAAAGTTAACCGTTCAAGTAGTAGCAAGTTTCTGGAAACACTAACACACTGAACAAATAGCTCTGAAATACCGACATGTCTAGGAGCCTCATCCTGCCTATTGTTACTACAAACATTTAACCATGAATACATTAAAGCTGTCAAAGATACTCACCCCTGACGAAGCCTAACCAGGTGAAATGTTCGGTATCAAGGATCCTGATGTATAAAAATCTATAAATAAATTTTATTTTTTGCTGAACATTTACAAGGAGTGGCTGGCCTTCACATTTGCTTTCCTATAGTAGAAAGGTTCCCAGCCCCAATTTAATGTGGGGGGCGTGTAACTGTTGGAGATTGTGTGTACAAAGTGGAAATTTCTGGCTACACCTCTGCCCAACCCCGTGTCTCAGTAATGAGCAATATCCCTCTGACCAAATAGACTGGCATGGGAGTCCAGCCCATCTACTAGAAAATACCGCTTGACCACATCGTCTGATACTAAATGCTGAGACTCCCCCCAAGGAAAGTAATCCAATACTAATAGCTTACCACTGGTAGCAGGAAACAAATCCCAACCAAGTAGTCCAGCACAATCCCATTGCTGCCCCACCTCACGACCAATTAGATACTTGGCACTTATCTATGGTTCCAGCCAGCAACTCTTGAATAATTGCCTTCCAGTCATCACAACTGTGTAAATGTAAGCTGATACTGAAGTTACATTTGGTGAATCCGATGAAAACTAGCACCTTTGGCTCTGGCAAAGAGGTCCACAGTGTCTGGCCTTCCTGGCACTTCAACACTGCCCCTTTTGAAAAAACAAAACAAACAAAAAAAAATCTAGCCCTCCCAGGTGGCAAAAGCTAATCCTGTGGCCAACCCCTCCCCATCTAACTATCTTCTTGCTTCTCTCCAATCTCATTGACTAGTAAAAAGAAATACCAGCTGCTGGCACTGTGCCAGGAGTTGACAGCATTTTTAAACTACATTCCCATCCCTAACCCAACTGCCCCAATACCCCAAACCACAATACTAATAGGCTGCAGCCCCAACCCCCTGATCCTTGATTTCAGGGCAGCATTTAGTGTAAATAATACCCCAAAATTCTCTTCTATCCAGTGGTTCTCCCTATCCTGTGCAATATCTACTTGGTGTCTAGCCCACTTCAGCCTCTGTCCCAGAGGTCAACTGGCACAACCCTATCACAACCCTGTCACCTCCTTGGCTAGCTGCTGTCTAAACTAATTACTGAAAACTGCTATAAAAATGAAGTCTGAGAGTCAAAGGAGCTCGCACTAGGATGGGGTGCTCAGGATAGTACAAAGTAGTTGCATACAAACAATCCAGCACTCACCACCTTTTTAAAAGGAAAACACAGCTCTCAAGTACATCCAAAATAGTGCCATTTTTATTTAAGTGCCAAGTTAAAATACATGCCTTGACGCATTTCGGAGTATATCCTTTTTCAAAAGGCATTTTTGAAAAAGAATGCACTCTGAAAGGCATCAAGATGTACATTTTTAACTTGCCACCTAAATAAAAATAGCACAATTTTTTAAGTATTTTTGAGAGCTGTGTTTTCCTTTTAAAAAGGTGATGAGTGCTGGATTTTGTGTATGCAACCATAAAAATTAAGTATTCAATAGCAGTCAGTGAGCTTTTCATTTATGTAGTATTTTTTAGTAATTAGATAAGATGGTGGCTGACTGATGTAGCAGCCACACTCCAACAAGATTTTGACACGGTAAAGCACTGGTTTCACTCAAAGTAACTTTTTCTTAATGCCAAGAAAACAGTCTCCCTAACCTTTGGGACAAAGCAAAGGCTCTCCCAGCTCCAGTCTACCCCCACTTTCCTCACCACAGATGGGTCCCCTCTAGAGACCTGCACCTCCTTCAAATACCTTGGGGTCTGGCTTGACCAGCACCTCAACTTTTCCATTCACATCGACTCATTACACAAAAAACTATGCCCAAAACTAGGAGCTTTATATCAGAACAAGGGTAATTTACTTCTGGCAACCCGCAAGGAAATTCTCCAGAAAATGATCCTCCCGATACTTGACTCTGGGGATATAGTCTACAGCACTGCTCCCAAGTCCACACTGGCCAGCCTTGACCCTCTTTTCCACTCCTTCTGTCATTTTGCCCTCAACTGCCCTCTCTCGACTCATCACTGTGACCTCTACAGCTCCCTTGACCTAACATCGCTCCATGCGCATCCACAGCATCAGGACCACAGTGAAATTCTGGTCTCAGTCCCTTCCCCCCTACCTCGCTTCTACCCTCTCAGCTCCATCACAGCTCACCTACTTACTCAGGAGTGGTAACTCCTGGCTTCTATGTGTCCCTCGCATGGCTACTTCAAAGAGCCAAGCGGCATTCAAACACCACATGCCTAAACTTTGGAACGCACTCCCAGCAGGCATGCATGACTTCCATAACACCTCTCACCTAAATCACCTCCTCAACGCACATTTCTCCTCTACATGCGCCTGCATATAGGGTCAACTAGGGTTAAACACCCCTAGCACTTTGCTCATAAATAGGCCCTCTTGCTCCGCTTATTGCACATCATCCCTGTCTAGCTCACACTCTTACGTAATGCAAAGCCAGGGGTTACACATGCAGGCTCCTCACAGAACAATGTAATTACTCTTCGTAATTTGCTTCATAGCTACATCAGCATTTGAAATTATCTACAAGCCCAACTTTCCTCTGATGCTGTTTTGTAATATGTAACTGCATGCTTGAAACAACTACTGTGATTATTATTTATAATGCCTCAACTTCTCCGCTTGTTGTGTTCTTCTTTCTATTCTCTGCATACTGTAAATATGCACAAGTCCTCATTGATTGTATGTAATTGTAAATGTATGTAAATGTAAAAGTAACTGCTTCTTGGTCTCTCATCTTGTACTTATGATTTGTAAGCTTCTGTTTCTATTAAGTGTATTCTCGTACATGCTACTCTGTGCCATGATTTGTATGTTTCCACTTGTCCCCCCAGGATGCATCTGGAATCAAGTGGTATCCTGCTCAGTATGCTTTCCTGGTAAAACTCTTAAATAAATAAATAAATAAATAAGGAGGAGCGAGGAGAGCTATGTAGTTGTTATATGGAGGATGAAACTGTAGGGGTGCCACAAGACAGAGAGTATGTAGTACAAGATGGAGAGAGACAGGAGGTACCACTGGTCACCAGGATGTGCTTGGCATAGGAAAAGACAGGGAGGTGGGTACCTCTGGACATCGGAAGGGCCAGGCACTGGGTGGAGAAATAGAGGTGGTGCCATTGAACACCAGGGAGGTCTTGGCAGGGACGGGTAGAGAGAGAGAATGCAACTGAACACTAAGATGTGCCACTGGTCACTGGAGAGTGCTTGGAATAAGATAGGGAGCAAACAAGCAAGCAAGCAAATTTTATTTATAAAACGCCATTCCAAAAGACCATGGCATTGTATATTAACATAACTAAAGAACACAGTTGTCATAAAAACACATACTTAAAATCAGTTATAAATTGAGCAGAAATTAATCCTCAGGGAAGGCAAAATTAAAAAGGTAGGTCTTCAAGGCAGATTTAAAGGCCTCAACGAATGGGCACGCTCTGATCTGATGAGGTAGAGAATTCTACAGGGTTGGTGCTAAAAAAGCAAAAGATCTAGCTCCAGGCATAGTCAAGCGGACCCTGGGAATCTCTAGCAATCCCTCATCGGCAGAGCAAAGTGGACGAAGGGGGCAGTAGGGGCATAGGAGGTCTTGCAAATAGCGTGGTCCCTGTCCATGTAGGGCATTATAGGTCAGCAAACTGACCATGAATGTGATCCTCCTCCACATCGGCAGCCAGTGCAGTCCGGAAAGCATAGGTGTGACATGGTAGGATCTTGACAAGCCAGTCAATAACCTGGCAGCTGCATTCTGCACCAGCTACAGGTGGTGAAGGTTCACCCCTAGCAGCTCTTGGTATAGAGCATTACAGTAATCAAGGCAGGAGGACACAAAGGCATGGACCAGAGCTGGAAGATCATCAAGCGGGACTAGGTACTTTATCCGAGCGATGTTCCTCAGATGGTAAAAAAAAGGTATTGATGATGGCTGACACCTGAGACTTAAGTTTCAGTTCATCATCAAACACAATGCCCAGATTCCTCACCCAGTCAGAGGTCAACAGCTGGTTACCTCCAAGCCAAAGCCCAGAGGGTTGCCCAGCCAATGACCCCTCTATTCGATGACCTGGGTCCACAACCAACACCTCAGTCTTATCCGGGTTTAACCTGAGCCAATTGGCACTCATTCAGTCTTGAATCACAGAGAGGCAGTTGTTAAAGACCACAACAGCGTCATTTTATTCGGGTAAAAAAGGATATGTACAGCTGAGTATCATCTGCATAGCAGTGAAAACTCAGTCTGTATTGCCTTATAATGTCTCCCAACAGGAGCATATACACCGCAAACATCATGGGCAAAAGCACAGAACCTTGCGGTACTGCACATAGCAGAGCATGAGGGGCCGAGGAAAAAAACCCTGACTTCATTCTCTGGGTCCTGCTAGTGAGAAAGGATCTAAACCATCTGAGGACTGTACCAGCTGGTCCACAGAGTAATCGCAGGTTCTTGAGTAACACCTCATGGTCCATGGTGTCAAATGCTGCAGAGAGATCAAGGATGACTAAGATGTAATGACTCTCCTGATCTCTCGCTATCAGGAGATCATTAAGTACCTGAACCAGTGCCGTCTCAGTACTGTGCCTCTTTCTGAAACCAGACTGGAAAGGATTATAGATATCATGGGTGCTAAGATGCTCCTCAGCAACATGACTGCCTTCTCAATAACCTTGTCCACAAAAGGCAGGTTAGAGACTAGAGGTCTGTAGTTGGTGAGACAGTTGGGGTTGAGAGAAGATTTCTTCAGAAGGGGGCATACCACTGCCTCCTTCAGAGTGTCCAGAGGGAGCTTTGCCACTTAGGTGGTGGTGGCATTATATACTGGCACTGGATGAATACATTTTGGGATTAAAAAGTATGAAAATATATTCCAAAAACTACAGTAAAATAGCTAATATTTACAGATAAAGTTCAAAAAGTCAAGAAATCTAAAGCTAGGGTTCATGGGTCAATAACCCCAGCTGAGAATATTCTCTGTAATAAGGTAACAGGATTTTATAGGTTTTTTGAGGGGTAACAGACAGTATGTATATCACATTATGGATCTCAGAACTATAACTGTAGCTTTCCTGACTTTTTGGGCTTATTCCACAACTATAATGTTATTTTAACATACTGTAGTTTTTTTTCTTTATTGCATTTTTTTATCTTGCCTCTTAGTTGTGAGTGGCAAGGCTCTTTCCCTCTCTCAGCATGGCTTTGTGAATGGCAGATCATACAAAACCAACCTGATCCCTGCCCACCTGACCAGCAAGGTGAATAGGGGCACGGACAAAGGTGTAGTCTGTGTGGTCTTCATTAAGGCCTTTGACACTGTGATGCATGGCAATCTACTGGGCAAAGTACACAAGTGCAATATATTGTACATGAGGCATAAACAAGGTGGATTTGTAACTGGTTTGGGGCCAGGAAGCAGGAGGTTATGTTGGGTGGGTATTACTTTGAGTGGAGAGTGTACTCAGGGGCATCCCTGAAGGATAAGTAATTGGGCAGTGCTGTTCAACATTTTAAGAAACAAACTGGAAACTGGGGGGTCTTCAGCAGACTGCTTAAATTCACTGATGACACTAAGCTGGCCAGGGTGGAGGACTCCCTTGAGGATGAGGACACAATTGAGGAAGACCATTGCTGTACCCATGGCAGCCAACCCCAAATACTTCTCAGTCCCTACTTTACATTAAGCCTTTAGTGGCCAGACAAACTGCATAAGGGGAGGAAACTGATGACACATAGCCTCCTTGTGGCAGGGGGAGAAGGCTACACCATTAATTACAATTGTCAGTGAATATCAACTACATATGAACCAGTGTTCTTTAGTGGTTTACATAATGACATTCAGTGATAACTGGGATTAATATTTTTCTGAAGAACAATAAAGTGTACTGTATGTAAAAAAGCAGTGAACTACCTTGCACCATGCCCTAGGTAGAGCCCCTACGCTGTTACAGCCCAACATGTTAATGATCAGAAAACTTACAGTATGTATTGCTGATAATTTCTAGACAAGGAAATCTGCATAAATGAAGCTGTGCCACTGTCAGCAGGGGAGAATAGATTTCCTGCAGACAACAATATCCATTTATGTATAGCAGTTTTAATGAGTGAAGTAAAGGGGCCTCTGAGTTCCCCAGAATGGGATCACCCACCACTGTGGCTGTGTATGGGTTTCCTGTTGTCTCATCCCTGGAAGAGGAAGGAACCTTCCTCATGATCTCATTTATGTGGGTCATGGTGATTCCAAAATAAAAAATCAATTTAAAAGTAAAGAACTACAGTGCAAATGCACTGAAGCAAGAGTTACACTGGAAGGGCATTTTTCGACAAATCAAGTTTCAAAGAAATACCATCTTCCTTCCTTCCTTCTGAGATTTAATCATTAGTAACTTCAGAGAAATACTGATTGAGGAATTATTTTCTTTATTTTTTTATTTATGATTTCAGAATATAACCTTTGAGGATAGCTCTTTTACAAAGGTTCCACATCAAATATAAAAAAAACCCAAAAAACAGACACATTACATGCATAGCCAATGGGCAAGAAGCACAGACAAATTTAGGACACAACCATTAAAATATCATTAAAAACATTTGAATTGCGACAGCAGTAGAGCACAAACCAGCATTGTGTGACAATTGTGAACTAAGGAGAGAGAGCCCCCTCTGAGGAGGGCCACAAGTAAAATGGTAGCGGTGAGAGACGGCAGGTAGTAAAGGACAGGTGAACCAATGGGGGAGTGCGGAGGTGAGCAGGGGTAGGAGAAAGCAGCCTTATAAGAGAGGATCTTGTCGGCCGGACAGCACGAGGGGTGGGAGGGATATGGAGGTGGGGGGTTAGGAAGGAGTGAGTCTAATTAAAATGGATAGTAAACAAGGGTACACTGCAATGGTGAGGGTAGGTAAGGTATGGTACTGTATGGTAGGAGTATGGGCAGGAATGAGTTCCATTCTCTGTAGAGAGCTTGTCGCATTTTGCAATATATATTGTGGTAGGGAGCTGTGAATCATTAGTAACAGTATGGTTCCTAATGGAGCATTCTAGGTGGAATGAGGGGAAGGGTATACATTGGTTATGTGTTACATTATGAATAAAACATTTTTTTTGGGGGGGAGAGGAGAAGAGGGTGCCTTTATTAATCACTTTTGTATCAATCAATCAATCAATCAATCAATCAATCAAGTCTTTATTTAACCAGGCGTTCATCATTGAGCAGAAGCTCATTTGCAAGATGGACCTGGGTGGAGCATGAACAATTGTATATACAGGTCAACATAGGTATTTACAAGGCAATACAGATAATACTCTTTATAGAGAGGAAGAAAAAGAAGTTCATATGTACATAGAATTATACAGATTACACGGTATTTACATACATAGAAGTGCCTATAGGAAGATAAAGCAGGTTATCTAAGGTTGCAGGAGGAAGTAATGGAAAAAAAAAATAAAAATAAAAATATACACCAGGTAGAGGTGAAGGTAGGGGGAAGAGAGGAGGTAGGGGAGAAAGGCTAGGAGGTGCAGTGCACAGAGGAGTTGGTAAAACAGGATGTAGAAGGTGGATGGAGAAAAGAGTTTGTGTGAGCCCGGGGTTGAATACTGTAAGTACGGGCATGGTAGGATGTCACAACCCAGGTAGTGTGAGCTCCCATCTGAGGCTGGGAAAGGAAGAATAAGAGGATGGATGGGCCTAGTGTTGATAAGACAGGGGGATGGGAGAGAGAACAGTTAGGCTGGTGAGGAGCAAGCTGGGGGGTCAGTACTTAAAATTGGGTCTAGGCGTGGCTATATACCAGTGCAGACACCGGTACTGGGTCTGAGTGGGTGAAGCAGTTACATACTTCTCTGATTGTATGGAAATAAAGCATCTTGAAGGCATTTATACTGATTAGAGCACTTAATTTGAGGGTTTTTTGTAGATCGTTCCATAAGGTAGGTAGCACGAAGCTTATGGCTGCCCTGCTGAAGTGGGATTTTGCTTTGGGTACTTTAAGTGTAATAGCTGAGTAACTTCTTAATGCGTATTTCCTAATTATACTCAGGAGAAGACAGCAGGAGATATAGTAAGGCAGCTTATTAGAGATGGCCCTATAGGTCCAGAGAGCAGCATTTCTGTGGCGCCTGAACTTTAGTGATGTCCACCCACTGCCACATATAGGGTGCAGTGATGCGTGTCGAAGGGTCCGTGCATAAACCTCAATTTTCGATGGTAGAGAGTGTGTCAGTTTAGCCATGTAGAGTTGGGGCATTGGCTGTAGAGGAAATCAGCGTAATCAAACAATGATAGAAAATGGATTGGACCAGTTGTTTCTTGGCATCTCTGGTGAGAAATTGGTTGATTCTAAAAACAGTCCAAGCCTTTGCCAAAGTTGTTTTAGCAAGTCCTCGATATGTTCAATGAAGGAGAGTCTTTGGTCTATCAAACTCCCAGATACTTGAATTTTGTAACAAATTCTAGTTTTCACCTAGAACTTGGTAATTTGAGGAACTGTCCCACTGGACACAGGGTTAGCTGTACAGATAAAAGGGGAGAGGACCATCGCTTTAGTTTTTTTGGCATTAAGGAGTAGCTTTTTTTGGAGGAGTTGGCTTTTGTACATAATCAATCCTACATAAAGTGTGTTTGTTACAGTGATTGGACAATTTATAGGACTATTACTATGTATAGGAACCGGAATAATAGCAGTTTATGGGATTTTTGTCTAAATCATAATTATTGATGAGAATATTAAAATTGATATCCTAGAATATCAACGTATTTAAAAATCCAATAAAAAGAACATTTTAAACTTCCTTAAAAAAGGCAAATATATGTAGTATCCCTACAGGATACACATTTACTAAAAGTCAAAGCAGAAAAAGTGGACAACATTTGGGTACGCCAGGATATAATTCTTTCTATATAGTCAAGTCAAGGGGCACATCTATTCTGCTAAGAAAAGGTCTACTAGCAAATGTGGATAAGAGTTTTATAGATCCAGAAGGTTGTTTTAATATAATACTTTTCAACTATCAAGGTAAAAATTTAACAGTTGCTTCGTATGTGTTCCTAATGGTAGTGCCATCACTTTCTTCTATAATTTTTTTTAAACTGGTCAAATTTCAGCAGCCTTACATCATACATGAAGATTTCAATTTGGTACTACAAAAAGAGATGGACACTACCTATGAAAATAGGGAATATAGTGCTAGAGAATCAAACTATCTTCTTAGCAGAATGGAGTAGCTGATTCTAGTAGACTTTTGGAGATTAGATAATCCTGACAATGCTGAGTATTACTATTATTCTGCAAGATTTAAGACTTATTCCAGAATAGATTTAATTATTGGTTCTACTTCACTATATCACAAAATAGTGAAGGTAGAATATGGATCTATCCTGATATCAGACCATGCCCCAGTATATGTACACTCTAAATTGGAGTCTATGTGTGAACTCTTCTGCTACCCTTGTATAAATGTTATCTTTGTACTATGGTGTTACAAATGTAACTAATGTAATTATTGTTTTTAGTGTCCTTTCTGTAACTAACTCCGGATTGCTCCTGAAAAAGGGACCATCGGACTCAGTGGGCTTACCCGGTAAACAAAATCTAAATAAATAAATAAAAATATCTGGTGCTGGCATCCAGGGATACCACCAAGCATAGCGAAGCTGGATCCTTTACTTTTAAGAGATCCTGTGGTTATTAATAAAATTAGGGAAGAGTCACAGTTTTATTTTTAATTAAAGCAGCAGTACTAGATAATCAGAAAGTGATCAGTTTCCAGTTTTGTAGTGCTACAGTAAATATGGTGGCTGAGTATCTAGTACTGTTGCTTTCAACATGGCAGGTGGCAGAAATGTAAACAAAAGACAATGGAGCAAATTATGGGGTGATAGCATAATGTCGGTGGGAAAGATTACCAGGTAAATGCTCAGTGGAGCACAGGGAATAAACTGTTGCATTAGCACAGATTTTCTTTATCTTGCACTGCTGCTTTAAATGATACAGCTGATGCTTATAAGGCTTATACTCATGATATTTATATAAGTATCAGGGCCAATAAAAGAAAGAAACAAGAGACAAAAATAAAGGAATTGGAAATTGCAATAACAAGAATGCAAAAGCTACACTCAGAATCTGGGAACAAAATCCACTTAAGAAAATGTGAAAAATATAAGCATGAATATAACCAAATCTCGAATGATAAAGTTGAGTGTATGATATTAACAACTTGTCCAAATATTATGGACAAATAGACAGGAGTGGGAAATTACAATCTAACTTATTACAAAAAGAGAAAGCAGAACACACTATAACAGAAATAAGTAGGGTTAGCAGTAATATAATCCAGACTTCCCAAGGATAAATAATAGAGCATTTATGGATTATTATAAAGAATTGTATCAATCTCAAAGGCCAGTAAAGATAAATAAAAACTATCAGCAAATTCCTGCAAAAAATAAAGATCAACAAATTATGTTTGATAAAAAGGCTGCAGGGAAGTGGAAAAAGCTATTGATTGATCTGTTAAAACCGGGGTAATCTCCGGGTTTAAATGTCCTTAGAACTGACTTTTACAAAACCTTTAAAGAAATTCTTGCTCCCAGATTGTGCATACTGTCTGATTCCTTTAAAGATTGTCTCCCTTCCTCTTTGGATGAAGCTGTTATTGTGGTTGTCCCCCAAAAAAGGCAGTGACAAAACATTATGCTCATCATATTGGCCAGTATCATTGCTTAACGTTGACTACAAAATATATAGCACACTAAAATTTAGCTATGAGACTGGAAGAAATGTTGCCTTCTATACTTGGGAGGTGACCAAATGAGTTTCATTAAGGGAAGGAGAGGCCAAAATAATATAAGAAATGCCTTAAATGTTATTTATTCTGCACAGGATCATAATGCTGTGGTGGTATCCCTGGATGATGAAAAAGCATTCAGTAGAGTAGAGTAGAGTGGACATATCTCTTTGCTCCTTTAAAAACAATGAATATAGGAGATCGATTTTTAGGGTGCATTAAAATAATCTATAATACACCTAAAGCTAGGATTATGACTAATAACTTTATTTCCCTTTATTTTCTTCTAGATAGGGGCACTAGACAGGGATGCCCTTTATCTCCCTTACTATTTGCAATAGTAAGAGAATGTTTGGCTAATACTATTAGGAATTCCCGACTTACAGTATAAGTGGATTTGAATGTGATACACAGAAACCATTCAAAATATCACTCTTTGCTGATTATATTTTATTTTTAAAACCCAGAAAGAGAATTAGAAGCTATTTTGAAAATTGTAAGGGAATTTGGGTAGCAATCAGGTTAGTTAAAGAACTGGCAAAAATCAGAGGCGCTACCTGTTTTTCTTGAAAGTCGTAGTATTGATTTTGAAGAATTTCCTATAATTATAAGGATAGTATGACCTATGTAGGAATACATTTATCTAATACACTAGATAGGTTACTACCTCTAAATTTAAATCCCCTTATTGAAAGGATTGACAAGGATCTGGAAAAATGGAAAGGCCTTCACATATCACCATTGGGGTGAGTACAGGTAGTCAAAATGAATACTCTTCCATGGTTCTTATGTATATTTCAAGCACTACCCATTGGTATCCCTATGGAGACTTTTAAGAAACTTGATACTATTCTAAACAAACTTATTTGGTAAGAATAGTCTCCCAAGACTAAACAAGGGGAAACTATATCTAAATTACTACCAACTAGGCTTACATTTTCCACATTTAAAATATTATCGCCAAGTAGCAATAGTAGAACCACTGAAATAATATTTTAGTGAAAACCATCATCCTTGAACATTTTCTGAAATTGGGAAATCCCCTAAATATAGCCTAGGACAGGCACTATTCCAAAATTGATTTTCAAGAATTTCCTTTCATTATAAGGATAGTATAACCTATATAGAAATACATTTATCTAATAAATTAGAAAAGTTACTAACTCTAAATTTAAATCCCCTTATTGAAAGGATTGAGAAGGATTTCAAAAAATGGAAAGGCCTTCCCATATCACTATTGGGATGAATATAGGTAGTCAAAATGAATATTCTTCCATGGTTCTTATATATATTTCAAGCACTACCCATAGGTATCCTTATGGAGACTTTTAAGAAAATTGATAATATTCTAAACAAATGTATTTGGAAGAATAGTCTCCCAAGACTAAGGAAGAGGACATTATGTCTAAATTATTACCAACTATGCTTACATTTTCCAAATTTACAATATTACCACTAGGTAGCAATAGTAGAATCACTGAAAGAATATTTTACTGAAAACCATCCCCCTTGGACATTTTTTGAAATTGAGAAATCCCCTACATATAGCCTAAGACAGACACTGTTCCAAAATTGGAATAGCAAAAAGATGTTAGGTAGATACAGGTATAACTACTTTCATGAGCATACCTGTTTAACTTGGCATGCATTAAATAAGATGCTGGATTAGCAACATTGTTTACATACTCTTTCACCTCTAGTAGAGAAAAGTTATAATCCTATATTCTCTTATCCATATATGAAACGCTGGTCAAATTCTGAAATAAAAGTAATTGGGAATTTATTTGAGGGGAATACAATTTAAAATTTTCCAAAAGTTACAGGATACATATGGAATACCTAAAAATATATTTTGTAGTTATATGCAGATGCACACTGTACTCCATGAATTTATAATAAGAAGGAAGATTAGCCTGGAAAAAAAAAAAACCTTTTTATGAATTGTTAGTATCAGTTCCAAGCAGGTCTAAGCTTATTTCTAAATTATACAATTTTATTATTAATAATCAGAATATTAATACACAGACTTTAAAAAGTCAATGGGAGGCTTACTTCCAGGTTAGTATTCTTGAAGAAAAATGGCAATTTATATTAAAAACTTGGAACTGGGCAGTGAGTACTAGAATGAACCAAATCTAATACTATATTCTTAGTAGAATTTATTGTTCTCCTTACTTACTTGTCAAGTTTAATGCAGAAATATCTAGGTATTGCAATAGGGGATGT
This sequence comes from Neoceratodus forsteri, assembly GCA_016271365.2. Taxonomy (NCBI): domain Eukaryota; kingdom Metazoa; phylum Chordata; order Ceratodontiformes; family Ceratodontidae; genus Neoceratodus; species Neoceratodus forsteri. Next base: position 1,373,991,730 of record CM057452.1, read on the forward strand.
GGAGAAGTGGCAAATACTGCCCACATATTAGTGTTATGCCCTATTATATGCCCTTTTTGGATACAGGTTCTAAAACATATAGAGAAGATACTAGGAATTAATTTGCAATTTGAGCCATTTCTTCATTTCAAGTTTTCCAGAAAAGAGGGAACATTTCTGATCCATATAGCATTTTTGAATGCCAAAAGATGTATAACACGAATGTGGAAGGATGTAAATATCCCAAAAATTGAGCTGTGGAGAGGTTTATTTTTAGAAACTATGAGACTGGAAAAGAACCATTAGTTTATCGAAAATTGGCTATCTAAATATTGGGAAATATGGAGGCTTGTCCAGAGAGCTGTAGAGGAGGGCATATTTTGAAGTTGTTATTCTGTACATATGTTATTGTGTGCAATTGTTAATTATATGATGTTTAATATGGATTGCAGCACCTTTCTTGTAATTGCTTCTTGTAATTGCTAACTGCAAATGGATTGAAACTTGCTTAATGTCTGTTTTTAACCAATGAGATTTGGGATTCTATTAATGACATCACTATAAATGGGTTATTTAATTGTCACAGTGGTGAAAATATTTTATTACCTTTGATAAAGGATGAGTAGTCATCCGAAACACGTCAGGTTGCTTTTTATTTTGCCAATGTAATAAAATAAATAATATTTTATATTGGAAAACCAGTGCCTTCTATTATATTTGAGGTGTGGGTGCTCTACTTGTTTTTTGTTAGTATGTATAGATTTTTAACCATAGAAGCACCACGTCCTTGTGCCCACGCTAGTTTGTCAGGGAAAAAAAATATTTTGAAGATATTCTAATATTGTGGGAGATTTAACTCACTACATAATAAGACCATAAGTCTGCTATTTCCAGAATTAGTATTTTGTATTGTATTTATGCTTGGATATCTATAACATTGTAAGGGCTATATTTATATATAATTACTGGTGATCCCCTTTAGCAACCTGATTTCAGATACTCTTCAAATGCCGCAATAGTCTGAAATTGGGTTATTAAGGCATTTGACTAGCTCTGAGTCACTTCTCCCTTACACTATCCGATGATCACTTTCACTTTTTTCTGACCTGGTAGCGTGGCCGAGTGGTGTTCGTTTCAGTAAATTATATGCCCCAAAATACACACACACAGAAGTGCTTTGTATAAAAACATTGTCACCAGTGGGTGCTGCGCTAATTTTTTATTAGTTTTGAAATGCAGAAGCCACCAAGTGTAGACTGATGAAAGCGGGTGATTCGGCGGCTTCAGAAGGCAAGATTGAAGTGTGAATGAGTGTTACTATAGCAACACTCATTCCCGCTTGAATCTCACCTTCTGAAGTCGCCGAGTCACTCACTCTCATCAGTCTACACTCAGCGGCTTCTGTATCTCAGAACTAAGAAAAAATTAGCGTAGCACGGACAGGTGACAATTTATTTATACAAGGCACTTCTCTGTGTGTGTATTTTGGGGCATATAATTTACTGAAATGAACACCGATCACCCAGGCTCTCTCTCTGTCTCTCACTCAAGTTGTTTTACATACGAAGTCCATGTCCCAGTAATTATAAAAAATAATAGATAGGCAAGGTGTGCCTAATTTTTTTCACACCCTCAGTGCATGATGCCCACATAAACCTCTTGAGCTTCGAACCCGAGGTTTATGGGTCATCACACACCTTGAGTGTGAAAAACATATTCATAACATACACTTGCCTATCCATTATTCTCTATGTTTTATGCTGCTTAGAAGGACTGAATCCCAGGAAGGTTATTAATTTAATCCCAGCCATCTAAGATATAAAATTGTTACAGTATATTTATAAGACTGTAATGATACAATGCTAAAAGGTTTTTTTGTGTGCAAAATTTAAAATAAATGACACATACCTCACTTCCCTGGTGTGCAGTGCTTGCCTTAATGAGGGCACTGGTATGCATGAAGTTTCTGTGCTATGTACAGCAGTTACCTGGTGCCATCCAACTGCAATGCACAGCACTCCCTGTCACCTGTGATTTGGAATGTTTGTTCCAGCAAGGGGAAGGGCTAGGTGGTGCACATCACCACTGATAATTACAATGGAAAGGAATGGAGCTAAGGAAGCAGTGATCCACAGTTCACAGGGACTTGGATGCTGGTGGATTCAGCTGTATAGTGACATAGCACCTGCTACCCTTTTAAGATAGCAAACAGTAGTTTTTTAATCTAATCTGAAGGTTAATAGGAAGCATTTTATATTTTTATGGAATGTGCTATGGCCTTGAAAAAATGTTGGTTCCACCCATGGATGCAAACAACCAATTCACAAGATTCCAGTGCCCCTGGACCACCAGGGAAGGCAGTGAGGAACAATATGCAGTATGTACATATTGGCATGGCCATGAAGCAGTCATCTACAAATGGGAAGACAACAGTGAGGGACAACTTTGGTAGTAGCAATATGTGCCTAGAAAACAGGCCATGGCTTGGCACAATGCGCTGGTGTCATGCAATGTGCAACCCCTGCAGCTGTCACAGGTTCAGTGTATTAGTGGCTGTGCAGCTGACTTCCCAGCACCCTCAATCCTGGTCACAAAATGCAGTGACCCCTGGCATGTGTCACAGTCTTGCAGTCAGTCGAAGGGTTAGGTAGTAATTCTGACAACAGTGACAGAAGAGAATGGCACTAAGGAGGGGGGAACCATAGTCACCAAGGAAGCAGACAACCAATTCGAGGTATTCCAGGACCAGAATTGCAAAGAATGATATACAGTATATTATAGTGGTGTGGTAGTGCACAATCGTTATGGTGGTCATCGCCTAACACTCAGTTGGTTTGGAATTGTGGTCTGAAAATTTATGGGCAGAAAGGGCTTGACCCACAGTGGTGCATTTTTCTGGTTTGATGAAAAAATCTTAAAACATTCCAAAGTTATTTCATTTTGAAATTTGGGTTCTGAACATGCTCATTAGTTCAGTCTTTTGGATATCTGCTTGGAAGGGTAAAAAAATCAGCCCATACAAAAAATGATCCTTTTTCATTTGGGGGTAATCCTTTTTCATGAGGAAAATTTTTTTTTCCTATAACCACCATCTTGTTTCTATTAAAAAAAAAAGTCACAACCCACAAAAATGACATTCTGTACACACACTAACACATGTATCTTGCTAATTGACACCCCCTTAGGCAGATTCTGCACTTAGTTTGTGGAAAAATGACCCAGAAATGTCTTTTTTATACATTTAAAAATCCTTTTTCATGAGCTGAAGTTCTTTTTTCGTATGGCCATATGAAAAAAAAAATTGGTCCATATGAAAAAGAATCTCTTCATATGAAAAAGAATCAGGAAAAGTAAGCACATATTCTCTTTTGTATGAGGGATCCTTTTCATATGTTTTTTGTTCATCCAAAAAAGGATGCCCTCATACAAAAAAAAGATTTTGGACTTAGTTTTTTTTTTTCCCCCGATTCTTTTTTGTATGAAGGAATCCTTTTTCACATGAGTCTTTTGTTTGATATGTAAAAGGATCCCTTCATGTGAAAAAATATTTTGGACTTTTTTCCCCCCCATATTTGAACTTCAAGAAGCCATAACTCCCTTAATATTTGGACTTAGGGGACAGTCTATATATCAAAACAAATGTCTTTATGAGTACCAAAAGAATAACACATAATCCCCCCCATATATAAACTATGAAAATGAAAACATCTAAATTTCCATAAGATAACATTGGAACTTTAACAAGCCATACAATGAAGAAAATGGAAGTATAGGGCCCAGAGGGCACTGCACTTCCACACTAACATAGTGTATGCATCAATGGAGGGATGGAAGCACAGGGCCCATAGTGAGGATACAATTATACTATCTCAGAAAGTAAGGAAATTCATTGCAAAAAACTTCATTAATGCACCAGTTAGGGTTAAAGTGGCAAAAGTAGGGAAAGGTGATGCAAGGACTCCCAACCGTAACACCCCACCCCCACCCTGCAGGCAGCAACAGGAAAAACATTATGGTTTCACCTCTCCTGCATCTTCACAAATCAGGTGTGGAGTGTACCTTGGGGTTGTTGACTCTTTTGTTCACCCCATTCTGGTTGACAACCCCAAGGTACACCCAATACCTGATTTACAAAGATGCAGGAGGGGTGAAACTGTAATGATTTTCCTGTTGCTGCTTACAGGGTGGGGGTTGGGGTGTTAGGGTTGGGAACCCTAGCACCACATTTCCCCACTTTAACCCAAACTGGTGTATTAATGGAGTTTTTTGCAATGAATATACATACAGTACCTTCAGAAAGTATTCACCCCCCTTGGATTTTGTCACATTTTGTGATGTTGCAAACTCAAATTAAAATACATTTATATGGGATTTTTTTTTGTCACGTATCTACACAAATTACTCTATAATGTCAAAGTGGAATTTTTTGTACATGTAATTTAAAATAAAAACCTGAAATGTCTTGATTTGATAAGTATTCACCCCCTTTGCTATGATACTCCAAACTGAGCTCAGGTGCATCCAATTTCCTTGTGAGATCACTCTAAAACTTGAATGGAGTCCACCTGTGGTCAGTTCAAATGGTTGACATGATTTCAGAAGAAATACACCTGTCTATATAAGATCCCACGTTGACAGTGCATGCCAGAGCAGAAACTCTACCATGAAGACCAAGGAGCTGTCCGTAGAGCTCTGTGATAGAATTGTGAGGAGGCATAGATCTGGGGAGGGGTATAAAAACATTTCTAGGGTGTTGAAAGATCTCAGGAGCACAATCAAGTCGATCATTAGGAAATGGAAAGATTACAGAACCACCCAGACTCTTCCTAGAGCAGACTGTCCTCCCAAACTGAGCAACCGGGCAAGAAGGACCTTGGTCAGGGAAGTGACCAAGAACCCAATGACCACCCTGACAGAACTACAGAGTTTCATAGCTGAGATGGGAGAACCTGTCCAGAGGACAACAATCTCTGCAGCACTTCACAGATGTAGCCTCTATGGGAGAGTGGCTAGATGGAAGCCAGTCCTGAGAAAATACCACATAATAGCAAGCCTGGAGTTTGCAAGAAGGCACGTGGCAGACTCTGAGACCATGTGGCAAAAGGTTCTCTGGTCTGATGAAATAAAAATTGAACTCTTTGGCCTGAATGCAAAGCGCTATGCCTGGCGCAAACCGAACACAGCTCATCACCCATGTAACACCATCCCTACCATGAAGCATGGTGGTGGCAGCATCATGTTATGGGGATGCTTTTCAGCTGCAGGGACTGGGGCACTTATCAGGATAGAGGGAACAATGAATGGAGCCAAATACAGGCACATCCTTGAGGAGAACCTGCATCAGTCTGCAATAGACCTTGGACAGGGGCGAATATTTACGTTCCAACAGGACAACGACCCCAAGCATACAGCCAAAGCAACATGGGAGTGGCTTCAGAACAAGAAGATGAATGTCCTTGAGTGGCCCAGCCAAAGCCCAGACTTGAATCCCATTGAGAATCTGTGAAAAGACTTAAAGATTGCGGTTCACCGACGCTCCCCATCCAACTTGACAGAGCTTGAGCAAATCTGCAAGAAAGAATGGATGAAAATCCCCAAATCCAGATGTGCAAAGCTGATGCAGACATACCCAAGAAGACTCAAGGCTGTAATTGCTGCCAAAGGTGCTTCTACAAAAGTATTGACTCAGGGGGGTGAATACTTAAGTAAACAAGATATTTCAGTTTTTAATGTTTCATAAATTTTTGTTACACGATAAAAATATTTTTGCCCCTTTAAATTGTTGAGTATGCTGTGTGAATCAAGGGGGGAAAAAATAATTTCAATGCATTAAAAATCCTGGTAGGAACACAACAAAATGTGACAAAATATAAGGGGGGGTGAATACTCTCTGAAGGCACTGCATAAGCATGACCATCAAGCAGCCATCAAGGTTTGGTGCATGGGAGTGGGGAGCAGTTCAGTTCAGTAGTAGCACCATGCACCTGGTGCTGTGCTACTGACCAGTCCCTGCACTGTCTCTGTCCAGTCCCTGCACTGTCTCTGTCCAGCATGTTAACAGTTGCACAGCACATAAGACCACTAGCAACTGAACAGGAAATTTGTATCAGTTAAGCAGTGTCACTGTTACAGACAGAATATGCCCCCTGCAAACAGTGACACCCATTTGCGTATGGCAGCTTTAATGGGTAATAATAAAAAGAGCTCAGTGTTTTCCTTGATAGCACCACTCACCATTGCCACTGTGTTTCGTCATCTGTTACCTCTGCTCAGGACAGGGAAGGAACTGACCTCATGATCTCATTTATTTGGGTCATGGTGTGCCCAAAATAAAAAAGCAGATTAATAGTAAAGAACATCAATGTAAAAAAACTGAAGCAGGGAAGGAGCCACGATGGCCACTGAAGGGTAGCTGCTATTGTTTTCAGCTCTTACTGGATGTCAGCTTTAAACTTGCAGAAATTTCTCTCAAAAGCTCTCTAACTGCTGTAGTTTAGCCTAAAGATGGATGCGCTGGCCCACTGATGCAGCGGTAGTGAAACTGCTTGCGATGCTGATGACCCAGATTCAGCAATGAGCCCGGAGTGTCAGAGGGCTGGGTAGGATGGGTGGGATGAGTGTCAGTGGGACTACTTTCCTTCTCCTGGGGCTGTGATGGCACCCGACTTAAGTGTGACTTTCAGCAGAGGCTGGGTGTACAGCACCAGCACAGGACCTCGTCTACAGGGCATAGGAGTGACGGTAGATGGCTGTGCACCATGCATGGGCGCATGCACAGCGCACACTGCCAGCATTGCACAACCATACTTCTGGGGACAATAAGAAGGAAAAATCCTCCTGCAAGGCAGCATGATGCCTATGGAATCCTCAGTCACTCGTAAGCCGACATGATGCCAGCATAAGACAGAGCCAGGATCCAAGGGTGATGTTGATCTCTCCCTGCAGGGAACCCCTTCATGAAGGTTAAGTCACGGTCCTCCCAGACCAGGCATCATGGGGAAGTGCTGAGGAGGGGGTGGGCTAGGAGAACTCAGGGGCAGATATGGGGTATATCAGCAGCCTAGCTGGAGTGCCAGAAAGAGAGTCGATAGGAAAAAGTCTTAAGATGGATGAAGCTATAGAGGATAGTAAATTGAGCAAAATGGAGAGGAAGCATTTTCGGGAAGCAAAAAAAAAACACAAACACATTAGTCTTTCACCATCTGATCTCCAGAATCTGGACAAGCGAGGCAAACCTTGCTCGATAGGTAAGTATCTGTCTGAGTTCCTGCTGGCAGGCTGCAGGGGTGTACTTGCTGCTGTGGCATGTATCATTGGCCCTGGCCCTAGCAATGTAAATACTAATCAAAGCCTCACCATAAGGCCTTTTAAAACTTCAAATACTAAAATAAAACACTGTTTACATGCATTTGTAATAAAATAGTTCTTCCACCTAATGGGTTTGTCCTTCTGAGGTTGCAGTAGTTGTAGTTCTCCACTAGGTGGATTTGCCCTAATAATGTCCAGATGCGGTTTAAGGCACTGGCAAAGGGATGCATGGAAGAGGCAAGGTCCTTGGCACTCTCAGAAGACCTGCCAGTCCCCTGTCCAGCACTGCTAGGCAAAAAAGGATTAAAGAGTTCAATGAATGGCTCAGGGAATGGTGCGGGTGGAAAGGGTTCACCTGTATAGGCAATTGGGGGGGACATGGGAGGATGACGACTTGTATTCAACTGATAGAATACATCTAATGGAGAGGGGGGAAAGAGCACAGAGGGGGATCTTCAAGGGTGTGTAGATAAAGTCTTGGGGGGTTAAACTGCTAAGGGGGAGTGCAAGGCTAGAAAGGGGGAGAGTTTGAAAGTAAGGGTGAATGGACTAGCTAGCACTCCCCTGCATAAGGGAGCAGTGAAGGGAGCAGGTATGGAAGGGTGAGGTGGCAGAGTAGAGGGGAGCTATACGGTGGAGGGGACTTTCTGTAAATGGCAGGAGCTTGGGGAACAAAATGGTGGACTTTTAGGCCTTAATGGTGGAGGAGGGTCTGGATATTGTAGCCGTAACAGAGACCTGGCGGGCTGAGCATCACACTTGGGAAGTAGGTATCCCAGGGTACAGGTTGTTCAGGAAGGACAGGGCTGGCAGAAAGGGAGGGGTTGCATTGTACATCAAGGATGACATTAGGGTGACAGAAGGGCAGGAGGAGAAAGGGGAGGCAGAAAACCTATGGGTCACACTAGAAAAACAGTCTGGGGCATCAATAAGGCTGGGGGTTGCTTACAGACCTCCAATGCAGGGGGAGGAAGTGGATAGGCAGATGTTGCAGGCAATTCAATGGATGGCACTCGGGGGAGATTCTGTTGGCATTCTCAGAAATCCTGCCAGTCTCCTGTGCCAGCACTGCTAAGCAAAAAAGGATTAAAGAGTTCAACGTATGGATCAGGGAATGGTGCTGGTGGCAAGGGTTCACCTGTATAGGCGATTAGGGGGGCATGGGAGGGTGAGGTCTTGTATTCGACTGATAGACTACATCTAAGGGAGAGAGGGCGAGAGTGCTGAGGGGGGTCTTCAAGGGTATGTAGATAAGGTCTTGGGGGGTTTAAACTGCTAAGGGGGGAGTGCAAGGCTAGGAAGGGGCAGAGTTTGAAAGTAAGGGTGAATTGACTAGCTAGCACTCCCCCGCATAAGGGAGCAGGTATGGAAAGGTGAGGTGGCAGAGAGGAAGGGAGCTATACGGTGGAGGGGACTTTCTGTAAATGGCAGGAGCTTGGGGAACAAAATGGTGGACTTTGAGGCCTTAATGGTGGAGGAAGGCCTGAATATTGTAGCTGTAACAGATACCTGGTGGGCTGAGCATCACACATGGGAAGTAGGTATCCCAGGGTACAGACTGTTCAGGAAGGACATGGCTGGCAGAAAGGGAGGGGGTTGCATTGTACATCAGGGATGACATTAGGGTGACAGAAAGGCAGGAGGAGAAGGGGAGGCAGAAATCTTATGGGTCATGCTAGAAAAACAGTCTGGTGCATCAGTAAGGCTGGGGGTTGCTTACAGACCTCCAGTGCAGGGGGAGGAAGTGGATAGGCAGATGTTGCTGGCAATTCAACGGATGGCACTCGGGGAAGATTCTGTTGGTGGGTGACCTTAACCTCCCAGATGTTGATTGGGATATCCCATCATCTCGGTCAGCCAGGAGCAGAGAGATCCTCGAGTCACTCCAGGGAGCTTTTCTGCAACAGCTAGTTAGGGGACCCACTAGGGGTGGCAGCATACTAGACATGGTCTTCACCAATAGGGACAGTGTGAAAGGAGTTGGAGTGGGGTCAGCTTAGGAACAAGTGACCATAATACAGTTAGCTTCAAGATTAGGAGGGGGGGAAAAAAGCGAGTCGTACCAACACAGAGGTTCTAGATTTCAGGCTGGTGGATTTTGCCAAAATGAGGGAGATATTTTATGGAAATAAATGGAGGAAGGAGGAATAGGGGAAGTAGAGGGATTATGGAACTCATTTAAGGGAGGGTTACTAAAGGCCATGGAAATCTGCATAAGGAAGGTGAGGAAGAATAGAAAAGAAGGAAGCCGCTCTGGTTCAACAGGGAAATGAGGGGTGCAATTGGAGAAAGAAAAAGGGCATTCAGAGCACAAAAGAGGACACGGGTAAGGAAGAAAGGAAGACTTACAGGGAGAAGCTGAGGGTGGTAGGGCAGAGGAATAGGAAGGCAAAAGCAGAAATGGAGGAAAGAATTGCTAGGCAGGCCTAGATGGGAGATAAAACTTTTTTTCGTTATATAGGGGAGAAGAGGAAGTCAAGGCAGGGGATAGGAAGGGTGAAGGGGGGGAGTACAAGTGGAAGGGGATTTTGAGGAGGCGGAGGTGCTAAATAGATACTTCTGCTTGGTCTTCATGGTGGAAGAGTAAGGAAGGGGACCAGTTTTAAGGGAGAGGGGAACAGAAGGCATAGGGATGGATCCTAGTCTGATCAGTGAGGACAGGGTAAGAGAGGAATTAGGTAGGCTAAGGGTGGACAAGGCTATGGGTCCAGATGCCCTGCAACCTAGGGTACTCCAAGAACTAAGGGAGGAGTTGGCGGCACCTCTTTCAGGGTTGTTTAACTTGTCACTGGAGACAGGGTGGGTGCCGAGGGACTGGAAGAGGGCAGACATGGTGCCACTACACAAGAGTGGGAGCAGGGAAGAAGTGAGCAGTTATCAATCAGTCAACCTCACCTCAGCGGTGGGCAAAATAATGGAGGCAATATTAAAAGAATGGGTGGTCAGCTACTTGGTGGAAAGTGGTCTACAGGATGTCCGTCAGCATGGTTTCACACAAAGGAGGTCATGCCAGACAAACCTGATTTTTTCAGTTGGGTGACGAAGGTGGTAGATCGGAGGGGGGCAGTAGACGTGGCCTATCTGGACTTCGGGAAGGCCTTCAACATTATCCCCACAGAAGGCTGATAAGTAAGTTGGAGGATTTGGGAGTGGGACAGAAGATAACGAGGCTGGTAGAGAACTGGTTAATGGGAAGAAGCCAAAGGGTGGTGGTAAATGGGGTACATTCCAGGGAGGAAGGGGTGATGAGCGGGGTCCCCCAGGGGTGGGTGCTGGGGCCCAGCCTGTTCAACATCTGTATCAGCAGCATAGCGGAGGGGCTACAGGGGAAGGTCTGCCTATTTGCAGATAATACGAAGATCTGTAATAGGGTGGACATCCCAGAAGGAGTGGAGGCTATGAAGGAAGATCTAAAATTGTTGGAGGGGTGGTCAGAAACCTGGCGGTTCGAAATTCAATGTTAAAAAGTGCACAGTAATGCATATGGGAAGGAACAACCCACAAGCGAAGTACACACTGGGGGTGGGGATGTAATTAAGACAACTGAGCAGGAGAGGGATCTGGGAATTATAATTTTCTGATAACCTTAAAGTGGGGACCCCAGTGTAGCAAGGCAGTGGGCAAAGTGAATAGAATGCTAGTGTGCATAGGAAAGGGTATTACAAACAGAAGGAGGGAGGTGTTGATGTCACTTTACAAATCCATGGTGAGGCCTCACCTGGAGTACAGGGTCCAGTTCTGGAGACCTCACCTACGTAAAGACATAGATGGGATTTAAAGGGTTCAGAGAAGGGCCACTAAGATGGTACATGGGTTGAATGGGAAGCCCTATGAGGAGAGGCTGAAGGATTTGGAGCTGTACCCACTGGAGACCAGAAAGGGGGGGACATGATAGAAATGTTTAAGTATATGAAGGGGATTAATAAGGTTGGAGGGAGTTTATTCATGAGAAAAGAAGGCGCTAGAACCAGGGGCCATGGACTGAGGTTGGGGGTGGAAGATTTAGGGCTAATGTGAGAGGTCATTACTTCACTGAGAGGGTAGTGGAGCCCTGGAACAGTTTGCTGGAGGAGGTGGTGGGGGTCAAAATGGTGCAGGAGTTCAAGAGGGCATGGGACAGACACAAGGGGTAGAAAGGTGGTGAAGGGGGGATCTCTGGACAAGGGGGGCAAGTAGGGAGGGGGAGTAAGGGGCAGACTCGATGGGCCAAAAGGGTTCTTTTCTGCCGTCACATTTCTATGATTCAAAGGATGCCATAGTTGTAGTTTTTTACATGTTTCTCTGGTGGAGTGATCTGAAAAGGTAACTTTACATTGCTGTGGCTCAGGATTTTGTAGTGTGGTAAGGCAACTGTGGGTTTACAAGTGATTAATCCATAGTCAGGTGATTCTAATGTTAAACATGTTGTTAATCTGGTCCATCAGAGGCAGGGTCTTTTATTTAGGATTCAGACTTTTCTTGTACCTGAATCATGAAGATTGTTAAGACACAGTCTATTGTTTAGCATCTTAGATTATGGGTTGTCTACTCAGAAACTAGTAATAGAATCTTGGCAAAACTAAGTGACATATAATAGTGTGCTTTGATTTATGACCAATCTTCCAAGGAGAACACATCACTGTACATTGTTAAAAACAGCACTTTGTCTTTCACTTGAAAATAGATGCAACTTAAAGATTGGTTCTATGTTTCATAAGGGAATTATTGGTTTGCTACCACAAACAGTTGTCATTGTTTCCTAGGGCTATTAATACACATTAGAAAATGGGCTTTTTATTTGGAGGCATCTGATTGGCTAGTGCCCCTTCAAGAGGGGTACATTAACTTTCAATAGATGCCCACCAAATAAAAAGCACCAGTCCAAAACTGCCTGATGCCCACTCCGATACCATTGTGCCTAGCCTGCTTCACCATTGGCTGACGCACTGGGCACTCGGTTTGAAACAACCGCCATTTTTTTCTCTCGCTAAGCTAAAGATACAGGGTTGGTACCAAGGTCCTCTAACAACAGATCCCCCCTTCCCGACTCGAAAACGTCGGTCGGGAGCCAAGAACAAGAAGCATTTTCCCAACCGCGCTTAATTTAAAAAATGTACTGTCTCCCTCCCCCCCCCTCTGTTGCTTAGTAAGCAGCTCGCACTCTACAATGACACGCTTCGTTCTCTAAACACATCCATGGCAGTCAGATCACAATCTCATTATTACAGAGAGAGAGAGAGAGAGAGAGAGAGAGAGAGAGAAAAACAGGACGTCTCCTCCACTACACAAAGCACTTTCAAGAAAAAATAAATAAACGGTACCTCTCCTGCACTCCGTTGCCCTTCATGATCCCGTTAAGAACATTAACAAAATAAATAAATGGTACCTGTCCTGCGCTCCATTGCCCTTCCTCATCCCATTAGGAACATTCACAAAATAGAGGACAACCTGTGAGTATTTCTCTCTCAGTGAGGAAAATAAACAAAAAAAATGGAACGCATGTGAGCTGGGGGGGGGGTTGGCTGCCAAAGATGGGACATATTGTATATAGCAGTCAAATGCTGCCCTGCCTCTACTGGCAAGTATTGTCAAGTATGCCAGTAGAGGGACTACTACTAACTAAGCAACTGTATGATATGCTTTAGTTTAAAAAAAATAATAATTCTTGAATATTACAAAAAAAAAATTTACAGATAGCCCATTTTCTAAGCGCAATAATACCCTCCAGGCTGGGCGGTATGGGCAATACCGGACCTTCCAGGGGCTATAAGGCCCCGCCTGTGGTGTCGGGCCTCATCACGCCCCTGGGCAGTCCGGTATTGCCCAATACCGCCCACCCTGTCAGGTATTATTGCTTGCTTATGGGAACTAGGTCACAGAGCAAGTATGTCTTTAGAATTCCATTATTCAAAAAATCCATAGGACAAAAGTCTATATTATATAGGGCTTCATCCTTTTATAATTTTGTAACTGATGAAATCGTTAATTGTACAACTACTAGATCATTCGAAACCAGATGAAAACAATGGCTTATTTTAAAGAATGAATGCACTTGTACTTAATGCTTTATTGTGATGCTGCACTTGTATTTAATGTTAATTGTGTATGTCGTACTTTTCAGTCTTGTCTTTGTACTGTATTCACTGTCCTTCATTACCTGTATTTTTGAACTTGTCACTTGTGAAAACCGGGAATTTGCTCATTAGCTATCAAATATAAAAAATAAAAATCAGTCAATCAAAATCTTTATTTAACCAGGCAGACTCTGTTGAGCACGGCTCATTTTCAAGGTGGACCTGGGTAGAATACAAGGTCAATATACAATACATAATACAAAGTCAATATATAATACGTATACAAAAATGGATCCAAAGTGAATACAATGTACAAAGTGCTTAGCAACAGCAGTAGCATAGTCAAATATAGCCAAATATACTGTACATACAGATTTTAAGGTATTTCAAGTTTAAGTTTAAGTTCAAGTTCAAGTTTATTGCAGGAAGACTCCATTGAGCAAGCTCATTTACAAAGAGGTCCTGAAGCATGTACACAGTCAAATAAACATTACTTAATAAGGCAACATTGATTACAAGTATTCAAAGTGCACACATAGTTCAAGAAAGGTATTATATAGAAAGGTACATCATAGTAAAGAAATGTACAGTGAAGGAACATTTGGTTCATAGTGTACAAGCAATACAAGGTAGGGTTTATAAACATAACACTGGTAAGAAGCAATAAATAAGATTACTGTATTGTACAATGACATGAAAGAGAGGATAAATTAGGAGGGCAGGATTGAGGGAAAGAGGATGGTTAGAAAGAGTAAGGGGGAGTAATATATAGATAGGAAGTCTAAGATGGGAAAGGGTAGAGGAGCAGGTAGGGAAATCATGTACTTTTAGCTGCAGTATACATTTTGCAAGCTAAGAGGTTTCAGTTCAGACTAGGACTAGTACCAGAGGAGACGATAAGCATGGAACACACATAAGGGTAGGGGAGAGGCTTAATAACAGCTACAAATAGCTTTTATTTTAGATGCAGCTAGCACTTTATAGAGGTTAACTGAGGCGATGCTAGTTAATTTCAGTACGGATTGGAGTTGGTTCCGTATAGTAGGAAGAGCATGCAAGATAGCTCATTTGCTAAAGGAGGTACGAGTCCTAGGTATGACAAGCAGGATGAAGTCTGATTTTCTGAGAGAATATGCACTGCAGAAAATGCAGATAAGAGATGTTAGGTAGCTCGGCAGTTGATGCAGAAGTAACTTAAGGGTCCAGAGACCAGCATGGAGCAGGCGTCTAGTGGTGAGTAATGTCCAGCCAACAGCTGCGTACAGATCACAATGGTGAGTACGGTAGGGGTAGTTGGTGATGAACCGTAATGTGTGGTGATAGAGGACGTTCAGCTTGCTTAGGCTTGAGATTGTGGCTGAAGTGTAGATTAAATCACCGTAATCAAGTAAGGGAAGGAATGTGGCCTGGACGAGCCTGGTTCGAGTCTCAAGGGGGAAGAAAGACCTATTTCTAAAGAAGAATCCTAGCCTGGCTTTGAGCCTCCTGGATAAGTCCTCAATATGGTCATTAAAAGAGAGCTTATTATCTATCCAGATACCAAGATATTTAAATTTGGAAATGACTTCCAAGAGTTTGCTTAGAGAGGTAACAATAAAGTCTTTTGGTAGGACGGGGGTGTGTGCCAGAGGAGGTACTACGAGAGAAAAACATTGCTTTAGTTTTCTTGGTATTAAGGAGAGGCTTGGCTTTTATTAGATTATTTTTAAGCTGAGCAAAGTCAGCTTTTACCATGTCCCTAACTCCGGATAAAGTTGAGCCAGAGGTATACAGCACTGTGTTGTCCGCAAAGAAATGCAGGTTGGAACTGGTTATGTGAGAGTGAAGATCGCTGATGTACAGAGAGAAAAGGATCGGGCCTAGAATGGAGCCTCGGGGGACTCCTCTGGCAATTGGCAATGAGGCAGAGTATAGACCATCAGCTGTGACTTTCTGTGTCCTCCCTGTTAGATAACTGGTAAACCACTGAGAAGTGGGCGGAGTGGCACCTAAGTTAGTAAGGCAAGTAACTAAGAGGTTGTGGTCAACAGTGTCAAACACTTTACAAAGATCTAAGAAGACTGCACCAGTAATCTTCTTGGCATCCACAGCAGAGACCCAATCATTAGTTACTTTAGCCAATCCTGTGATAGTGCTGTGATTTGACCGGAATCCGGATTGTGCTGGGTTAAGGAGTGAAAAGGTTTCGATATGAAGTTTTAATTGGTTATAGATCAATTTTTCAAAAACTTTAGAGAGCATGGGCAAGATGGAGATGGGCCTATAGTTATTCAGATTGCATGGGTCCCCCGATTTGAATAGGGGAGGATGTGGATGGATTTCCAACAAGATGGCACTGTGGAAGAAGCAATGGAGAGATTGAAAATATGAAGAATGGCGGCAGTGAGATGGGCATGGCCTAGTCTCAGGAAGAAAGGTTTGAGTCTGTCGGCCCTGCACTTTTTCTGGTATCAAGGTTAAGGGTTGAATCTTCAACTTCTTTATAGTTGAGCATACGCAGCTGAAAGGGACAAGATAAGGTGCAGGTTGAAAGGGAGGAGCTAGTTTAACTCTTCACATGGCTAAAATAAGGTGAAGAGTCAAAGGCTAGGCCAGTAGTGCCAAATTGGAGTTAAGTTCTTCAAGGATTTGAGAATTACTTTCCACCACCCTACCACGGGTGAGTATCTTAGTTGGAATGGAGGGAGCAGAGGGCCATCCTTCAAAGAATAGGGACAATATATACACAACAAGCCAGACAGAGTCCAGCCAGAGGAGAGGATCACAAGCATAGGTAAGGAGTACCAGTCAGAACCAATAGTGTGGGGGGGGAGGGAGAGGACTGGAAGCATAGAGAGGGGTGGAGGGTGACTGTACAAGAAGGAAAGAAGAAGCACACATATACTGGGGATATATATGGCTCAGACAGAAGAAGGCGTGCAGCTCTGGCCTAGCAAATGAGGAGGTGAGTATTCATAGGGAGATGGTGCACAGTTGATTAGGTTACAATTCCTGACATAGAGTTCAAAGGCTGGAAGTATGCAGGGATGCTGAGTTGCGGTGGGGTGGGGGGGAGTAACAGGTGCGGTGGAGTGGGGAGTAAGTGTAGTTGAGGTGAAACCAGGCAGAGTCAAGGGAAGAGAAGGAGTAACCAAATGAAGATAAGGTGAAATCAGGTGGGGCCATGAGAGGTCTCTGGAATAGCTAGGGCATATCAGGATCAAGGGAAGCAGTTACAAGATTCCTTGTAAGAATGAGCATATAGTGTTTTGAATGCTGCTAAGTTAATAGAGTGAGTCAGTTTCAGGGTTTTTTGCAACTTATTCCACATATAGGCAGCACGTAGCTTATGGAAGCCTTATCAAAATGTGATTTGACCTTAGGAACCATCAGAGAAATATAGGAGGTACTTCTCAATGCAACTCAGAAATGAAAAAATGAAATGAAAGGTTACTTGTTTGACAAATCAGAATACAAGATTTTTGTCACTCATTGTGTAATCAGACTTATACTTTGCTAAATATGGCTTTATTTTAGTAATTATTAATAGAATAATAGATAGATAAATGTGTATTACAAGGCAATAATTCCATTGAGAGGTTTTGGGAACTTGGAACCTTGAGAGAGAAGGTCTAGAGGTTCCAAAAGTCCCCAAAATCTCGAGGTGGGATTACTGCCTTGTAACACACTTATCAATTTTTTTTTCATATTGAATACATTTTATTAAAAGAGTTGAAGCAATGTGTTAAATATTGTTGCTAAGGAAAAATAACAGATACAAAAAAGAAATGAGGGAAATTAACAGTACCTTTTATATAACACTTGTCTATTTATTATTTTTTGTAATATATGGTTAAGTCTTAATAATACCATCTTGGCCCTTCGGAAAATGTTCATGTATATTCCATGTATCATCAAGTCTGAAACCATGTATTACCAGTCTGAAACCATGTATTGTCACGTTGAAAACCATGTATTATCAGTCTGAAACCATGTAATATCACTCTGAAACCATGTATTATCACTGTTGAACGATAGTGTTATGGCATTGGCAGTCATGCATTACAAGAAAATGTTCCGATGGGCCAAGATGATATTGTTAAGGCTTATCCATATATTACAATAGATTAACATTTACATTATATTTTTTTTTTTCCTCTTGAGTATGATGTTGAACTGTACTGACTGTAAGTACAGCAACAAATGAACAGTGCATAACACAATAGCTTTTCTGCAGTGCATATTTTATTTTACAAATGCAAAACTAAAAATTATCAAAATTATAAAAAGAAAACACTGATACAAGATCTGCCTTGGAAGGGTACCGGCAACAAAGCCAAGTTTTAAAGAAATACCAAATTCCACATGCCTCATTTATGTAAAGCATCATGAGAAGTATATGCATTGTGATTTGCATATACTTCCCATGATGCTTTACATTAGTCAGTATGGGTAATTAGGTAGAATAAATAAGTCCTTAAATGCAATCTATATGGAGATCCTGAGCAGGCATGGTTAGGCATAAGAACACCAATATAGTACATTAAGGAAGGAAGGGTAAATTTGTGACCGCTTTGCAGTATATTTTTACTGTGGCACACATTTTTGCTATACACAAAAGGATCACAAGTCTTCATTTGCTCACAGGTCAGTAATTCGGCACAGGGAAATGGAGAGGAGAGTCTGACAATGATTCTTTTTATTGTTTTTGTTTTTATTCTTTAGCATCTAGGTAAGGCCCACCGGGCACAAGGCCTGTTTACATGGGTGACACCATTTCTTAAGGCACTAGTATGCATGGAAGTACTTCGCTATGGATAGTGGCACCTCAAGTCTTCTCGAGGAGCTTACTTAATGCTGGCATCTTGATGCATGGCCGAGTTATGAATGGCAACTAGAGAGGCCGACAAGCACTCCCTCTTGTACCCATGAGCAAGCAAGTGTGCCGAGATCACATGACATAAGCTCCTCAAGGAGACTTTGATTTAAACAATTTAACAGCTGAGCAAGAGCCCAAGGGGCTCTAATATATACAGCTGTCACCAGCAATGTGAAAGAGTGGCGTTGTAAGGCAACAGACCAGCTCCTCAAGGTGACTTTGATTTAAACAATTTAAACAATTTAAATATTTTAACAGCTGAGAAATAAGCCCCTTTGGCTCCAGTTTTCGACACTGTGAACCACAAAAAAAGCAGCAGCCATGCACTAGACTGGCTGAGTATTGTTCATGAAATCATGTTCATTTTATATCTAGAAGTGAAATGTTATGCTAACAAACAATACAGAATAAACAACAAAATACAGGTTGAAAGGAAATAAGCACTAAAAATGAAAGAGTAAATGATCTGTTAGCTGGGCATGTTGGGAACACATGTACTTCAGAAATATTGTATGTAAATGCAGTAAAATACTAAGAAGTCTACTGGGCAGGAGGACCATACTGTTAACCTATTCACAAGTAATTGCATGTGTCCATAGGAATACTGGAGGTGAAGTGAGGTAAAATCTGAATAAAATATATTCAATGGTGTTGGACACCAAAAATATTGAAACAATTAGTGTGACAAAGTATGTTTTAATTGATTCTGTTATAGACTCAACAAGAATTATTAAAAATAAATTGCTGTCTAGCCCAGTGGCGCTGAGGCGCTGGGCACCACACCTCATGCCACGCCAGTGACCCGTGTTCGGGAACAAGCACGGGCCGTCAGGGGTCAGCAGGGGAGGAGAGGATCGCGCATCTGGTGGACAACTCTCCTCTCCTGGGGAGAATGGGTGTGTGACTTCCAGCGGTAGCTGGGGGTACAACAACCTTAGGTCACGTCAAGGACGGAATGGGATCGTCAGCAGACATCCCACAGGATGTCATTGCATGTCCGTGCTCCCTTGGGGACTTCATGCTCACGCTAATGGAAAAACCCCACTGGCTGGGAGGAAGACGTTGTCTGTCCCCACCTCCAACTCCAGTCCCTGCCCACTGGATCTCTGCACCCATCACCTCCACCTGATGGGAGGCACTAGATACAAGGTAAGAGCAGGGGAGCTGTAGGCAGCATTACCTCGGGAGACTATGACCGGGGCGCTCCCCCCTGAGGGTGTGTCATGGGTGGTTGGAGTACACCAGGATCATGGATTGGGAGGGCCTTGGAAGGAAGGGGCACAAGACAGGATGACTGATAGAGCCCCAGCCAGTGGTGACAGGAGGGAAAGAAACTTGGAAAAAAAAAAACAAATAAATAAATGGCTGAGCTTTAGGGATGGCTTACAGTTCTTAGAGGTAGGTAATAAGAGATTAGGCTGATATAGCAGTGAACCTCAGTAAGATCCAGTTCAGGGCTTTAATAATAGATTTTAAAACATACCACTTTACAAAACACCAAGCAGATAGTTGCAAATGGAACCCCGACCCATTTTGTACATCAGTACGTCGTCAGGGAGCTGCTTAATAATAGATTATAAAACATACCACTTTACCAAAAACCAAACAGGTAGCTGCAAATGGAACTCCGACCGGTTTCATATGTCAGTGCTGTCACTTCGAGTTGGAATTCATTTTGTGCATCCTCCTAGAGCAGTGGAGCTGTTTTGGAGTTTTTTTATTGATATAGCAGTGGCAGAAAATGGTATTGGATGCACTGGGATATTTGTCTGCCATAGCAGAATGATTGCTTGGGGAATCTGTGTACAAAGAAGGGGTCTGGAAACACGTTTTACAACTTGAGAAAAACTCTTGTACACAGATCCCTAAGCCTCCATTTTAACCAACAGCACCACCTCTGGGAAGTTTCACTTTTGCACTGATAAGTGTCAATACAAAAGAAGCCATGGTTTGATATAAATATAACCATGTTACAGTTCAAAAGGGGGAATTGAAGACTTGTAGGAGATAAGGAGTGAGCTGCCAGTCCTGAGCCTGGTAAAACTCAGAGGGGAAAATCATCGAGCCCTTGGGGTTTGGTCTTGTAAAAGTTGGAAATAGCAGCTGCCATCTTCCTGTAGAGCATACGTCTTTAGACTTTGTCAAGGTGAGCCTCCCATGTTGGGCCCGAACAAAGTCTGGGCCTCCCCATGGGTCAAACACAGTCACATATTTTGCAACAGATACCCATAAGGATGCGTTTTATAAGCAATCGCAAATTACTCAAAACCACTTTGAAATAATAAAACAGATGTGTTTATTTACAATGCATTATAAAAAAAACTCTCTGAATCATGTTGCATGTTAATCAAATCAGTCCATTAAAGAGCGAACCCTGGGAACCTGTTTTTGCGCAGTTACCTGCTGAATTCTTGGTTGTACTTTTGAAAAGTACAGGCACAAGTCATCTTCAACTTTAAGATGGGCCTGATAACGTTGTTTTTATTGCTGCCAGTGCGAGAATCCTGACTCGCAGAAATATGTTGAGGCAAAAGGCATTTGAGCAGTAAGAGCTTGATTTTTTAATGCTGTAAACTCATATCCAACTGACAGCCAAAAGTCTGCAAGGGCCAACTGTGCAAACGATACCTGCAGTGTTGGATCTGTAGCCAGGTCAGTGAGGTTTTCCTGTTCTCCCTGGGATAAAGTGTCTGCAGTGCTTGGCTTAAAAATGAAGGGGTGTCTGATTCATTGGTCACCTTCCTGTCTGCCATGTTCAGGGAAGTAGTCTCGTAGCTTTTCTTGCAGCCCACTTAAATGTTCTGAACTCACTACTTGGACGCTGTCAACCAGAAGTTCCTGCAGAAAATCAACCAAGATTCAAAATGTGGAAACTGATCCTTGCTACACTTGTGTGGACCACAGTTCAAGCTTGCAAATAAATGCCTTGATCCTATCCCTGACTGTGAAAAGGCTGGCATCCTATCCTTGAAGTGAAATATGAGCATTCAGTATGTGAAATATATGTCAAGTATGCTAGTAAAGCAAGCCAACAGTCCCACGGATTGTTAAAATGTACCACAAGTGAAGAGTTACAGTCAGCAAGAAAGATACGGACTTTGTCACACAATTCATTGAGGTGGGTTAGCACTTCCCCTGGGACAAGCAAAGGACCTCAGTGTGCAAGAGCAACTGTGTATGGTTTGCTTCCATCTCTTAACATGGTCCTGCGAACAAGTCTGGAATTCATGGGACGTGCCTTGATGAAGTTCACAGCTTGAACAGTATCAGCCATGACTTTGTGGAGCTCAACTAGCATCTTCTTGACTGCCAGAGCTTCTTTGTGAATCATGTAATGGTTTCAGACAGAATTGGGAGTCACTGCCTGTAACCTTGTCAGTATCCTGCTGTGTCTTCTAGTCACTGAGTGAGCTCAATCACTGCAAATTGTAGTGCCGATATTCAAAGCTGGGGACCCCCTCTCCCCCTGATACCTACCGGCCCATCTCTTCCCCCACCTGAGCAAACTACTGGAGAAAATTGTACACTTCCAGCTCTCTGATCATCTTGGAAAATATAATGGGAAGGCTATAAACCTGAAGTTCAATTGGGTGGAGCTACTACGTCACTCCCCCACCAGGCTTTATTAGGTAGCTCACCCTGGGTCTTCCAAGGATTCATTTCTTTTTTGCAGCTGGAGACTCTGTTGGTCTGTCCTCTGAGCTGGCTGGGGTCTACCCCCGTCTGCTGTTGTTTTTTTTTGGATACTCCATGGGTATCTGCCCTAGTCAAGCCCCCCTAAGGTCCCCATGCCAGTCGATCCCCGGTCACCCCTGGCTTGCCCCCAGAGGATGGGGCACCAGAGCTGACTCTCCACATCCCAACCCGTGGTCCTGTAACTGGTTGGGAGGCTCGGCGACATGGAGGAACCCCGGGGAGGGCTTCATAGGCGGAGTCCCCATTTGTATTTTTAATGTATCCCTGGAGGGCCGGCGTGCAATGGCGTCAGCGCACTACGTGCAGGCGTCCGTCCGGCTTCTCCCCGGTCCGTCACGATGGCTGTCATTTTAGCCTCAGC
Organism: Neoceratodus forsteri; assembly: GCA_016271365.2. NCBI lineage: Eukaryota > Metazoa > Chordata > Ceratodontiformes > Ceratodontidae > Neoceratodus > Neoceratodus forsteri. The sequence continues at coordinate 1,374,013,985 of CM057452.1, forward strand.
TGGTGTCACTACAGTGCGCGTGCATCTCTCACCACCCGAAGGAAGGAGACCTGCTCGCGGGATGCTCAATCCTTCCTTCCCCCTGCCAGCCCCCGGCAGCCCGAGTCCGTTCCTGAACCCGGGTCGCCGGCGCAGCGTGAGGTGTGGCGTCCCGTGCCTCAACCCTCAGCGCCACCGGGCCAGCCCACCGTCTGCTGTTTCTGTGTGTCTCTGCTGGACTTCGGTGCTTATTTTTCCTGCTTCCGGTTTGTATCTTTCCTCCGGCTGTGTGCTTCCCTGTTTTGTGTCTCTTGTTTTTGGGCCTTGTTCCCTGTTTTCTGTTTTGCTGTATTTTGGTTTTGTCTTTTGGGGCTTTATTTCTTAGCTCCTAGCATACTGCTACTCAGAGCTCATACTACTGCTTTTGGTTACCTACTGCTGCAGCCACTGCTACTGTTTACTCCAATTACTATTGTACCCAGTGCTTGTGTTTTCATACTGTTGCTCACCTCACTCAAACTGCTGCAGTGCACCTGCACTCATTATCTGTGTGTTTCAGCTCAGCCATGGCTGCTCCATGTTGCATGCTTAATTCTTTTCACCTGCCACAGGTTTACTCTGACCCTGGCTGTGCTGCTCATTCATGCTGTCATTTTACTTGCAGCTTCATTGCGCTGCCTTGCTACACCTGTTTTCAGGGCATTGTCTCCATGTTTTATTGCAGTTACAACTCTGAGGTCAGCCACCTGAACTCCTGCTGAGGCTGTTGATATAGTTTTATCATTATTATTACATCCTGCCTCACTGCTGAATGTTCTCAGAGTATTTGTCATCTTGATTCGCCCTCCTCCTCCACTTCGATGTCCTACAGTTCTTCCCCTGTGCCAGACATGTTGGATTTGATTCATTCCTGGCCTGCTTTTATTCTTTTTCTTTTTTTGGCATTTCTCCAACTCACCCTCCTGCCATACTCCTTCCCTGTCGGCCATCTAGGATTCATTGCATGCTCGGCCTGCATTCGATATTTCTTTTGGGCTTGCCTATCATGGTGTCTATGCCACCTTATCGAACCATGGCCCTCCTGCTGTGTGTATTCGGGTTCACGACGTCGTTCCATATTCCCTCATACATACATACCATCCCTGCTCGGCCATCTGGATTCAAAGCACTCAAGGCGTCACTCCTCATCGTCCATTTTGATCAGTGACCTGCGGCCCTCCTGCTGCATGTCTCAGGTTCCAGACTCCTTATCTCATGCTAGCCGCCTTTTCTCGTACTGGCCATCGGGATTCAATCCATTCATGGCGTCACTCCTCTTCATCCATTGTCCATTGCTTCCCTCCAAGTTCCTTTCCAGTTAATTTCTGAATCTACCTCCTTTGGAGGAGCTTCCTTCATCACACTGCTCAGTTTGTTTCTACCTCCACTCAAGGCCATGTCTTTCTGTTAGTCACCCTTTGCTAAGGGCTGTTTGGCTGCTTTCCACCATCATTCAGTTAATCTTCGAGTTCCTACCTGTCTCCTCTTCCTCAGTCTTCTCGGGGTGGACTGCTGCACTCCTGCAGCTATCATCACCATCAGTCTGCCTCCTCCTCAGTCTTCTCAAGAGCGCATCTGGAATTCCCCTTGCTCCTCTGACTTCTACATGGATCTACTCCTTACCATCTCCTACTCGAGCATACTCCTCTCGGGTCCCTGCTGCCTCATGTTCTTTCTTTGATCTGTGCTTTCCTTTTGGGGTTTTCCACTATCCTGTCATCATCCTTCCTACTCATCCTTCTCTTTAATGAATCCTTCTCTTTAACATGTACGTCCTTAAATTAAATGTCATCAGACAGGAGGGAAGGTGACCTAGGCCTTGGATCCCCAGAGGTTTCCTCCTTAAAAAAGTTGTTTTTTCCTCTTCTCCATGCCAATGGTCATAATATTAGCTAGAGTCAGTACTTCCTTAGGTTAATGTGCTGTCTTAGGTTAATTAGATAGGTTCCGCTGTTGGACGGAGGTGGATGGTGGCCCCTGCTTTCTCTTCTCTCCTTAGAAAGTCCGCCTTACTCATCTTGTCAGTTTGCATTCATCATCCTCGCCTCTTTGATGCTTGACACCCAATAGGGTATTTTTTTTTTTTACTTCTTCCTATGCTACCTTTAACCAATAGAATCATCACCGTGGCACCTATTGGGGGGGTAGACCCTCCTCTAGGGTTCCTCACATCGTACCCTAATAGGGTGGGGTATCCCATGGATAGAGAGGTGGAAAGCCACAACATAAATCATATTCACAACATAAGTCAAGTCACACAAGCATCATCTCATCCAGCTGCGTAAGCACAATCAAACCTGTAGTGCCCCCAACAATATGGGTTCCATAAGCACCATAGCACCATATCAGCCTTAGCACACTTCACGAACCATGTCCTCAGAAACATGAACCTGGGTAAGGCCAGGAGTGCTGTTTTTGTGGGCCTGACTAAGGCGTTTGACTTGGCTGACCACCCCCTCCTCCACTCCACTCTCCTTCAGTAGACTGCTCCACTGAGACTTCCTCCTGGTTCTGGAGCTATCTCTCGGGCAGGTCCCAATTGGTAAACATTAGTGCTGCCTCCTCCCCTGTCCTGACTGTTTCCACAGGGGTCCCTCAATGCTCCATCCTGGGCCCCCTGCTATTTTCTGTATTTATTAACTCTCTTCCCACCGACAGTCTCTCCAGCAAGGTGCTTCTCTACATGAACGACCTTGTCCTGTTCCATAGTGATAACGATAAGTCCCTAACAAATATCTCCTTCGCTCTGTCGTGCTGCCTATAATTGGTTTCTCTCCAACTGGCTCTTGGTTAATGAAAAGAAAACAAAATCTATGCTGTTCAGTTCAAAACTGTACATCACCAAGGTCACCAAGTCAAACTCCTCTCTACTAGTGCTCTCTCTGGAAGGCCCCTCCCTCCAAAATGTTCCTAGTTTCAGATACCTAGATGTTACCTTGGACCCCTGCCTTGAGTTCACGGAACATATCAACAACATTGTGCGCAGGGTAAACCAAGAAACTTGGGGCTGCCTACTGCCATAAAAAGTTCTTTACCTCAGAGGTGCGCCTTGCAGTTGCACAAGGCAACCTTCTCCCCCTTATTGACTACTACACTCCCATCTATTCTGATGTGTCCTCTGCACTGGGCTTCAGACTCAACTCAGTTTATAACAGTATATGTTGTTTTGTACTCCAATCTCCCTACTCAACCCACCACTGCAACCTCTACCAGTCCCTGGGATGGCTTCTCCTCCAAGGACAGTTTGACTTTGCCCTTGGTTGTATAATAGACAGTACCCTCAGAGGCTGCCACCTGTCCCCGTTCTCATCCCTCCTCACAGGAAGAGTGGCATCCAGGTACCTCTGGGAATTATCTGTTCCTCCTCTGGAGGTCCCTAGATCTTTTCTGCCATTAGCAGCAAAGCCCTTTCCTGGTCTGCCCCCTCTATATGGAACAAGTTCCCTATGCCGCTCCACTCGACCGCCTCTCACTCCTCTTTCAAAACCCACTACAAGGACTGGCTGATGTCAGAAGCCAAATGCTCTTGCTCTCCTGGGTAAGTGGGTATCCCTTCCCACCTATTTCCCTCCTTGTCCCTCTTCCATATTGCAGGGCCCTTACTAGAGGCTCCAGCACCCCACCATGCTCTGCACTCTCCCCTTACCTTGCTTTGTACTGTCTTCCCTTCTGACTACATCATTGCTCTTACCATCTGTTGATTGTATTATTGTAACTGTGTATTTACCATACTACTGAATTGTTTGTAGCACCTGGTACTATACTATAACCTTAGTTCATGTATTGTCCCTATGTACCATGATTCTTGCACTGAACTATGTTGCCTGTTATACAGTTCATACATCATGTATATGCCTTACTCGCTGTGCTATGCTAGTGGCCCGGGTCATGCCTGAAAACAGTCCATCGGATCAGTGCACTTACCCAGTCATCAAAGACATAAATAAATAAAAATTCTGACACAGTGACTCCAATCAAGACCTTCATCCTGAATGAATTTATTCAGCAGGCAAAAAAGTTCTTGCAGGAAGTGGATTACAGAACAGAAACTCTTTCAGAAGATCTGTGTCTGTGGCATACCAAACGTACACAAGAAGCTATGCAGCAGCTGCAATATCAGTGGACTTGTCGATTTGCAAAGAGAAGTATGGGCTTTGATGAACAGAATCTATCATCTGTCACTTCACATCTGCAGACATGTCTTTCATACGATGGCAGACTGTGTCATTTGAAAGTGGGATTGCATCTAGCTGTGTAGCTGCTTTCTCTCCAAGCGTCTCTGCACACAAGAATTAGTAACTCTCCTCCGATACTGTGTGGCTTCCCAGGTTTGGCAATTCTCAGAGACAGGAGTTATGATACTTCAGTGGCTTTTGCAGGCACAGTCCCATGCCATTCCAGAACTTTTTTTTACCTCTATGTCCATGCAGTTTTCTTTGAAAAAAAAATCCAGAGGTTTTGAATTATATCATATTCGGTTCTTGCCTCTCCCCCTCTCTTCTCCACTTGCTTGTCTGGGTCACCCACGTGCACAATCTATCCCGTCATTTTTACTCCAACAGCACTTGCGTACTACCTCAAGCCTGCTCCTGGTACACTCATGCACAATAATGGTTCTGTTGCATTATTACTGTTTTGTACGTTTATATGTTCTTTTGTATGATTTGAGGCATGTATTGTAATTTACCCAATATTCCACTACTGTTTATTGTACAATACTTTGTGTTCCAACTATTGCATAATCTTACAATGTTGTATTGTTTGTACTACCCACATACTATTGTAACTGACCATTCTTCACAACCCTATGTAACCCCTTCCCCTCAGGTCACACCGTGAGATGAACAACTTGTTGTTCAGTGTGCCCTCCTGGTGAAACATTTAAATAAATAAGTAAAATTAAACAGGGATGTTTAGTTTACAGATGTTGCCAAAGCTTGCAGGACCGCACACTGTCTTGTGCCAGAACAGCACATATAATGCACTAGGGATGTGGCATGTCGCTCAACCTGATACAGGTGAATCCTATCTTTAGGTAATAATCATCATATTTTCTGGCCTTGTGCTTTGTTTGAGGTTATTTTTGTCCAGGAGCTTCCTCTTCCTCGTGTGCATGTTTCCTTCCGGTCACCAGGAAATAGTGCATTCTTGGTCTAAAATGCAATGGTAAATTCATGTTCATAAGAAATTGAAATCAGTTAAGTGATAGCCATCGGCCAGACCATCCTGGGCATACCCATATGTTCCATCTAAACTACTACAGACACTATACCACATGCATAAACACAAAATGCAGTCACTGACAACAATACAGACCTCCACAAACTACAGAGCAATTGAAACACATTTTGAAGACAACAGTCAGAGGAATACTACAAATATCAATCCAGTTTTCTACAATGTTCCGAACAGACTCTATTCAGAGCAAAGTTGCTAATACAGTAACTGTTAATAAGCTGCAAAACAATGATCTGGTGCCCCCCTCACATACACACTCACTGTCTGGCCTGGTTTACCCCCAAAAAAAAAAACAGTCTTACTCCACTCTCTATTAAGGACTTTTTTTGTCCCAGCAAGAGAGAGCGCCACCACCTCACCAGAAAATAATCTGGTTCATCACTCCAGTCATTCAATTAGCCCCAATACTACCACCATACATAAACTCATTCAATTTCATCTGCACCCCGTATCTGATTTCTTGTGCCTGAAAATAGGCATACATTTGTCTAGTGTGCCTACCTGGTCAATAAAAGCCAAATAAATACATACATAAATAAACAAATGCTTCTTCCGTGACCTCAGTTTGGCAACTCTTGGCAGCCTGTGCCCTGAATTGTAAAACAGACAGACATACACAACACTCTATTATAGCACTACAACCCAGACTCTAAACCGCCCACCCAAAAAATTACTGCCAATCTGCAGCAAGATGTTCCTAGTCTTCTTGGCCCCCCTGTCTCACTCAGCTTTATTAGGAATAAAAAAGGCCTTAAATGGAGTAGAAACTCCCGAAGAGATGCTGCACAGAGAGCAGTGCAGGGCTGGTGCAGAAAAGAGGGTGGCTAGCTTCCAAACATACAACAAAAAACAGGAGTTCCAGCACTCAATGACGACCACAAAAAGTATTCCACAAGACAAAGCACACGGTGTAAGATAATACTGATTTATTGTGAATCCATTGGTATAACAGTATGAACCGAGCTGCCTGTGCCCCATGCATAAAACTCTTGTTTTTCTTAAATGGAGTAGAGCTGCAAGTTCGATTCAACCTTATTCCAAAAAAGGTAGAACTCCAACTATTCACGTGGGTGAGAACAAGCACAAACTTTCTACTGTTTTGTGCGAACGTTGATTTGTTTAATGTAGTGATGTGCTGGTGTCTGGAACTATCTCGCACCACAATTTAAGTCTGTGCTGCTGCTTGAGGGCAGGGGCAGAGCCTTGGGTCACAGGATCACAGGTTACTAACTCCCGCCCCCACTGCAAAATTTCAGTTTGATTGGGCATTGGGCAGCCCACCACGTAAGTCCACTCTCCTGATTTTGTTTCTTCTTTCTGGCCACCTACTGTGTCTGCAAGGTCCCGGGATCCAGCAGTTGCAGCCGGGTGCCATTTTACTACTCAATTAGAGCTTCAGATTGGTCAGTCAGTTGATAGTGTGTGGGTGGCTGCAACATGCTACTGCCCTGCTGCAGCTTGTCCAGTCCCAGTTCCATACAGTACTGGCTAGCGGTTGCTGTTACTAGGTGTGCTGTTTCAGCCATTTTGGAGGGAGTTAGGACGTGTGAGTTGGAGCCTGAGGACTGTGATAAGTATTGCAGTTGGATGGATCCTGTCCTCTCAGTCTCACTGCCATCTGCCGCTGTCAGTTAGGCTGTTGTCACATCAGGGGATCCAGAGATGGTGAGACGAGAGAAGAGGATGAGCAAAGGACCAGTAGAAAAGCAGACTTGAGTCATCAGGGAGGGGTACTGGGGATGTGAGAAAAGTGGAGCACATCACTGGGGACAGGCCAGCCCAGGTACAGTCCACCAATGCACTGTCACTAATACACTGTGCACTGTTTTTACATGTTTATGGCTTTTTTTCTCTCGTTAATCTGGTCAGGTAAATAAAGAGAAAGCCGCAGCTAGGCTTGATCGAATATAAAAATATCACTGAGTTTGAGTTACATTGCATTTTCCATGTATGCTTGCTAGCTAGCTGTGCAAACTAATGATCCCCAAGGTCCAGATTCATTTGTGTGTGGGTAAGAATGATTAAACAAATCCCTCCAGAACCAGGAAAGCTGGACTGGTTTTCTTTTTGTTTTCCTTAAATAACATTAGGGAACGAAATCATTTCCGGGAATGGCAAACAAAATCAGTGATCTGCCTGTAACTGTTTTCCCAGTGAAGTGTTCAGCTGGAGGCTGGCACCATTGCTTGCAATACTGCACAATACTGCAAGAAAGGCAGTTGTGGAGCAGGGGGCTGTGGAGGACACAGTGTGTAAGTGATGGGAGTGGGGCACATGGGTGATGAGCAGAGCCATAGGGGCCGTGGATATGTGGGTTGGCCAAGGTGGGGGGGGGGGCTATGTGGGGCAGCGGTTCGAGGCATGGGGTGGCCAAGGCATGGGATGGCTATGGGGGTGGTGTTAAAATATTTTCAGCACATCACTAGCTTAATAAACAGTACAATGACTTCAGGCATGGTGGGGTAACTTGATAGGTAGAAACTGCACAACGCACACCCGTAATGTAATTAGTTTGGGGATTTTTTACAACAGATTTTCAACACAGGCATTTTGGGTCTTCTGCTCATAAACAGTGTCACTGTGATTTTCTTAATCTGTCCTGAACACTGATTTCCCACAGCAGCCACGCATTTCTGTGCCAGAAGTGTGAAAACACATTTCGGCCAGGGTGTGAAAAATGACAGCTGTACTGTTCATAAGGAGGTGTGGAAAAATGCCAGTGTTGAAAATCTGGACTGAAAATAATACAAATTTGTGAACTTACGAGGGTGTGTAGAAACTGCACAATGCATGCTCATAACACAGTCATTTTATGGACTTTTGTCACCAACTTTTCAACATAGCCATTTTAAGACCTCTGCTCATAAACAGCGTCCACTGTGATTTTCTTACTCTGTCCGAACATTGACTTCCACACCGACTAATTGTGACTACATGTAAAAACACATTTTAGGTGAGATATGAAAAATGACAGCTGTACTGGTCATAAGGAGGTGTGGTGAAATGGCAGTGTTGAAAATTTGGAGTGAAAATATTAAAAATTCGCGAAGCTACGAGCATGCGTAAGAAACTGCACAACGCACGCACATAAAACAGTCATTTTTGGGAATTGTTTCACCAAATTTTCAACATAAGAGTTTTTGGGGGCCTACCTCATGAACTGTGACACTGTCATTTCGTTACTTGGTCCCGAAAGGTGGTTACGTGCAGTGACCACGAAATCACCTTTCAGGACCACATAACAAAATGACAGTGACTGAGTTCATAAGGTGGGGCCCCAAGAATCCCATGTTGAAGATTTGGTGAAAAATTCCCAAAATGGCTGAGATATGTACCAAAGTTGAAAAAACATTTATGCCATTATACAGCTTACGGCATTTCTTCAGTTCATGGTCGGCTTTGAAGAGTGCAGACATGTTCCCGGTCCACCAAAGATCATCTCATTGGACTCGGGGGGGTAAGTATGGGGCTGGGGGTGGGGGAAGGTGGGTGCGCAGAGAGTGGGTGCGGGTTGGGGGAGGGGCAAGACAGTCAACAAGGGACCTTTTTTTTTTTTACAGTTTTTTTTTTATTTAGGAAGATGACGGGACTTTTGCCACGCTGGTGTGGGCTCCCAGCGTGGCAGCTGGAAGGTTATTTAGGGGGCAGTGGAGCTGATGGGGGATTGGGCACCCCCATCAGCCATACCTACTTTTTCCATGCTGGGGTGGGCTTCCAGCTTGTAACCTAGAAGTCTCTGGCACCCCCCGTCAGTCATACAGCGTGCTGGGGTGGAGGGAAGTGCATGAGGATGCTGGGGTGGGCTCCCAGTATGCTACGTAGTGTTCAATGGGACGAAGAACTGTCTATGATAGTTCAGATGCAGTACCGACGTACATGTAGGCAGTTTACATACTGCCGACGGCAGTATGCAAATTGCCTACACATTACCACCATTGTGGCAGTGTTTTCCTCAGAACTGCACACTACTGCATCTGAACAGCTGTCATAGACAGCTCGGACATTCATTGGCGTGGTGCAGGCACACCTGTAAAAGGGAGCAGGGCATTGGAAGTGGGGGAGGCACACCTACGAAAACTTGTATGGTGGCACTATGTTTCTTCCATATGCGTGCAAGCAAACATAAAAATACTGGGTCATTTCTGGTTTCTGCCACACCTACAACTGCTCTGAGTGCAAGAGGGAAGTGTCCAAGCACCATATCGGGAAGTCTCAGAAAAAATCAAGCATGGTCTGAGATAACTATCAGGCTTACAGTATGTGTTGTGAGTCTCCTGTATACTTGGCATGAAAGTGCTGGAGAACAGGAAAACATTAATATGACTATTCCTGTTATCAGGGGCTGTGTAAAATGACAGGTCTTATCACAATGTTGTAAAGCTTTCCATGGATCATAGAGGCATCATTCCCTTGGCAGTCATCCCTAGCTTGGGTATTCCTTATGTTAGCTGGGGTGGTGCAGTCCAGAAAGGGAATCCTCACTTGATTAAAATCTAAAGCCACCTGCCGCTGGTCAGTATCTCTGGAAATTTGGGGAATCTGCTGGCCAATTTCCTGGAAAATTGATATATTGGTTGGGTGCATAAATATTTTAATTATTATAATATTATTGCCTGTTGCCACTGTTATTATCCAGCTGTTTTTTTGTGTGACTGTATCATTGTAACAAAACTGTATAACTGTATAAATGTATGTAACCACTTTGTGCTTGCTAAGTTAAGTGACTCGTATGCTGTAACCAAAAAAAAAATTGTTCTGTTTGTCTTCAATGTGACGAGGTACCTTTGGAAATGAGCCTCTGGCTCAAAGGTTGTAAACTGATGTACAAATAAATAAATAAATAAAAGATCACTGGTGTAGAATAGAGCATGCCTCTCACAAGAACTTATCACCCACCAGTGTTCTTGGCTTGGTGGGTTACAGTGATAACAAGTCACCTGTGCAAGAGGATTGCCAACCCCTGTTTATGCCTACAGTAGTAGAGGTGTTAGCCACTACAGTGTCCACCCAGTTCCTCCATATTTTTTTAGATTCCTCTGAGTGGTTGTAGGTGTCCTGATGAAATGCCACATTGCATTTTTCTTTTTTAAATTGAGACAAAGTGTGTATTCCTTCCATGGTAATATTAACAACCGCCATATTCCATGTGAAGACTTTTTTAAAAACTCAGTCTTCCCCAAATATAATTCCCCATTTTGTCCATGTGCTACACTCCATATGTATATACTCAAGTAAAGACTTTGCTTAAAGTGGTTATCAGCCCTCCCCTTACCTAAAACTGTGGGGCTGTATGATTCCCCAATGACTGTAAACCTGGAGTAGTCTGTTAGTACCGTAAACAAACAATGAAACCAGAAAGCAGAACAAACTGACCTGTAAAAACGTAACATAATGACGTTTAGGAATATTTGCGGGGAGTTAGAGTACACCACCCAGCTGTAGTAATACAATATATTCTCTCCATATCACTTAAAGGAAAACTGTGCAAATCTTTGAGTCCCCGCTCCCCAACGGCTTACCCCCTGATTAAACTTTGCCCTGGAAAACCCTTATTTAACTTGCTGCAGTTTACTGTATTTCAGTTTTTTAATGTCTTGGAATTGGGAATATGGCCAATGTTGCATGGCTTCATTTAGTGCAGAAGTGCGGGGCCTTATGGCTCGCTTCAATGCATCTGCATCTGCCTTGCTATCCTTCCCATAGAACTGTAGCAAGTTGGTCTGACATGACCTCCCAGGAATAAAGCCATGTTGTAGTTCATCCACTGATCCTGTTTACTAGCTGGCTCTCGATCTCTTGCTTAAATACACCCAACATAACTTTACAAAGAACTGATGTTAAACTAACATGTCTATAATTCCCACACTCCTGTCTACTCCCTTTCTTAAAGATGGGTACCACTATTGCCTCTGTCCAGCATTTCACTATTTGTCCAATGTGCAATGATTTCTGAAAAATCCTTGTTACTGGTCCCGCCAGTTCCTCCGCAAAGACTCTTCAGTATCATGGGATGAATACAGTCCTGCCCTGGGGATTTATTAATGTCTAGACTCCTCAACCTGTTCCTGATGTCCTCCTCCCTTAGTAACAAAGCCGTACATCCATTGTTGGAATCTCCCTTCACCTTCGCCTCTAGCCTAGTATTAAACACCGAGGCGAAATACTGATTTAAGTCCTCTGAAATAGCCATGTCCTCCCATATTAATTCCCCATTTATATGAACTAGTGGTCCTACCTGCATATTACCCCCTCTTGTATGATTGATATGAGCGTAGAATGACTTGTGGTTGTCCTTGACCTTATCTACTTGGCTCAACTCATATTCCTTTTTTTTGTCCTCTTAATCTCCTGTTGACATTTCCTAACTATTTCCTTATGCTTGGACTGTTCTAAAGCAGAGTGTTCCTCTTTGCCCTCTTATATGCTTTTTTCCTTCTGTTCATATACCTAATAACCCTCTTAGTAAATCATGGAGGGATTCTACCTTTCCTATTATACTTCCTTCTTTCGGGTACATATTCCTTGACCAAGTGGTTTAATTTGCCCTCCAAGATGTTCCACATCTCCTTGACCTGCTTTGCTTCAAACTCCTGCTCCCAATTCCAGTTACATAATTCCATCTCTATACCACAATAATCTGCATTACCAAAATCTATTATTTGTGTCTCCCCTTTTAATATGGTATTCTCCTTCCTGAGCCCAAATTTGACCATACCATGGTCGCTTGTTCCTAACAGGTAGGTTACTCTGCAGTCCATGACTGTCTCTGTAAGATTACTCAACACTAGGTCTAGGGTATTGTTGTCCTGTGTAGGCTGATTTACATATTGTTCCAGACCCATACTAACTGCTACTCTGATGAATTCTCATTCAAATCTAATTTTGCCAATACCCCTTCCCCAGTCTTTTGTATGGAGATTAAAATTTCCCATAATGTCCGGCCCAGTGGCGCTGAACATTGAAGCACTGGACACTACAGCTCATGCCATGCCAGTGACCTGGGTTTGGGAATGAGCCTGGGTCATCAGGGGTTGGCAGGGGAGGGAAGAGACTGAGTGTCTGAAGGACTGCTCTCTCTTCCCAGGGAAGGCTTAGGGGAAGCGATCGCTCTTAGAGTGACCTCAGGTGATGGTTGAAGGTGCACAACATAGCGACGCCACATATGTAAGGAGGGGGCAGAGCTGTGGCACAGTGATGCCTGGGGACAGTAACCTATAAGGAAAAAAAATCCTCTGGAGCTGATGAGATGACAGAGGCCTCTGGAGCGTGCTCACATCCCATTGCCAGTCCATATGGGCCGCCCAACGACTGGTAGGTACCTCTAATCACAGAAAGTGCCGTCAAGGGAGGGCGGGACCTCTCCTGGAGGGTGATCTGCGGGGCTGGACCTGACCAGTCATTCGGGGGAAAGCCTGGGAGATGCGAGGATTCAGGCTGGGAGTGAGAGGCACAGCTGAGCAGGCACTCCTGAAGGATGCCTTGTCCCAGGGGAGAAAAAAAAGAGCTGAAAAATAAATAAATAAATTCTCCCATAATGAGGATGCCTTCCTCTGGGTTCATGCTGTTTATCAAATCCAACAATTTTTGGTGTATATCATGGTTCCCTGTGAGTGGTCTATAGAATACCCCCAGTGAGAATTTCCTACGGCCCTTTGGGCTAATTTTCAACATAATGTATTCCAGCTCACTGTTCTGTTCCAATTCCATAGTGGGTTCCATGTTGATCTCATCGGCTATATATATAGTGACCCCTCATCCTCCCCTTTGTTCTCTAACTTTACTATATGTCTTATATCCTAGGATATCTCTATTCTACTCATCCCCTTTTTGCCACATTGTTTCAGTAATAGCACAGATGTCAATATGCTCCTGAATTGATAGGTTCTCCAATTCTCCCTTCTTTTTTACCAAACTCCTTGTATTAATAAGTATGCATTTCCAGTCCATTTTTATTTTCCTAGTAGGTCATTTAGTCTTAGATGGTTTAGTCATCTTATCAGGTATCTCCCCTCCCCCATTCCCCTGATGTTTTAGTTTAAATGCCCATTAGTTACTCCCTGGATCGTATTAGCCAAAATCCTAGTGCCATATTTGTTGAGGCGTAAACCATCTTTCTGGAACAATCTGTAGTCACTAAATTTGTCCCAATTTCTAATAAAAGTAAACCATTTAGTTGTGCGCCATTGTCTAATCCACCCATTTAATTGTTTGATCTTTCGTGACCTGGCCCTCCCCACCCTTGGCACTGGTAATATCTCTGATACAATAACATTGCATTTATCTCTGGGTATTCTTCCCAATTCCATAAAGTCCTTCTGAATCTCAGATTCTCTTTGTTTACCTATGTCATTTGTGCCTATATGGGTTCTGCGTCATAATAGCGAATGTGTTACGGTGATTGCTATTATGGTGAGTGTATATCGCCGAAAAGCAGTTCGGTGATATACCTTACCCGAAGCGACTAGGTACATAGAAACATTAAGTGTGTGTTGTGAGGCTGTGCCACTCCCATGCCCCCACCCCGATGATGATTGTGCTAACATGGGAGGTGCATGTCGAGGGGCATGCCAATTATAAAAGAATGTGGTCAACTGTAGGACAACTAAAAATCTTCCCAGCCCCGAACCCTGGACCTGCTCCATCAGAGCCAGCCTCCTTACCCATCACACCACATGGCTAGCTCTGCAGAGCAGGAAAACTAGAGGGTAATAACCCTCTTACCTATCCCTCCCTGTCCCCTCACTGTTTACTGTTTCCATTCCCCTTTCCCTTCCCTTGTAGTCACAGTTCTCGATACCCTGGCAGGTAGTCCTTAATAACAGCGCCATAATATGGGTCATCATTTTGAGGGTCACCCATATAGGATCGCTATTATCACTGGATACCGCCTGTATGTACAACTGTGATGGGTTTGTGAGTATTTCTTACATATCCATGGATGGTCTCCTTCCCATCTGAGACCCTAGCTCCGGACAATGATTCCATCATTGTGTGCTTCTGTCACCCTTCACATATTATCGAGTCTGTATACTTTAATATAGAATCACCTATCACAAAGATATCCATTTTGTTAAGATCTATATCATGTTCCCCTTCCCCAGTGGATATAGCCCCATTATTCTGACTGTCCGCTATGAATGGGCTATTTTCATTTGGATTCTGTTCCAGGTTATTAAGTTCCAGATCCCTTCATATGTCAGACCTGTTTTGATTCCCTATATGGGGCTCTTTAATTGTTTGCCTTCTTCTCCTTCTAGTAGGGCTTTTTACCATGCACCAATCTTCCACAATGTCCTCCCTTGGCTCCCTTGCCCCATCTGCCCCCAGATCCTCTTGTTGACTCTCTGCATCTGTTGTTAGAATTGATGTATTGAAATCATCAATAAATCTTTCTAGCTCTGAAATTTCTTTATGGCTATTAATACTTTTATTCACTGCCTCTGTTTTCCTCTGTATAGTGCCAGCACTTTGGCTATCTAATTGTTGTCTCAGGTCATCGATTTCTTTCTGTTGTGCTATGACAAACATACACTTCTCACAGTAAATGTTTGATTACCCCCTTTGCATACATTCCACATGACCCACATTGGCTAAACTTGCCCTCCATCATACACCAGTAGGTCAAAGTTCAGGGAGTCTACTCGCAGCTAACAGACTACACAATGAAATAAAAAAAACTGTCATGTGAGGTATTTGAAAAAGTACATAGAAAAAAGCTTGACCCTCCAGTGGGAAATGAGTTCTCTTAATGGTTATTAAGGTTATAGCCTTGGTTATTAAGGTTATAGCCATAGCAACCTGTGTGAGCTCAGTTTCTAATGCCAGGTCATGGTAGCCAAGGAGTTGAGTTAGACAGGACTGTTGGAAAGATGGCATTTGTTTGCCTTCTGTACCTTATGGGATGCTGACAATTTTGATATTGCTCCAATGGCACCAATACTCTAGTTCATCAGTTTTGCTCCATAAAATGTTTATGTCAGTTTCCAGCCTTGCAAGGACCACATTTATTTTTTTGTCTTGCCTGTCCACCCACTGAAAGAGCGACTCATTATCTTGTACAGCACCCTTAGATTAAAGAAGATCCATTTGGGTCTGCAGTCTGGAACAGTATTCTTAACCCAAGTTATATCTTTTAAAATGTGGGCGAACATCACCAGGATTGAGACGAGTTGGGTGGTGCTGCCATTCTGTCCACCATTTTCATGGCCAAGAGTCCCATTGTGCACACTGAAAACTACTCCTTTGAGCCACGGTGCCACGAATATTGCTAGGGGGTCAGATGGTGGTCCACTCAGTTGAGGGAGGTTAGCCTTACTGCCCGAGTTAGAAACTACCATTTGGAGTTTGGTTTATAGGATTGGACAATTAAAGATATTTTGCAAGTGTGTGGAATTGTAGAGCTACATGGCCATCTTGGTGGTGTCCACCCTTGTAGTCTCCCAACATATACAGGTTTATAGTTTCCCTATAATCCTCATGGCCTACAAACAGGATTTTCAAATCACAATGGTGGGCGTCTGAGATCTTGTGGAGTATGAAATGGCCAGGAGCAATATGGTAAAAGAGTCTAATTCTAATAAAAATGCAAGAACTAAATTCATTGAAAGGTGGCATTAGTGTTAGACAGCTTGGGTCATCTAGAGAAAGGGAGTTGTAGTACTGTAGTATATGTGTGGCAAAGTAAAACTGTAGACTAGCATTTAATCTGAATTTTGATTCGGGCTGTGATTTAATTATAAGAGCTAGGGTAGTTAGATATTAGGGAGTCTCACTGTACTGAATTTCACTCTGCACCTGGCCTTATTAAGCTTTTGTGATGAAGTTTAGTACTCGAAAAAGATGAGGGACCGGAAGCACTTAAGTGTCTGAAGGTATCTTTCAACAGCATAGGAATAGTGTGGAAGTGAGATGCTTCTTGTCAGATCTGCACCTTGTCCATGGGTGGAATGTGTAAATTCCCAGGCAGTCTTGTTTGGGTGAAGACCACCATGTCCCATTAGTAAGAAATTTAGTAGTGACTTTGATAACTGCTGTCTTTTTCTTGGTGTGTGTGTGTGTGTGTGTGCAGGGCCGTTGCCAGGATTTTTACAAGGGGGGCTCTTTTTTTGGAGTCTGTGACTTCTTCAAAAAAGTCAGGGGTCCGGCCCCCAGAAGTCTAGGGGTTCTAGATCCTCTGTGGTGCATTTTCTGGCTTATTTTGAAGCTAAATGACTCATATCTTAGCTCTCCTCCACCTCTTGCTCTAAAATTATGAGGTGTCTGGCTGCAGGGTGAATACTGTACATACTAGTATTCTGTATGTGAGATTAGCAAAATGCTAATATCATAGTACAAGTAAAACATATATATATTTATTTTTCTGCAGCAGTCACTCTTCATTTTCTTTTTTTTTCCCTGTCACAACTCTTGCTGCTTGCTCCATAATTTGCTGCAGGGGTTGGAGATAGATGAGCAAAATTATTCAGGCAAACACACAGGAATTATGCTAGCTGTCTTAACCTAAGAGCTCAGAACATCATTATTTTTTATACAGAGGAGATAGAGGAGTTGTTGATATTCTTGTTTTTTCTTTTGGCTGCTGCTAATTACAGCCCCCACTGGACCGATCCTGCCTGACCCAATCCTCGATGCCAAGACCAACAGTGATCCAGCCACTTGTACATACAAAACTGATCCAGGCAGCCCCAAGCATTTGTTACCTGACTGGACTGACTGGTGACTGCTAAAATATTCAGTTATCAGCCAGAATTGGCGTCGTGCTCGCATTGCTTTTCTTTTAACGGCGGCTGTAAATTGAACCCTCACCTCCACACATCCATGCTCCATCTTTAAGCAGTTCCTGCTCAGCTAGTGGTGCAGCATGACATTTGGGTGAGAACAGATGCATTATGTGCTTATCGCACAGTTGATTGGCCAATATGGCCTCTGGGGGAGGTAGCGGTGAAAAAAGACTGAGCAGCTCAATAGGAAGGGACGGGAGCTGATTGGTAGATCAGGGAGGGTTACCGCTTGTCCCTACCTAGCTCACAACAGATAAGCTGAACAGAATGACTGACAGTGGTGTCGGGGGAGGGGGGCTCATCCATGTCATTCACTCACACGCAAGTCGGGCACACTCTTAAAGCAGCACCAGTCCACCATCAAATTTTTAAACAGACATCACAGTAATGAAAATGGAGTAAATTAAAAAAAAAAGAGGCTCAAAACAAGGGGGGATTTGTTCGATCCAGATGAACCCCAGCTGGCAACGGACCTGGTGTGTGTGTGTGTGTGTGTGTGTGTGTGTGTGATAGGGGTGGGGGTGACTGAACTGAGCTGAGCTCATTTCACTTGTGGCCATAACAGACTGGGTCTTGGGCATCTAGCTGTGAAATGAAAATGGGACATTGGGCCAGAGTACCTTCCTGATTATCAAATAAATAAATAAATAAATACATAAAATTACAAGGCATTGCCCACCCAGTCTGCACAGTCTGTTCAAACTTGAAGTGTAATTAAGAAACTGTGAAGACCCATCACTATATCTACTCGGATCTGTTGGAATGCCACCCCTGACTTTGTCAAGGAAACCAGTAGTGGAATTTCTTTCAAGAGCATCATCCAATACTACCTCTGCAATTCCTGCACATGCTAAGCCACCCAAACACTGAATCTCTCAAATTGTTGACCCCATCTCATCAACCACTCCCTATCCCCCTAACCAGTACAAGTTCATATCTGTTGGAGTCTCCTAATTAACCTCCACCTGGGTTTATCTATGAATAGAGTTGCATTGAATTGAATTGTGTTCATTGTGCTGTTCCACACTTTGTTACTGACAGTACTTATTTGCAGAATAGTGAATTGCCCCTTTCTGATCTGTTATGTGTGTCTGGAAGTAGGTAATTAATTATGTATACACTTTTCTGCTGTACTCTGCCCTGGACCCTCTTGCAAAAATGGCAATGAGGTTATCCTGCTGCATAAAGCTAAATAAAGAAAGAAAAATTTCCTTCCCCTGACCTCATCATCCTTTGTTTAGTTAAGCATATAAAAAAAAATTCAAGTGGAACCTAACATATGACAAAACACATTATTGCATGCTATGAGTTTGTTTCTCAGAATTTATTACCCTGTACTTTTCCCTACACCACTATAAACTGTCACTTCTGGTGCACAGCTATAAATAGTCTGTAACACCGGGCACTGTCATTAGCATAAAATCCTATTTTCTCATCTCTCTGGGGATCTTTGGATCAAATGAAGGCTTTCTTTGCTCATCAGTTTAGCTGATAAATGTGAAACAAATAGAAAAAGTGATGTGGTGTTTTGATGTTACATCATTCAGCCTCTCATCCTTGCCATCTAGATTGCTACGCTGCTGCAGATAATGCTGTTTGGTAACTGTGTGAGTGAATGCAGATACAGGAGACATAATGTAGATTTCTGGTGCTGATGGATTTTTATTATATTCTTTTTGTCATTTTCCGTTAAAAATAAAATAGTTGATGGGCCATTCTTTCCACACTTCAGGAGGCAGTATAGCGCAGTGGTCTAAGGCTCTGAGCTGCAAATCTGGTGACATCCAGCAGACCAGACCTGGGTTTGAATCCCACAGCTTCCACTTGCATACTGTGTGACCCTGAGCAAGTCACTTAACCTCCTTGTGCTCCCAGGTTGCTCCTGTAAAAAAGCTTTCAGCTTAGTGTGCTATACCTGGTTAAACAACTAAAAAAAAAAAAAACAGTGTGAGTTTACACCGGAAGATATTTTACTATGTAAAAAAGGTTTTGAGATATTTCAATATGCTCCACAGTAATATTTCCCATTCACTCTCTATGCCTTCTACGAAATCTACTGTTGGTCAGTCTACTTTCTCATCTCACTTTCTTAAAGTCTGGTCCCCCTTCCTCTGTCAATCTGCTCTATCTCTTCTGCTTTCTGTCTTAAATCTCTTTTTTGTGACTTATCTAATCCCACCAACACCTGTCTGTGAGGCTCTACCTCTTGACTTCCTCCCCCACCTACCCCCCCCCCACTCCCACTGCCCTGGCCATTTTATTCCTCTCATCCTCGGACTATACCTTTATGAGTGTGTCTCCCCCTGCCTGTTAAAATTCAGCTTATCTACTACATGTATCTGTTGTACTGATTTGCCTTCAATGTTTATGATTATGCTCCTGTGATGTACTGTATCAGGGCATGGCTTCTATTTTTGTAATGTTGATACTGTTCAGTTTTTCTAACTCTTGATCAATCTCCACGTCCCCTCAACCCCAGGACGCACCTGGAAATGGGCTGTTAGCTGTTTAGTATGTCTTTCCTAGTGAAACGTTTGCAATAAATAAATACCAAGAAAGCCTAGCAAGTAATGCCACCGTGTCTCCCTGTTTCACGGAAACTGGATGAAGTAACAGGTAAACATTAAAATAAGACTGAATTGATGCCTAATCTGATACTTTAGATCCTTTTGTAAAAAGATTTACATTTCCACTGTTCCCTGTAAGAGCAGTTGTTTATCTATTTGGTGTCTGCAGATGGTACCATTGTCTGAGGTAGTTCTGTTGTGTTTTTCTTTTAAGAGCTTATGTATCTGTGACAATCCAACTAAGAACACATGATAGTCCAACTGAGAATAAGATGTAATGCCTCATCCAGTCCCTGTAATATTGTTTAAACTAAGACTTGAAAAGCACTCAGAACACCCTTCCAAGGACACTCAAACTTATGCAAATTGTCGGGATGTTCACCTTCAAGTCGCTACTTAGGCGTTCACTGAAAGACAATTGCAATTGCTACTCCTAATCTCATTCCTTACCTCAGGATCACCTTATTGCTCCATCTCCATAGCATTTACCATCTATCCTAGATGGCTGCACCTACCTGTTACTGCCCCCTACCTGTCCACCTGCCATGAGGAACTCCTCAGGACCACCCCATTATCACTTCTATCTAGCCTAGCAGGCCTGCTTCCTCGTGACCCCCATCACATTTACTTGGGTGCCTCTTTCTCCCACCTTTTTTCTCCTCTCCATACTTCTCCTTGTCTCTTCTGATCATTTATTTCCTGTGAGTGTTTGTTCTCCTTATAACTCCTACTGTCAGCCAGTGCGCTTCCTTGTAATTCAGTGTCATTTACTTACATTCTTGTCCCCGTCTCAGTGCTTAGAAGCCCTTGTTAGGTGTCCCATTAAAGAGCACCTTTATGATGGTCCAAAAAGTTTTAGCATGTAGTCATTATATGTAGTACTAGGCCTGACAAGGTGTGTGCATTTGTTATTGTTGGCCAAGTTTTACTCTGCCTTCCATAAATTGGATTTGTTTTGGAGCCCTGCAGCACTTGCGTTTGCTGTTCAGCTGCTGGACTGCTGGCTCCTGATGACGTCACTATACGGCAGAGGAGTGATTCACACTGTGCAATACCGTGCAGTTGCAACAGTGTTTCAAGGAAAAACTACCAGTACTCAGTGTACATACTGTACTTCCCCTTTCCCATGCAATGCATTATGCCAAAATCTAAATGCCTTGTCAGTATGTTTCTTTTGTGTTAAATTGACTCTGCCATATTGTGATGTTAGCAGTATAACCCTGGGCCCAGAGCAACACCAAGTTTGCTATAGAAGGTCTGGTACCTCCTGCAGTTTTTAGCACCTCAGAATGCAAAAACTAACTGCAGTGGACAGTAATGAAATACAATTCCAGAATCAATGCAAGAAGGGGTAATTCATGTATGAAAGTCAAAAGGACCGTGAAAGGTGCTCTTTAATATCATGCTTTGTACTGCATTTGTAGTGATTCTCCTGCCTGTAATTGTTGTATTTGTTGGTTACATTGTAACTGTGTTCTCCCAGGGCCACCTTGCAAATGAGTTGTCTCAATGGCGCATTCCTGGTTAAATAAAACTTGATTAGTTGATTGACTCGAATGTCAGCATCAGATGTATATGTTATTAATATGCAATCTATACTAAGCAAAATTGCCATATTGTTACAGACTGGTACAGTATCTGTATTAAGTCATCATGCCACATTCTTGTATTGCATTACTGGATGTTCTGGGTTACTCCTGTAAAAATGTGTCCAATGTGTTTGTACCTGTTTAACAAATGAATAAATATATTTACAGTTACAGTACAGAAAGATAAAATATGCTACACAGTATCCAAAGTCAATATTACTTTGAGTTCTACTTTCAAAGTAGGCCAACTGCAGAACTTTGAAAGTGTTGTTCCCTGGAAGTATATACATCTGTAGTGTCTCTGAAGATAGCACCCACCTAAAAGCTGTAACATCTGTTGACATCTCTATAACCAAGGAGGAGGGGATAGCCATCCTCCTAATATGCTTTTGGCAGGTTATGGCATGGAAGACGACCATGATACATCAAGCTCATGGCCCTGCTGCAAGGTCCTGCTTCTATACATTTTACAGCTGGGTGTACTGAAGCATGATAACTAGTTACTTGCCCAAGTTTAAATCATAAAGCCAATGACTGTTCTGGGACTTGACCTGAATTTCACAGTTTTTTTTTTATTCCAATCACTTACCAATACAGCTTTTTTGTGAAAAATGTTCCCCCTGAAACCACCAGAGCTTACCCTTTCTGGCCATGTCTCCCTTGTCCAGATATTGTCAGAGGAACAAGTATCTGGTGGGGAAAGGGTGATGAGAGGGCCAGATGTCTTGGTTGGCACAGTTATGAGCAGGGGTCAGTGAGAGGGGATATCATCTGTTTTTTGTCCTTGCCATCCTCCCAAGCAGAAACACAAGTTCCACCCATCTGTATCCCTCAGAACTCTTTTATTCCCTCTCAACACAGTGCTCCATGGGGCACAAGGTGCCAGTGCTACTGTGGAGGGTTGTGCCCTCCATGCCCAGATGAGTGATGGCTGCTGACCTCTAACCTTACAATGATTAGTCTAACTCATGCAAGTGCCTGTTAGAAGCTTTGGACAGGGGTACAAGGTGAACTGAACACTAAGGGGCTAAAAGTCGAAGAACATCTTTCTTTTGTAGCAACCACATAAGAAACTTTACATTTTAAAATATATATTTTTTTACTTTTTATTTATGGATTTTCAAATGCATATTAATTTCATTGAAATAGAAAACTAGCAAGTACATACTTCCAAACATATTATAAAAATTGTTTAAACAACAAAAAGATGATTTAATTATTGTAATCAAAGTCATAACTGGTTACATGAGGATTGCAGGTAAGGACCAAACATATTTGGAGATACCATTCTGGTCTAATTTAATTCTCACAAAAGTAAATTAGACTGTACAATGCATTGAAATTGTCTCTGACTTGAACAGTAGGTGAGAACTCTTTTGTTGTAAACTCTGCTGGAGGGTATCCTGTCATATGGGCGACTCAAATTGAGTGACTCAGTTTTAAGTGACTCAGTTTAAGCATCCGTGATGTGAGCTACCCTGAAAGGGTAGCGAGGTGCAGTGATAGTGAGGAGGTGAAGTGATAGCAAGGATGCAGGATAAGAAGAGTGAGTGCACAGGAGAGCGAATGGAAGAGGAAGGTCAAGGGAACAGGTATGTGGGAGGTAGTTTGTCAGAGCACTGCCGAGCTGGCCATGTGGTCTGATGGTGATGGTGGATGGCTGCAGTGTGAGAGGTTCAGGGCTGGGTGAGGATAGTATTCTTTTGGGGTGTTTGCGGTACTTAGATATTTTTTCCTTTTTGGGCTGTGCCCTGATCTCCCAGTTTTGTCATCAACCAAGTCCCCCCTGAATAGCCCCCTTCCCAGCTGTCTCCAGTACCCTAGTGTCAGGCCCCCTTCAAGTTGATTATAATTATAAAGGGTGGTGTGGGGGCATAGCCCCCTGCATAAAAAGTGTAATATATTGTCATAGCTCAACCTTGTTGCAGACCCTCGCCAATTGTGGGTCCGCTGTTGCGCATATTCACCACTTCTGTTTTCAGTGCTGTGCACTTGCCGATATGTAAGTTGTGGAACAATTTTTGCCTTTATGACATGGAACCCTGCTACAGTATGGAATTCTATCTCCTTTTACTTGAGATAAATCTTTTCACATAACATCAGTTAAAAGAATACTTACAAACTCTAAATGCACATGTTTCTAAAAATGTTTAATTGTATTTCATGTACTGATATGTATTTCTGTGCTTGTACTTAAATTTATATGTTCTATCACTTGTATGGCCAAACTGGAATGTTTACTGTACTTGTGATGATTACGTAGTGCCTGAAAATACAGACAGGCAAGTCCACCTGCAAAGCAGACCAGGGGTAGGGGAGTGGACCAGCTGGGGAACCCCAGGGACAGTAAGAGGAAGGTAAAGGGTTAACCCCCACCCACCCACCCACCTATACAGCAAGCTGGCTTCCTGACATAAAACATAGAACACAGAATCTGATGGCAGATAAGGACTGCTTGGCCCACCTATTCTGACCATTTTCCCTACCTGTTTCATGTACCACAGATCCTAAAAGATATGCAGCTTAACCACTCTTTCCTATCACTAGAGTTCCTTTATGTCTGTCCCATGCATTTTTGGGTTCCCCTACTGTTTTTGGCCCTACAATCTCTGCTTGGAGGCTATTCCATGGATCCACCACCCTTTCCATGAAAAAATACTTTCTCATGTTACCTCTAGGTCCATCCCACTTCTATTTTCATATCATGCCCCCTCGTTCTTGAACAACTGTTTTTTTGAAAGATGTTACTGTTTTGTACCTTATTTACTCCACTGAGGTATTTGAAAGTCTCTATCATATCCCTCCTCTCCTCCAAAGAATACATATTGAGATCCTCCTGTCTCCTCTCATAAGACTTTTGGTGTAGCCGCTGCACCATTTTTGTCACCCTTCTCTGAACCACTTCTACTCTGTCTTTCCAGAGATGTGGCCTCCAGAACTGGACACAGTACTCGAGATGCAATCTCACCAATGTTCTATACAGTGGCATCACCATCTCCTTCCTTCTGCTGGCTATACCTCTCCCTGTGCACCCCAGTATTTGACTGGCTCTCCTCACAGCCTTCTCAAATTGTTTGGTAACCTTTAGATCATCAGATATGATTACTCCCAGGTCCCTTTCCTGTTTGGTGGCCATCAGTACCCCCCCATCATGTACTCCTCCCCCGCATTTCTGTGCCCCCAGTGCATGATCTTGCACTTCTTTGCATTGAATCTTAGCTGTCATGCCCTTGACCACTCCTCAAGCTTGCTTAGGTCCCTTCTCATTTTCTCTACCCTTCCTGGGGCATCAACCCTGTTGTAGATCTTTGTGGCATCTGCAAAGAGACACACCTTCCCTTCCAGCCTCTCTGCAATGTCGCTTATGAAGATATTAAAGAGGACTGGTCCAAGCACTGATCCCTGTGGAACTCCACTGGTCACCCCCCCCTCTCTTTGGATTGAACTCTATTCACCACCACCATCCATTTCCTATCACTGAGCCAAATTTTGACCCAGTTTATTACCCTGGGACCCACTCCAAGGCTGCTCCAGCTTGTTTACTAGCCTTCTACAGTATGTGGGACGGTGTCAAAGGCCTTGCTGAAATCCAGGTAGGCCACATCTACCACCCCGTCTTGATCCACCTCCTTAGTCAAGACTTATTTTCCTTTTTTCTCTGTCTCCCCTCCCCCCCTTCCCTGGAGTTTTCCTGTGCTGGTCCTTTGTTCTGTTCCTGCCATCCCTTCCACTGGCCCCAAGCCAATGCCTGGGAGGGCTTCCAGCCATCCTACTGACATAAGGCCCACAAATCAACCTAGGAGGGCTGCCCCCAGGCTGAGAGACCCAATCCCCTGACTAGAAGCCAGGTTCACCCCTGGCCTAGAAAAAGCCTTCCCCATTGGCCAGTGGGCAGTTGGGGACTAGGGTGGCTGAGAAAGTTAAGAGAGCATGGGCACAGATGCCTGCTTACTGGTAGCTTGGGTCTGTGGCTCCTTGGTGTCTCTCCCCATTGGCTACTGGTGGAAGTTGTTCCCTGGGCCCTCAGTCACCTTGTTGTCCTTTATCCTTCCAGCAGTAGCCAGCGCCATAGGTAGGCGGTACCCTGTCATCTGCTTCATGGATTTTCTTTTTCTTGTTTTGTTTTTCCCCTAGTTTTTCTGTGTCCATGGGCTTCCCCTCCCTGTGGCTGCCCTTGCAGTCCCCTTTGTTCTTCCCCTCCCATTGCTTAGTGCTTGCTTTCGCACCGGCTTCACGGTGGCCAATTTGTCCTTTGTCTTTTTGTGTTTGATGAGCATGTGCATCAAACACTTAGAGACAGTAACAGGACGTGAGAAGTGTGTCACTGCCATGCTAATTACAGCTGCATTTCCAGTACGTGTGTCAGTGTACACCAATGACCAGCCACTGTGGTCATGACAGCAGTTAACCTCTGCTGACGTGGCCACCACGGACTTGAAAAAAACAAACTGCTCCAATTGGAGTGCTTCATTTGTAGCCTGAACTCTTGCCATGTGCACTAGAGTACACACTAATGTGCATGGCAGGAGATATGGCCCCTATATTCTGTCTCCATCTCTGTCCTCAGTCCTCTGAACCCCCCCAAGCTTCATATGTAGCCATGGTGCTGACTTCTCTGCCCTCCACGCCTCAACATTAGCCGCCGTACAGCTTTTTGTTACAGCCGACATCAGGGTGCCCAATCCCTGTGTCGTCACGTATTAGTTTTTTTTTGTTACCAACACTGGGATGCCCACTCCCGGTGTTGGATGCGCCCCCCCCAACCTGTTTCCTGTAGCCTACATCGGTGCGCCCAATCCACGTGTTGGCATTCCCTTCCCAACACACACATGCAGTATTGGACTGGGAGCCCACCTCAGTGTACCTAAATGTTGTTTTTGTTTAATCTGTAAAACAAAGAAAACTGTCCCCCGATGATTTTTTTTACTTGTTAAAAATGAAAGCAGTCCCTCGTTGTCTCCCCAGTCCCCCCTCCCCCATCCCCACCTACCCTCTGTGCACCCCACCTCCCCGCACCTCCCCCTCCTTATCCCATACTTACTTCTAGAGGTCGGGAGCAGTGATAGTCTCTGAACTGGGAATATGTCTGCACTCTTCAAAGCCAACTGGCAAACTGAGAAATCAAAAGTAAGCGCCATTTAATAGCAGTCAATGGGGGTTTTAACTTAGGTTGATATCTCAGCCATTTTGGGGGATTTTGGACCCAAATTTTCAACATGGGGTTCTTGGGACTCTACCTCGTGAACACTACCACTGTCATTTTGTTACTCTGTTCTGAAAGGTGATTTCTCGGTCACTGTGCGGAATCACCTTTCGGGACCGAGTAACGAAACAACAGTGCCGCTGTTCATGAGGTGGGACCCTAAAAGCCCATGTTGCAAATTTGGTGAAAAAATTCTAAATATGACTGCATTATGAGCATGCATTCTGCAGTTTAAACGCACACTCATAACTTAACCAATTTTTAATATTTTCACTCCAGATTTTCAACATTGCCATTTTTTCACACCTCCTTATGAACAGTACAGCTGTCATTTTTCACATCCTGCCTGAAACATGTTTTCACACCTGTGTCACAGAATGGCACAGTCACTGTGCAAAATCGACTTTCAGGATGGATTAATGAAATCACAGTGTCACTGTTCATGAGGTGGGGTCCCAAAAACACCATGTTGAAAATCCGGCACAAAAGTACCCAAAAACGCCCAAGTTACATGCGGTCATTGACATTTAACTGTGCATGTGTGTAACTTTGGCAAATTTATATGTTTTCACTCCAAATATTGAGCATTGCTAGTTTTTCACACCACCTCATGAGCAGTATAGCTGTCACTTTTCACATCCTGCCTGAAATGTGTTTTTGCACCTGTGGCGCTGAATGGCACAGTCGCAGCACAAAATCACCTTTTGGGATTGAGTAACAAAATGATAGTGCCACTGTTCATGAGGTAGGGTCCCAAAAAGCCCACATTGAAAATTTGGAGTAAAAATACCAACAAATGCCCGGGGCATTAGGGTTTCCAACTATAATGCCCCCCACCCTGTGAGAGACTGACAAGCGTTGGAGGGTGTGACTTGGGGTCGATTGGCCCATGCTCATGCCATTCCACCCCCACCTGCAGCCAGAGACAGGCATCGAGGTGTGCCTTGGGCTCTTCGGCCCTAACGTTCACCCCATTCTCCTATAGTGCACCCATCTCAACTTATTTCCTTATGAAATGGGGTGAGAGAAAGGCCCAAAGACCCCAAGGTACACCACGATGCCTGTCAGTGTCTGTGGGGTACTGTGAGGTGGAATGGCATGAGCATTACGGCCGATGACTCAAAGGCACACACCCCAATGCCTGTCAGTCTCTGTAGGGTGGGGGTTGGTGTTAGGAATGGAAACCCTAATGCCTCAGTAAGGAAGTAAATCGGGGAGGGGCACTAGATGTCACCTTCCTTGATTCCAGGAAAGTCTTCAACGCCAACTAACATCAAAGGCTGATTAACAAGATGGGTAGTCTGGCCACAGGGCACAAGCTGATACATTGGATTAGAAACTGGCTACCAGACAGGAAGCAAAGGGTGGTAGTAATAGGAACCAATCCGGGGAGAGGGTGATGACCACTGGGGTACCTCAGGGATCAGTCCTGGGTCCAGTCTTATCCAATGCCTTCATTACAGACATTGTGGAAGGGCTAGAATGAAAGGTCTGTCTGCCTATTTGCAGATGACCCAACATCTCTAGCAGAGTGAATACTCCAGGAGGGGTGGAGAAAATGAGCAGGGACATATAGAGGCTTGAAAAATGGTCTGAGGAGTGGCAACTGAAGTTCAATGCAAAGAAGTGCAAATAATGCACCTGAGAAGAGGGGAACCTGGGGAGAGTTACAGGATGGGGGTGGAGGTGCTGACGATCACCAAGGAAGAAAAGCACCTTGGAGTTATCAGTTCTGATGACCTTAAGGTGTCAAAACAGACCGCAAATGTTGCAGGGAGGGCCAGTGGCATGCTGGGGTGCATAGGGAAAGATACCACTAGCAAAAGGTGTGAGGTGGTGATGCCATTGCATAATGCACTAGTGAGGCCTATCCTACAGTACTGTATCCAGCTCTGGAGGCCGCAACTGCACACGGATATTGACAGGGTTGAGGCACTCCGCAGAAAGTCAATCAAGATTGTACATGGCTTGCAATACAGAACATATCAGGAGAGATTACAGGACCTCAGTATGTACTCATTGGAGGAAAGGAGGGAGCAGGGGAACATGATACATACATTCAATTACCTCAAGGCCATGAACAAGGTGCAGGGCAGACATCTTCCAGTGGATCAAATACTCGGCATTGACAAATGCTTGTTTTTGGTTGGGCTGCCTTTTTGGTGTGGTCTGTTTTTTTTCTTGTTTGTTTTTCTTTTTTTTTTTTTGTCCAGCTTCTTTTGTGTGCCCCATTTTGGTTCCCCTCCTTGTCTGGCTGCCACCAGGGTCATTGTGGAGCTTACACCCACCTCCTGACGGAGGCAGAGTCCTCCTTTTGGGTTCGGTGGTGGTGTGGTGGAATCCCTCCTTCTCCCCATTCTGCCTCCCTCCTGCAAGCCGCCCGGCACAGCAGCAGTTCCTGAAGGGAGCTGTTGACTCTTGCTGTATCCAGTGGGATGGCTTTCTCAAGCAGACCGCAGTGTGTGGTGGGGTTGTGAGTCCGGGTGGAAACAAGCACCCCTGACTCAACCATTCAACACAGCAGCCTCGGAGAGCAACAGAAGTGCTGGATGGGAATGTGGCTCCGTGGCCACCCCCCCTCGGACACCACCAATGACTCCACAGCAGCCAGAACAGACCTGGGACAAATGGTGAGTGGGCAGTGAGCCCAAAATTACTATACTTAGCACCATAAGTGCTATTAGGGGGCGAGACAGTGCAGGAGTGGGCAGCGCACCCATGTGAAGTGATGAGGGGGCACCGCGAGGTATAAGCCCTGGGGGGGTAGGTTTGGTGCCAAATTGGCACCAGGATCATAGAGAGGAGCAGGGGGGGTGTAGTGGGCTGAAGGTGGGTCATTAGGCTGCCCCCCCCATTAAGGAATATGGGCGTGGAGTGCAGGGGCGAGGCCAGGAATTAAACCCCTCATCTTTATTCATGAGAGGGTGGAGCTCAGCCCAGGCCCAGCATGAGGCAAGTCTACAGGCATTCATAATTATGTATGAGGAGAGTGGGCAAAGGCAGTAGGCCCTTATAATCAATCATGAGGGAGATGGGACCAGGGCAGAGAGTCCTGTAGAGCCAGACCGAGGCTGTTATTAATATTAATGAAAGGGGGGGTGGCTCTGCAGAAATGGCCTGAGCAGGGAAAGGGACTTAAAGGCTAAACACCCTCTGGGGAAGGGGAACTGATGGCCTAGGTTGCCCATAGAGTTATGTGAATGTGTCCTGAGCCCCACCTGAACCAAACTGTGCTGTGGCCTTCCTGGTGGTCCCTAGAGAATGAATGCTTTTTGCAAACTGAATTGCATTGCTTTCACTCTGAACTGTATTATTTGACAGTGTCCCTTGTGAACCATATACCCTATGCTTCAGTAATGCGCAACCAGAGGCAAAAACGACACTGGGTAGGGTGATTGTTTATTGCTCAGCGGTGATTCTTGCACACTGTCCTTATGTGATTCCTTCTGAAGGGAGCTTCAGCACCTGACGCTGACCTAGAGAGGTCCCCTCCCACTCCTCCATCTTCAGCTGACCTGTCAACAGTGACATCGACTTGCTTCAGATCTCTGCCACAGTGTTCCAGCATTAGTCCTGTGATGGTAAGTTGCAGAGTGCCACTAGTTAGGTATCCAGAAATGAGTCAGCTTAGGGGCTGCTCCAGCTCAAGAATGAGGGACCACAGTTAGCATCATGCATGATCTTTTCTTATTTGGTCACCCATCTGCAAACGTGAGCGCATGAATGCCGCTCCATAGAGGCTGCCCCAAGGATTGCATCACCAGAAGTCTTCTTGTTGCTAGGTGGCCTGGGTGCTGGGGACCTACCAGTGGTCATTGCTGCAGATGGTCCAGAGAACCATCTGCTCAACCAGGAGACTTCAGCTTCTTTCCAAGAGTCACAGAGGATCACCAAGTACTTCATCATCCAGCTCACAGTGTTCCTCTTTGTTTTCTGTTCCTCTGGGGGATGCTCCATTATGTCCCATTTTTAAAGAGCACTTTGTGGGGTCAATTCCCACTTGTTGATCAGCCAACACATCACAAAGCCCATCAGATAACATCATCAGTTATCTTGTCATCTTGGCAAAGTGCGTGCAGGATTTGGACTGAAAGAGGTTAACCCCCGGTTATTGGTTCAACCAATTGTTGGTCCCGATTGTATGGTTTTGTTGGTAATTCTGTTATCTTGTAGCATTGTAGAAAATCAGTTATCTTGTTGTTTTTTTTCTTTGTCCCTTGTAAATAAACATTTTGCTGCTTGGTCCATGAGTAAGCTGCCTGCCTCTCCTTCCAGATTTGTCTGGTCTGTCCTGGGAATCTTAGGGAATCATGAAACCCATTCCACTGGAGTTCTGGCCCCCTACAATTATTATTTTTGTATATTTTTATATATTTATTTACCTTTTCTTACCTGTGATGCTTTTCTGCATAAATTCTAAAATACAAGAAAACAATATATTCTAAGTACAACTGCTTTAGTTAGTGTAGAGCAGGAAAGGGACCTGGGGGACACAATGCAGCCTGACCTGATGTTCTCTTCACATTATAAACATGTAATCCCCCTAGGGGTTACAAACATATTACTAACAAAGCACTAAAAAGCCTGGGAAATATTAGAAGGAATGTTTGCAGCAGGCATGAGGATGTTCTTATGCCATTATACAGATCTTTAATTAGGCCTCATCTCGATGACTGCTCAGTTTTTGACACCAGGAAGTAAGGGGCAAACAGCAACCATAGAAAAAGTTCAGTGGAATACCAAATGTATGATGGATTGGATGGACAGGATTATCAAAAAATAGATTAAAATCCTTAGGACTGTATAGCCTGGAACAAAAGGAGAAAGAGAGGTGACCTTTTGTTACGTTACAGTATACTTGAGGATAAGAACCTGTGTGCAGATACGGGATTTGGGATTCAAGGAAAATGTTTACAATACAAGAGGTCACAGGGTGAGATTACTAGGGAGAAGGTTCTGGACTGACCTCAGGGGATCGTACATCACAGTGAGAGTGCTGGGACTTTGGAATGTATTTCCTGATGAAGTAGTTGAAGCTAAGGATCTGAATGAGTTTAAAGGATTTCTGGATACCCACATGCTTATGGCATCGTAACCTTATGAATATACCACCGAGTACTTGGGGGAATAGGCAAGAAGGACCATCAGGTCTGTTCCTTTTCCTAATTAACCTTAGTAACCCTAGTACATTTAAACCCTTAATGGGTTGTTCCTGTAAATGGAGTCCCACACTCCAGTGAACTTAGCTTGTGAATAAAAACAAACAAACACACAGATACAAAACTAAAGTGAATAAATAAATCTAGAATTAAAATACTATGTAATTCTAACTGTATTCCCCCCATGGTGGCTTACCTTTGACTCCTAGGAAACATTCCTGAACTGCTACCACCCTTTCTAGCTCCTTCCAGCCCCTGAGGATTCTAACTCTGTGGTGGGGGAGCAGAAGAAAGCTGACAGAGAGGGGTGTGGGAAGGATTTCTTTGAAGCCTCATGCACCATCACAGCTGTGGCTCCAGATGCACATTCAAGGTGGTCACCTACAACCAATGAAGCGAGAGATCATACTTGCGACTGGACCAGGGATTCCCTAATCAAAATACTGACTGACTGGGTATGAAGCGGCATTAGCACAGATTAAACAGGGGACACAGATAAATGAGTAAGTGTAATAGCCCTTTCAAAATTAAGACATTTATGGGGCTAGTGTCTCACAGCAGCATAGGCAGCTACTTTCTTTATGCACCCTGACTCCATCATTATGGTAACAGGAGTCATGGAATGCACGATCAGTCAATCTGGCTGCATAGCCTAGAAACTGAGACACAAAGAGCTCCTGGGACACTAGAGAACTGCAGGATTCCTGGCACTTGGGGCCAGTCATTTATCAAGTGATGAACCTCCAGCCTGGCCCAGACTGATTGGCAGCCCAGTGCAGCAATAGTGAGCTGATATTCCTCCACGAATAGCAGAGGCTGTGCCAGGACTCCTTCAGTCTGCATGTGACTATGGTAGGGGGCAGAAAGAGTGTGCATGTGTCTGCAGAAAGCAAAGCAGACCGGTGACTAGCGGAGCTGCTGCAGAAGCAGGTTGTGTCTCTGCCTGGAACAGACAGAGGGAGAAAGAGAAACAGAATTCCTGTTTCAGAAAAGGAGGTAATTGTGTATGAAATTTGAAGCTGTAGGTTGCTGCCGAGTGAAAGACTTTGCTGTACTGCATATCAGCCTGAAGCTGAACTGGAACCCCAATTCACCTACGAAGCCACCTAGGCAGAATCACAGCCCATATCCAGTTATCACCACACACTAGGGGCTGTATGCCCGTTTTTGGTGTATGGGCTGGTTAGGATCAGGAGTGCAGCAGGAGACGATGCCCTAAGAAGAGAGAGAGAGAGAGACAGGATCACCTAGGTTTCACTAGGTTTTACTAGGTTGAGAAAAGAGGCAAGAAGGTGAAAGCCCATAAGAGCCTCTGTCTATCACCCATAATATTTCAAATTGTTCTGTAATATATAGGTATCCAATTTATTTTTATAAGTAAGTTTTGATTTACAAATAACTACTTCAGTGGGAAGTTTATTCCAAGGATTGATTGATCTTTGTGAAAAGAAATAGCTACGTTTTTTGGAATTAAATTTTAGACGAGTTAATTGCAATGGATGCTTGTTGTTCCACCTGCTGAATGTGGAACTGGGAGAGACCTGGACATAACAACAATCTGTCAACAAACATCAGAGGCTTGCAACACTGGGGAAGGAGTGAGGGCGAGACCAGCCAGAAAATGGTCTTTCTGCGAACTGCACCACACACCCTGTGAATCAATGGAGATCCCCTGATCTGGGAGAATTGTAAGGAAACACAGGGCATGCCCTGCAATCACCACTTTAGTGTATCATAGTTGAAAGCATTAATTGGACTTGTCCATCCGTTCAGGATTTGCAAATATCCAGGTTGGGTTTTCAAAAGCTTTTGAAATTGTCACAAAGGGCAATTCTGTTAATTTGCTGTGCACCACCGCCAGTCAACCACATTCAGTGCCATCATGCTGACTCCATTACCACAGCTGGGTACCCAGTGAAACACTAGGAGCTCCCATTAGAAAAGGGTTAACGCTGGTGCTAGTTAGGAGAGGGTAGTGCCCCTAGTATGTGTGGGCAGACACAGCATTATTACTGTGTGTGGTTTGAGGTCTGGCTGGCATTACTGGCGTGAGCATTGGGGACATGTAACCACTGCCCAGGGACCAGTAATGCTGACTAGGCCAAAAAGGGCACATGCAAGAGATTGTGGTTGGGCCTTGGGGGGCACCATAGAAACATAGACTTTGACAGCAGATAAGGACCGCTTGGCCCTCCTAGTCTGCCCATTTCCCTACCTACAGGATAAGCTGCAGATCCTAGTTAACCAACAGCCTATTTCTTCTTACCCCCCACAAGAATTGCCTTATGTCTGTAACATGTATTCTTGAATTCTCCCACAGTTTTAGACCCCACAACCTCCTCAGGAAGGCTGTTCCATGCATCCACCACCCTCTCTGTGAAAAAATACTTCCTCACATTGCCCCTGAACCGCCCCCCCAATCTTTAAATTGTGTCCCCTTGTTCTTGCACATCTCTTTTTCTGAAAGATGCTACCCTCTTGGACTTTGTTGATTCCACTGAGGTACTTAATAGTTTCTATCATGTCCCCCCTCTCCCTCCTTTCCTCAAGGGTATACATATTAAGCTCCTTTAGTCTCTCCTCATATGGCTTCTCTTGCAGACCCTGCACCATTTTAGTTGTCCTTCTCTGGACTGCCTCTATCCTGTCTATGTCCTTGAGGAGATGGGGTCTCCAGAACTGGATGCAGTACTCCAGATGGGGTCTCACCAACTGTCTGTACAGAAGGATAACAACTTCCTGTTTTCTGCTGGTGATGCCTCTCCCTATACATCCCAGTACACCCCCAGCCCTCCCTACTGCCTTCTCACATTGCTTGCTAACCTTAAGGTCATCTGATATGATTACCTCCAGGTCCCTTTCCAATTTTGTTGTTGTTACTACCCCCATTGTGTAACCTTCCCGTGGGTTTTTGTTTCCCAGGTGCATTATTTTGCACTTCTTTACATTAAATCCAAGCTGCCATACCTCTGACCATTCCTCCAACCTTGCCAAGTTCCTTCTCATCCTTTCCATACCTTCTTGTGTATCAACCTTGTTGCAGATCTTTGTGTCATCTGCAAAGAGGCATACTTTTCCTTCTAGTCCCTCTGCAATGTCACTTATAAAGACATTAAAAAGGACTGGACCCAGTACTGAACCCTACGGTACCCCACTAGTAACCCCCCTTTCTTCAGTGGACTCTGTTCACTATTACATTCTGTGTCCTGTTGTACAGCCAATGTTTTACCCAGGCTACCACCCTGGGACCCACTCCCAGACTGGTTAATTTGACTATTAATCTTTTGTGTGGGACTGTGTTAAATGCCTTCCGAAAGTCTAGGTAGGCCATGTCCACAGCCCTTCCCTGGTCTACTTCTTTGGTCACCCAGTCAAAGAAATCAATTAGATTCATTTGACATGACCTTCCCGCTGTAAACCCATGCTGCCTTGGGTCCTGTGCCCCACTGGCCTCTAGGTGCTCAACAATTCTTTCCAAAAAATCATTGCTTTCTATCCTGTTCTGTAATTTCCTTATATTCATGGCTTGTGCCTATTGCTGCCCTGGCATCACCTCACTTTCAATCACCGAGCTCCACTATCTCCTCTCATGCTTCCTCTGGTGAGATGCTTATCCTTGGTGATTTTAACCTCAGTTGACTCTTTCCTACTCTTAATAAATTGTGCCAAAACATTAAGTCCCTCTAACTTACCCAACTGATCATTGACTCACTCTGGCACAATCACAGATCACCTCAGTCACTCCCTTCTGGACTGGATTCTCACCTCCTACCCCCACCATATCGCAGATGCTGGTACGCACCCTGACACCCTCAGTGACCACCATAGTGTCTACTGCATGCACAAGTTTTAGTATTCCCAAAGCCCTCCTAAATTAATTCAGATTTGGTCCTTTAGATGGCTGGACTTGCCCTCCCTCCATGCCAACCTAGTAGCAACCATCTGGTCTCCCATTTATACAGCCAGAAACATAAATACTGCCCTCCATTTTTTCAATGCCAAATTTATGTCAGCCTGAGAGCTCCATGCCCCCTTAGAAAAACCAGAGTCTGAGGTTCCCACCTCCCGAGGGTCTTATGTGAGTTGCTGGCCTGCCTCCATGCACGTGACCTTGCCTGGCAGACTCACAAGTCCCCTGGCTCCCAGCTGACCTAATCAAGTACCAAACCCTTGGTAGTGCCTTTATTAGAGCAACCAGGCTTGCCTTGTCCAAATATTTTGCAGCCACACTCCAGAACCATCTTAATCACCCCTCTAGGTTCTGGAAAGTTATCCACACCCTCCCCCCCCAACCCAGTCCCCTTCCCTAGTCCTCAAAGTGGGTGACATTCTTATTGCTGACCCCTCTTTTGTTGCCTCAGCTTCAACTCATTCTTAGCTTCCTGTGTTCACTCCCTCCTCTCCTCCTTCCCCTTCCTTCCACTCCTCACCACCCCTTCTCTTTCTCTTCTGCCACTCCCGCTACTTCTCTTAAGGCCCTCTGGGCTCTTCACCCCCAGAAGGGTATGACCCCGATGGCCTTGGGGGAGACTCCACCATCTCTCCACCACTGCTATTGCTGTACCTATTATCTCCCCGCTCAACCTCTCCTCCTTAGCCTTCATCCCTGACTTTTGGAAACAGGCCACAATCATCTCATTTCCTCTTCCCCTGTCCAAAGGTGGTGAAGCTACCTCCCCTGGCAACTACCACCATATCTTCCTGCTTCCCACTCTGGTTAAGATCCAAGAACACCTTGTTCTGTCTCAGTTCTCCCCCTTCCTTGATTCATCCTCCTTCACTTTCCAGTCTGGCTTCTGGAAGTCCAACTTCACAACCATCTCTCTTCTCCAGCTTACTGACTCCCTTCTATCTGGCATAGGTCATGGATTAGTTACCTCCAACATGTTTGTCAACTTGGCCAAAGCCTTCAACATTGTTACCCACTCCATCCTCCTGGAAAAGCTCAAGGCTGTGGGGCTCTGTGACTCCTCAGTTAGTTGGTTTCACTCCTACCTTGAGGGTAGGTTTCAAGCTGTCCATATTGGGGAATCCACATCCCTCCCACTCCCTATCAGCTCAGGCATCCCCCAAGGGTCTGTCCTTGGCCCATAGAAACATAGAATTTGACGGCAGATAAGGACCGCTTGGCCCACCTAGTCTGCCCATTTCCCTACCTAATGGATAAGCTGCAGATCCTAGTTAACCAACAGCCTACTTCCTCCTACCCCCCACTAGAATTGCCTTATGTCTGTCCCATGCATTCTTGAATTCCCCCACTGTTTTTGACTCTACGACCTCCTCAGGAAGGCTGTTCCATGTATCCACAACCCTCTCTGTGAAGAAATACTTCCTCACATTACCTCTGAGCCATCCACCCTTTATCTTCAAATTGTGCCCCCTTGTTTTTGCACATCTCTTTTTCTGAAAGATGCTACCCTCTTGGACTTTGTTGATTCCCTTGAGGTGTATTTGAAAGTTTCTATCATGTCCCCCCTCTCCCTCCTTTCCACGAGGCTATATATCTTTAGTTCCTTTAGTCTTTCTTCATATGTCTTCTGATGCAGACCCTGCATCATTTTGGTTGCCCGCCTCTGGACAGCCTCCACCTTGTCTATGTCTTTGCGGAGATGGGGTCTCCAGAACTGCACACAGTACTCCAGATGGGGTCTCACCAACTGTCTGTACAGAGGGATAACAACTTCCTGTTTTCTACTGGTGATGCCTCTCCCTATGCATCCCAGTATCCCCCAGCCCTCCTTACTGCCTTCTCACATTGCTGGCCCACCTTTAGGTCGTCGATATGATTACCCCCAGGTCCCTTTCCATTTTTGTTGTTGTCAGTATCTCACCCCCATTGTGTACTCTTCCCCTGGGTTTTTGTTTCCCAGGTGCATTACTTTGCACTTCTTTGCATTGAATCTAAGCTGCCATACATTTGACCATTTTTCCAACCTTGCCAAGTCCCTTTTCATCCTTTCCACCCCACCTTGTGTAACAACCCTGTTGCAGATCTTTGTGTCATCTGCAAAGAGACATACTTTCCCTTCCAGTCCCTCTGCAATGTCACTTATAAAGACATTAAAAAGAACCGGCCCCAGTACTGAACCCTGCGGTACCCCACTAGTAACCCTCCTTTCTTCACTGTGGGCTCTATTTACTATAACCCACTGTGTCCTGTTGTCCAATCAGTGTTTTACCCAGGCTACCACCCTAGGACATACTCCCAGGCTGGCTAATTTGTTTATTAATCTTTTGTGCAGGACTGTGTCAGTGCCTTGCTAAAGTCTAGGTAGGCCATGTCCACAGCCCCTCCCTGGTCTACTGCTTTGGTCACCCAGTCAAAGAAATCAATTAGATTTGTCTGACATGACCTTCCCGCTGTGAATCCATGCTGCCTCAGGTCCTGTGCCCCACTGGCCTCTAGGTACTCAACAATTCTTTCCTTCAGAAGTGATTCCATCATTTTCCCTATCACTGAGGTCAAACTGACAAGTCTGTAGTTTCCTGCCTCTGTCTTGCTCCCACTTTTGTGAAGGGAATCACATCCGCCCTCCTCCAGTCCTCAGGTACCACCCCATCCTCCCATGATTTATTAAAAAGGGTAGTCAGTGGTGTTACTAGTTCTTCCCTTAATTCTTTTAAAATCCTAGGGTGAATCCCATCGGGCCCCACTGCTTTATTCACCTTCAGTTTTAAGAGTTCTTTCAGAACCCTTTCTTCTGTGAAAGGACTAATATCAACCCCCTATCCAGAGTGCTTCTATTGACCAGATTAGGTATTTCCACCTGCTTTTCCATTGTGAATACTGAGCAGAAGTATTCGTTCAGTATCCCTGCTTTTTCACTGTCGCTGTCTGCCCAACCACCTTCCTCTTTGTTCGGCCTCAGTATCCCTGCCTTAGTCTTTCTTTGCTCCCTAATATACCTATAAAAGGTTTTATCCCCCTTCTTAACCAAGTTGGCTGTCTCTTCCTCGGTTTGGGCCTTTGCTATTCTGATTGCCTTACCCGCTTCCTTCTGCTTTAACTGGTACAGTTCTCTGTCCTGCTCCTTCTGTGTTTCTGTGGAGTACTATTCTCCATCATTCTCCATCATCCTGAATGACCTCCCCGATGCACGGTTTTCTGCATCCGTCCCTATGTACACAGTTGGCACAGTATTCTTTGCCTCTGGCTCCTCTTCCTTTGACCTGACAGCCAGGCTACAGCTGGACTTTACTAATATCCAGTACTGGTTCCTGGCAAATCAGCTGTCCCTCAACATCAAGAAAATGGTCTTTATGACCTTTGGCACTAGGCAGAGGCTTGCTAGGCTCACCCCTCTCCCCTCCTTCCATACCCTGAATGGTGCAGCAGTTGAGGATGTCCCCTCATTCAAGTACCTTGGGGTCTGGCTGCACCAGCATCTCTATTTCTCAGCACATGTGGATACCATCTCCAAGAACCTGCACCCCAAAGCTGGCACACTTTACAGGAATAAAGGGTGTGTCCCACTTCCTGCGCATCA
Organism: Neoceratodus forsteri; assembly: GCA_016271365.2. NCBI lineage: Eukaryota > Metazoa > Chordata > Ceratodontiformes > Ceratodontidae > Neoceratodus > Neoceratodus forsteri. Next base: position 1,374,053,026 of record CM057452.1, read on the forward strand.
AGAGATAGTCTCAAAGATAGTACTCCCCATCTTCGACTATGGTGACATAGTATATAGTGCTGCTCCCAAATTTATTTATTTATTTAGTTTTTGTTGACCAGGTAAATGCACTAGACAAATCCTGCCTATTTTCACGACCCGGGGGAAGGGGGTACAGATGAATGCCAACTGACTTTGAACCAGTTGGTGATATTTTTAGTGAATGAGGGAAATTTGGCCAGGACACCGGGGAAATTCCCCTACTCTTTTCGATAAGTGCCATGGGATCTTTAACATCCACCTGAACTACAACCAATCCAGGCAGATGGGACCTCGGTTTAACGTCTCATCCTAAAGACGGCACCTCAGAAGTGCAGCACCCCTTTCATGCTGCACTACAGTGTCAGTACTGGGATATTAACCCAAGTGCCAGATGTGGGAACTGAACCCACAGCCCTCTGATCTCCCGGCCTCAGAGGCGAGTGTGCTGCCTACTGAGCCACTGACACTGACAATCCACCTTGGCCAAACTAGATCCCCTCTTTCTTTTGCCACTTTGCTCTTGACTGTCCTCCCTGCACCCGCTACTGCTCCCTGCACTCTTCCCTCTCCTTCCCCTCCTTTGAGGCCAGATACCTCACCCACTGTGCAGCCTTCATCTCCAAATATTGGCTTGGCTCCCTCCCCTCTTACCTTGCTACCCTCCTGTCCCCCCCACCCTCTTGCATTACCCTCTTCACAACTCTGGCTATCATTATCTTGCACTCCCCTCAAGGAAATCCAGTGCTAGCCAAGTTGCCCTCTCCTTCCATTTCCCCAAACTATGGAGTTCTCTCCCCCTTACCATCCACTGTGCCTCTTCCCTCTACTCACTTGCCTCCCCCTACTTGACTTCACTACTCACTCCTGAAGTTGCCCCGATACTGGTCTCTGGGATGCTGCTCACCACCATCCTTGCTCTGCTCTGCTCATGCTTCATTCCACACTTACACTAATGTAGTCACCTCTTCCTCTCCCCAGTTGACAACCTTTGCTCCCATCCTTGATTCAGTATTGCCTCTTGACATTGCAAATGCTGTTATCTTCCAGCACTTCATCATATTGTAATTGCAAATGTGGTTATCCTCTAGCACTTTGTTGCATAATTATGTATTTACTTCTTGCAATCCCTGTCTTTACACGAGTGTTATTTATGATGCTTATTCACCTATTATTGTTATTGTATTATTATTATTACACTGGCACTGATAAGCAGCAGGAAAATCCCAGCCTCCTCCTACAAAACAGGGTACTAAATGAGAAAAAGACCAAGGTAGAAAGGTCAGTGGGGGATGCTGCTACAGAAGGTAAAGCCATCAAAAAATGGAGAGCAATGAGTACCAATGCCCGTAGTCTGGGTAACAAGCTTCCTGAATTAGTGGCCTTGATGGAGGAGGAACATCTGAATATCTTGGCAGTCACAGAAACATGGTACACACAGAACCATGACTGGGACGTAAACATACCAGGATACACTATCTATAGGAGGGACAAGGAGAGTAAAAGAGGAGGAGGAGTAGCTTTCTACATAAGAGAAGGAATCAAAGCAACAGAACAAAAGGGTAAACAGGGAGGAGAAGAAGCACTGTGGGTCAGTTTGGAGGCAGGCAATGGCACCACAATCTGCACAGGGGTTGTATACAGACCCCTCCCTCTCGGGGGGGGGGATGGCAAGGAAATGATAGAAAGTATACTTAGAATGGCAGATAAAGGGGAGATATTGCTGATGGGTGATCTGAATATGCCAAATGTTAACTGGAGTGCAGTTGCAGCAGCCACTTCTAAGAGTGTGGTTATTATAGATGCCCTACAGGGGGCATGCCTTAGACAACTAGTATTGGAACCCATTCGAGAGGAAGCAATCTTCGACCTGGTCCTCTCAAATGGTGATGGAGAGAGGATCACAGATGTAGAAGTGGGTAGCCATCTGGGAACTAGTGACCATCGAACAGTATGGTTCACAATAAACACAGCAATAGAGTCAAGCTAAACAAAGGCAAAAGTACTGAACTTCAGGAGGGCTGACTTTGCTAAAATGGGTGAGTGCCTAAGGAATGCACTAGCAAATGGGCAGGAAGGAGGGGTGGAAGAACAATGGGGAATAATAAAAACTGCCATCACAGAGGTAATAAGCCTTTGTGTGAAGCAAATAAACAAAACAAAACGATGTAAGAAACCACTATGGTTCTCAATGGAGGTGGCAGTGAAGGTTCAAGAGAAAAAGAAAGCATTCAGAAAGTACAAGGAATCACAGAAGGAGCAGGACGGAGAATTGTATCAGTAAAAGCAAAAGGAAGCTGGGAAGGCAGTCAGAACAGCAAAGGCCCAAACTGAGGAAAAGATAGCCAACTCAGTTAAGAAGGGGGATAAAACCTTTTAGGTACATCAGGAGCGAAGGAAGACTAAGGGAGGGATAGTGAGGCTTAATAAAGGGAAGGGGTGGCAGAGGGTGACTGTGAAAGGCAGAGATACTAAACAAATATTTTTGCTCAGTATTTACAAATGAAGAGGGAGGTACCTAAAACAAGCAATAGAAACACTCTGGATACAGAAGGTGATACCAGCCCATTTACAGAAGAAAGGGTTCTGAAAGAACTCTTAAAACTGAACGTGGACAAAGCAGTGGGGCCTGATGGGATTCATCCCAGAATTCTAAAAGAACTAAGGGTAGAACTAGTGACACCACTGACTACCCTCTTTAACAAATCATGGGAGGATGGGGTGGTACCTGAGGACAGGAGGAGGGCCGATGTGATTCCCTTCACAAAAGTGGGAGCAGGGCAGAAGCGGGAAACTACAGACCAGTTAGTTTAACCTCAGTGATAGGGAAAATGATGGAATCACTTCTGAAGGAAAGCATTGTCGAGTACCTAGAGGCCAGAGGGGTACAGGACCCAAGGCAGCATGGATTCACAGCAGGAAGGTCATGCCAGATGAATCTAATAGATTTCTTTGACTGGGTGACCAAAGTAGTAGATCAGGGAGTGGCTGTGGACATGGCCTACCTAGACTTTAGCAAGGCATTTGACTCAGTCCCACACAGAAGATTAATATACAAGTTAGCCAGCCTGTGAGTGGGTCCCAAGATGATAGCCTGGGTAAAGAATTGGCTAGAGAATAGGACACAGAGGGTAATGGTAAATGGAGTCCACGCTGAAGAAAGGGGGGTTACTAGTGGGGTGCCGCAGGGTTCAGTATTAGGACCGGTCCTCTTCAATGTCTTTGTAAACGACATTGCAGAGGGACTGGAAGGAAAAGTATGTCTCTTTGCAGATGACACAAAGATCTGCAACAGAGTTGATGCACAAGGTGGGGTGGAAAGGATGAGAAGGGACTTGGCAAGGTTAGAGGAATGGTCAAATGTATGGCAGCTTAGATTTAATCCTAAGAAGTGCAAGGTAATGCACCTGGGAAACAAAAACCCAGGGGAAGAGTACACAATGGAGGGTGAGATACTAACAATCAGGACTGGAGGATGGCTCATGTGGTGCCCCTCCACAAGAGTGGCCCCAAGGATGAACCAGGAAACTACAGACCAGTGAGCCTCACATCCATCGTGGGTAAGCTAATGGAGACTATCCTGAAGGAGAGGCTGGTGGCCCTCTTAGAGGCCAAAGGACTACAGGACAGCAGACAGCATGGCTTCATACGTGGCCGATCCTGCCAAACCAACCTGGTCGGGTTCTATGACTGGGTACTAGGCAACTGGACGGGGGACATGCAGTGGATGTCCTGTATCTGGACTCCAGCAAGGCATTCGACCCAGTGCCACATGGAAGGCTGGGAAGGAAGTTAGTAGGCACAGGGCAGGTGCAATGCTGGTGAGATGGGCAGGAAACTGGCTGCAGGAAGGCAACAGAGGGTGGTGGTGGGTGGGGAGCTCACATCCAAGGGCAGTGACGAGTGGTGTCCCACAGGGCTCGGTGTTGGGACCAGTGTTGTTTGGGATATTCATTGCAGACATATCATGGGACATCAAAGCAAGATCAGTCTGTTTGCTGATGATACCAAGGTTGGCGGTGGTGGATGACCTAGGGATGGCAGGGGTTGCAGATGATCTGGCAAAGCTTGAAACCTGGTCAGACACCTGGCAACTGGGCTTTAATGCCAAAAAGTGCAAGGTGATGCATTTTGGGATGAAGAACCCAAGGAGGACTTACCAGCTAGGGGGAGTGCAGCTAGCCCAGACAGAGGAGGAGAAGGATCTGGGTGTGCTCATCACAGGGTCAAGGAACAACTCGGCACAGTGTAGGAAGGCAGCTGCAAAGGCCAACAAAATGCTGGGTTGTATTGCAAGGGTATATCCTCAAGGAGGAGGAGGTGATTCTGCCACTGTATGGGTCATTAGTTAGACCACACCTGGAGTACTGCGTGCAGTTCTGGCGTCCGTATCTGAAAAGGGACATTAAGTTACTGGAGGGTGCAGCGAGGGCGACAAAAGATGATCAAGGGTCTGGGGACTTATCATATGAGGGAGGTTGAAGGAGTTGAACATGTACTCACTGGAGGAGAGGAGAGACAGGGGGACATGATTGAAACCTTTAAATACATGAAAGGAATAAACAAGACAGGTACAGAGGGGCTGTTCAAAGTAAGGGAGGGAGGGCCACCAGGGGCCATGATATGAGACTGGAGCGAGGAAGGTTCAGGAGGGAGATGAGGAGACACTTTTTTACAGAGAGGGTGGTGGCTGGGTGGAATGCGTTACCTTCAGAAGTGGTATGCAGTAGAACAGTGGACTGCTTCAAACGAGGATGGGACAGGACAAGGGGGAGGGTTAATGAAGGGGAAGGGTGGAAGGGAAGGGCAGCTGCAGAATAAGGGGTGCTAGCTGCACATTCGAGCAGACTTGATAGACCTCTAGAGCCTTTATCTGCTGGCAAATTTAATGTGTCAGATACTAACAATAAAATGGAAAGGGACCTGGGGGTAGTCATATCAGATGACTTAAAGGTGGGAAAGCAATGTGAGAGGGCAGTAAGGAGGGCTGGGGATACTGGGATGCATAGGGAGAGGCATCACCAGTAGAAAACAGGAAGTTGTTATCCCTCTGTATAGACAGCTGGTGAGACCCCATCTGGAGTACTGTGTGCAGTTCTGGAGACCCAATCTGCATGAGACATAGACAAGATGGAAGCTGTCCAAGAGGGCACTAAATGGTGCAGGGTCTGCACTGGAAGACATATGAGGAGAGACTTAAGGAGCTTAATATGTATAGCCTCAAGGAAAGGAGGGAGGGGGGACATGATAGAAACGTTCAAGTACCTCAAGGGAATCAACAAAGTCAAGAGGTAGCATCTTTCAAAAGAGGTGTGTGCAAGAACAAGGGCTGGTTGAAGATAGGATCGGCTCAGAGGTAATGTAAGGAAGTATTTTTTCACAGAGAGGGTTGTGGATGCATGGAATGGCCTTCCGGAGGAGGTTGTGGAGTCAAAAACAGTGATTGAATTCAAGCATGCATGGGACAGCCATAAGGCAATTCTAGGGGTTGGGGGTAGAAAGAAGTAGGCTGCTGGTTAACTAGGATCTGCAGCTTATCCATTAGGTAGATAAATGGGCAGACTGGGTGGGCCAAGCGGTCCTTGTCTGCCGTCAAATTCTATGTTTCTATGTTTCCTCATTGTCCTTCTTTTCTCCCTCCCCCAGGACACAGCTGGAAATGAGCTGTAACCAGCTCAGTATGTCTTTCCTGGTGAAACATTTGAAATAAATTAATTAATTAATAACCCTCCTTTTTTCATTAAGAGCCCTGCAGTCCTAAATAAAGATATTATTCTTTTGTTGTAAATCCCTGTATAGGACACTTTTTGTTTTATAGAGATTAAGTTGCATGCTCATTGGGGGTAATTGCTATTTCACTGCATTGGCTGGTGGGTGGGGTGATTCCATGGGGAGGTGGGCAGGTATACATCACAGGTGGTTGTACCATACTGACACCAGGCCCACCAAAACCTTTCTCTGGATGGGGTACTGTGGAATATATTTAAATTTTGGATACACGCTCCCCTCCCCCCATCAGGAGTTTAAGAACTTAGGTCTCTCAATCTTCTTTGAGCCAACAGGGTGTGATAGTAAACACAACATCCACAGACACCTTGTTGCATCTTATCAATACAGCTATGAATACTGAGCAAGCCCATAGCCAGAGTAAAGAAAAAGCATAAATATCACATTATTTGACAATTTTACTGGATATATTAACCTCAAAGACTCAGGGCTCAATTCCAAGATGGGTTACGCATGTTGCAAGATGACTTGTGCCAAACCTAATGGTGCAAGTTGCACCTTGCAACATGCGTTACGCTGTCTGTGATTCCGAAAGGCAGCCTGTAACATGGCACAGGCCGCCTCCTCCAAAGGTGGGCTATGCCACTGGCTATATCAGCAACCCCCTGCGACATGGTGCAAGGGGGTCTTCAGCATTGGTTACACCCGTATTCTAGGTGGGCAGCCGATGGAATGGCAAATTGCGATTCCAAGTGAGACCCTGGCAGACAATGATGTAAGTACAGCTAGACCAGCTATTAGCTGGTCTAACCGTACCCTATGTCCACCGGGGTTGCACCATCGTGCCTGGCGCTCCTACAGCCGACCCCCCCACAGTCCCACATAGATTCCCACCCGCCCCCAGTGGCAGAGCAGCCCTCTGTGGGCAGCTGGCACCTCCTCACCCCCATCCCCGAGCAGTGCCCAGTGGAGCAGTACCCATCGCCCACATGCCAGTCTCCCCACGGTAGTCCTATGGCCCCCTAACACCTCCCCAGCCCTGTGGCGCAGTGCCATGGTGTTGGGGTGTGGGGCTTGGGGGGGCCATGCCAAGTGCCAAGTGCCACTTGCGTCTTGTAGGATGGCATCTCGGTGGCTTGCGGCACCCAGCTTGAGTGCACCCTTCCTGTGGTGCAACTCGGGAGCAGCTGCAAGTCGCAGGGCGTAGGCACCAGAGACCCTTCCTGTTCTGGAATCCGGTGCAGGGTCCCTGGCAGGGCGGCATATGTCGCAACTCACATCTGCCCATGAGTTGCGCCATACATCCTGGAATCAGACTCTCAGTGTCTCAAGTCCTGCTGCTGCCCCCAATAAAAAAAAGGATACATTTCATAAAGAAAGTTCATATGGAATCTGCAGATCAACATCGCAAATCCACTCCAAAGGATTTACGGAACGCTAATTTAAATCTCTGTTTATCTAAGTGCTTATTGTGCTCTTTCCTGGATAGCCAAGACGATAGAATTCAGTTTGTCTTGGGGAAAAACTAATGGACTTAAAGTTGTTTTCTAATAAAATTTGATCATGGTCATTAAAAGCTCACTTCTTCAGCTATTTTGGTATCACAAATTGCTAAAATTGATCAGTATCAAAGAAAGTATATTTATATTATACTGTATTATAGTATTAGTACTCTACCTTACCTTTTGTATCAGAAATGTGCTGTTCTCGTTACTGCCTGCTGTGTAAATGCCTAGTTCATAGTTTTTTCTTGTTTTCCTGTGGACCTTTGTGGTTGTGTCCCTCTGTCACATCTGCCACAGACAGTTAGTTCTGAGCTAATTTTGTCCTAATCTCTATTTAATTAACTTTATACTAGTGACATTGTACTGTACCTACCTGGTGGCTTCAACCTTGTGCACTTTTTTCTCTACTGTCTTCAATTTTGGTATTTCTGAACATTGTGATACTATAGGGGCATGGTAGCACCCCATATTCAGGGTTGAGCAGGGGTTTCTATGCTAAACCTCAAATTTTGCACTTTAATATCTTCGGAACCGTTCAACAGATTTGCATGAAATTTTGCATGCGTAGTCTCGTGGGGGTAGATCTCTTGACCTGGTAAGTTGCATTGAGGTTGAATATGCTAATTCTGAGATCTGGATAGTGAAAGAATGTAAAATAAACCCGCTGTTGTTTACTGTTTTTATCTCATTGCTTTGTGCACAGATGGATTGAAATTTTGATCTGCAGTTTTCAGGGTGGAAGGGGTTTGCCCTACAGATGTGTGTGTTGCTGGTTTGATGAAAAAAATATTAATCCATTCCAAAGTTATTCAATGCTAACATTTCGGGTTCTAAACATGATCAGTACAGTCTTTTGGATAGAGGTCTGGAACAAAAAAATTTTTTTGGTCCAAATGAAAAAGGATCTTTTTCCATTTGGGGCCAATATTTTTTAATAAGGGAAATTCCTTTTTTGTTTGCTGCCATCTTGTTTTCTGTTTTTATTTTTGTTTGTTTTGTTTTTTACAAAAAAAAAATTTAATACCCCCCCCAGAATGGCATACTGCAGAAAGACCAAAACATGTACCTAGCTCTTTGGGACTCCATTGCCTAGCTTTTACTCTTTACTGTTGGAGAAATGAGCCCGAAATGTCTTTATTTTAACATTTTAAATCCTTTTTCGTCACTCACTTCCGCTTTTTTTGTTTGGACTTTTTCGTTCAAATGAAAAAGGATCTTGTATGATGAAAAAGGATTTGCTTCAAAATTTTTCTCTCTCTGTCCCTCTCTCTCTCTCTCTCTCTGGCTGACTGACTTCAAAATATTGTTTTCTCTGTTTCGTAGCAACTGGTTTCTCTAACCCTTGCTACACTTTTTTCTTTTTATGTTTGCTTGTGAGCATGTGCAAGAAACATTGTGTGGCAGCTTAGGAGAGAAGCGGGTTGTGGAGGTACGGCATTGTGGCAGCCAGTGCTGGCACTGCATTTGTGGGCTTGGCAGTGTTCAACCAATGCAGGCCCACTGTCTTGATGACACTGGTTCTGCAGAAGTGCCACCAACTTGAAACGATCTGGCTGCCCACAATCAGGGGCCATCTCATCATTGCAGCGCCAACCATTCCACTGCAATGAGGGAGCGAACCGTCATTGCAGGGCAGTACCTTGCCTGGTGTAACAGTTTAATGAACATGGTGGCGGCTATTGCAGTCCACCTCAGACCCCCATGAAAGCCGACGGGGGTGCCCAATCCTGCTGTTGGCATGCCCCCGACCCAGTTCATTTGCAGACGGGGGAGCCCACTCCCCTTTGGCATAATTCCCCCCATTTGTTGTGTGTCTAGGGGGTGCCCAATCCCCCTCAGCATCATGCCCCACCAAACAGTCTTTCTTTGCTGATGGGGGGCCCAGTCCCCATTGGCTGCAGTCCCCCCTTCCCCAAAATGCAGGTGGCACACTGGGAGCCCACCCCAGTGTGACCAAAGCAAGCCTGAAAAACAAAAACCTTTCCGCGACATCTTTTTTATTTTTGTTCTCCCTGAAACCAAGAAAACGGTCTCTCGCAGTGTCTCATGCCCCCTTCCCCAACCCGCAGCCACCCTCTGCTCAGCCTGCCTCCCCACACCCCCCTCACCCCATACTTACCACCAGAGCCCAACGCGACGATCTTCGGTGGACTGGGAACACATCTGCACTCTTCAAAGCCAACCGTGAACTGAAGAAATGCCGGTAAGCTGTATAATGGCATACATAGGGTTTTTTCAACTTATGTGGATATCTCGGCCATTTTTTTAAAATTTTGGCACCAGATTTTCATCATGGAGTTATTGGGATCCCTCCTCGTGAATTCAGTCACTGTCTTGGCGTTATTCGGTCCCGAAAGGTGATTTCACGGTCACTGCGTGGAATCATCTTTGAGGTGGGCTCTCAAAAAGCATATGTTGCAAATTTGGTGAAAAAAATCCAAAACATGACTGTTTTATGAGCGTGCATTGCGCAGTTTCCACGCACACTCGTAATTTCGTGAATTTGTAATATTTTCACTCCAGATTTTCAACATTGGCATTTTTCCACATCTCCTTATGAACAGTACAGCTGTCATTTTTCACATCCTGGCCAAAATGTGTTTCTGCACGTCCGGCTCAGAATAGCACGGTCGCTGTGGGAAATCGGTGCTTGGGACAGATTAAGAAAATCACAGTGACACTGTTCATGAACAGAGGTCCTAAAATGCCTATGTTGAAAATTTGGTGACAAAAGTCCATAAAATGACTGTGTTACGAGCGTGCATTGTGCAGTTTCCACACACCCTTGTAACTTTGCAAATTTGTAGTGTTTTCAGTCCCAGATTTTCAACATTGGCATTCTTTCAGACCTTCTTATGAACAGCATAACTGTCAATTTTTATATCCTGCCTGAAATATGTGTTTACATATCTGGCGCAGAATAGCATGGTTGCTTTGGGAAATCAATGTTTGGGACAGATTAAGAAAATCATAGGGACAGTGTTCATAAGCAGAGGTCACAAAATGCCAATGTTGGAAATTTGGTGAAATAATTCCACTAAATGACTGTGTTATGCACATGCATTGCGCAGTTTCCACATACGCTCGGACGTTCGAGCATTTTTAATATTTTCACTACAGATTTTCAACATTGCCATCTCTTCACACCTCACTATGAATGGTACAGCTGTCATTCTTCACATCCTGCCCGATCTGTGTTTTCATACATCTGGCGCACAATGGCATGGTCGCTGAGGGAACTCAAAGTTTGGGACACATTAACAAAATCACAGTGCCACTGTTCATGAGAAGAGGTCCCAAATGCTTTCATGAGGTAGGGTCACAAAAAAGGCCATGTTGAAAATTTGTAGTGCAAATACCAACAAACTCCTGGGGTGTTAGGGTTTCTAACCATAACATCCCACCCTGTACAGACTGACAAGCATCAGGGGTGTGCCTTTGGATTGCTGACTGCAATGCTCATGCCATTCCACCCCACCCCCACCCTGCAGCCAGTGACAGGCATCGAGGTGTGCCTTGGACTCTTCGGCTCCAGAGTTCACCCCATTCTCCTATACTGCACCCATTTCAGCATATGTCCTTATGGAATGTGGTGACTGTAAAGCCGAACACCCCCCAAGGCACACCTCAACACTTGTCAGTGTCTGCAGGATAGGGTGAGGTGAAATGGCATGAACGTAATGGGCAATGACCCAAATGCATACCCCAATGCCTGTCCGTCTCTGCAGGGTGGAGGTGGTGTTGGCGTGAAGTTCAATACTTTACTGCCACTCCTATTCTGCATCTGTCTAACTCCTGCATTTCCAGTGCTAATACCAGCAAGCAAACATTCGGCATTGACAAATACTTGTTACTTATAAAGACTGAACCCCATTTCTTTATGCTGTCAGTGACACTTGTGATGAGACGTGATAAGACAGTCATGTATACTGAACATTATTTGATTTTGTTTTCCTGTTACCACTGGCTCGGGCTGTGGAGCGGTTGGGTTCAACAGTGGTACTGCATTTAGAGATGGAATGCCCTTTCTTCAGGAGAGTTCATGCTCACAAAGTGACTCTAGTTCTTTAGAACCATTTATGTTTGCACTACTCATGAGCCCATGAAACTGAATCGATGTTCTACTTACAGCTCTTCATTTAAAATACCTGAGCACCTCAATTGTTCAAATTTGTCTTCTACAAAACAGAACATGTTCAGATGAACAGCTTAATCTGGTTCAAGGTCAGTTGGCATTCATCTGTAGCCCCCTCCCCCGGGTCGTGCCTGAAAATAGGCAAGATTTGTCTACTGCACTTACCCGGTCAACAAAAACTAAATAAATAAATAATAAATAAGATGCTTGCCTCATTGACAGATTAACTAAAAGCAATCTGAGCACGCTGTGATGAGGAGCTGCGAGGTGATGAAGAGGAATGAGAATTTTCTTTTCAGATTAATTGATGCACACAGTGTTCTCTGCAGACTTACCTGGTGTGTACTTGAGCAACCTGTTGGCCTTATTCCGTTGTGCAGTGCACATTGTACTGCTGCTTCAGCTGTTTTATTCATATTGTATCACTGTATTTTTGCAATTAAATTGCGATGTGCATATGTATCCACCACATGTACTGTAAGTTTACAGTGCCAGTCTAAAACTTTGCGAGTATTGGATCACAGTCTTCAGAAAGTTGTACTTGCTGCATGTGTTTCAAGAGATGAGTTAATGGGGGGCAATGCCCATTTAGGTGAGGGACAGGAAGTGCGCATGACTGTTCCTTTAGTTCTGAAGTAATCGAGTGAGAGGACCAGCACCTGCCAAAGGTTTGCCGATGTACATGTTGCTCCACAAATCAAGAACTGTGGACTCAGAAAAGTATCTGTGAAAAGAAGCTTTACTAACTCATTCGATCTTGTGCAGCTATTCTGGGTTGGGTTAAGCAATGTATGGTTCTGATGGCTCCATGTGATACTGGCGATCGCGGAAAGGCGATCGCTGTTAGGGTGAGTGTACATCGCTGAAAATCAATTTCAGTGATGTACACTACCGGCGCACAGCAAAAGGGCACTGGAGACTTTTTTTTTTATTATTTATATGGGGGACTGCTCTCCCACACCCCCTACTTAAGGATTCTCAGCTCTAGGGGGGTGCATGTCGAGGGGAAGGTGCAAAACAAAAAACAAAATAAATCCTGGAGCGGCGCACAAAAAAGACCCCACCCAGAACCGAACCTGGCACCCTTCCAAACCTAGCCTGTCACCAACTCACCACGCCACACAGCCAGCCCAGCAGCTGACTGCTGCACTACCCCCATAAACCCTCCCTCCCTCCCTTTCCACCCTTTGCATGGTGTGCTCGCTTCCCCCTGTGCGCAAGTACATATTGCAACATCCTCTTGCTATATTCATGGTCCCTCCATCTGGTCACCCTCCCTGCCTGGCAGCCTTGTGCACAGGCACTGTGATTGAGTCTCCCTTTTTGAAAGCGATCAATCGCGGTCACCATTGTCATTGGCACTACCTGTAAGAATATGTTTTAAATACAAAAGTGCTGATAAATAATTTTTTTCCATATAGGTTTTTATTCTCCCAGCAGGCCGGTGGCTTGTGTTGGCCATTAGTACTGGACATCCGCGGTCTCTTCGGGGCTGCCACCACTTTCCTGGCAGGACCGCCAGAGATGGCCTGGGGGCATCGTCTAGCCGCTGCCCCCACTTTTTCCGTGTTTTCTTCCCCTTACTTCCCAGAGCCCCAAACAAGGTCGGACATATGTGTGGAGGCGCACACTCATACACCTTAGCTCGGCCAGCTCCACTCCACCCACCCCTGGCCTAGCGCCTGACTCCCTCACTGTCTGCAACACCATCACACCTCCATGTGGTGGTGGTCTTAGGCCTAGAGAGATGAGCTCCCTGATCCGAGAATGGAGAGCTGCCTGTTGGCTGCTCTATCCACTCCCAGCCCTCCCCTCCCCCGGCCAACCCCTGGCAACCCATGGTCATTCCCAAACACAGGTCACTGGCATGACGTGAGGTAAGGCATCCAGCGCCTCAGCCCTCAGTACCACTGGGCTGACACCTGATAAATAATTTTTAAAAACTCACACAAAAGCACAGTCACAGATGATACTTTTCAAAATGGATAGTTCATCCAATTGCAATAAGTCGATTCAGTACCTGTGATCACAACGCTGTCTGGCTTTCAGGTTTGAACCCCTGCCCTGGAATGATGCAATCTGAAATACAGTAAGCAGCTGTGATCTGAACAAATGAGTGACACAGTTAAGTAAGTGAAAAATAATCTAATTTCTTCTATTATTTAGGCAGTTCATCAGTGGCTGAATTGGAACTGTTTTGGGGTGCATTTGTTCTATATTGCTTTTGTCAGCAGACCATAGATACTGTGTGTTGAAACTAAGTCTGATATGTCTGCAATTTTTTGTCTATAGCTGAATTAAGAGTGTATGGTGTACAGTAGATAGAAATTGAAAAATTTGGCACGTGTATAATGATTGTTTACAGGGTTGGGGTAAATCGTAGCCATTAGTGAACTTAAATTTATTAATTTATTTTTTTACAGATTCATACATGCGGCCGATGCCCATTTTCTTCATAGTTCTTATCTTCCATATTTATTGTGTGTTTTAACACAGGCAGTCTAGCAGTGGTTGCCTTTAGATGGAGAAGACAGTGTGACTTGATATCAACAAGTAATATCTGAGTGCACAACAAATAAATATGACAGAGACGTGAACATTTATCAAATGACAACCTGTCTGATAATTCTGATATAAACACAAGCCTTTTCATACTGCTGGCCACACTGAAAACAGAATTATTGCCAACAGAAAATCATTTCAATCCACTGGTACTGCTTTTAATTGCTGTCCCCTTTAAAATCACCACCAGGGTTTAATTGGTTCACAGTGCATAGAAACAATAACACAATAGCACTCGTTGAAGCATTTGAAGTGGCCGTAATAAGTCCGGAATATGCCAAATTATTTTTTTTTCCTTTTAGCAAAATAGACTTGCCATAGGCTCCTAAGTCCCTATTAACTCCAGCTTAATTTATATAGAAGAAACAACAGGTCTGTAGAATGTTAAAAACAATATAGCTCCAGTAACCTCCAGCTTTACTGAATGGTTTCCTTGCTTGTCCCACCTTATGAGTTGTGTATACTTCAACGTTTCATGCCTTTAGCAGGTGTTAATATTTCTGACAGACACAATTAGGCCAGAGTAAACTTTTATCAGCATCTTCAGGTCAACGTATTTTAGTTATACTTTATACTTTAATAATAGACCTCCAAGCCATATATGTCACGAGCCAAGCACTTGAGATAATATTGTTTATTAAATTCTATTGTTACTGCCAGAGATTTAATCAAATGTTAAGGTGCCGATAACAGCAAAACGTTCTGAGATTCACGGTATCACCTGGGTCAAGCAGACGCTGGATTATCAGAGCATAACCACACTAAGATTTGAATGACTCGAAAATCACATGGAATGCTTGTTTATCAGAAATGCAGTCGTTTAAATGTACAAACTATAATTGTGTAGCTGTAATAGACAAACTTGAGTGCACTGCTAATATTCCCTAATATGCTTTTTGAATAGAGAAAGCCTAATGAATTACTACAAAAGAAGACTAGCTTTTCTGCCAAAAACAGACTGCAAATACTCTCCAACGTTACACTGGAATTAAAGTTACTTCCAAAATTCATGTGTCTCTCAAAACATGGATACAGTGCCAAACTTTAAAGCAGTCACAAAAAGTTTGCAACACACTGCCTTGTTTAGCAAATCAGGCTTGCCATAGACTTCAGTGCCCCTATTTCGACTGGTTTCATTTAAATAGAAAGGGCACCAACTTAATAAAATTCCAGTGCGTGGCACAAAAACTCCAATGAGTCACCTTCACAAACACTTTCGAGCTCAGCTTCTCTCCTCACTGTTCCATTCGACCTGTAGGCAACTCCTGTAGTGTTTATAGTGCTGCCACGAGTACTGTAGTTGTTCCTACCAGCATGCGTTTCTCTCCTGCAGTTCACCTGTTTGTAATAATAAATAGTTCATACAGTCTCTATGTTGCTTACATTTTTTAGAAAATGGCTGGCTGATCAGTTTGGGTGCATTTTTAAGTAGTCAGAGTGTACATTTATACATACATACATACATACATACATACATACATACATTGTTGTCTGCAGATTAGACCCATTGGTCTCTCCCCAATACAGTTCACTGTTTGTGCAGTGACTGCACTACCCATCCCCTTTATGACAAGAGGGTATCGGTTTATTTCTAGTAGTCTGTCTGGTATTACGTATGTGTTTGCCAGCCTAATGTATTTGGCCTTTCAGATGTTGAATTATTATGTGAGTGTTATATTTTTTGTTTCCTGGACATATAGATATGCCTAAGTGGTGCATTGTCTGTGGCTGTAGCAATAAAGCATAATTAATACTATCTCTACATGTGTTCCCTTCAGATGAGCCTGTCCATAACTAAACCCAGCAATCTCATTTAGTTTGCCACACTAGCTAGTGTAGAATCACACACTCACACTCTGTCTCTCCTGCTGCTGCACAGTAATGAAGGTCCTGTTATTTATGCTAACACCCCATCAGAGGTACCCAAGTGTTTTTCTGCACCAGTGTAGGGTGACGCTGTAACAGTAATTGATCATTTTATTCATGTATAATGAGTGGGGAGGGAAGGTTTGGGGGGTATGAGGAAGCTTTATTCTTTTTACACAAAAACTCCAGTGAGACACCTTCACAAACACTTTCGAGCCCAGCTTCTCTCCTCACTGTTCCCATCAACCTGCAGGCAACTCCTGTAGTGTTTTTTTTTTGTTTTGTTTGTTTTTTTATTAATCCTCTTTCTACCTGGCTCCCGGTGTGCTTCCGCATCCATGCATCCTCTTCATCTGGCCACTGTCAGGTCCACTCTCGGTTCCCAGTGGAGCCCTCGCTGCTATTACTTCCATAGCTTGCCCCGTGGTGGGCTTCCACACTCTCCACACCGCAGACTGGATCCAGTATGCAGCGATGCCTAGCCAGGCATCCTGTAGATGGCCATCAAGCCGCCGTAACTGTTCACCATTTTCCCCTTTTTCTGTGCCAGTGTGAGTGGGGCATACAATGACGACAATAGGGGGAGCGCGTACACTTTCATACACGCTTCCTCCTGGTGCCGTGCCTTAGCTCATCCCCGTGTTGTTAGTGCTGGTGCACCACCCCCAACCTCCGCTAGGGGCCATAAGCGTGCTGACAAATGGAGACTCCACTCCCCCGGAGAGCAGTCCCTCGGACGCTCAATCCCTCTCCTCCCCTGCCAACCCCCAGCAGCCTGAGTCCATTCCCAAACCCGGGTTGCCAGTGTGGAGTGAGGTGTGGAGTCCAGTGCCTCAACCCTCAGTGCCATTGGGTCGACCAACTCCTGCTGCCATGAGTACTGTAGTTTTTTCCTATAAACATGTGTTTCTCTCCTGCAGTTCACCTGTTTGTAACAGTAAATCATTTATACAGTTTCTATTTTGCTTACATTTTATAGAAATTGTCTGGCTGATCAGTTTGGATACTTTTTACGGCTGTGAGCATAACCCAGCAGATGTTTTGCATTCAGAAAAGGGCTGGTAAGGCTGGCCTGTTGGTGCAGTGGTTGGATTTTTCCTTGCGGTGACAGCGACCCGGGTTCGGGAATGGACCCGGGTACTGGAGAGCCAGCTCGGGAGAGAGGTCTCAAGTGTTGGATGACTGCTCGCCATCTCTCGGGTGGAGGGCAGGGAAGCAATCCAGCACTTGCTGACCTCTGGCAGAGGCTGGGGGCATGGCAACATGCAGGGTCCCACTAACTAATGGGGTGTGATGAACATCTGTGTATGCCTTATGTTAGTGGCATGCCACACCCCCGGGGAGCAAATGGGAAAAGAGCCCTGTGGCCGACCGGATGACGGTCACCAGCTCCCACTACTGCGAGACCTCAAGCAATGCATGGACCACTCCAGCAGCACCCGGGCCAAGAATTGCCCTGGCCGCCCCACTGGTGCCTTCCCCCTTGGAGGAGAGGGACCCGCCCAGCGAAGGGTTACATCCAGGTTACCTGGGGGGCTGTAATATGGGGTGATGGGTGGCTGCATTGAGGCAGTGTGGCAGCGAAGGGCATAGGAAGGCCTGAAGGAAAGGCCGGCCTGGAGCTGGGGGGAACAAAAAAAAAACACAACGAAAATGGCTGGTGTCATTTTTGATACCAAACAACATGATAGATTGTTAAAAATGGATTCCTCCACTGAAGCCTCATTACTACCCTCCCTGTGTGTGTATAGGAAGCTGTAGAGCACTATTTTCCCTCTGGCATGGGAAGTTAATTGAGCCCACAGAACGTTAACTCATCATCTTCTGGCAGTCATTCTGTGTCAGATTACCACTGGATAGCACATACATAATAGAAAACTATTGGAAGTAGAGTGGGTTAGCACTTCCTGGAGCTTTTTTCATAACAAATAAGCTCTGCTGTGCCCTCAGCCCTTATGACACCTCATTAAGCCATTTGACACCACCATCCTAAGAGCAGTCATTCTGCTACTTTGCAAGACATTTCACAGCAAAGAGTCCCAGTGATGCCTGTTTCCAAACAATACACCAACTTCATTTTCTCAGGCTGGTAGTTCTGGGGTGCTGTTTATATTCCACTGAATGTTGTTAACTTGCAGTTTGTGGCTATAGGTGTTTACAACTGAGTGATAGTAACCACATTTGCTTCACTTGCAAATAGGTAGGAATGTGTGTGTCTCATTTTTGTTTGACTCAGGTTACACATAGAATCTGATCAGTTCATAACATGATGTTTTGTGATTAAATGAACTGATAAATGATTCATTTGGTTTCTTTTACAAATTCAGTTTTCCTGACCATGGATATACTAAAACAAACATTTCTCAACAAAATGTTTAAAATAAGGAGTTTAGCAGTAATTTATTTGTTGTGGTATAAAGAGCTGCTTCCTGGAAAATTACCTGGTTTGGGGGGGGGGGGGGCTGCCACAAGCAGAATGGGACTTCATGGATGGGGGAGCTCATGGCAGCAGAAGAGGCATGATGGCATTAAAAGCTTAATGGTGTGGATGTAGAGGTGCCGCTATTTGAGCATGACCTTGGTAGAGGACTAAGTGTGACTTGGGGGTTGGGGATCATCAGGAATTGAGTGAGTCATGATATTTTTAAGCATAATGGTTTTCTGAAACTTCAGCCTTCAATAGAAACATAGACGCTGATGGCAGATAAGGACTGCAAGACCTATCCAGTCTGACCATTTCTTTTTCTACCTTATGAATGTGCCATTGGCCTTTGCTCTTTCAATGGCCTATCTATTCATACTCATCTGTATTGCTCCCTTTTGCCTATCCCATGCCTGTTTGAAGCCCTGTACTGTATTCATATCCACCACTTCCTGAGGCAAGCCGTCCCATGCATCCACACCCTTTCTGTGAAAAAGGACTTCCTCATTACCCTTAATTGGCCTCCTCTAATCTCTGCTGTGTCCTCTTGTCCTGCTATTTTTTCTTATATTGAAACATGTTAGACTCTTTCACCTTGTTAATGCCCTTAAGGTGTTTGAATGTTTCAATCATATCACCTCTCTCCCTCCTTTGCTCTAGGGTATACATATTGAGCTCCGTTAATCTGTCCTCATATGTTTTCTGATGCAGTCTCTGCACCATTTTGGTTGCCTTTCTCTGGACTGCCTCAATTTGGTTAATGTCCTTGTGAAGGTGTGGTCTTCAGTACTGCATGCAGTACTCCAGATGGGGCCTAACCAGTGTCTTGTAAAGAGGGATTATCTCCCTCTTCCGACTTGTGATACCCCTGCTAATACACCCCAGTATCCCTCTAGCCTTACCTACTGCTTTAGTGGTCTGTTTGGATGATTTCGGGTCATCGGTGATGAGGATGCCCAAGTCTCTTTCTTCCCTGGTGACTGCCAGCAACTCCCCTCCCAGCCTATAGGTGGTTTCAGAGTTTATCTTCCCTATGTGCATGATCTTGCACTTCTTTGCATTAAACTCCAGTTGCCACTCGTTCAACCATTTTGCTAGTTTATCCAGATCTCTTCTCATTCTGCCCACCCCATCTGGATCATCTACTCTGTTGCAGATCTTGGTGTCATCTGCAAACAGACAAACCTTACCCTCCAGTTCATCTGCAATGTCCCTGATGAAGATATTGAAGAGGACTGGCCCCAGGACTGAACCCTGCAGTACCCCACTTGTGGCTTGCATCTCTTCTGACTGTATATCATTTACCACCACTCTCTGTTTTCTGCCCGTCAACCAGTTTGCCACCCAGTTGACCAACCTCTGACCCGCCCCGAACCTACTCAGCTTATTAATCAATCTTCTATGTGGAACAGTATCAAAAGCTTTGCTGAAGTCAAGGTAGGCAACATCAGCTGCTCCCCCTTGGTCCACCACTCTAGTAACCCAGTCAAAGAAATCTATGAGATTAGTTTGACAGGACCTTCCTTTTGTAAACCCATACTGTCTTGGATCCTGTGCTCCTATGGATTCCAGGTGTTGCACTATCCTTTCCTTAACTCATTGCCTCCACAGGCTCACTCTGAGATTACACCACTTGCCTCCTGAATCTCCTGTATACTTTTAACAGTGAATCCTGGGCCTTTCTAAGCAAAATCAAGCCATAGTCAGCATGTCGCAAACAAATGCTAATAGCTCAATAACTGTACATGCTAGACACAAAGTATGAGTGGCAGAGTTATTCAGCACAAAGTTGCCTTTCCAATGGTGGCATGCATGTAATAATAAGTAATTTTGTATTTTTTCCATGCTGGTCGAAAGGGCAAACTAAATATTTTTTTCACTAAAAAAGGGCAACATAAGCCATTTTTTTGTTGGAAAATATGTAAAATATCAACACCAAATTAAGCATACAGACATTAGAAGGTGTTTTGATATTATGTTTGCTAAAAAAAAAGATATGTTTTTACTATAAAATGTAATTTTTCCCCATCTTAGTCAAGGAGCTTTGATGAGATTTGAGGGCTAAATCTCAACCACACACACCATATCATAAACAAATGCGTATAACTCCAAAAGTATACATGATACACACAAAGTATCAGCATGAAAGTTGATGAGCACAAAAATGCCTTTCCAATGGTGCTATGCAACCAGTTGTAATCAATACAGTTTTTATTTTATACCTGCTGAAGTGCCAAAAAAGTGAATTTTATTCAAGCTGCTTAGGTGAATCTTGATGGAAAACATGTCAGCCATACACACGTACCATAAACAAATGCAAATAACTCCTAAAGTATACATGATATACACAAAATATCAGTGACAAAGTTGTGCAGCATAAAATTATCTTTCCAACGGTGCTATGCAGTCAAATATATATTATATTCTGTTACAATATATATTAAAATATATGTGACTTCTCCAGACGTTGCAAGGGCACACTGGGAGTCAGTAGCTGACTTCTGCAGACGTCCTCAGGACACACCAGTGTTTTTTTACTGATGACTACAGGCGTCTGCTAGGACACAATGAGTTAAGGAGCACCTCCATAATCTTGCCCACTACTGAGGTAAGACTGACTGGTCTGTAGTTCTTTGTCTCCTCCCTGCTACCACTCTTGTGGAGCGGGATCTCATGAGCCCTTCTCCAGCCTTCTGGGAGCTCTCCTATGCTCAGAGACTCACTAAACAGTTCTGATAATGGTTCTGCTAGTTCCACTCTTAGCTTCTTTAGTACCCTGGGATGTATGCCATCAGGTCTCATTGCCTTGTCCACCCTGAGCTAATTGAGCTCTTGTAGGACCCTTTCTTTTGTGAAGGGACTAATGCATACCTCCCTCCCTCCCCCTTGTGTCCATGTTGCTGAGGTGTGGGCCCTGCCCTACCTTCTCTTCAGTAAATATTGAGCAGAAGTATCTATTTAGGAGAGATGCTTTTACATGGTCCTCCTTCTCACATGCCCCCTTATCCTCTTTGATCTTAGCAATACCTTCTCTGGACTTTCTCCTTTCACTAATGTATCTATAGAAAGTCTTGTCACCTTCTTTTACTGTTTGTCGAGTGTTTCCTCAGTTTGGGCCTTTGCCTGCCTTACTGCCTTCCCTGCTTCCCTTAGGGAAGTTTGGTATGCCTGCCTGTCTTCATCCCGCTGCATTCCCTTATATTTCTTGAAGGCCATCCTTTTGGCTCTGACCTTTTCTGCTACTGTTTTTGAGAACCAAAGTGGTTTCCTTCTTCTTTTGCACTTCCTTTTCTCTCGAACACAATGGGATGTTGCTTCAAGTATTGCATCCTTAATGCTTGCCCACATTGCCTGTACCCCCTCACCTGTATATCTTTTTGCCAGGGCTAGCTTAACTCTGTTGGCCATCTTATTAAAGGCAGCTCCTCCGAAGTCCCATATTTTTGCCTTGGAATGGGATGATTTGAAGGGACTTGGCAAGGTTGGAGGAATGGTCAGACATATGGCAACTTAGATTCAATGCAAAGAAGTGCAAAGTAATGCACCTGGGAAACAAAAACCCAGGAGAAGAATACACAATAGCAGGGGAGGTACTAACAACAACAAAAGTGGAAAGGGACTTGGGGGTAGTCATATCAGATGACCTAAAGGTGGGTAAGCAATGTGAGAAGTCAGTAAGGAGAGCCAGGGGGATACTGGGATGCATAGGACGGGGCATCACAAGTAGAAAAAGGGAAGTGGTTATCCCTCTGTACAGACAGTTGGTGAGACCCCATCTGGAATACTGTGTGCAGTTTTGGAGACCCCATCTACGCAAGGACATAGACAGGATGGAAGCAGTCCAGAGGAGGGCAACTTAAATGGTGCAAGGTCTGCATCAGAAACCATATGAAGAGAGACTGAGAGAGCTTAATATGTATACCCTTGATGAAAGGAGGGACGGGGACATGATAGAAACTTTTAAATACCTCAGGGAATCAACAAAGTCCAGGAGGTAGCATCTTCAGAAAAGAGATGTGTAAGAACAAGGGGCACAATTTAAAGATAGAGGGGGCTCCAGGGGGTAATGTGAGAAATTTTTTTCACAGAGAGAGTGGTGGATGCATGGAACTGCCTTCCTGGGAGGTTGTTGGGTCTAAAACAGTGGGGAATTCAAGCATGCATGGGACAGACATAAGGCAATTGTAGTGGGGGGTTGCAGGAAGTAGGCTGTTGGTTAACTAGAATCTGCAGCTTATCCAATAGGAAGGGAAATGGGCAGACTGGGTGGGCCAAGTGGTCCTTATCTGCCGTCAAAGTCTATGTTTCTATGATTTAGTTCTAGTGGCCAAATTGAACCATACCATGTGATGGTCGCTGGCCTCCGGGTGACCTTCTACCTGGAGATCTGGGATCCTTTCCCTGTTAGTCAGTACTAGATCTAGGACAGCCCTGTCTCTTGTGGGCTGTTGTACCAGTTGTTTGAGGCCCTCCCCCTGCAGGGGGTTAGACTCTGCATCCAACTATGCAATACGTCACTAAGCTACATGCAGTGGAGTATGGGTAAAAACCAGATGATCACCAGACCCAGACTAGAGCTGTAAAATCTGGACAGGGCACAGTTTGTGCAAATATTGCTGATCCACTCACTCCAGATGTTCTGGTCTGGCTTTTGCCTATCAGATCTTGTCCTGATGGTTCCGTTTTCAACCATGCCAAGGAAGGGCTGAAAAACAGACTTCCAGGAGCGGACAAGATACGTAAAGGTCAGACTGAAAGGTGCAGTCAGAGTAACCGGACCAGCAGTATTTGTGCAAGTTGCACCCAGTATGACCGTTTTGGATTTTTACAGAACTGCTGTGATTCAAGTCTGTCAGTCCAGTTTTTAATCAATCAATCAATCTTTATTTTATGCTGAAAGGTATGTGAGCAAAAATGCCTGTTTACACAAATGGCCAGTTAAGCATAAAAAGAGAACAGAATACCAGGTCAAACAATTACGTAGTAAAATACAGTATAAACAGGTCTAACATAAACCGGTCTAATACAGAGATCTTGAGGGATATACAGAAGAAAGGGGGAAGCAAATAAATAACAGTGACAAAGTTACAGCATGGGATATAGTTGGAGGTACAATTTAGGAACATGAACAGTTGGGTGATACATCGAAAAGAAGAAGTGCAAGTCCTGCGGCACCCAGATCTTGCATGCGGATGAGCATTCCTGCTGCGTGATCTGCCTAGGCCCCAAACACCAGGTCAAGGGCTGTGCACCCTGCCAATCCTTTAACTAGGCCACATGGATTAGGCACCAGAAAAAGCTCAAAACACACTTAATGGAGAAGTGCCTAGCTTTGATTGAAAAGGAGCCACAGAATCTGCGGGAACAATCTTCTTCTCCAACGCCAGAACTCAAAAAGAAAAAAAAAGGACAAGGAGAGGCACTGAAACCTGGATAGGTCTCCATCCACTTGGCGGTGACCATCAGGCACCACTAACACCAGAGGGGCCTCCACTTCGGTAAGTACCACCTACTGCCAGGTCTCCTGCTGCTCTGACAGACCAGACCACGACCTCCCTACCTACTTTACTCACAGTGCAGTCAGGGCTCTTCTTGGATGACAGAACCCCTATTGTGCTCCTTAGGAATATATGTTCTTCAGGGTCTGTCACCAGCAGCCAGGTCAATAAGGCGCTCTCTGGCCCCACCAAGGTGAGCACAGTCAGAGCCGGTAAGCTGGACTCCAGCTCCGCTGTTGTCTGCATGACCCAGGCCGATAAGTCAGATATTAGCTCTTCTGACGTCAGCCCGACCATGGCTAATAAGTCACTCCCCGGTTCCTCTGGGGACCACACAGCTGAGGCTCTCCTGTCGGGGTCACAGGATACCCTGACGTCGAGCTGGGCACTAATCTGGAGGTTCCCCCTCCTTCGCTGGGTCAGTTTCTTCCTAGTTCACCCACTGGGCCTGTTGTTAATCCCTCCAGAGACCTTCCATTGGGACCTTCTCAGCCCAAGCCCCCTTGGACAACCAGATTCTGCTATCTTGGAGTCTGGATCCCCAGACAATGATGGGTCTTCTGTTGGGTTCTACTCACACCCTGACACCAAGTGACCCTTCGCCAGGTGACACTTCACCAGGTCAGGAAATGTCTGGCACTTCAGCCATTCCTCAAACACTGGATGGCCTTCTGTCAAGCCCCCAAGCACCGAATCTTCTAGTGCTGGACATTCCTGTGCCTGATCTAGTGCCAGCCCCTTCACATTTCCCTACAGGGCCGATGCCCGGTCCTTCTGGACCTCCTGCTGGGACTTCAGCCCCACCTCCTTCTGGGCCTTTAGCTCCACCTCTTGCTGGAGCTATGGGAAATGTTCCAGGCTATCTGCCCCCACAATACCTAATGTACTCTTCACCTGGGTATCCAATGTCTGGTCATCAGCCCAGTTGTGTACCTGGGTACCAGACACTGGGCTATGTCTAATCAAGAGTATGCTTCTTCTGGCTTTCCCTACTCTATCAGGCTCATGGATACCCTCAGTATCAGATGCCAGGCTATCCATTATACTGGCCTCTTCCTCCACCACCTCCTCCACAGCCTCTGCTACCACAGCAGCTTCAGGCTGATATCTAGGCAGTCTTTCAGACCCTGATTCAGGAGGCCAGGACTCAACTAGCCTCGGAGCTTGACCATCAGAAACCAGTGGCAGCTTCTACTCCTGCCTCCTTTCCTACCTCTAGATCAGCCTCTCCTGTGCATTCCAGCCTTTCCGGAGAAGGCTCCTCTAGACACCAGATCAGGGATAAAACCCAGGACACTCCTTTAAAAAGGGTTCACTCCCCTAGCAGGCACTCTTCAGACTCTGACTCCGTCTCATCCTCCAGCTCTGGTATGCATACATCTATAAAGCCTCAGTCTAAGGAGTCCCCAAAGTCCCCTCCAGAGGGCCCTTCCTTGCAGAACTCCTCATAATTATACAGAATGCCTGTGGCTGGGCTATCCAGGAACAGGATCCAAAGCAGAAAAAGCTTGCGGAGCATCTAGACATGACTGACACAGCTCCTATGCCCATACTGCCTTGGACTGGGCCCCATGAAGACCTGACGTCCACTGTTTAGCAACAGCCTTCCTCCATTCTGGCTGTTTTCCAAAAAGGAAGACAGGATGTACTACCCCCATATGGGGTCACACACCTTACAGACCATCCTAATGCAGACTCAGTTGTTATCACGGCTGCCTAGGACCAGTTCTCTAAACCTAAACATTTGAGCATGTCTCCTTCTGATAAGGAGTCTAAGCAGCTGGACAATTTTGGTTGCAAGATCCATTCCTCCTCCACTTGTGCCCTCAGGTCCCTTAATTATGTAGCTCATATGGTTTCCTACCAGAAATCTTCCCTGGCCTCACTTGAGTCCAAGCTGGAAGCTATCCAGAACCAGGAACTTAAGGCCGAGATTGCCAAGACAGTGAGAATGGCTAAAATCTCCTGTCATCATGCCCTCTGGGCCACTTACGATACAGCAGACTCAGTTGCTCACACCACAGCTACTGCTATCTGCATTAGGTGACATTCGTGGCTCAGGATTGCTGGCCTGGCACAAGACATCCAGACCTCCATCCTGGATGCCCCTTTCAAGGGATCTGTGTTGTTCAGAGGTGACACCAAAGATATTATCACTGAATTGCAGGACCATGGTAAATCCATCTGCGACATCTGCTTCATGAACCGAGAGGGTTACAAAAGCAAACAGCCTTTTCGTTGGCAACAGAGATGCCAGACTAAAGAGGCCCCTGACAAACACCAGGCCAAATGCTGGTATCCAGCATCAGGAACCCCTACTCCCCCTGCGAAGTCTCAGAAGCCCCCCAGAGGCACTGCCAGCTCCCTCCCCTTGGCCTCTTGACTCATGGGGGACCCTCCTGCCTCCTTCAGATCCTTTAGGTGAATCAGTGGGGGATAAGATTTGCCCTTCACCTTCTGGGGTCATAGGACATAACAATGGACTCTTGGGTCCTTTAGTTAATGGCAAGAGGTCACACCATAAAGTTCCAAGACAGGCCTCTAGACAACCCCCCCAGGCCTCTCCCATTATCCTCCAAGGCACCTGTCTCTGATAGTGGATGAGATTCAGGCTGTTCTGCCATCATCAGCCATAGAGCCCGTGGCTCTGGCACAGATAGGAAGAGGGTACTACTTCCATTTCTTCCTAGTGCCAAAAAGACAGGTGACCTAAGACCCATCTTGGACCTCAGCATGCTCCACCTGTACCCCGATTACAAGAGGTTCTGCATGCTCACCATCCAGGGACTTCTACCCCTGCTCCACAAGGGTCATTGGCTTTGTGCACTGGACATGCAGGATGCTTACCTGCACATCCCTGTCTTTCAGGCCCACCTCCGCTTTCTTCAGTTTGCCTTCCTGGGGGAACATTACCAGTTCAAAGTTCTCCCTTTTGGCGTATCCTTGGCACCTTGGGTTTTTATCAAGTGCCTAGCAGTGGTGGCTGCGGCCTTATGCTGCAGAGAGATCTAACTGTGCCTGTATCTGGATGACTGGATTCTGTCAGCCCCATCACAGAGCAGTCTGAGGGGCTTACTCTCCTTCACCCTGGACCTCTTTTCCAGACTTGGAATAACAGTCAAATATCCCAAGTCCCACCTTTACCCTCCCAGTGCCTACAGTACATTTGAGGTGATGCTGGATATGGTCCAGGGCAGGGCCTTCCTCCCATCGGACAGAGCAGAGACCCTGCAGGAACAGGCCAGATTAGTGGCCAACTCACACTGGACCACAGCCCGGTCGATCCTCCATCTTCTTGGGCTAATGGCAGCTGCGATCCCTAAAGTTCCTCTAGCCAGACTGCATATGAGGGTGACCCAATGGACTCTTCATGTCCAGTGGGATCAGTAGCTGGACAACCTGGACCACAGGGCCCTAGTGTTAGGGTACATGAGGAAGGATCTTCTTTGGTGGCAAAAGTTATCCAGACTCTCCACGGGGGTTCCCCTTTCAACCCCCTGCTCCTCCCATGACCCTTACAACGGATGCTTCATGTCAAGGCTGGGGAGCCCACCTAGGAGACCATCAGACCCAGGGAACATGGTCTCAGCTGGAAATGTCTTTACACATCAGTGTGTTAGGAATGAGGGCAGTGCTGTATGCCCTCCAGGCTTTCCAGCCTCTTCTATGTCCAGGGACACTTCTGGTTCAGACTGACAATATGTCTGTGGTCTAGTACCTGAACAAATAGGGGGCACCTGCTCGTACCCTCTATGCTGAGAGGCGATGCAAGTGTGGGACTGGGCATTCCAGCACGACCTCCGCCAGACTGCTGTCCATGTGCCAGGCATCAGCAACATCCTGGCAGACAGTCTCAGAGGGCTCATGAGTGGGAACTAAATCAAGAGGTGGTCAAAAGCTTATTTGACCTGTGGGGTCAGCCAGAGATAGACCTCTTTGTCTCCCCATCTATTGCAAAACTACTCAATTGTTGCTCACTTGTTCCCGGTCGTGGTGTTTTCTGGTGAGATGCGCTGTCTCTTTGCTGGACAGGGAGGTTCTTGTATGCCTTTCCTTCCTTCCCATTGCTTCAGAGAGTTCTCCTGAAACTACAGGTGAAAGGGGCTCACATGATTCTAATAGCCCCTCTTTGGCCTCATCAGATTTGGTTCCCTTTGCTTCAGCAGCTATCGATGGAACCTCCAGTACCTCTGCCTCTCCTCCATGATCTTCTGACTCAGGAGCAGGGAAGACTGGTGCATCTAGGCCTCAGATCCCTCCACCTGCATGCATGGCACTTGTGGATATATGTGGAATAACTCCCATTGTTATTTTTTTACAAAAATTTACTGTGCAGACGCAATTGTAAAAATGAATTATAATAGTGAGACTTTTTGAAATGTTATTTGACTTACCATACTCATGCTTGTCTACCCACTTACTCAGTCTCCTACTTGTTTCTGTCCTTGTACTAACTAATTTCTGTTGCTACATATCAAGGGGTTGTTGATTTTCATATTGTGTGTGCCTGGGGTGGAACAGCAATAAAAGATAAACAATGCAATACCCTCAATAACACACCTACCTCAGTTTACTTTTACCTAATGCCCAGTTTTAGGCCTTGTATAGTAAGATCTTCCTTCAAGAGAACAACTTGTAATGAAATGTATAAGATTTACATTGACATTTGGGTATGTGCACTGTCATATTATACTAATTATGTGTGTGTACTGTATAGCAATCTCTAAAATAATCAATCGGACACATCAAATGTCTTCCTAAACACGTCTCAACATTTATGTTTATCTTCCACCTTGTCACAACATATAGGTGTCTCAGCAGTGTTTTTGCAATTAAGGTACAGTGCCTTCATGTATATGATGGCCCAGTTCTGTTGAGTTGATTGCTATAACAGTGCATAGAATAAAATGTGAAGCATATAGGTAACTGTAATACGGATGGTGGCATTATTTTTATATCTGCTCTTTCTCAATGTACCGTACTTTGATTCAGCTAGTGTATGCAACGGCAATTCATGTTTATGTTTAAGCTCATGAAACACCCTTATCTAGTTAATGCATTTGCAGCCGTAGTGACTCTGCCAGACCTTAAGTAGTCAGAGTATACATTTATGACAACAGGGCATCAGTTTATTTCCTGTAGTCTGGTATTACTTATGTGTATGCCAGTCTAATTTATTTGTCCCTTTCAGATGTTGTAACATGCAAGTGTTATTTTTTTGTCTCCTAGATGTATAGTTATGCCTAAGCGTGCATCGTCTATGGCTGTAGCAATAAAGTGTAATCAATATCTTTACATTTGTTCCCAACAGATAAGCCTATCTGTAACAAATGCATTTCCTTTGCATAATGCCTTACAGTGAACTTTGCTACATCAGAGTACTCAGCCATTCGCACTTTTCATTTCACAAATGACAACTTTGATATTAGCTGTGAGGTTACACATTTAGTATGCATGCAGAGCAGTCCAGGGTAAGTTTGGGCTGTACTCTTTCTTTTTTTTAATTGCTTGGAAAAAATAATGATGATAATGCCCATGTGATGTCAGTTGCTCAGCACTCTGCATTATCTCCTTCACATGGAGTACAGTATACTGTTGTAACTGATTATTCTGTACGCTATCCCTTATGACCTGACCTAATTAAAATAAATGTCAGCATTTGCATTATTATGGGGAAAAATTATAGTAACAGATGGCAAGTATTTATGAAGGGAGGGTATGAACATATTGAGTCCTTTCTCTTTCATAATTTCAGCACAATCTGCACACTAATCTAAATATTAAAAAATTAAAAACTGTATATACAAGAAATGTGTATACCTCTTTCATTTAACTCCACATATGCAAAAAAGTAAGCAAAGTAGGAAGTTGAATTTTATTCTGTAAGTTGTAAAGAATATATTAGCATCCCCCTCCCCCACCCAGCCCAATTGCATTAGTAAGTTGACACTAAAATGGGGTCACACTACAGGATAAGATCAGTGATGGTGCATGAGAACCTGGACAGGCTGGGAGTGGTGAAAGTTGATGGCAGAGGAACTTGAATATTGAGAAATGCAGTGCACTTGGGAAAGATGAATTTGGAGGAAGTATACTACTTAAAAGAGCAAGAAGGTCAAGGGAGGAGAACCTCCTTCTGTACAAGGCCTTGGTTTGGCCATACCTGGATTATTGTGTTCAGTTCTGGTCACCACATCACAGAAAGGACTTTTTTTTTTTTACTTTGTACTCTTTTCATCCTGGTCCAGGCTATGCTGACAGTTTGGTTGCTTTGGTTGCTGTTTTGCTACAAATGCAAGCGCAGATCCCTCACAGCAACATGCATTTATGCACCTATGGAAAGTTTGGAGCTCAGGGCCCAGAGTGCCCTGCGCTCCTACAGGTAGATGAGGATACAATTGTACTAGCTCAAAAAGTAAGGACATTATTTGCAAAAACACTGTGTTAATGCAACATTTAGGGTTCAGACTAAAGTGACAAAAAGTAGGGAAATGTGATGTTGATTTCCAACCTAATACTCAGTCCCACCCTGAAGCAAATCAGAGTGCAGTCTTCCCGCAGGGTCAGGCCAAAGCTCACCCATTGACAGCAACAAAGCTCAGATGTGATGGACACAGGTGTGTATGTTTCAGGAGTGTATAGAATGGGGTGAGCTTTGGGTTGACAACCCCCAAGGAAGACTGCACGCCTGATGTGCTTCAGGGGTGGGGGTTGGGTTTTAGGGTTGGAAACCCTAAAACCACATTTCCCTACTTTTGTCACTTTAGTCTGCTCTGAACCCTAAATGTTGCATTAACACAGTTTTTTTTCCTTGCAAAGAATATATCTATATATAGATTAAAATGACTTGTACTTTACATGGAAACAGGAGAGTGAACTTCCCTTTTCTGTGGTGGTAGTGACTTCCTTTGCCAGTTATACAACACCCATGGCATCCTCCACCTGCTCAGGATCTGCAGCAGTACTTTGCTTGGCAAACAGATCCATGTGTCCAGAAACAGGTAAGTCTGTGCTTGAAGAAGCCCTAAACATGCCATTTCCCTTTTTAGGTGATTTAGGCTCGAGTTTCTTTGATTTTATTTGACTTCTCCATTTTCCTGGGCTTTTAACAGGACTTGCTGTTCTGGTGTAGTACAGTGTCTGGTTAATGCCATTTTGGATTCCCCCCAAAATATTTTCTAACTTCCCTGTCTTATTAAAAATACAGCATAATGGAAAATGAAAAGGGGTTCAATCACATCAAAAAATGATTGTCCACCTTTTTTTTTTTTAATTTTATTTAAACATTTGGTAACCAGGAAAGGCACACTGAGCCGAGGTTCATTTCCAGGTGCGACCCCAGGACAGGGGTAACAGGGATAATGGCACACATTACAATTATAATACATGTAAATAATATATACAGGAATACATAGTAGGCAGAAGATATTTACAGGATATACTGGATACAGAAGGCTACATTGTAAAGGCCCTATGAGTATAGATGAGTTTAGCTAGAATTTGCAATGCATCTAAACAGAAATATACTTTAAGTTTCGGAATTACGGTACCTTTGAGCCAGAGACTCATTTACGAAGGTTCCACGTCAAGAGTGTACAGGGACAAACAGATAATACAGCAACATACAATTCATAAAACGTCAATCAACAATTCAAGTCAGGTGATACAGAGAGTACAGAGTCACACTTTTACATCATTATAGCGTTAACATTAACAGAGTTTCCAAACATGTTACAGAGTCAATTACAACAATAGCACCTACAGATAAGTTGCAGGAGCATAAAAAGCGATTGAGTAGGTAGGGGGTGCTGTCAGTAAGGTGACATTGTCAATAGCGTCAAGCTCTGAATGCATGTGCATAAGAAGCAGATCAGGTAGGAATTAGCTAGGATGGTGGCCAGAGCTAGCAACAAGTACGCCAGCACAGAGAGAGTCTAGGTAGACAATAGTGTCTTTGTCACATAAATTAGCTTAGGGTAAGGGGATGGAAAACAGAGTGGTGTTGGTACAGGGGAAATTAGGAGGAGTAGAAAAGGTCGGGTGGGGAGGCAGGAAGCAAAATTAATGAAGAAAAAGGGGAGTAGCAGTGGGGAGGGTGACGAGGTGGGTGAAGAGAAGAAAGGATGGAGGCAGGATGAAAGTGGTGCTTGTAGGCAGTTAGGCAGACTGAGTCGACAGAGTACTATGAGCAATCACAGCTACTAAGCACGAGGAAGTGCTGCCTGAGTCTGAGTTAGAAAGGGCCTAACTTGTGTTCAGACAGAATATGGGTGGGTAGACCATTTAGCCAGGTAGGTGCCCTGTACATGAATGCCCGTTGCCCATGACCTGCCGGCAGAAAGGGACTTGATAGGAAACTTTAGCAGTGCTCCTCATGCTCTGAGGGTTTGAGGCATGTACGAGGAGTTTTTGTGTGGAGGGAGGGGAGAGCCCAAGAGTAATTTATTTTGCCATCAGGCAGGATTGGTATGAGATCCTGCTCTTGAGGATCAGCCAATTGGTACGATCCTACAGATCACAGGTGTGGGTATGTCTGTCCGCACCAGCAGCCAGTTAGCAAGCTTTATTAAGAGCTATTTTGATTCTACGAAGGGCAGTGTTGGTTGTGGTTGGTTGTAGATAACTAGCCCATAATCTATTACTGAAAGGACAGAACTTGTTTCTGCCAGACGGAGAAGGGCATCAGGGGTCAGGCAGTACCTGTGTCTGTAAATGAGTCCAATTCTGGAGTTAACTGTCTTACAGATCAGGTTTATGTGTTTATGGTAGGAGAGGCAGCTGTCAAGGGTTATGCCCAGATATTTAAGTTATTGACCTGTTCATGTGGTGTACTGTGGCTACTGAGGATGGACAATTGAGTTGATTTGTGTTTGCTATGCGGATTGGTGAATATCATAACCTTGTTTTTTTGTAGCTGAGAACAAGTTTATGGAGCCCAAACCAAGATTCTACTTCAGTGAAACTATGCTGGAGGATGTTTTTTCAAGAGGGAGAGGATCAGGATGACTTGCAAAATACTGCGTCATCCGCATAAAGGAGGAGATAGCCTGTACATACTTGGGGGAAGGCATTGAGGAACAGGCTGAAAAGAAGTGGGCCGAGAATTGAGCCTTTAGGGACTCCAGAAAGCACGGAAAGTGTAACATACATGTTAGGATACATGGGGTGGGATATTCAGAACTGCACCAGGCAGGGGCGCAAGCTGGGTGCAGCGCAACTGGGATGCGCCAGGGCGTGGTCTGGGCGATATTCAACGGTGCTGCGCCACAGCTCCGCACCATTGAATATGGCACTGTGGCCACCCGCATTGCGCATGACACAGTGGCACTGCATCAGCACAAGTGGCCAGAGAGGAGCAGGGGGATGCGCTTGCACAAGTGCCATTGCACTAGGCGCAGCAACCGCGATATTCAGCAGTGGACATCTAGGGTGGAAAACCAGTGAGCTTTTGCCAACAGACTGAAGGCATTGTCAATGTGAGGTAGGGGGTATGCATCATTTGTTATGACCTCAATCAAGTGACAGTTGTCAGCACACATGCATGCCCCCATGATTTTTCTGTACCAAAACTACTGGGATGGTCCACGGGCTCCCGAGGGCCAGCTGACTCCTTGGTCTCTCATCTGCCACAACTGCTCCTCATATTTCCCTTGGTTGTGGAGAGGAATCCTCCCAGGCCCTTGCTTAATTGGCTGGGTATCTCAAGTATCAGTTTTGGTGCTTGGCTAGCCTGGTACATCCCAGTTCATGGTCCTTCATAAGGAACACATCAGCACACTCCCATATCGCAGCCCAGACAGCCTGTATCTGTTCTGGTGCTAGTTCCCTCTTATTGAGTCTGAGTCTCAGGGATAAGGCCTGTTCAGTCTAACCAGGTTCTTGTTCTAGTCTTGGTGGGTTTGGGGTCTTCCCTGAAAGTCCTGAATTGTAGGCAGATCTCCTGGCAATACTACCACTACTGGGTGAAAGGTGTAGCTCACCATCCATTGGTAAATGATTTGCAGATCTTACTTGGTGGAAGGCTTTTGCAGCAGGCCACACCAGCAGGACTAAGCTGTCAGGTGCCAGGACCACATGGAAAAACTTCAAGCTAGCAGTCTACCATGGGGAACTGCCCACTGCCTTAGTCAGTCAGCTGATGTCAGCCTAGCCTATAAAGGTGGGCGGTTCCCCACACTTGCCTCAGTTCTTTTCTTGCCATTGACCCATGCATTTCAGACCTTAGCAGATGATGTAGCTACAGTTGACCACCATTTCCCGCGCTTGTCACACTTTTTATTTTTCATTCTTTGTAAATTTGAAACATCAATTTTTCAGTGGTTTTCTTGATGAGTTTATGTCTTCTCCACCAGCCTCGTCTTCCAACCACTCCTGTAAGTGTGCCTGCAGCAAACAGATCCCTGAAAAGGACTGCCACTTTGTGTGTCTCATCTGTCTTGGCCCCAGCCATGACACCAAAGCCTGCCAGTTTTGCCAAAAGTCAACCAGGCCACTCGGAGGCATCATCTAAAAACTCTGGAGAGCCACCTTTTAAAGCAGAAGTTGGTCGCAATGGAGAAGGAACTGCAGGTCAGGAGCTCTTCAGTCTCACCGCACAGTCCTCCGGGGCCTCTTTGTCTACTCACAAGGAAAAAATCTGTGAAGCACAAGCACCAGGAAAAATACTGGGACCAGGCACAGTCAGCTTCCTGTTCGTGGTCACCCCACAATCCATCGACTGGGATGGGGTCATCCCCCCATGGGGGTCAGCTCCTCCAGCTCGCCAGCCCTGTCTTCCTCTGGGCTTCAGGTGACTCCACCTCCTGCCCTTATTGCTATCTCAGGCAGCAGCTCTTCGGGGCAGGAGACTTCATCTCCTGCTCCCCAGCCCCTGACGCTCAGGCCCATATCTTCTACAGGCTCCCAGCCAAGTGACTTGGCTGGTGTTAGTTCCTCAGGCATCAGTTCCATAACTGTCACCCCTCCAGCCACGGTGCTGCCTTCATAATTTCCCACTACTGAGACCGACATCAATTCTTCCAGGCAATGCCTACAGCAGACTACTGCCATCTTCTCTCTGGTGTCACCTCTGCCTTTGCCTCAGGGGTCTCCATTCCCTTAGGCACATGCTTCTCTGGCTAGGTTGGAGCCGGCGGATACTTACCCTGGATGCTCCAGGCTGGCACC
This sequence comes from Neoceratodus forsteri, assembly GCA_016271365.2. Lineage (NCBI taxonomy): Eukaryota > Metazoa > Chordata > Ceratodontiformes > Ceratodontidae > Neoceratodus > Neoceratodus forsteri. The sequence continues at coordinate 1,374,087,925 of CM057452.1, forward strand.
TTGTGGGCCACTGCCAGTGCTGCCGCAGCCCCAGCCTATGGTTTCAACCCTGTCGTCGCCCCTGCCACAACCTACACCACAGCCAGTGCCTGTTGGGCCCACGCCAGATCCTCAGCCAGTGCCGGGTGGTCCTGCACATGGGTACCCTATGTCAGCTTCTCCGCCATCATACCCCTCCCTGGCACCCTCTTATCCTTTCCTACCGGTGTACAATGTGCCACCCCTGGTGGATTATAATGCCCTTTTCTTGTCGAGGTGGTCCTTCATCCAGAGACAGACCCCCCCACCCCTCAAGGGCCGCCTCTGGCATCTCCCCTCCATCCTCCCCAGGACCCCCAGCTCCAGAACGCTGACCGAGCTTGGCCGAGTGATCCCCGGGGCTCAACCTGATGTCTGCTCAGGTTCTTGCAGGGACGAGCGCCAGCCTCAGATGTCAGTCCCAGATAGTGAGTTTGCCGAGGATGAATCCAATTCTTTGGGGTCTTCCTCCTCACCTGGGGAATCCTCAGATTGGGAAAACTATACCAAGGAGGTACCAAAGTCCCCTCCTGAAGATCCAACCTTCATGAATGTCATGCGTCACATCCAGTCCATTATGGGCTGGGAGATGGAGGAGCAGCACCTGGAGAGATGCAACTTGGCCATTTATCTCTGACAGTGGGATGTCCTCCCCGTGGTGGTGCCTTCTCTAATTGACTCCTATGCAGATGTCACTAGGGCAGCTTGGAATCACCTATCTACCACCCCTCCTCTGCCTAAGAAGGTGAACCGTCTTTACAACATCCCGACTGGCAAACCCTTTTCAGGGGTCACCCTAAGGTGGATTCAGTGGTGATTAATGTGGCACATGACCATACATTGAAGCCCAAACACCTTAGTACTCTTCCCTCGGACTGGGAGTCCAGGCAGCTGGATCACCTGGGCAAATGTGAGTTTGCCGCCTCTACAGCCCTGGCTATCTATATCCTGAATCATCTGTCCCACATGGTCCAGAATCAAAATGTTCTTTGGGACAAAGCCAGGGATCTGGTGCAAACCCTGCCAGAGGTCCCCGCTAAAATGCAGCTTGACCAACTCATGAAACCGGGCTCAGACATTGGCAGTCATGTCCTCTGGGCTGCTTATGATGCTGTGGATGCCTCTGGGCATGGGGCAGCTGCTGAGGTCTGTCTCTCATGCCATTCTTGGCTCCAGGTCTCCAGCCTTGCCTCAGATATACAGTCCAGCAGTTTGGATGCCCCCTTCCATGGTTCTGTACTTTTCAGAGGGGATTTTCAGGACATCATTTCCACTCTGCAGGAGTCAGGGCGGGCCCTCAACTTGGTCCATTCGCTCTATCAAACTTAGCCTAGAGTAGGCAAACGTCAGTCCTTTCACAGGTCTGCCAGTAAGCAATCTTGGAACCAATCTGCCAAGGGTCAGCACAAGCGTAAGGCCTCAGCGGCCCCTGCTGCTACCGCTACCAGAGCCCCCAGTGCCCACACAGCCTCCCTGCCTGTGCCCACCCAAACCTCCTGACTCCTTAGCTGACCCCCCCTTGGCTGAGGATCCAAGGTAGGCAGTCGGGCGTTGGTTCTCCCTCCAGCTAGAAGGATGGATGGGGGTGACCACTGACAACTGGGTGCTTCAGGTCATCGAGCACAGTCACACTCTGGAGTTTCTAGAGTGGCCTCTAGAAAATCCCCCCATAAACTCCACTTATCCTCCTCACCTGTCTCTGTTTGGAGAATCAGGCTCTTCTAAAAGAGCCATAGAGCCCATCCCTGAGGCTCAGTGTGGAAGGGGGTTTTACTCCCACTTCTTCCTCATCCAGAAAAAGACTGGGGCTCTTTGTCCCATCCTGGACCTGAGACATCTGAATCTGTATATTGAGTACAAACGCTTCCGGGTGGTCACCCTCCAGGAGCTGTTACCTCTTTTGCACTGAGGGAACTGGCTTTGCTCACTGGACATGCAGGACACTTATCTGCACATAAAAATCTTTCCTGCCCATCATCGCTTCCTCCTCTTCCACCTTCATGGAGACCATTTTCAATTCTGGGCCCACCCTTTGCCTTTCCTCAGCCCCCCAGGTATTTACTAAATGTCAGCAGTAGTGGTGGCTGCGCTGAGGAGGCAGGGCTTCTATGTGTTCCCCTACCTGGATGATTGGCTTCTAGCAACCCCCTCCAAGGATTGCCTGATTCAGACTCTAGAACAAATGTTCCGCCTCTTTCAGGCCTTGCGGGTCACTGTCAACATACCAAAGTCCTGCCTCTTCCCTTGCCACTGCCTTCAATACATTGCGGTAACCCTAGACACCAGACAGGGCAAGGCCTTTCTGCCCGAGGACAGGGCGGAGTGACTGATGGAGCAGGCCTGTCTGGTTTCCTCCAGCTGCCACATCCCCGCCAAAGTGTGCCTGTGCCTCCTGGGCCACATGGCAGTGGCAAATGCTGGGGTTCCCCAGGTCCACCTGCATATGTGGGTTCCTCAGGGAACCTTGAGGTCCAGTGGGACCAATGCACAGACAACCTGGACCAGTTGGTCCTGGTCTCCTACCTGGTCTGGAGGTGTCTGTCTTAGTGGTTGGATCCAGACAACCTCTTTTGGGGTGGGGTGGGGTGTGTCTTTTCAGCTCTCGACCCCCCCCCGGCAGATTCTCACAACAGACCCATCTGGCCTGGGTTGTGGTGCTCATCTGGCTAATCACCAGACCCAGGGTACCTGGATAGACATAGAGCAGGGTCTTCATTGATTGATTGATTGAATTTTGATGACCGGGTAGGCCCACTGGGCCCCGAAGGTCCCTTTTTCAGTGGCGACCCAGGAATACATTACATAAAATGAACTGTCAGGAATACAGTACATGCAACGAACAGTCAGAGGAACATATGTAGGTCATGGGTATACAGTATTCGGTAGTTGCATATAACAGACTTTTCAATGCAGAACAGATATGGTTTATGGGTATATGATATTAGGTAGCTGAATATCACAGTCTCTTCAATGGGTTTAATATATATGGTTTGGAGAAGAGTTATGCATTTGGTCATATGTCAGTCATGCAAAGGAGAGAGATAACACTAGAGATTCCTTAGGTAACTTTTGTAAAGGCTATAGGAGACTCAGTACGGGGGAGGAAGGAGTTAGTGCTAACTATTCAGGGGTTGGAGATTTTAGTAAGGTAAGTGTGCTGTCCCAGGGTAATGGTTGAGGTGTCAGGTGCTGTAGCATTGGCATTTGCTCGTTGTCAGCAGATGAGTCTTAAGTCTTCAACATCTTGGAGATGTGAGCAGTCCTTTACACTCTGCAGGCCTTTCAGAATCATCTCCTCCCCTATCTAATGCTGGTGCAGATGGACAAAACGTGAGTGGTGTATTACATCAACAAGCAGTGGGGGACCCATTCATACCCCCTGTGTCAAGAGGCAATGAGAGTCTGGTATTGGGCCATTGAGCACGGTCTGGAGCTCTCAGTTGTACATGTTCCAGGCATTCAAAATGTTATGGCCGACAGTCTCAGCTGCTCCAGGTCATGGGCTCATGAGTGGGAGCTTCTAACCTCGGTGGTCGAAGATCTCTTTGACAGGTGGACCCATCCAGAGTTGGACCTCTTTGCATCCTCGCTCAATACAAAACTGCTGCTTTTCTACTCACTTGATCCTGGGCCAGGAGTTTTCTGGTGAGATGCATTGTCTCTCTCTTGGAAGGGGAGTTTCTGTACTCCTTTCCTCCATTCCCGCTCCTGCAGAGGGTTCTGCTCAAGTTCCAGTTAGAAAGGGCAGAGATGATTTTCATAGCCCCCTTCTGGCCACACCAGATTAGATTCCCCTTGCTGCAACAGCTGGCAGTGGAACCTCTGGTGCCCTTGCCTCTGTGCACCGGCTTGTTGTCCCAGGACCAGGGCACCCTTGTCCATCCAGACCTAAAGTCCCTGCATCTCCATGCATAGCTCCTGCGGGCCTAGCTGTTACCTACTTCGGGTGTCCTCTAGGGTCACAGACATCCTGGTGGCTACCAGGAAACCCTCCAGCAAAGCCACTTACACTATGAAATGGAAGCATTTCTCCCTTTGAGCTGCTGCTTACCATTTGGATCCTTTCACCTGCCTGGTTAATCAGGTGCTGAAGTACCTTCTTTCCCATTCGGAGTCAGACTTGGAGTACTCCTCCCTCAAGGTTCACCTTTCTGCTATCTCTGGGTACCATGCACCTATCAAGGGCAAAGCTGTTGCTCAGCTTGAAGTGTCCCACATATTCCTGACAGGTTGAAAAGAGCAGCTTACAGGAGATACAGAAAATGGGGGGGGAGGCTGGAGGTACCAGAACAGGAGAAGGATTTGAGGGTGCTCATCACAGGAGCAATGAACAATTCTGTGCAGTGCAGAAAGGCAGCAGCAATAACCAACAAAATGTTGGGGTGCATTGCAAGGAGCATTACCTCGAGAAGAAGGGAGGTTATTCTACCATTATACAGATCGGTTAGACCCCACCTGGAATACTGCGTGCAGTACTGGTGCCCCTACCTACAAAGGGACATTAGGCTGCCGGCGGGGGTGCAGCGTAGGGCAACGAAGATGATTCAGGGCCTGAGGGAATTGCCATGTGAGGTCAGACTGAAAGTTAAACTGTACACACTGGAGGAGAGGAGTGACAAGGGGACGTGATTGAGACCTTCAAATGCATGAAGGGGATAATCAAAACAGACACAGATGGTCTATTCAGGGGAAGGGTGGGGAGAGACATTTGGGGCCATGACATGAGATAGGAGAGGGGGTAGATTCAGAAGGGAGGTGAGGAGGCATTTCTTTACCGAGAGGGTGGTGGCAAAGTGGAACACATACTGGCTGAGGTGGTGGCATGTAACACAGTGGAATGCTTCAAGAAGGGGTGGGACAGAGCAAAGGAGAGGGTAAAGGGAGGGAAGGGGAGGGGAAGGGTGTGTGGCAGCTGCTGAATAGGGAGCTTGCTGCAATCTTGAGTGGCCTAGATAGACCAGGATGGCCTTTTGCTGCTGGCAGCTTTCGTATGTTCATATTTTGCATCTGAAAACTCCAGTTCTAGGGACGTGGATATGTTGTTCAATCCACACTGTCTGGCAGGTTCCTTGCCACTTTAAATCTTGCTGGAAGGTCTTCAGGCTGGCTCCTCCCACCCTCCTGGGTGGTAAAACCCTCGGCTTCGCCCCATGACGCCAGATCTTCCTTACCGCTTGGAAGCTCAGGTTCCCTCCTTAGTGCTCTGCGTTTTAGGCCTGGATCCACACTCTTTGGAATTTCCGAAACTTATTTTAAAATTTGCAAGACTTTGGTCTTCATCTTCCCTCGTGGCTGCGATGGACAAATCGACCCCCGGCTTCCGTCGGTGCCCGTGTGGGCAGAAGATGTCCCGGACCAATCTGCACTCCATGTGCATCTACTACCTGGGGCTTGGCCATGACTCACAGGCTTGCAAATTGTGGAAGTCCTTTTCGGTTTCAGTCTTGGAGGACTGCGTTGCCAGACTTCTTCTCGGGCGACCCGAAAAATGGTATCCGCCGGTCAAGTCTAAGGAGGCCCATTAGGCAGTGTCCATGGCGGCGGGCTCCACGGAGCAGTTGGAGCAGTTGATTGCCCTCGAGGAGGAGGCGGCCCAGGCCACCTCTTCTTCTTCCTCCTCAGCCGTGGCATTTTTCCTGCTCTCCTTGGGCTCCTCCTACATGGTTTCATTTAAGGAGCTTTGCCAGTCCCTCTCCACCAAGGGAGAAGGGCCATCAGGACATTCCAGTCGGTCCAAGAAGAAGGACTCTAAGGGTAAGTCCCACCGTCGATGTTCATGGGAGCAGGAGAGATCCCCTTCACTGGACCGTCAACTCTCGACTTTGGTCGAGGTTGCGGCTACGGCTGCAGCCGCTGGCTTCACGGTGCCCCTGTCAGGTCAGTTGGCTGAGACATCCATCGACGCGGTCGAGATTTTTCTCGACCCATCGGACAGTTTGTCGACTGGAGAAGCCGACAACCCTACTTCACTGGTTCCTCCGGTGGAAACTGAGGACTTGCCTGTGCCGGAGTCCCTGGTTAAGGTCCCCTGTACTAAGGGAGGAGTGGGTTCCCCCATCCCCTCTCTGACCCACCCTCGGAACCCCCGAAGGTCTTGGTCTTGGTCTCAGTCCTCTTCCAGGTCCAGCCGGTCCCACCGATGTCAGCGGTCTCGGTCTCAGCACTATGGAAAGCGGTGTCACCACTCATCCTCGTCGTCCTCTTCGGAGGATAGGCTCCGGCGCAAGTTGCGTCGGTGCTTCGAGGATTTAATGTGGCAGCAGCTCTTATTGTCCAGAAATAAGTCGACTCCGTTGCCTTCTCTGGCCATTAAGTGGCTGTCACCAGAATGGCCAAAACAACCCCTCGTAGTGGTCGAGGAGCCAACCCCGGCACCGGTTGTTGGGCCAAAGCCGGCTGCTCCACCCATTGTGGTGGAACCTTCGCCTCCACAACCAAAGACTGGGGCCCCAACCAAGGATTCTCGGTTGGGTCAGGGCTTGCCCCACAGGTTGTGGGTCACACTCACTCTCGATCGACCTCGGCAGGTGGAGGGTGGCTCAGGTGCCCGGCAGCTGTTTGCAGACTTCTCGGAGTCTGATGACGACTCCTTCCTGTTCTCTAGGCCGCTTGACCTGGAGTCTACAGGGGGCCAGTCGGTGGACGAGAGCCCATCCTCATTTTTAGGTTTGCTTTGGCTCATCTTGGAGTCCATTGGGATGCAGCTCGAACCCGTTTCAAAGCGGGCCAAGTATCCCCTCACAGAGATACTGGACTGAGGGGATTCCCCTACAGAGGCCTTTCTGGTGGCTGAAGCCATTGTTGGCCTGGCCCTGGAGTTGTGGCAGCGGCCAGTATCTTGTCCCTTGCCTTCAGCCAGGATGACTCGAAAGTACGCAGTCCTCACCGGCTCACTCTCCAGTTTCTCGGAGCACCCCTCTGTGTAAGGGTTAGTGATCGATAGTCTTCCGGTGCTCCGGGAACGCTCGTGACGTGGACAAACCACCCGATAAGGAATCCAAAAAGCTGGATAATGTGGGGCAGAAGTTTTACTCTGCTTCCTCCCTAGGTCTTCGTCAGGCTAGCTTGACCATTCTGATGGCATATTTCTCACACGCCCTTGTGTGTTCCCTGGGTGAGGTGATTCCTCATCTCCCGGCTGACCTTCAGATGACGGTCAAGCAGGTACAGGATCAGGGAAGGGCAGTGGCAAAACAGCAGCTCCAAACTTCGTTGGACATTGGTGATTCTTGTGCCCGATCAGTAGCAGCTGCAGAGCTTGGCTGCAGATCTCCACCTTCACGGCAGACACCCAGCACAAGCTGGCAGATGTTCCCCTCCTGGGCACTGACTTGTTCGGGCCGTGGTGGAAGGCCATCTCCAAAGGATTGAGAAGTCCAATGCCACCTTGAACTCAGTCACGTCTGCCCAGAAGGATAAAGGCCGCCAGCAGCAGTGTAAGCCCTTTCACCCTTCCGCCCCTGCGGCACGTCTGGCCCAGCAGCACCAGCACCAGGGCCAGCAGGCACATACTTGGCACCCTAAGGCCAAGTCTGCCGCTTCCTCCAGTAGGAAGCCTGGAGCAAGGGTCCAGGAGGTCCCTCAGCAGGCCCTTCCTCCAAGCCTGCACAGTGATGGGTTGAGGGGTGTCGCCCCCCCCCAACCTCGTCACTCCTCCCCGAGTTCTCCCCCCGTGGGGGGACAGCTCTGCCACTTCTTTTCTGCCTGGTCCGCTATCACCACGGACCGCTGGGTGCTAGAAGTGGTAGGCAGGGATCTGCCTCTGGAATTTGAGCAGTTCCCTTCCAATCGAGCTGTCTCCCCACAGGGGGCAGTGGGTTCTGCAGCCTCTCCGTCAGCTTGTTGAGCCAACAGTGCCCTGCTCCTCCAGAAGGAGGTGATCAGTGAGGTGGCAGACCCTCCTCCAGACCCATGGTTTGTGTCCAGGTACTTCCTGGTCCCAAAACGGACGGGGGGCTGGCGCCCCATTCTCGACCTGCACAACCTGAACAAGTTCCTAAGGCCGCGCACCTTCAGGATGGTCACTCTGGCTCAGATCATTCCATCCTTGGAACGAGGCATGTGGTTTTGTTCTCTGGACCTTCAGGATGCATTCTTTCATGTCCCAATACGTCCATCTCATCAGCGATTCCTCCACTTCCGAGCAGAGGAATCTCTTTACGAGTTCCGGACCATGGCCTTCGGCCTCTCTCCAGCTCCCAGGGTCTTCACTAAATGCATGGCAGTGGTGACAGCATTCCTGTGGCACCAAGGGGTCCGGGTGTACTCTTACCTGGATGACTGGCTGATTGCAACCCCCTCCAGGTTGGAAGTGGAGCAGTCCAGGGATCTGGCCCTCCAGGTCTGCTCTCAGATTGGCCTCCTCATCAACGAGGCCAAGTCAGAACTCATGCCATTGCAGGTGATTCAGTTCATTGGGGCAGAGCTTGACTCTCTTCAAGCCAGAGCTCGGCTCCCAGTGGACAGGGCTAAGGTCCTTTCCTCCATTGTCCAGTCATTTCTGGTTGGGCAATTGCGCCCTGCTCGGGACTTCCTGTGCCTTCTGGGCCTCATGGCGGCCTGCACCAGTGTGATCCATTGGGCCCACTGGCATATGCATCCCCTGCAATGGAGGCTGGCCCGCCAATGGTCACAGTGCTCCGGTTGTCTGGACCAGCCAGTGACGGTGACCCAGGAGATGTGGGACAGCCTACAATGGTGGCTCGTTCCAGCTCATCTGCAGGAGGGTATCCCATTTGTCCGCCCCAAGCCGACGGTCACTCTGATGACCGATGCCTTTCTGATGGGTTGGGGTGCCCATCTGGGGGAGCTCAGGGCCCATGGCCTCTGGTCCCCTCAGGAGTCTCGATGCCACATCAACCTGCTGGAGTTCCGAGCGGTGCATCTAGCCCTCACCGCCTTCGCTCCATTTGTACGGGGTCAAGTGGTTCAGGTCCAGACGGACAACACCACGACCATGTACTATCTCAACCAACAGGGCGGGATGCACTCCTTGCCTCTGTGCAAGGAGGCTCTCCATACTTGGTCTCTCGTGATCAGCCTGGAGGTGGATCTCCTAGCCATCCATGTGGCAGGAGCCTCCAACAGTCTGGCCGATGCCCTCAGCTGGATAGGCGCTGCATTTCACGAGTGGTCTCTCCTGCCAGAGGTAGTGCAAGATCTGTTCTCCCATTGGGGCACCCCTCAGGTGGACCTGCTCACCTCCAGGGCGAATGCAAAGCTGAGGCTGTTTCATGCCCTCCCCCTCAGCAGGGCTCACTGCAGGATGATGCCTTCTCGAGGCCATGGACCCCAGGCCTCTTCTACGCCTTCCCTCCATTTCCCTTGTGCCACAAGGTGCTTCTCAAGGTGAAGAAGGACAAGACACAGGTGATTCTGGTAGCCCCAGATTGGCCCCACCAGTTCTGGTACCCAGATCTCCTCAGCCTCAGCTCCAGGCTCCTGAGGCGGCTTCCAGCCCGCCCGGATCTGATCTCAGTCAACAAGGGGAAGGTTCTCCATCTGGAGCTTCAATCCCTGCACCTGATGGCCTGGTTCCTGAGTGGCTAGAGTTCCAGGCCTTGGGTCTTTCTGACGAGGTCCTCAGTGTCATTGAAGTGTCCCGTAAGGAGTCGACCCAAAAAATGCTATGCCTTTAAATGGAAGAGATTCTCCATTTGGTGTCAGGAGAAGGGGTTGGACCCTTCTTCCTGTCCATTGGCTAGCATTTTGGACTACCTATGGTCCCTTTCTCAGCTAGGGCTTCGGTCGACACCCCTTAAGGTGCACCTGGCAGCAATCTCTGCTTACCGGGCGTGGGCCGGCAAGCAGTCGGTGGTGCAGGAGAAAGTGGTCGGGCGCTTTTTCAAAGGCCTTGATCACCTATCCCCTCCGGTGCGAGAACCTCCACCTCCTTGGAATCTACTGTTGGTATTATTGGCTAAGCTCATGGGCAAGCCATTCGAACTGATGCACAGGTGCAATTTTTCCCACCTGTCATGGAAGACCACCTTCTTGGTAGCTTTAACGTCAGCCAGAAGGATGGGAGAGCTCCAGGCACTTTCCATCGAGTCTCCTTATCTGGTCTTCCACGGGGACAAGGTTGTCCTGTGCCCCCACCCGAAGTTCCTTCCGAAGGTGGTGTCAGAGTTTCACCTTAACCAGGTGTTGACTTTGCCGGTGTTCTACCCCAGTCACACCTCGGAGGCTGAATATAGGCTCCATACTCTGGACCCTAGAAGAGCGCTCGCTTATTATAAGGAGCGGATGGCTGAAGTTCGGGGAGAGGTTCGCCAGCTTGTTTGTCACCTACTCTGAAGCCACACCTGGCAGACCTGCAGCCAAGTGGACGATAAGCAGGGGGGTCACCTCCTGCATAGATCTCTGCTATAGGCTGGTGGGCATGGAGCCTCCCAGTGGGATAAGAGCTCATTCTACCCGCCATACCGCTGCTTTGGTGGCTGCTTCTAGGGAGGTCCCTGTCCAGGAAATCTGCAGGGCTGTTACCTGGAAGTCAGCACACATCTTTATTTCCCATTACCATACTGACCTTGAGTCATGCCGGGATGCTGGTTTTGGGACCTCAGTTCTCCAGTCCTTATTCCCTAAGTAGGGGGTGCGCGCCTTGCCTCCCTCCTCCTGGAGAACTGCTAGGAGTCTGCTGGACAGTGTGGATTGAACAACATATCCACGTCCCTAGAAATACAGGTTATTCACCTGTAACAGGAGTTCTAGGAGTGGTATGAGTTATTCATCCACACGACCCACCCGACCTCCCAGGCTTCAACGCACTACCTGGCTTCCAGCGGGCTAGATATGGCATCATGGGGTGGAGCCGAGGGTTTTACCACCCGGGTGGGTGGGAGGAGCCAGCTTGAAGACCTTCCGGCAAGATTTAAAGCAGCAAGGAACCTGCCAGACAGTGTGGATGAACAACATATACCACTCCTAGAACTCCTGTTACAGGTGAGTAACCTGTATTTTTGACCTACAATCCCTCCATTGGACCGCAACTCTATGTTCGAGAAACTCACTTTACCTCACTTTGAACCAGCCGCAAGTTGCAAGCTGCACTTTCTGTCATGGAAAGCGCTCTTTTTAGTTGCTGTTACTTCTGCTCGAAGGATTTCCGAGCTCCAGGCTATTATGTGTAAGGAACCTTATTTGTTTTTTTACAAAGACAGAGTGTCTTTGCATACTAATCCTACGTTTTTGCCTAAGGTGGTGTCGGAGTTTACATTGAATCAATTCATCCATCTTCCAGTTTATTTTCCAGAGTATTCTAATCAGGGGGAGGCCTTGCTCCATACTTTGGATGTACATAGGATTTTGCGGTATACTCGAACCGCACAAAGTCTTTCAGGAAATCTGAACAGTTGCTTTTTTCATTCACCACCAAGAGAGAAGGTGGTCCTGTTTCCAAGAAGTGTTTGTCCAAGTGGTTAGCAAATTGCGCTGTTGTAGGGACATGGATATGATGCACTATCCACACTTCTGGCAGTGTCCTTTCTCCTTTAAGGCTTGCCAGAAAGTCTTCAAGCTGGCTTCTCCCACCCACCGATGTGGTAACTCCCTCAGCACTGCCCTGTGACATCAGATCTTCCTTTCCACTGGAAGAAGAAGGTTCCCTCCTTACCACTGTCATGCTAAGTAGGCCATTTGCTTCAATTCTATTGTGATTTTTGCAAAACCAACTTCTTGTCTTCAGTCTATCCCCATCTCTGCTATGGGCGACTCGAAGTCAGCACCGGTATTTAAGAAGTGTGACTGCGGGCAGAAGGTGTCCCAGATGGACCCACACACCTCGTGTGTTTGCTGCCTGGGCCACAAACACAATCCCCAGGTGTGTGGCCTCTGTCACACTTTGCATCCAATAACGCTGGAAGATCAGCACACTGGGCTTCTGTTTGTGTGCCATGATGAACGGAATCCACCTGTTCACTCAAAGCATGCCCATCGGATAGTCTCCATGGCTGCGGGGTCTGCTGAACAACTTGTAGCCTTTGAAGAGGCTGTGGCTTAGGCCACTGAGGGCACAGGGTCAATATGTCATGGACAAAAACAGCGCGGCAACATACCCCACTGTCAATACAGCAACAACAACTATAGTGCTTGGTAAAAACACCGAGCAGTAATAACAGATAAAACCACACAGAAAAACTTGCTTTTTGCTAAGGGCCCTCCCCCCCCACACACCCCCAGTTACGGGGGTCTGTACCCCCAATCCCCCAGCATTAACATAACCACCTCCAGGGGAGGCAACTCTGGGATGGGGAGAACCCGGCAGGGGAAGAATTGCCAACCGCACAAACTTAAGACCCCCAAAAAACACAGGTAATCCTAGACCAGGAATCAAGCCCAGGTCCACAGACATTCCACTGCCCTCCACTGCTGGTGGCTGTTCCCTTTGAGCCACAGCAGCTGCTTGGAGGACTGCTACTCAGCAGAGGTCTTATTCTCTGCATCACTGCATCCCAGCCAACAGCTACAGGGGCAGTGCTACTGCTCCTTCAGCATATTCTACCTGTGCTATTTTTTCCCCTGTAGCTGTTTTACCACACACTACTTTTTCATGTGACATTATGTAGTTGCTATATTGACTTTGTACCCCACACAGCATGCCTCTTCGGCTTTGTCCTTCATACTGCTTACTTTTGGTGCTACCATTTCAGGGGCATTTCATGATTTGTGCCAGTCCCTTCCCACCTTTGGGCAGGACCCTTCTAAGGGCACAAAATCAAAATCTTCCAAGAAAGAGATTAAAAAGAAGTCTTGCTGTCAGTTGTGGGATCATGAGTGCTCTCGGGCCTCGGATTCCCGCACTTCTCTGGAAGTTTCAACTATGGTCGATCCTTCAGCCCAGACCGCTGGCTTCCCATTGGGTCAGTTGGTCGAGACACCCATCAACCAACTGTCTGAGATTTTTCTCAATCCGGTTGATGAGCTGTTGCCAGATGAGACCAACACCTCCCTCTCTAGGACTCTTACTTCTCAGGGTGGGTCAGACCAGCCCACTGATCCAGTCTCTAGCTCTCAGAATCTGATTATCCAGGTGGTTCCTCAGCTTTCGCTGGCTCCCTCTGAGTCACGCTGTCAGCATTTCCAACAGTCAAGGATGTGGTCTCAGACCCAAAGCCCAGATTCGAGCGGCCCATGAAGGCATAGGCGTTCCCTCTCTCAACACTTGCGCAACTGGTGCCGCCGCTATTCCTCCTCTTCTTCCTCCTTGGATGAGGAGAAGCTCTGGTGCATATGCGTCAGCACTACAAAGAGCTCATATGGCACCAGCTCGTGTTCACTGGGGTTAAACTTCCAGCTCCTACCCCAGTTCCTCCATGGCTACCGCCATCCAGGCCTCAGCCTACCCCGGCTTAGCTGGCTCCACCTTGGCCTGTTCTGGCCTCTCCACCTATTCAGATGGAGCTGATGCCCAAACAGCCACCTGTGGGTCCACCCCTAAGGATGCTCATACTGCTTCTGGGCTTCCTCAGTGGCTGTCAGTCACCATGAGTCTCGATAGACCCCATAGGGTCAGTGGGGACTCTGGCAGTCCACCACTTTTTGATGAATCCTCAAAGTTGGAGGGCTCTTCCATACACTCCCATCTGTTGGACATCGAGTCGGGTGAGGATTTGTCAATAGAGCATGGCCCCACTTCTTTCCTGGGCCTTCTCTGGATGATCTCGGACTCGACAGGTATTCAGATGGAACCTGTCCAGAAATGGGCTAAGTACCTGCTCACCGAGATTCTCGACCGGGTGATTCCCCTTGGGAGGCCTTCTCGGTCTCTGAGGCCATTCATGGCTCCACTCTGGAGCTTTGGCAGCATCCGGCCTCTTGCCATGCACCATCGACTTGGATGGCCCACAAGTATGTGGTCTCTACTGGTTCCCTTTTGGGTTTCACTGAACACCCGTTGGCTGAGGGTCTGGTAGTTCCAAGTAAAATAGCACTCCATAGACCGTGTAAAATAAAACTGCTTGGAGATGAAAGTGTCTAATTTAAGATGTTTTTAATTCATCTATTTACTTCACAGAAGTTACTTCCAGTCACCAAACGTGAAGCTCTCTAACTCGGTCAGTGTCAGAGATGTGGATAAGCCTCCTGACAAGGAATCCAAGAAATTGGATCATATAGCCAAAAGGGTCTATGCTGCCTCCTCGCTTGGCTTTAGGCAGGCACGTTCATCCCTTTTGTTGGCCCACTTCACCCATGCCCTTTTAGGTACAGTCGATAAGGTGCTTTCTAGCTCCTGTCTGACTTATAGACTATGGTCAAGCAGGTCTGGGATGATGGACGAGCTGTGGAAAAGCAGAAGCTCCAGATGGCCATGGATATTGGTGACCTTGCACCATGTCCGTGGCTGCCACAGTTGCAGTGCACCACAGGGCCTGGCTGAGGTTTGACCTTTATGGTGGATACCCAGGACAAGTTGGCGGATGTTCCATTCTTGGGACTTGTTTCAGCCGGGGTTGAAGGGCACCTTACTCGTATTGAGAAGTCCAGTGCCACCTTAGACTCAGCGACCTCTGCCCAGAGGGATCCCAAGGGCTCTAAGGCTCAAAAGAAGAATACTTTTTGGCCCCTCTCTGCTCCTGTGGCCAAGCCACCCCAGCCCCCAGCTGAGCTGCAGGCTCAGGCTTGGCATTCCTGGCTGAAGTTGGTTGCTCCAGTCATCTGGAACCCAGGAGGTTGAGGTCCCACTGGTTCCTCATTCGGTCCCTCATCCACCTCCAAGTCTGCCCAGTGATGGGATGGGGGTGCCTCTCCATGCCCATCCTGAGTCCCCTGGGTCCTCCCGAGGGGGGCCGGGTCTGACACTTCTTTTCTGCCTGGACTGCTGTTACTACGGACAGGTGTGTCCTCGAGGTAATCGGTCAGAGTCTGCCTCAGGAATTCAGGGCTTACCCACCTTGCCGAGCCCGTGCCCCATGGGAGGACATGGTGTCTGCTGACATTCTGTCAGCCCTTTGGGAAAATATTGCCCAGCTTCTCCAAAAGGAGGTCATGGCTTCTGTCTTGGATCCTCCAGTACACCTAGGATTTGTCTCCAGGTACTTCCTTGCACCAAAACAGATGGGGGGCTGCCGTCTCTTCTTAGATCTGCATGATCTGAACAAAGACCTTTGACCATGCACTTTCAGGATATTCACTCTGTCTCAGATTATACTATCTCTGGAGCAGAACAGTTGGTTTTGCCTTCTGGATCTTCAGGACACATTCTTCCACATCCCAATCTGTCCGTCCCACCGCCGGTTCCTCTGGTTCCGTGCAGAGGGGATTCTTTGAGTTTCAGATCATGTCCTTCGGCCTCTCTTCTGTCCCCAGGGTCTTCACCAAATGCATTGCAGTGGTGGCAGCCTACCTGAGGCACCAAGGGGTCCAGGCATACCCCTACCTAGACAATTGGCTTATAGCGTGTCCCTCCAGGGAGGAGGTGGAGCAGTCCAGGGATCTATCCCTCCAGACCTGTGTGTCCTTTGGCCTCCTGGTCAATGAGACGAAGTCATAACTTGTATCTTTGCAGGCGATATACTTCATCGGGGCACAGCTCGACTCTTGCAGAGCCAGGACTTGGTTTCCGGTGGACCGGGTAGAAGCTCTCTCCTCCTTTGCCTGACCATTTTGGATTGGGCAGTTGTGCCCTGCTCAGGATGTTCTGCACCTCTTAGGATACATGGCAGCATGCACCAGCATGGTGCATTGGGCCTGGTAGAGAATGTGCTCTCTGCAATTGGAGCTTGCCCGCCGAAGGTCTCAGCGCAAGGGCCACTTTGACCAGCCGGTCACTGTGAACCAGCTAATGTGGGATTCCCTCCAGTGGTGGTTAGTCCTGGAACATCTGCAGGAAGGGATCCCATTTGTCCACTCAGAGCTGATGGTCATCCTGATAACCGATGCCTCCCAGATGGGCTGGGGTGCCCACCTGGGGGATCACAAAATCCATGGGCTCTGGATCCCTGAGGAGTCCCAATGCCATATCAACCTGCTGGAGCTTTTGGCAGTTCAGCTGGCTCTGACAGCCTTTGCTCTGCACGTCCGGGGTCAGGGCGGGACACACTCCCTTCCTCTGTGCAGGGAAGTTCTCTGCATCTGGACCCTCTTGCTCAGCCTGAATGCAGATTTCCTAGCCATCCATTTTGCCGGCATCTCCAACTAGCTTGTGGACATCCTCAACTGTGTGGACAAGGCATCGCATGAGTGGTCCATCCATCAGGAGGTAGTACACAGCCTGTTCTCCCGATGGGGCACCCCTCTGACGGACCTGTTTGCCTCCAGGGAGAATCCAAAGCTGAGGCTGTATTGGGCCTGCCCCCTCAGCAGGGAACACTGCATGAGGATGCCTTCTCAAGGCCCTGGACCCCGACCTTCTCTATTCCTTTCCTCCATTTCCCTTGCCTTGATCCACAAAGTGCTACTCAAGGCCAGGAGGAACAAGGCATGGATGATCCTGGTGGCTCCGGACAGGCCCCACCAGTTTTGGCACCTTGATCACCTCAGCCTCAGCAGCAGCCTCCCAAGGCATCTCCCTCTATGCCTGGACCTGCTTTCTTGCAATCAGGGGAATGTGTTCCATCCAGACCTTCAATCCCTGCACCTGACAGCCTGGTTCCTGAACAGCTAGAGTTCTAGGCTTTGGGTCTGTCCAACGATGATCTTGCTGTGGTTGAGACTTCTTGGAAGGAGTTGGCCCAAAAATGCTATGCCTTCAAATGGAAGAGATTCTCCATTTGGCGCCAGGGCAAGGGCCTTGATTTCTTATCTTGTCCAGTGGCTAGCATTCTCGAATACCTCTGGTCCTTCTCTCAGTCAGGCCTCTGGTCGACAACCCTCAAGGTGCTCCTGGCTGCCATCTCTGCTTACTGGGTGTGGGCTGGTATGCAGTCGGTGGCACAGGAGAAGATGGTCTGGCACTTTTTCAAAGGCTTTGACCACATTTCCCCTCTTGTGCGTGAACCATCACCACTTTGGAACTTATTGCAGGTAATGGCAAAGCTCATGGGCAAGCCATTCAAATCAATGCACAGGTGTGAGATGTCTCACCTGTCATGGAAGACCGCCTTCTTGGTGGCTATCATGCCAGCCAGAAGGATCAGTGAACTCCAGGTGCTCTCGGTGGAGTCTCCCTACCTGATCTTCCACAGGAACAAAGTTGTCCTTTCCCCAACCTGAAGTTCCTCCCAAAGGTTTTGTCTGATTTCCACATTAACCAGGTGATTAATCTCCTGGTGTATTTCACCAACCACACCTCGGAGGCCGAGCACAGGCTCCATATGTTGGACCTGCGTGAGCGTTAGCCTACTACAAGGAGTGCACAGCTGGAGTTCAGGGAGAGGTTTGCCAGATATTTGTCACCTATGCTGAAGCCGCACCTGGCAGATCAGCATCTAAGCAAACGATTGGCAGGTGGATTGTGTCCTGCATTGACCTCTGCTATAGGTTGGTGGGTAGGGAGCCTTCCATTGAGCTAAAGGCTCATTCCACCTGTCATACAACTGCATCAGTGGCTGCTTCCAGGGATGTCCTTATCCAGGAAATCTGCAGGGCTGCTACCTGGAAGTCAGCACACACCTTTATTTCCCAGTACCACATCGACCTTGAGTCATGCCAGGATGTGGATTTGGGGCTTCAGTTCTGCAATCACTGTTCCCTAAGTAAGGGGTTTGCACCTTGCCCCCTTCTCCCGGAGAACTGCTAGGAGTCTTCCAGAAGTGTGGCTAGTGCTGTACATCATATCCACATCCCTAGAAAAACAGGTCACTCACATGTAACTTTAGTTCTAGGAATGGTATATGATCCCCATCCACACTAACCCACTCAACCTCCTCTGGCAAGCGGCACACCGGTCTTGCTTCCAGTGGGTAAGATCCGACATCATGGGGTGGTGCTGAGGAAGTTAGCACCCCTGTGGGTGGGAGAAGTCAGCAGGAAGACCTTCCAGAAAGCCTTAAAGGGAAAGGACACTGCTTGAAGTGTGGATGTACATCTTATACCACTCCTAGAACCACTCTTACAGGTGAGTAACCTGTTTTGTATTGCCCTGTATATTAATGAAATTATCAAGGCTACAGAAATTCAGAATACACATAAGGAGCCAGAAGAACTATGGGTCACCCTGGAAACAGGAAATGGGACAGCCATAAGAACTGGGGTTGTCTACAGGCCCCCAGACCAGAGGGAGGACATAGACACATTACTGTTAGAAGATATACAAAACATGACAGCTAAAGGGGAGGTTCTGATAATGGGAGACTTCAACATGCCGGATACAGATTGGTCAATACCAGCAGGAACATCTGCCAGAACTAGACTCATAGTGGATTCCCTGCAGGGGGAGGGCCTCAAACAACTGGTACAGCAACCCACAAGAGACAGGGCTATCCTAGATCTAGTACTGACTAACAAAGAAGGGATCTCTCAGGTAGAAAGGTCACCTGGGGCCAGTGACCATCACATGGTATGGTTCAATTTGGCTACTACATCTAAATCATCCCATTCCAAGGCAAAAATATGGGACTTCAGAGGAGCTGACTTTGATAAGATGGCCAACAGAGTTAAGCTAGCCCTGGCAAAAGAAACACAGGTGAGGAGGTACAGGCAAAGTGGGCAAGCATTAAGGATGCAATACTTGAAGCAACATCCCATTGTGTTAGACAGAAAAGGAAGTGCAAAGAAGAAGGAAACCACTTTGGTTCTCAAATACAGTAGCAGAAAAGGTCAGAGCCAAAAGGCTGGCCTTCCAGGAAATATAAGGGAACACAGCGGGATGAAGATAGGGAGGCATACCAAACTGTCCTAAGGGAAGCAGGTAAGGCAGTAAGGCAGGCAAAGTCCCAAACTGAGGAAACACTAGCACGAACAGTAAAAGAAGGTGACAAGACTTTCTATAGATACATTAGTAAAAGGAGAAAGTCCAGAGGGGTATTGCTAAGCTAATGGAGAAAAGGGAGCATGTGAGAGGAGGACCCTGTAAAGGCATCTATCCTAAATAGATACTTTTGCTCAGTATTTACTGAAGAGAGAAGGTAGGCAGGGCCCACAGCTCCAGCATCATGGACACAGGGGAGGAGGTGAGCACTACTCCCTTCACAAAGAAAGGTCCTACAAGAGCTTGCTAAGCTCAGGCGGATAAGGCAATGGGACCTGATGGCATACATCCCAGGGTACTTAAGGAGCTAAAGGAGGAACTAGCAGAGCCATTAGCAGAATTGTTTAGTGAGTCTCTGAGCACAGGAGAGGTCCCAGAAGACTGGAGAACGGCTCATGTGATCCCGCTCCACAAGAGTGGTAGCAGGGAGGAGGCGGGAACTACAGACCAGTCAGTCTTACCTCAGTAGTGGGCAAGATTATGGAGGCACTCCTTAAGGAAAGGATAGTGCAACACCTGGAATCCATAGGGGCACAGGATCCAAGACAGCATGGGTTTACAAAGGAAGGTCCTGTCAAACTAATCTCATAGATTTCTTTGACTGGGTAACCAGAGTGGTGGACCAAGGGGAGCAGTTGATGTCGCCTACCTTGACTTCAGCAAAGCTTTTGACACTGTTCCACATAGAAGATTGATAAATAAGCTGGGTAGGCTCGGGGTGGGTCAGAAGTTGGTCAACTGGGTGGCAAACTGGTTGATGGGCAGAAAACAGAGAGTGGTGGTAAATGGTATACAGTCAGAAGAGATGCAAGTCACAAGTGGGGTACCTCAGGGATCAGTCCTGGGCCAGTCCTCTTCAATATCTTCATTAGTGACATTGCAGATGGACTAGAGGGTAAGGCTTGTCTGTTTGCAGATGACACCAAGATCTGCAACAGAGTAGATGATCCAGATGGGTGGGCAGAATGAGAAGAGATCTGGATAAACTAGCAGAATGGTCAGAAGAGTGGCAACTGGGATTTAATGCAAAGAAGTGCAAAATCATGCACATAGGGAAGAGAAACCTGAAGCCACCTATAGGCTGGGAGGAGTTGCTAGCAGTCACAAAGGAAGAAAGAGACTTGGGCATCATCATCACTGATGACCTAAAATCATCAAGCAGACCTCTAAAGCAGTAGGTAAGGCTAGGGGGTGTTAGGGTGTATTAGTAGGGTATCACAAGTCGTAAGAGGAGGTAATAATCCCTCTGCTACAAGACACTGGTTAGGCCCCATCTGGAGTACTGCGTGCAGTTTTGGAGGCCACACCTTCACAAGGACATTAACCAAATTGAGGCAGTCCAGAGAAGGGCAACAAAATGGTGCAGGGACTGCATCAGAAGACATATGAGGACAGATTAGCGGAGCTCAATATGTATACCCTTGAGCAAAGGGAGGGAGAGAGGTGATATGATCGAGGCATTTAAACACCTTAAGGGCATAAACAAGGTGAAAGAGTCTAACATATTTAAATATAAGAAAAATAGCAGGACAAGAGGACACAGCATGAGATTAGAGGAGGCCGATTAAGGGAATGTGAGGAAACTCTTTTCACAGAAAGGGTGGTGGATGCATGGAATGGCTTACCACAAGAAGTGGTGGCTATGAATACAGTGCAGGGCTTCAAACAGGCATGGGATAGGCATAAGGGAGCAATACAGATGACTATGAATAGATAGGCCACTGACAGAGCAAAGGCCAATGGCACATTTATAAGGTAGAAAAAGAAATGGGCAGACTGGATGGGCCTTGCGGTCCTTATCTGCCGTCAACTTCTATGTTTCTATGTTACTGCAAGTACAACAAACCCCTTCTGGCAGTGGTCAAAGGCCATTGCACCAGCGGTATGGCTGCCTCAATGGTTTGCTTTAGAAATGTGTCTTCTGTGGACATCTATGCAGCTGCCACCTGGAGTTCTGTCCACACCTTCACCAAGAATTACAATCTGGACATCGCCTCTAGGTGCAGGGCCAATTTTGGCATAGCAGTTCTTCAGGGCCTTCTCTCCTGAGCTCTTTGCTATTGACCTGTCCTCCTCCTGATGGTGCTATCCTGGTGTTACCCAGTACTACTTAGGACTCAGTCCTACTAGTGTGGCCTGCTGCAAGAGCCTTCCTTGAAGTAAGATAGAACAGTTATGTAAGAACTTACCATAACAGCAGATCTTCGAGAGAAGCTCTTGCAGTAGGCCCTGCTATCCCTTCCTCCTTCCTCCTGCTGCTCTTTTTCTCTCACACTTCTGCCTTTCTTTTGGCTCTTGGAAATCCTCCTTGGTTCTTCATTAGCTGCCCGTACAGGGTCTCTGGCAGGAGGACTGAGGTAGGTGTGGGGGACCACCCACCTTTATAGACTAGGCTGACATCAGCTGACTGACATTGGCAGTGGGCTGCCCCTGTGGTACACTGCTAGCTAGAAGTTTTCCATGTGGTCCTGGCGCCTGATGGCTTAGTTCTACTATTGTGACTTGCCGCAAGAGCTTCCCCTCAAAGATCTACTGTTACGGTAAGTTCTTATGTAACTGTACAGTACTTTCCGCTGTTACATTGGTAACCTAGTTCAGGCAGAGCAGGGCACTCACCAACCAATAAACAAACATGCAGGGCTCCAATAGATACCAACAGAATCCAATTTATTCCACACACATGTTGCACGCTTGATGCGTTTCGGACGTACATTGGTAACCTGCACAGAGACTTGTCCCCATTGGTCACCACTCATTGATTGGTCTACTAGGATATTTTGGTGCCCTTTCTACTATGATTTCACTAGCCCTTTCTTGTCCTCTGTCTTCCCCCACTCGACTTGACCGTGGATGAGCAATTCACTTCTGGGTGGGACAGTCACTTAGTTGTTTTTTTTTTAATTATTCTTTTTATAATTTTCAACTACATAGCACAAATTATCTGATACAACGTTGAACAGTGTTACAAGATTCAATTAATAAACAATTAACAAAACAATAGCAATTTCATAACAAATTGTTAGAGTTTTAATTATCCAGATTTCAGGAGAACCATAAAGGGAGACCATATCTTGTTAAATAGATCAAGTTTGTCTACTGATGAGTAGCTTGTTCGTTCATTTTGGCAAGTGAACCCATGTTATGCCACCATTCTTCCATTACAGTAGGATCTTTACTTTTCCAGTTGCTTAAAATAAGTCTTTTCATACAAAGTCAGGCTAGGAAAATTTATGTTTTTTGGTGAAAGTTTCTTGTAGGTATTAATGTAGTGTTACCTAGTAGCCATAGTTCTGGATTAACTGGTAAATTAAAAGAAACAACATTTGAACAAATATTTCAAATCATCTTCCAGATACACTGTATACTAGGACAATCCCAGAGCATATGCTCTATTTCTAAATGTCAAGAAGACTGTTTCCATGACCTCCGGCACTAGGCAGAGACTCTCTAGGCTCCCCTCGCCCCCCTCCTTCCACGCTGTTGATGGGACCATGTTGGAAGATACTGGCTCATTCAGGTATCTTGGGGTCTGGCTAGATAAATACCTTGACTACTCGGCCCACATGGATACTATTCACTAGAGACTGCTCCCTAAATTGAATGCATTATATCGGAATCGTCATCCCCTTGCCAGCCCGCAGAGACATTCTACAGAAAATGATCCTTCCAACATTCGACTATGGAGATGTAGTCTATAGTGCCGCCCCCATGACTACCCTTGCTAGATTGGACACCCTCTTCCATTCCTTCTGTCACTTTGCTCTCAACTCCCCCCCTCCGCACTCACCATTGCTCTCTATATCTATCCATATCACTTTTCTCCCGTAGTGATCGAAGCCTGACTCACGGTGCCAATTTCCTTAGTAAGTTCTGGTTTGGGTCGCTTCTGTTGTACATCATGTCATCCCTCTCTCTCCCCACTTCTTTCTCTCATGCTCTCAGGAGTAGTGATGCATGCACCTCTGCCATCCCCCCCCCCCCAGGACCTCAGCAGCTGGCCAGGCTTCCTTCCCCACTGCCTACCAACACTCTGGAACTCACTCCTTGATGCCATTTGAAATGTACAATCGCTAGCACCTTATTCTCACTTTTATGCACTTCTTCCCCTCCCTGCAACCTGTATCTAATCCCTGGCCCCTCCATTATCCATCCACTTCAATCCCTACTCAACCCTGTTCCTGTTGCCCCGCCTAGCCTATGTAGTTACTCTCTCCCACTTTCTTCTTTGCCCAGGGTACCTTGAGTGTCCTGCTCTAGCTCTTAAACTGTTCAGTCCCCTGTTGACATTTATACCTTGTTCTGGGAACCTTTTGTATGTCTTGCTCGGCACTTAAATATACAATCTGTTGTTAACAATGTATGTATTCTGTAGCCATTGCATTCACTGTTTCTCTGCTTGTATGTCTGCATGATTAGTTGCATCCCTTGCGTAGTTATTTTTCCCTGGGATTTCTGCAGATGTTTTATGTATTCTGTGGCTTTTCATTCAATATATCTCTGCTTATTTGTCTGCATTGTTATGTTCTCTGCACACTACGCAATGTATAATGAATGCCATTCCCATTTGTTACCCTGTATCCTATGACATTGTACTCTTGCCTGTTGCACCCTGAATTCTCTTCTGTACCAAAGCCCCCTTTCCTTCCCCCAGGACGTATCTGGAAACGAACAACCTGCTCAGTATGTCTTCCTGGTGAAACATTTAAATAAATAACTATGCCCAAAAGACACATGTTTATCTTTACACCTCTAACACATCCCATCTTTTAACAGGCCCATTGATTCCAAGCTTTCTGGGCTATATTAATAATAGTGCAGTATTTTAAACTGAACAAGACATTCTTGAATGTCTGTACAGACTTGTACGCTGTTGACCATAATTTGGACCAGGACTCTGAGGATATTTTTATGTTTAGGTCCTTTTCCCATTTAGTTCTGATATCTAAGGTGCATAGATCTTCTATGTCCATCAGGTAACTATACATAATACTTGAACCTTTAGAAATATTATCTAATTTGAAGAATCAGTCCCATTTTGATCACTTTGTAATGGAGAATAACATAGCTACTAGCCACAGTTTGGCAGACCTCCAGTCCTTCTTTGGTATATGTCCAGGGAAACTTCCTCCCCAGCACCATTCTGACACCTTTTGCAAAGTTCAGCATGGCTCTGTACTGTAGAATAGCACACTTTGAGATGCATTTCCAAGCTAATTGCAGCTCCTTCAGTGGCTGGAGACTTGGGGGGGGGGGGCCTTTGTCACCCCCCCACCTTGGAGTGCACTATGGTGCACCAGAATCCGCCAAAAACTTGTATGTGAATCCCTCTATTTCTTCAAGAAGGTAGTAGCCCAGTTCTACAGTAGTAGTGACCTTGATCTGCCATTGGAAGTGTTTTTGTTCTTTTGTTTATGTTCGGTTCTCAACCGCTCGAGGCCTCACAGGACCGTTCTCCTGGGGGCACTGTCTTGCATGGTTGTAGTCCATGCAGTAACCCAACACCTGGCTGTAGAGTCTGTTGCAGAACCCAACCAGTAGCACTAGGTTAAGCTTCTTCACTCAAACCTGAAACTTCAGTGTTCTCACTCATGTGGGTTAGCATGAATGCCACCCTCTTCCTCACAAGGTTCAGCAGCTCTCTTTACAGTTTGTTCCCAAATCCAAGGCCAAGGATGGTGCAACCTGTGCCCACTCCCACAACAGCAGATCCTGTCTCCACAAGATTTCCCCCAGATCTGCTGTCCTCCTATTCAGTCTCCCTCTTATAGCTACAGTCTCAGGTCAGTTCTCATTAGTGCAAAGGCCTGTCACTCATCACATTATGCAGCCCATAGACCTATAAAAAGGCAACAGAATCTAGTCCATCCTTCTCCCAGAGACCTCCAGGCATCTGCTATCAGAATCCTGCCTTGGGATTGGCTGTATTTTGGAGCAGGGATTACAAATATGGTGGCATTCTTTAAGTCCTGAGGGACTGGCCTCTATGTTGTTTCTTCTGATGACTCCTGCCCACATTCCACCTTTCCACTCCCCAGTTTAGGTGGCAAGGTTGTAGCTAGTCTTCCTGTCAAAGCAGGGTGATGATTCAGTGGCTGGTGCTATTGTGAGGAGAGTGCTCACAGTAGCGATACCTCCTGCGCAGGTAATTACAGTACAGAGTCTGTAACTATATCAAATAAATATATAATGCTATCTGGTTCAAGTAAAGTTTCCTCAGTGCAAATAATATTTGGGGAGGTCAAGCTACCTCACATAACCCAGAGACTCACTAATTGACAGTTTTTAGTATTATTACAGCTAGTTCTTTTACCATCTCTGAGGGCCACAGTACTGATGACTAGGCCTTTCAGTTATTTTAACTCCTAACAAGCAGGAAAAACTAGGTTTCTAAATTTGCTACAGAGTGTTGTTGAACAACTTTTGCTAATATGGTGTTTTGGTGTTGGCCTGCCACAAGGACCCTTACCTTCAGTTCAGGTCTATCACACCCATCTCTTGCTGCTCTTGTGGGTGCCTCACTGGACTGTACGAAAGACTGAGACAGATACAGAAATAAATTAATAAAATGGTGTTTATTCTCATACCACAGAGACATCAGCATACCATGAGGTTCTACCTCAGACTGTCAGGATTTCCCAGACTGTCCCTGGATAACATGACACTGCCAGGCGGTGTAACAAATAGTAACATGCGAGTTCTAAGTGCTCTTAAAGGGGCAGCACCTTGCATTACACCCCATGCTTAAAGTGTTCTTCACACTAACAAGTTCAAAAGCTCCTGAGTGCTTTTATCTTTGTTAAACCTTTGAATTTTATGAGTGTGGTAGCATATCCCACACTAACTTTGTTGTGATGTAAATAATGGTCATATAAGCTTTGTTGTGATGTAAATAATAACCATATAAATGTTGTTGTGATGTGAATAATGACCATATAAATGTTGTTGCGATGTGAATAATGACCACGTAAACTTAGCTGTGAGTTTTGTTAAAATCTATAAGCTTTTACTGCTGATGCTGTTGTCAACCCTGCCAGAGATATAGCTAAAATGGTACTTTGTCTCAGCTTATTTTGAAAGAAAGAAAAGAAAGAAAGTAGGAAGGAAGGAAGGAAAGGTGGAGCCTGTAGGCATCCAGAGCAGATGCAGCTTTCGTCTGCTGTGATCATAGGCCGCTAACTAACTTTGACTACTCGGCCACCTTTCCTTAAAATGATAGGTACTAATACCAGAACTGCCACCCAACTGAACTAGCAGCTTCTCCCCACAATTTGTTGTCGATGGACAGCCAAAACAGCAGATCTTGGGAGCTCCCCCAAAGCAGAAAGAAGTCATGTTTCTTACATAAGCTTAGGTAGCAGCCAGTACCCTTGACCCCTGTAACTGAAGAACCCATACTATAAATTGTGTTCAATACGGTTGACATCTTGGATTGCAGTGTCAATATCCTGGATAAAGAATAAAACAATTTTGTGGCCAGGGTCACTGTCCTAGAAACAAAGATGGAGAGCAGTATTAATGAATTCTACAGAAGCCATGAAGATCTCAACTGAAGTGCTCACCATAGCTATTAGGCTTATAAGGGAGGGAGGTAGTTTGCTTTCAGCTTGAATGCATTAAAAATCTGTGGTTGTCTTCAAAGCTTACAGGGTGACTCCTCAATGGCAGACAGACTATCTGAACTCAGCTCGAACCATGCTCATTTTTACACCCCAGGAGAGAGCATGAGTACTGCAGGCAGAGCAGAACTGGGGCCAGCTTTTGCTGCAGCCTGTTGAGCAATCGTTTCCTTTTGTCTTTATATCCCAGTCTCAGATTCTTATCAAGAAAAAGACTCAAAATGGTCAACGTTGTTAGGGAGGTCTTAGAGAGCTTGATCATTAACTGCATATGCCAGCAGAACTTTTTCTCACATATCTGCTGGTAAGAGCTTTCTGTTGGGGGACCCTATAAAGGTGGGGAAACTGCTGAATAAAATCTGTAAGGAGTTTACTGCTTCCCGAGCAAAGGAGGTCTTTGAATTAGGTTCCTATTTATTAACTCTGCAGTTCAACAGGACTGGCCATCCTGCATGTATAAGGTTGGACATTGTATCAAAGGGTGGCAGGCATGGGGTTTTGGGACATCTGTGGACTCAGTAACATTTGAATCACTTGAAACATTTTTTGTATTCTTGGCTGTCTTTCTTTCATGCCCAAGATAGCCCCGACATACATAGATGATGCTTTCCTTCCCCTAACTAGAGAGGAGGAGGAGGAAAGAAGGTGACTTGTGCCATTTCCAGCAGCAGCAGCAGAGTACCAGAACTGGTCTCTGCCTACGAGGCACAGATGTTCTCACTGTTTAAAAAAAAAAAAAAAGAGTATTTTTAGTTAAAAAGTTCATATTTTGCAAAATGTATTAATGCTAGTTTGGGTGCTAAGTTGTCTGGCATGTTAGGTACTCCTGTTTTCTACACACGTGAAGATCTACTCCATATACTTAGCACCATTGTTTATTACAGAACCAAGTGGAACTGAAGTGCAGTTCAGTACAGTACCTGGCCCATCTCTTGTTATAAAGGTTATTGAAATACAGTATTATGGTCACAACCATGCTGCCATTATAGGCATGTATGAGATGACTCTTTATGGATTCATAACACAGTGTGTTAGATAATGGCAATTCCCCCAAGGTGCAGCTAATAATTGGAATGAAAGAGTAAGCCTATTAGGAGTTACTTGAGTAACGTATATACAGTATATGTGCTTCTGTACTTCCTGATTTCTTTTCGCTATGCATTGTACGTACTGACTTATGACAAAAGCAATATGTTAAATACATTTAAAAACAAGTAGAGTTGTCAAAACAGCAGTGTGGTACCCGAAGACTGAAAAAAGGCAATAGTGGTTCAACTTCATAAATCAGGCAGTTGCAAAGAGGCTAGTAATTACAGACTGGTGAGCCTCACATCTATAGTGGGGAAACTAATGGAGACATTACTCAAACAGAGGATCATAGCATTCCTCGAAACTAGTAGCCAACAAGACCCTAAACAGCACAGTTTCAAAGCAGGTAGTTCATGCCAGACAAATCTACTTAAGTTTTTTGACTACACTAAAAAAATAGTGGAGGACGGTGGGGCAGTAGATGTGGTCTACCTAGACTTTAGCAAGGCCTTCGACTTGGTTCCACACATAAGGCTGGTAAGAAGCTTGACCACAGATGGGTTGGTCCAGAAGTAGTCAGATGGGTACAAAACTGGTTACAAGGCAGAACCCAGAGGGTACAGGTAAATGAAATGCAATCGACAGAAGGCGGGGTGACCAGCGTGATATCCCAGGGCTTAGTGCTGGGGCCTCTGCTCTTCAATGTTTTTATAGCAGACATCGTTGACTGACTGGAAAGGAAGGTGTGCAGACGACACCAAGATATGTAAAAGGGTGGAAATCTCAGAAGGAGAGCAAAATGGAAGCTGACCTCAAGAAATTAGAAGAATTGTCTGGAGTGTGGCAGCTGAGATTTAACACCAAAAAGTGCAAGGTCATGCACATAGTAAAGAAAAATCCAAGAAAGGAGATTTACCTAACAGGCGAAAGACTGGTGGCTTCAAACCAGGAAAGAGATCTGAGATTTATAATCTCAGACGACTTGAAGGTTAGTAAGCAGTGTGAGAAGGCAACATTGAATGGCAACAGAATGCTGGGCTGCATTGGGAGGGGAATCATAAGCAGGAGAAGAGAGGTGGTACTACCACTGTATAGATCGCTGGTTAGGCCTCACCTGGAATAAGGAGTCCAATTCTGGAGGTCTCACCTCAGGAAGGACATTGACTGGGTGGAAACAGTACAGAGTAGGGCAACAAAAATGATTCAGGATCTACTGTACATGTCCTACGAGGAAAGACTTAGGGAACTGATTATGCACTCCCTGGAGCTGAGAAAAGAGAGAGGGGGCATGATTGAAACATTCAAGTACATAAAAGGCATTAACAAGGTACAGGTACAGGAACTTTTTCTTTTCAAGAAGGGCTCCAGGATCAGGGGACATGACCTCAGGCTGCAAGGATGGAGGTTCTCTACCAACACCAGGAAGTTTTTCTTTACAGAAAGAGTGGTGGACGCCTGGAAAAGCCTGCTCCAAGAGGTTGTGGGGGTCAGCACTGGGGGTGGGGGATTCAAGAATGCACAGGATAAACACACTGGAGCCCTGACTACAAAGGGCAACTAGAGTGTCAAAATAGGTCTAAAACAAATGGGCAGACTAGATGGACCTTGCGGTCTCCTTCTGCTGTCAACTTCTGTGTTTCTATGTTTCTAAGTAGGATTACTGTATTAGGGAACCATACAGACTTTGGCAGGACAGACAATAGTTAAGTAGGGAGTTTTGCTCAGATTGGGAAATAGCCAACAGAAAAAGAGCCATTACTGAGATAATTTTAAGAAGATCTGAGTTAAGAGCCTTTGCAATCTTGTCAAGAGATTTTTGTGCACACAAAAGAACTGTGGTGACTGGGTATATGATAACAGCAGATCCAGTATATGTACTGGGCAGGTCATTTGTTCATTTACATATACCATTTGATATCAATCTAATATCCAATTGCTCACATTACTGACACTCAACTGCCCTGGCATTACTGCCCGACAGCTGCGGCATCCCAACTCCACTTTTCCCAACACCTACATGCCTGATAGGGAGGAAGCGGATGCCGACAGGGGTAAGGTAGTGGATATGATGCACTGCTACCTACCCCTAGTGAGATACTACAAGTAACTGAAGGATGCGGAAGCTGGCTGAGTTGCTTCTGTTGCATGGAAGGCTAAGCCAATAGCAGCTCGGCCAGCGTGATTCAGTAGACCCGGGTTCTGTTCCTGGCTAACCACATATGTTGCCACAATGAAATTTCACCCCCCCAAACAAATTTTTTAAAATCCGAGGTCTGCTCCCTCAGAGTTTATTCTATAGTTACGGTGTAAAGTGCTCTCGCATTATGTTTTTGTGTACTGTGTTTCCTGTCATTGTTCTGTTCTGTCGGGCATATGGTGTTGTGGATTTCAGGACTGTATACTTGGTATCTCGAGTGTCGGGATACCGAGTTTCAGTTACTCATAGTATATGCTTCCATTCATCAGCAAATGGCATGCAGTCAAATTCTGTGGAAACCCTACACTGACAGGACAACCTTCAGACTCGGTTCTTGAATAATGACTTTCTGTTATCTCTCTGCAAGGTAATTATGAACCCAAGAAAAGTCCAAAACCGGGCAACAAGCACATATAGTACCTTAAGACACTGTAGCTGATGCAGGCCAAAACAGAAGTTTGTTTATTATAAGCAGCACACAAGGCCTCCACAAATCGACCCGATGTTTCACCCAGTAGCCCTCAGTTTTGTCAAAGGTATATGGCCCACGAGTGAAAAATCATATTTATTACACTTATTTAAAGTGACAGTATTGAATAAAGTGCAAACACATCAAAAGTGCAAGTGCAAAGGTGCTGAGTGCAAAATTCTAAACCACTCAAACTACATTTCTTTTTTTTACTTTCTATAGCCAAAAGGAATCTCATTATTTGATTAATGATTTCAGTCTCTTAACAAATCCAGATTAACAGAGAATTTTTAAAGAGACATCTTCCTGTTATGGGAGGTATAGAAGTCTCTGTTCCATTGATGATTGACATGCACAGATTTGCAGTATGGGCCCGATTCTCAAAAGGTTACATCTGGCATAACGAGGCTTGTGCCCAAAAAAATGGCGCAAGTAGCAATTTATGCCAGCAGCTGTGACATGTGGTATTCTGCAAAGCAGCCTGCGACATGCCGCAGGCTGCTTATGCCAAAGTAGACTTACGCCACCAGTTATGCCTTAAACCTCCTGTGACATGGTGCTAGGGGGCTTATGGCAGCAGTTGCATCCTGTTCTGCAAGGGCACTAACAAAGTCCCCCAGGGTGCTATTCTCCAACAACCCCTGGGGGAAACCGTCAACATAAGTTACACCAGCATTTAGCTGGCGTAACTGTACGGACGCCCCCGAAGGTTGCCTGTATGTGCAGCCTGCCCATCACCCCAATGGTATGCCACCCCCCCAACACTGCCCTGACCCCAAACAACATAAAAAGTCCTGCAGGGCTAGATCTGCCTCCACTCCAATGCCCTGACCCAATAACAGCATAGTAATGCCCAGCAGGGTATCCATGCCCCCCAATACCACAAAGCCCCGCAGGGCTGCAGCATGGCCCTGACCCCCAGTACTTGCAATATAGCCCCACAGGGCTACTGCATGCTCCCGACCTCCAGTACTTGAAAAATAGCCCCACAGGACTACAATCGGCCCCCCCAAGCCCCGATCCCCAAATATGGTGGGTAAAGTCCTGCAGGGCTACAGTCACCCCACCCAAGCCCCGATCCCCAAATGTGGTGGGTAAAGACCCGAAGAGCTACACATGGCCCTCCCAAGCCCTGATGCCAGCTGCATGCAAATGGCACTTCATTCACTGTCCTGTACAAATATCAAGAAATAGACAAATCCCTACCCATAATCCCTAGTAGTCCAGTGGTACTCCACCCCCCCCACCTGGCATTGCCAGACCACCCTGCACCCCGCCAGCCAGCCGGCGACTGGCACAGCCCACTTCTCACCACTGCGGCAAGGCACCAACTGAGCTCCGTCTGAGTGCGTACTGTATGTATAAGCTCAATGTATGAATGACAGTTCATTCATTGAGCTCGTATATACAATATGTGCTCAGACAGAGCTCAGTCGATGGCTGGCCACAGTGGTGAGAGGTGGACTGTGCCAGTCGCCAGCTGACTGGGGGGTGCCGGGTGGTCTGACAGTGCCAGGTGGGGGACCACTGGACTACCAGGGATTACAGGTGAGGATTTGTCTATTTCATGATATTTATACAGGACAGTGAATGAAGTGCCATTTGCGTGCGGCTGGCATCGGGGCTTGGGGGGGGTTGTGTGTAGCCCTACAAGGCTTTACCCACCACATTTGGGGATCAGAGCTTGGGCTGATTGTAGCCCTGTGAGGCTTTTACCCACCACATTTGGGGATCAGGGCTTAGAGAGGGACATTTGCCTGCCATGTCCAGGGTTGTGGCTTGCGACAAGCCCCTCAGGTACGCCCCTCATTTGGCATGAATGTGGGTTTGTCACAAGTCGTGGGACTTAGCCACAGGTACCCGGCCCCTTACAGAATCAGGCACAGGGTCCATGTCGCAACTGTACCCCACGCATGTCACAACCTGTGACATGTGTAGACGTGCTTCTAGAATCGGGCCTTATGTCTTTATCTATAGCCAGAGCAACAGCAGCCTACTCTAAAAAAGGCCCAACTTCAGATCTCTCATTGAGTCCTGGGGGGCTTAGCCCACCTGGGTATAGCAACATAGAAATTGTTTGGAGATAAGGACCGCTAGGCCTATCTAGTCTGCCCGTAAGCCCTGTACTTGTTTGCGGCCTCTGACCCTATCTGGTCATTGACTTTTCATCATTCCTTCCCACCACTAAAGTTTCCTTATGCCTGTCCCAGGCATGTTTAAGTCTCTCCACTATGCTCGCTCCCACCACCTCCTGTGGCAGATGATTCCATGTGTCTACCACCCTCTCCGTGAAGAAAAACTTTCTCACATTTCCCCCCTTAACTTGCTACCTTCCAATTTCATATCATGCCCCCTCATTGTTGTATTCCTCCTATACTGGAAGATGTTTCCCTCCTGCACCTTGCTTATGCCCTTAAGGTACTTGAATGTTTCTGTCATGTACCCCCTATCCCTCCTCTCCCCCAGTGAGTACATATTAAAGTTCTTTAATCTCTCCTCATATGTCTCGTGGTGCAAGTCCTGTACCATCTTAGTTGCCCTTCTCTGAACTGACTCCACCCTGTCAATGTCTTTGTGAAGGTGTGGCCTCCAGAATATCACACAGTACTCTAGGTGAGGCCTCACCAGTATTTTATACAGTGGCTTCACTACCTACTGTCTTCTGCTAGTGATACTTCTGCCTCTGCACCCCAAGCATGCCACTGGCCTTCCCTGCAGCCTTTGTGCTCTGCTTAGACATCTTTAGGTCAACTGAAATCATAACCCCGAGGTCTCTTTCTTCCTTGGTGACTGTCAGCAACTCCCCCCATTCTGTAGCTCTCCCCAGGGTTCCTTTGTCTCAAGTAAATTATTTTGCATTTCTTCGAATTGAACCTCAGTTGCCACACCTCAGACAATTTTTCAAGCTTCCACAGGTCCCTCCTCATTTTTTCCACCCTGTCTGGAGTACTCACCCTGTTGCAGATCTTGGTGTCATCTGCAAACAGGCAGACCTTTCCCTCTAGCTCTTCCGCAATGTCACTAATGAAGATATTGAACAGGACTGACCCAAGGACTGAGTCATGTGGTTCCCCACTGGTCTACATCCAGTAGGACTCATGTTGAAGCAATAATCATTTCAGAACCCCCGCGGACCTAACTACACTCTCTTTAAACCAACAAATAAATTTATGTTGGAGATCTCCTTCCACAAGTACAGCTAGAACATTCTTCTTGTTCCCTTTTTCAGTGTCCTTATGATGATCTCCATTTCTAACCTTAAATTTGTGAATGGTTATACCAATATAAAACCTTCCGCAACACTGTGCCATATAAACTAGTGATGTAGTAAATAAAAGTCTGTGTTAATGAAGAATGTGTTTGTCGCATGACTTTGGACTTCACCTTCACCAGTATGGAAACTGCAGTGTGCACCACTTGTTCTGCTTGCCCCTTTTGCTGCTATGTTTGGAACTATGAAGCCAATGTAGAGATTGGTGCGGCACCTGCAACTGGTGCAGAGCACTGCTACCAGGCTGATTGCTGGAGGGATAATCTGTGAACGTATCACTTCGGTGTTTCTTGAGCAGCACTCTTTAAAGATTGCTTTGTTAACATACAAAACCCTACATGGATTTGGTCCATGCTGCATGAAAAACCTTTGTCCTTACGCCCTCTGGGCCACCATCTTCTCTTCACCAAGACAAATCTATTGGCTCCTCCCAGATCTTGTTTAAAACAATTTGGTGGCTGGCCTTTTTCAGCTGAAGCATGATTTATGTGGAACTCCATTCCCTTCCAGCTTCAGAGTTCTTCTTCATAGTAGTTTTTGAAAAGGGGCTTAAATCTCCCTCACTAAAAGTTACCTTGCCCTGCTGTTGTACTGCTTCACTGGGGAAACCTAGGTGTTGACATTTTCTAGTACAGCATCTCATGATTACTGTGTCAAAAGCCTTCTGAAGGTCAAGCAGCATCGCTTCACACATTCCTTTTTTAATCAAAAGCAGTGAAGTTGTTGCCAATGAATGCTGATACAGTGGTTGTAGTGGAATGCAATGGCCTGAATCCAAACTGGAGCTAAGGAGTAAGGCAGTCCCCTCATGAACACGCTTGTCAACAGACACAAACCTAGGAGTGATGAGATGATATGCAGCAGTGAGGGTAAAAAAAGGTGAATAATTAGAAGAGTTCGGGTACCTTCATTTTATACTCTGGTATGAGGGACTGCTTTAGGAAAAGACAATATTCAAAAGTACAGGGTGATTTATAAGGAATGAAGTCTAGATGAAGTGGCAAATTTGTCATGAAATATTAGTGTCCTGACATTCACAATAATAAAATATTATCAGTATAAGTGGGTGAGTGAGTGTCCTGCCTTTCTTAAAGTCTGAATCCAAACTGCTCATCATATAGCAGTTCGCTCTGCTGTCATTAATCAAGGACCTGACTGCACACTGCCTGTTCTGTCATTTTAAATGCAATTGTGAGAATAGATTTGGGGTAAAATTGCAAGGAATATCAAAATTGCCAGATTTATCAATTTTGATGATGTTAGCTATTTTCCAGTCATTTGGGGAGGGGGGCTCCTGTTTTCAGGAAAATGTTGATATGAATTGATGGAGTGGGAATATCATCATCATTTTTATTGAAGGCAAATTGATAAGAAACTTCTCATTTACAATTGTGCTCAAGAAAATTACACAGTACAATACAATTATAGGTCAATAAATACAGAGGCAGTATAGCGCACTGGTTTAAGGCTCTGAGTTGCAAACCTAGAGACCTGGGTTTGAATCCCACAGCCTTCACCTGCATACTGTGTGACCCCGCGCAACTCACTTAACTTCCTTGTGCTCCCAGGTCGCACCTGTAAACAAGCTTTCAGCTTAGTGTGTCTCTCCAGGTAAAAAAACATTGCTAGCATTAATATTAGTAACACTGTTCTGTAATATACTGTACTAATTTCCAAGTTTTAACTGTTTGCATTGAACTGAGCATTCTCAATCGATTGTTTAGAGCTAAGTGCTTTAATTTCATGGAGAACAAATGTCTCTAGCATGCTAGCTGCAGTTTGGTTGGGTGCAGTGTTAGGTATGCTGGAAATAAAAATGATATTGAATTCTCTATGCTCTGATAAAAGCAGTAGTACAGTCACAACTCAAGAAAACATATTTTG
The DNA here is from genome assembly GCA_016271365.2 of Neoceratodus forsteri. Lineage (NCBI taxonomy): Eukaryota > Metazoa > Chordata > Ceratodontiformes > Ceratodontidae > Neoceratodus > Neoceratodus forsteri. The sequence goes on from CM057452.1 coordinate 1,374,123,256, forward strand.
ACCCTGGTATAAACAAAGAATGATGATAATATATCTATTAATCTGGTGAATAAGTACAAACACTTGCATGGATGGTTTTTCATTGAAGTTGGTATTCTGCTTTTAAGGGGCAGGGTACAATGTGCATTGTATACAGTGTAGCAACAAAAAAAGTGAGCAGCAGTATTTGAAGAATGATTGTTGGCTCATGGGCTAATCAGAAAGGCACAATTAAACAGGCATTACCCTAGGAAGTAAATTCAAGGGGTGCTAGATGTCAGATTTCTTCTTGCATGCTGTTTCCATTTTGGAAGGATCAGAGGAGTTTATTGTCATACTGGGATAGTAAGATGCAAGTTCTGAAGGATACTCAAGGACCTATAGCTGTAAAATGTCTCTCCTGTGTAAGCTCAGGTCTGATTTGTCCCAGGATTAAAATGAAAGTAAACAACTGTAAAGATGGAAATATTATGTGGCTGGTGTTCAGTGCCAGCATGGCATTGCAGGTGTTGCGTGCAAGCATGAAAGATTAACCCAGAGGTGACTGAGTGCTGCTCATGTGCAGCAGTCTGAGTGGACAGGTGAGTACATCCCAGAGCAAACAGGTGGGAGTTGGGTCATGAGACTCTGAGCTCAAGGATTGCATACAGTAGCTACCTGTTGTACGAGATGTATTACTTTGCTGCTGCTGTACCCATGGGGCCACTTGTACATGAGCTGTCACAACCCAAGCAGCTTCATCCAGGACAGCAAAGCATCAACAAATAAGCAAATAAGAACAGTGATCTCGGGAGGCAGCTTTTCTTTTTGTTCGGTGTTAATCAAATACTTATTTTGGTTCATGCATCATGATAGACAACTTACTGAGTTGGTTGTTACGCTTCTTAATGCTTTAAAATTTGAGGACCACATTTTCTGTTGCAATGGGTGACAGCACAAAATGACTGATTTTTTTTATGTCCCACTACATCATCACCTATTAGTGCTATAACATGAGGTGCATGCCACAGGCAGAGAAGTCCTCCCTACAACAGTAGTGTAAGGCAAATAGACAAACCAGATGTCAGAGGGTCCACTAACATGCTTGTAAATAACTATGACTGGGCTGCACCACTGCACTGTAACTGGCACATAGCGCAGTTGCCCCTTGGAGGTAGAAAAAAGTCTGCCCACCCATTTATCCCTTTACCTTTATTGCTTCATATGATGTAAGACTTTTCTGTTCACTCAGTCTCAGCTGAAAATGACTTTTTTCTCTCTGTTTATAGACTGTATACAGTTCAGTCACTCAGTATAATTAACAGCTGTGTCTTTAAGAAGTCTGCCACCATTCATGTATATGTAACTCCAGCTAGAGTTTAATTATTTGTATTCATTTATTTAAAATTGTTTGACCAGGAAAACCTCATTGAGTCCAAACTCATTGTCAGGTGCACTGTGCTACCTAGGAAGTGGAGCACAAAATATAATGCAAGATGTAGCACTAGAAATGCAGATTATCATAACATATTCAATAAAACATGAAAGACACAACTTACAGCAAAAATGTAAACTACAGCAAAATATTTAGCCTAGGAAATGCACAGGCAGTGTGTGGAGAAGCAGTATGTTTCAGGACGTGGAAACAATGCCGCCATAGTGCAGTGATGTGGAAGTGGCAATATTGTCTAGGAGCAGAACACAGTTAAATACAGTCAATACCAGTAACCTGGGGAAGGGATAGGAACAGGTGTGGGGGGCTGAGCTGTGGGTGTAGGGGAGTGCCTGGAACATCTACTGCCGCAAGTGAGAGCTGCAATCGGCGAGAAGGGCGACTATCCTGAACAAACATCTTGCACCTTCTAATATAGTTCTGCACTGTACCTTGAACTGCTGCTTTTAGCGCTGTGAATTATTGCTGCTTAACAAGAACTGCCTCTTTGATTTACTGCTGAACTGCCTTGTGTAAATTCTAATTAGAGGACCTGTGCTGCTCTGGTTGGAGGGGGTCTGGTGGTGGACCAAACGCAGAGCGAGTTGCTGAGGGGGTGGGGCACTTATTTATTTTAAAAGCCCCACGCCAAAAGGTGCAAGCTACGCGAGTGGTGTGAGCTCCACTCGGCCACAGAAAACTGATAGAAATATAATGCTAATGCCAACTGGTGGATTGTAACCCAAAGGGCTTTAAAATCTTATATTGAAGGTATCTGGGAAAGAGTAGTTATTCTTCTAGCATAGAGTCTGTGTCCTTGTTATTTAATACAGATTTCTGGGTGTGTATCTTACTGACAAAAGGTTTTAAAGTCTTATACTGTGGGTATTGGGGAAGGTCGGCCATTTCCCTAGTACAGAGTCTGTGTCTTCATTTTGTAATACAGATTTTGGGGGTGCACACTATCATCAGAAAGTGCTAAATTGTCATACTGTAGGTACTTAGAAAAGGGTAGCCAATTCTTTAGCACAGGTTCTGTGTCTTTGTGTTCATTATATAGATTATTAGGTACATACATTACTGCCAATATTGACTTCCTTGTCTGGAAAAAGTTATTTTCGAACTGTGCTATTGGGCCTATTCTTCCTGGCTTGGGGATTTCAGGTTATAGGGGAGGGGGAGGGCGACACAGAGTTACAAAGGGTGCTGCAGGAGCATGTTCATGCTAGAAACAACACGTTATCTGGCAGTGGCCATGGTAGTCCAGAAACTGTCTCAATTAGGGCCAGTTTGTTGATGAAATGACCTCAGTAGTGCCTTGCATAAGAAATGTTTTTCTAATGCGGTCAAAATCAAACTCACTATCGAACCATGGAATGGTTAATTGGGTACTTAAAGCTCAAGGAGGTTGCATCATAAAAAGTAGGTACATAAGAATAATGAAGGGTCTGCTCCTGGTTTGCTTGATGGTCTGTGGAGACGTTCATCCCAACCCAGGGCCTGTAGGAGCTGAACAATTCGCTTTGGACAACTTATCCCAGAATCAAAATAATATTGATAATTCTGATTTGGATAATAAGAGGGGTGCTACCACTAGCTTAGAGCAGGGATTTAGACTAATTCATCTTAATGCCAGAAGTATGTTGAATAAATTGGACTTAATTGGCATATGGGTAATAGATCATAATCTAGAGGTTGTAATAATAACCAAAACTTGGTTAAATAATAAAATGGAGGATTCCTTATTGAATATTCCTGGTCACAACTTACAGCATCAGGGTAGAAACAAAAGAGGAGGGGGTTGTGATTTATGGACAATCAGGTTTAATTCTGACTCAATTAACTGTGGATAAGGACTGCTGGCCTTAGAATTAAGGTTGCCTTATAATTAGGAAATCTGTGTGATGGGGTTGTATTGTCCACCTAAGGTTAGTCCTCGTGCTTTTGACTGTTTACAGGATTTACTTTTTTGACTATAACAACAGCCATGGCATTTTGATGGCTGGTGATTATAATTCAAATTGGTAGAATATTAATGAGTCTCACCCACTTGTAGACCTACAGAAAAACTTAGGACTCACTCAATTGATTCAAGAGCCCACAAGAATTAATATGGCCCCAAACGCAAGTTCGTTGACCTTGGATTTAATTTTTACAAATACAGTACATAATATAATAAATAGTGGCATTTTGCCAGATTCAGTTTCAGACCATCAGTTTATATTTTGTATAAGGAATAGACCATCAAAGGTAAAAAGAAACAGAAGTGTTAGTTGGCGAAGAGTTTCAAGAAATTTGATTATATTAACTTTATGATGGATCTGGGTGAGATTCATTGGGAACGTATATAGTTAATGCCTACTATAGATGAAACATGGAAATATTTTTTGAGTGAATTTATAATGGTATTTAATAAGCATGCCCCTATAAAAACTAGGGTTTTGAAACAAAAAAAATGCCCTTTGGTATACAAATGAACTCAGAAAGCTTAAATTAACCAGAGATGAGGCATGGTGCTAGGCAAAAAAAAAAGGGGTAATAGGCAGGACTGGGATAATTATAAAAGACACAACAATTCTTAAGTTAGGGAGGTCAGAAATGCTAAACAGAGATATTATTCTTATTTACTGGTAAAAATCATACTGAACACCCCAAGGATTTTTGGAGAACAATTAATACACTGTTGAATGGTCAGGGAAAAAATTATTCTACTGTATTTAACATAGAGGGACAAATTATTCCAATGTCACAAAAGGTAGTTGACTGGCTTGACAATTATTTTAGTAAAATGTGTGTAACGGAACTCATCGGTCCATCAGATACACCAGGAGCCCACCAGGTAGCAGGATGTGGGCCTACAAAACTATTTATGTTTTCAAAGATAACAGTTGACTAGGTGATTAAGGAATTACTGAATTTAAATACCTCAAAGGCCATTGGCCAGATAGTATTCCATCCAGATTGTTAAAGTATGCTAGCCCAGTTATAGCTCACCCCTTGGCATGTATATTTAATTTGTCACTGAGTACAGCAGAGTGTCCCTTGGCATGGAAACATTCAAGGGTAATACCTATCTTCAAGGGTGGTAACAAGACTGAGATGAGTAACTATTGTCCAGTCTCACTCTTGTCCCAGACATCTAAAACATTTGAAAAATTAGTGGAGGTCTAATTTAGGGAATATCTAGACTCCCAAGGTTTAATAAATGACATGCAGTTGGGATTTTGAAAGTGCCACAGTACCACCTCAGCTCTTGTTAAAGTGGTGGGGGATGTACAGGTGGCCCTAGACAGGAGGACACAGGTGGGTGCTATATTTGTAGACCTATCCAGGGCTTTTGATTCCTTGGACCACGTTGTCCTCATGTCCAGGGCAGCATCACTTGGGATAGTGGGACTGGGGCAGAGGCGGTTGGCATCATATCTGACAGGTAGGAGTCAGATGGTATCAGTGGGTAACTGGGTCTCTGGTTTTCTGCCTATTGGATTGGGGGTCCCCCAGGGTTCCATCTTGGGACCACTTTTGTTCAACATGCATGTAAATGGCCTGCGCTTTTCAGATTCAATGGTGTTGTTTCATCTTTATGCAGATGACACCATTGTCTATACATTAGATAACACCTTAGAAACTATACAAATGAAGCTTCAGAAAACATTTAACAAATTACAGGTTTTCTTGGTAGACAGTAAATTAGTATTGAATGCAAAAAAAACCCCACAATCTATGATGTTTCATTGAACGAGTGACAGGCAGGACAATCTGGCCCTGGGGATGGTTGCCCTTGGGGATCCCCGATCCAGCAGGTGCAGTCCTATAAATACCTGGGTTTGTGGGTGGACGATTCTTTAAGCTGGGCACCCATATTAATAATTTGGTCAAGAATGTGAGTAAAAGACTGGGAGCCCTTTATAGGGCAAAATGCCTTAGGAGTATGGAAGTGAGAAGAAGGGTGGTGAACTTAATGATTATTCGTATGTTTGATTATGGAGATATTCTCTACTCCAGTGGAAAAAACAGGGATCTCTAAAGATTAGAGGCTTGTCGTGGTTGTCTTTCTAGATTCATACTGGGGGCTTCTCAGCATACCCACAAGTGCTACTTATACAACCAGTTGAGATCGCAGAAATTAAATGAGAGTAGTCAGGAACATCTGTTAGCTTTTATATGTGAGGGTCTGGTGGGCAGATTTCCTGAGTACATTTTGGATAACCTGATTTACAGAACTAAACTGGATTCATTAAGAATGGTTAAAGTGCCAGACTTGGAAATACCTAGATGTAACCTAGAGATCGGCTGCTGGTCCATGTATTATAGGGGGATACTAGGTTGAAACAGGATACCTGCACAATTGCGAAGGGGAAACATGAACAAATCCTGGATAGGGATAAAATCTTGGCTTGGGAAAGAGGTGTATCTAAGGCAGTGTTATGCACCTTTATAACTTTTATTTGTTTATTTTTTTTTTATTTAACAAGTCTAGGATTACAAATACCTTTGAGCCTTGAGTCAGAGAAATACAAATTATGAGGAACATCAAGACAGGCATTACAACAATGTGGACATTGCAAACAGAGTACAGATTAATACAGTTCAAGGGTAGCATTTTAATAAGGCAGCCAGCGGCATTTGTCAGAGAAAACAGACAACAGATAAGAAGTGCCAGGGTCATAGGAAGAGGGAAGAGGGTGGGGGAGAAGGAATGTAGGAAGGGTGGCAAGAGGGTGAAAAGTGCAGCATTGGGTATACCAAGATGTGAGGGTAGAATCCAGTGGGAGACAACTAGAGCAGAAAGGGAAGTGGAGAAACAAGGTTAAGTTGGGCAGTCACAGGAGCTGTTGGTAGTGAGATAGTCCCGGAGCCTAGTTTTAAACATTCCAATAGATGGGGCAGAGGAGATGGTTGGGCTGAGGCCATTGAACCAGAGTGGCGCTCGATAATCAAAAGAGCATTGTCCCTGTGAAGTGTGACAGTGGGGGACTTTCAGTAGCTGTAGCGTGGATTTCCTAAGGCACCATTTGTTAATTTGGTGTTGTAACAGAGTTGAGACCCCAGAAGGTGCAAGGCCAAGGTAGATTTTTTTTCACCATGGAGCAGGTGAGAAACTTTATGCGATTTGATAGTTGGAGCCAGCTGGTCTGAGTGTACAGGTCACATGTATGGGTGAGACGGTGAGCACCAGTGATGAGCCGACATGCTTTATTTAAGGTAGTTGAGAGGCATCTAAGGGTTGTGGTTGTGGCCGAGCCATAAATGATGAGACCATAGTCTATTACAGAGATCACAGAGCTCAGGACTGCAACCTTCAAAGCTTCTGGCATGAGGTGTGGTCTGTGTTTGCGGAGGAGACCAAGCTGTGTATTAGCAGCTCTAGCTACATTATCTACATGAAGTCCATAGGAGAGATTAGGGTCAAGCTGTATCCCTAAGTATTTGAAGGACCCCACCTGATCTAGAGTGTTCCCCTGGGTGGTGGAGATAGCCAAGTGGTGTAGCTTGTGTGGGTTATGAGAGCTGCAGAAGAGCATAGATTTGGTTTTCTTGTCATTGAGGACCAGTTTATGATTAAGAAACCATGTCTCTACAGAACTGAAACCAAGTTGAAGGTTATGTTGAAGAGTTGCAGGATCTTTGTGGGTGGAGAATACAACAGCATGGTCGGCATATAGTATGATCTGCTCAGAGCAGTGGCAAGGGAGAGAGTTTAAGAAAAGGCTAAAAAGGAGGGGTCCCAGTATGGATCCCTGTGGGACACCCGAGCGAACAGGCAGGGTGTTAGAAAAAGCGTCCGCAATTTTTACTCTCTGTAACCGGTTTTCTAAGTAGCTTTTAAACCAGAGAGAAGAGTCAGGTGATAGCCCGGCATTCAGTAGTTGGTGTATTAATAGTCCATGGTGTACTGTATCGAAAGCCTTGGAAGGTAGTGACCCCTGTGAGAAGGCCGTTGTCAAGGGATTTGTGCAAAGCTCCAGTGAACTCAAAAGGGCTGTGGTGGTGCTGTGATCTTTCCGGGCCGTGTTGTTGTGGACAAGGTATATTGTATTTATCCAAGTGGTCGGTAAGTTGATCAGCCACGATGCGCTCAAGTGCCTTAGAGAGTGGGGGCAGTATGGAGATAGGGCGATAATTTGAGTGAATCGTCTTGTCCCCACTTTTATGGATGGGTGTCACGGTGGCTGTTTTCCATAGGTCCGGGAATTTTCCACAGCTGAGAGAGAGGTTTGGGATTTTTGTTAATGGATGAATTACCTCATCGAGGGTGAGCAACAGAAGCTTAAGGTCCAGGGTGTCGCTACTAGATCTAGATTTAGAGATAGCTGCAGTAATATAGCGGTGAGCTTCATTCAGCCTTACCTTCCTGAAGTAGAAGAGGGGATGGTTAGACTGAGGGGCTGAGGTATTTGGGGAGTAGGCCCTGTTTTCGAAAAAGTCATGGGGTAGAAACAGCACTAAGGTCTGAAAAAGCCGTGTTAAAGATGTTTGTGATCACCTTGGGGTCAAGGGTTGAGGATCCATCAACCATTAACATGGCGGAGGGTTTTGGCTGCTTCCTGTGACATCCTTGATATTGTCCCAGAAAGCATGACCATTTCCCGTGTATTGGTGAGGCGTCTTTGTAATAGGTGGTTTCATTAGCCGTATGGCTTTTGTGCAAGCATTTCGTGCTTGTTTGTAATTTTGGATGTCAGTTGTTTGCCAGTGGCCTGGCAACTGCCAAGGTGATCCATTAGTTTCAGCTGTGAGAGAAGAGCCGCAGTGACCCATGGGTTAGAGAGAGATTTTGTTTTGCGCCATTTTGGCAGGGGCAAAGAGGTGGCAGGCTTTGTTGAAAATTGAGATGAAGTGATCAAGAGCCAAGTTAACATCTGTTGCTTCATAGATGGGTAGCCAGTCTTGTAGAAGCAGGTGTTGTTTGAGATGTGGAAGTTTTGCATGAGGAAGGACTCTGCTAGCGATAATTTTGGGAGGGGCTTAAGGAATTTGTTAGACCATGACACACATGACTGGGAGTGGTCACTGGTGAGTCTGGAGAATGGTCGTGCAGAAATCTTGTGGGGTGAGTGGTAAGGACCCAATCCAAGAGGTACTGGTACCAGTCTTGTAGTTAACCTAGTAGGGAGTTTACCATTTGCGTGAGGTGAGCAGCTGAGATGGAGTCTTTATAGGCACTGGCACGCGATGCTAACCAGTTTATGTTGAAATCCCCTAGTAGAATAAGTTCAGCTTTGGGAGGATGTGAGTTGATAAAGTTTAGGACGTTGTTGAATCCATGTTTAGGGTCCCTGGGTGGGATGTATATGGAGACAATAGTCAGAGCTTTATGGTTGGGACCTAGGATGATTTTTATTGGCAGAATCTGGGCTGAGGCAGAAAGTGATGGAGTTGCTACAGGGTGCCAAGACAGGGAGTCTTTGATATAGATTGCACAACCACCGCATTTTTTGGATATCTGGTCCAGCCTGTGAACATTGTAGCCCTGTATTGTTACTGCTGAGTCAGGAACTTTAGGTGTCAGCCAAGTTTCCACCACTGCAAGGATGTCAGGGTTGTGTTGGCATATGAAGGCTTGGAGTGCATCCAGCTTTGGTAGTAGGCTGCAGATATTAATGGTTGCAAGGATAAGGGCACCTGGAGTTTGTGTGTGGCCTGAGCTTCTAGGGCCAGGATTGGGATGGACACTGCCTGAGATGAGAAGGAGGAGGAGTAGGAGTTTTAAGGAGCAGAGTCGCAGCTCTTTGAGAGATAGTTTTGATTGTTGTTTCCTGGAGTAGAAGTTGCAAGGTTCCAGGCGGTGTCCCATATGGATTACAGGTGGTACAGTGTAGAGGGTGGCCACACTTGTTGAGAGTAGTGGTCGGGTTAAGTAACCAGGAATATCAAGAGGTGCACCAAGCACAAGTCTCGAGTGGAAGTGGAGAGTTCCCTTGGAGTAGCAGTGGAAACCAGAGTAGAGGGTGGGGGTGGGGGTGGCTAGGACTGGGGAGAGAGAAGAGGGGGGCCAGGGCAAGGAGGGGAGGAGGAGAGGCGAGAGAAAGGCAGAGAGAGCCCACATGGCTTACGTACTAGATAAAGAGATAGAAATATAGCCCTCTAGTGGTGAGAGGATATAATCTGCTAATGGAAAAGTAAAAAAAAAAAAAGATAACTAACAATCATTAGGCAGGAGGACAGGACAAAGGATAGAGGGAAAATGTATCAGCTTGGCTGGAACCGAAGATGTGCACATTATTGAATAATGTTGTTTGTCTTTTAGATAATATTGAACTGTAACCTATAGTAAAAGATAAGCGAGAACTCACTGATACATACTTTACCATTACTTTAAGGTTTTATTTGATTGAGTTAAGAATATGTATGGAACATTTTTTGTCTTAAAACTTTGTTTACTATGTTATGGACCTCATTGAAAATGAGTTTTACTCAATCGAGTTAATCCCTATTCATATGAAATTTATATGAAAAAAAATATTTTACTACTGCTACCACTACACATACGAGGGGCATGGGCAGGTGCCACAAATAAGTAGGAGGAAACTACACACAGGAGCAGGAACAGGAATCTGCAGACAAAAGAAGGCAAAAGCCCATCACAAGTGTCTGCCACTTCTCAACGATGATAACATGGAGTGGACTGTAAAGACCCGAAGAAAGGCCTTCAGAGTGAAAGTCATTTAAGAGTACAGGTGAATAGGGAAGAGGATGTTATTCCAAAGGACTATGACTATGACTAGGAGTCTGTGAAGGAAAAGGAGGCTTGCCTAGCAGTGGTTTTGAAAAAGAGGAGTGCAGAGGAATGGCAGTCAGAGTTCCCTATTAAGTAGGACAGGGGGCAAGAGAGAAGGTAGGAAAGGTAGCAGGGGAGGTTGGAGAGCCAGAATTTAGAAATGAGGATGGAGGAATCGAGGAGACATCTGCCTTTAAGGGAGGGAAGGAAGAGATCACAGTATGGTGAACAGCAAGTATGGGGTGGACAGTTAAGAGCAAAGTGAAGAAAGGAGCTATAGATGGGAACCCGTCAGCCAAGGGTGGACTTGTGGGCAGCTCTATAGACCACATCCCTATAGTGAAACATCTGAAGGATCATATGGATAACAATCAGGGTGAACAGAGAGGTGGGTACACTTTATTTATATACTGTTCCCCTAGTTTGGAGATGAGTTTCAAGTGGATGGCATCAATATTTACAGCTTGTCTAGAGAAGTTAAGTGTCTGATCCAGCCTCATGCCAATGTATAGTATTTGAATGAGGCGAATCCTGCTAGCGGTGAGTCATGCAGTCTTGAAAGCAGGGGATTTGAGGGTCCTGGCAAGTTGCTGCCTGCTACCAAATGCCATGGAAACAATTTTTTCAGTATTCAGGGTGAGTTGGTTTGTAAAGAACCTGTGTTGGATGCTATCATTCACACTGAAAATCCATGTCCACATGCACGCGCACACACACACAGAGTACATACTTACTACTATATTTAAATGTGATTGTTTGAACTTGTAGTCCCACTCCCTGACAAATGGTTACGCTTAGACATGCAGTGATGGGATTCCCTTATGCTGCAGTTTTAAATAAACCAAGAATAGCACTTTACATTTTGTTGTTTTAATTGACTGGCTACTGTACATTTACTATTGTTCCTGCTCTGAGGTCTCTTTGAACCAGTACTAACTGTGTTACTGTGAGTGTGAGTGTGAAGGCTCCTGTGTGTTCAGGCTCTAACAGTGGTTTCCTAGGTGACACGATAGGTGCATCCTTCAGTCAACATACAGTATTTCATCTCTTGGGCTGCCAACTCTGCCAACACTGCCTGGAACCTTCAACAACTGAGACAGTGGTCACATTCACAAAGCATCCTGTGGCTTACCACCTTACCACCCAATCTGCATTCTCTCCACACATCACCGAAATGTCTCCCCAGCATTTTATATGGATTTAGGTCTGAAATGTATATACTGTATGCACAACACATATAGGTTAGAATTACAGGAACATACTCACAAGAAAGATTGGCTCACAGTCCCAGGCAGCATAAAGGAAATACTCCAGTTGTGCTGCAGGATGAAAACATTTATTTAGTACACAAGCAGATAGTTATGATATTCACCCCCACAGCAGCCAAACATTTTGGCACTACCTGTGCGTTGTCAAGACTAACGTCACCATGAAAATCCCATATATTTATAAGGGTCTTTTCAAGAGATATCACCCTAAAGCTATAAATAGCAATGAAATAATGAAGACACGTTCAATTACAAAAGGTGACAAAATTATCAGTAAATATTGTACGGAAATTCTGAAATACATTGCATAAAGCTAATTCATGTATGTTCATTAATGGCACCCAAATACAATAATAAAAACACATAACATTAACAATTGCTGGCAAAATATTTAAAGGACTCAAAATGAATGATAAGTAGCATGAGCTGCCTGGCAATGGAACAGAATAAATGGAAAATTAAAAGTACAGGAAATCAAGATACAAGAGGAGAAAAAATATAAGACAGGTGGAATGATAATCAAAGCGGGGGGCAGGGAAAACATGGAAAGAAAAAATACGTATAAAGGGGCACAAAAATAAAGACAGCAAACAGTACATGATAAATTAACCAAGTGCCCTAATGACAATAAACAACACATCCAATAATGTCAGTAACAATAAATTATGTGATATAATAACAAATCACATGTACCCTCTATGCTACATAAATAATTGATTGAATAAGTAAACACTGTTAAAAACTTGTGTAAGATGAAGTGCTGCTGTTATGGGGTTATATTTTTCAACCACAAAAGCCTCTGGCTCAACATAATATTATACTTAGTTTGTACATAAATAATCTTGAACTTATTATCATAAATATATATACATACGAACCTAAACAATAACAATCAACAATGTCATATAATGGTAGAAAATCACAGATCAACCTACAGAAAAATTGTTTGCTGATGTAATATCAGCCTAAAAATGAAGACAGCCGAAAACAATCAGTTAATCCTGATGGCTGTCCAGCATTTAACTTGCGCTGCCAAAATTATTCTCTCATAAGAAATCTCTTACTGTGATCAACCCTCCCTTCCCGCTCATTCTCAATAACTTTTTCGATGATCTGAAAGCAACGTTTTTGTTTTTATGACTATTTTTTGCGTGTTGTGCTAATATACTAATATCATTTCTACTGATGCTATTAACCTGTTCAACAATGCGATCTCTAAACCTTTGCTTGCCTTTTTCCACATAAAATGCTGGGCAGGCATTACATGTTGCTGAGTATATTACACTTTCAGTGTTGCATGTTGCAAAATCTCTGATGTTATACTTGTGTCCTGTCACCACACCTACAATCCAACCCCCCGTTCTATATGTTTACACTAGTTGCATTTACCACGCTTTAAAGTGCCACTTGGCAAACGCTTATTTTTGGACATCTGAACATTTTCCTTCCAGTATGAACAATGTACTAGTAGGCCCCTCATATTGTCACCTGTTCTGTATGTAATCTTGAGAGTATTTTTAGCTACTTCATTAAACTTTTTGCCTGACCCTAAAAATGTGCCAGTTCTTTTGTAAGACTGACGATACACAGTAGGCTTGTGGTGAGAATGTAGTAATGAAGTTTGGGTTACTACTTTATCATCCTATCCTGTCAAGTTACCAACTCATTTTTGCCATAGCAATTAACGGCGCCACAACAAGGGCAACAGTGAAAGGGGTGATCTTGATTTTAGATCGCCCCTCACTCATGTGGTCCTTTGCCCCTGCACAATTTCTACCCCCTGTGGGGCATGGCTGTCCCAGAGGAGGTTATATTTAGCGGGGGGGTGCGGGTAGTGAAGATCCCACAAAAGTGACCTATTTTCCGGGAAGGCGCTTTTGCGCTGTAACTTCCGGGATACAAAATGCATGGTGCTGTAATGCCAAGTGACATTTTGCTGGTGCTGTAATCGGCGTCGGCAAAATGTATGTCGCTGCAGCATTGGTGAACCCTATATGGTGATATAGTCTCTAATCTTACTCTGGGAGTCAATAAGGACTCTGTACTGAGAGTGTCCACCTGGTTTCTTTGCTTCTTGTACCGTTTGTTCATTGTATCCTTTGGCTACAAAACGATCTTTCAGATCCTCAACATGTATCCTGTAATCACCATTATCGCTGCAGTTGTGTTTTACATGTATAAACTTCCCTGTCAGTATATTTATTGTCACATGAGGTGGGTGACAGCTTGTATGATGCACAGTAAAGGCAAATTTCTGTCCATCACCTTTCTGAACAGAATAGTACTCAGGTCCCCATTAGTCTCCTTTCTAATAGTCAAATCAAGGGAATTTACTATTTGTAAATCATAGCTAGCCGTAAACTTCAGATTATTATTTGAATATTAAAGATGTTCTACAGATCTTTTAAGTTCATCCACAGACCCTTTCCAGATAAAAGGACAAGTCATCTATGAATTGCTTGTGCACATCAGTATGTTCTAGAAAAAGGGTTAGCATCTGAGAATACAAAAACGTTTTCCCATTCTGCTAAGTACTAATATGCATAATTGGGAGCTGGCGCTACCCCATAATTATTCCTTTACTTTGCATATACATGCAGTCCCCAAATAAAAAGCAATTACATTTCAAAACATAACCTCTACTGTAAGTGTTATAAGAAGTTCAGTAAGCTCAGAGGAATATTCAGTGTTCCAGAACCTGCACTCTTTAATTGCTTCTATCCCCTCATCATGGGGTACGTTGGTGTACAACAACTGGATATCCATAGAGATACGATACCAGTCAGGTTGTACACCAGCCTCCCCAAGATGCTGAGAATATCTCTCGTGCCTCTCAGATACTGTATGAGTGGGCAATACAGGCAAGACTGTTAATGTGAAAATCAACTGAGCTAAAGGCTCTGTGAGTGAACCTGTGCTAGTAACAACTGGCCACGTAGGGGGCTCCCGCAAATATTTGTGGAGCTTGAGAAGGCCATATATGGCCACTCGTACTGGATTTTCAACCCTTAGTCATGTGCATCTTTAGAAATAGTACCACTCAAGAAGCCTCACACAATGTGACATCAGTCTTTTCTTTAAATTTAGCTGTTGGATTTCACTCAAGAAGACAATTAAAATTCATGTCAGATAATTGTTTTAACATCTCCTTCTCATATTGATCTGTATCCCACGCAACAATAGACCCCCTCCCCGTCCAAAGGTTTAATAACATAGTATTTGTTTTCAAGTTTTCAATGGCCTGTGTTTCTTTTAATGTACAACTGGAATAATGAGACCTTTCAGAATGTTTATATAATTTTTCCAGATCCTGAAGAGATACTTTTTCAAATATTGTCGCAGCAGTGTTAGGTGGGGGGATAAAAGAAGATTTATTTTTAAAGATATCATATTACTTCTCTTCCATTTGTGTTGATGTTAAGTCCATTGATGGTTTCATACCAGGCAACTGACTGCCGGTTAACTCCAGAGTATCATTTAACTCTTGTCATAGAATATTGTTTCTATGAAAGAAAGCGTTTAAATGCAATTTGCGTGTAAATTTGTATAAATCTGCAACAGTTTCAAATGGATCCAATTTATACATAGGAATGAATGACAGACCTTTCTATAACAGTTTATGTTCTATGTCCTTCAGCTCTTTTCCAAAGATGGTAACAACAATTGGGTCATTTAATATTTGCTCCCCTTCTTGATATTTGGTCAAGTGTCCTGTTGCATTTGCCCCTCTACTGAAAACCTCTTCTGTGGTTTTGTCTGTCTCCCTCTCCCTTTCCCCCATCCCCCTCCTTGTTCTGCTTCCTTATAGAAATGGTATATGCTGGGTCTCTGTCTCAAGTTGCGTTGTGGCAAGGGGATTGGTTGGGCAATCAAGTTGCGTTGTAGCAAGGGGATCGGTTGGGGAGTGTTGTGTGTTATAGTCTGTAATGCTTGTTGATTCGGAGGTAAATCCTCCATGCTGGAATTTAAAAAAGGATGGCTGTGACTACTGTTCTCAGAATCTGATCTGCTCATGTAGGTATCTCTTTGAGGGGGTAGAGAAACATTAGTAGAATGCTGTTTCTTCAGTATTGATTTTCCTGGCTTTCCCTTGCTGCTCATATCAAATATTCTGTCTTCATAGTAGTACCTCCTATTACACTCAGATTTCTATCTTAAATACACTTTATTTTTTCATCGGAATTCTTAATTGTGGTATCCAACTGTTTAAAATCAGCACATTCAGCATAACTTGCAGACTTTTTAACTTGGGATTCTTTTTCACTTAGTTCTTGTTTTACTTCTATTTCAATTTTGTCATAATCTTTTAAAATATATAAGTCTAGCTGAAGACTCAAGAAGGACAGTAAATTTTTTATCAGCCTTAAATCCCTGGGGATTCTGTTAACTCTCAGATATGCTGTTTGGGATATTCTTTGCTACAGAGCCACTTAGCCTTCAATGCTATTCTCTCCAATTGGACAAAAGCTGTTCTAATATATAATGGCATTTCTTCTACATAGTTTGTAGTCACAGTGGACATATGGTTGCTACCATGTCCGACAGTGCTCAGCAACGGGTTCTCTTGACCCTCTTTGAAAAATAAGGATTCAACTAAGGAACTGGTGGTACTGGTAGTTCTAATAGTAGGGGAGTGTCTTTGCTGTAAGTTGCACCAAATAGCTCTGGCATAGACATTCTGTGCCAACAAGCAGACTGGCTGGCTGAGCACACCAAACAAAAATCAGCAGAGTCTCTCTTACAGGCAGCTAAAGCACAGAACACTGGAGCCCAAAAGCAGCAAAGAAGTTTTGGAACATACTCACAGGAAAACTTGACTCACAGTTCCAGGCAGCATAAATGAAACACTCTGGTTATTTTGCAGGATGAAAGTATTTATTCAGTACATAGAAACATAGATATTGATGGCAGGTAAGGACCACTTGGCCCACCCAGTCTGCCCATTTTCCCTACCTACAGTAACACCGCAAACCCTACTTGATCTCCGGCTTCACACACCCCCCCCACCTCTAAGGTTTTGAATACACCAGCAGATAGTTGTGAGGCTCCCCCCACAGCAGTCGAACGTTTTTGTGCTTCCCACTCTTTGTCAAGATTAATGTCACCATGAAATCCCAATATATTTAAGGGGTCCTTTAAGGAGACCTCACTGTAAAGCTATGGCTAATAGTGAAAAACTGAAGACTCATTTAACTATAAAAGTTGATGAAACCACCAGTAAATATTACACAAAACTTCCTGAATAAATACATTATATAAAGCTAATGAATGTGTGTTGATAAATAGCACCCAGATACAATTAAAAAAACATATAACATTAATTATTGTAGGTAAAACATTTACAGGACTAGAAATTAATGATAAATAGCATGAACTGCCAGGCAATTGAACAGAATAAATAGAAAATAAAAAGTACAGAAAATCAGAAGGCATGGGGAGAATAAAGTCTAAGAAGACAGGTGGAAGGGTAAGCAAGGGGGCAGGGGAAATAAGGACAGAAGAAACAGGTGTAAAGTGGCACAACATTTAAGAATGCAGGTAGCATACATGATAAAACAACCAAGTGCCTTAATGACAATTAACAGTACATACAATAATGTCAGTAACAACACATAATAAGTAAATAATGTGATATACTGTAACAATAATCTCTACCTTCTATGTATGTACAGTATATATATGTTAGAATTACTGCGGGTTTGACAACTAAGATGTTGACTGTCATCACAGTGACACATTTATGTCGACCACAACTTGCGGTTGACATAAGTCCAACTGGAGACCCCAGCTGTTTTTTCATCCGGGGGCTTTGCCGTCACGAACCCTCCATGTGGTGGGCTCTGCCCCCCAACCCCAATCTCTAGGATTCTAACTCTGAGTTGGAGTTGGATTGGGGAGGGGGTGCAGGACTGGGAGACTATTTCAGTGAAAATGTCAATGTTGTCAACATCGACGTTTTTGCTGCAATAGTGTCGCCATACAGGGGGCATACCCTGTTGGGCATCTTCTGTTCGGTGCCGTAGGAAAGCATTTTGGTGAACTGGGCAAGAGACTAATTTTGCATCCCCCCCAAACAAAGCGCCGATGGTCTGGGGGCCGCAAGCCCCCAGAAGCTCTGAGAGGTTTACATGCTCTGTGGTGAGATTTGGGGCTTTTGTTGAAGAAATAAAACATACTTTTGTTACATGTTCCCCACCCCTCACTTCAGGGAATATTTTGGGCAGCACACCCCAATCTTGCCCTTGGTTAAGCTCTCCCAGTCAGTCCCTAGTGTCCAGTGATACTCCCTTTACCATGCCCCAATTCAAATTCAAGTAGTCCCTGGCATCTAGCTGTAACTCTCCCCCCACCCCCAACCCTGCCTCAGTGAAGTCAAGCAGTTCCTGGTGTCTGTGTTACCCTCCCTCTCCTCCGCCCCACAGGTCATGCTATTCCTGGTGTCCACATGTATTTTACCACCCCTTCACCTTACCCCAGAAGATGCCCCCCTACCTGGCATCTGATTCTAGTGCCCCCCCCCAAAAAAAAACAGCTGGTAAAATCTTTCCTATCTTCTTCTTGGATGACACTGCACTGCTTGCTATCATCATCATGTGGAGAAACTTTCTTATAAATAATTAAATGTTGTATAGGAATGGAAATACACACAATGAGCATGTCCTTCATATTTTAAATAAAAATTTGCAATGTTTTGTTTTTCAGATGGTGACAGGTGGCTGAATGAGCTTTGGCTCAGAGCCATTGGAGGAGAGTGGTCATGGTGTCTGGGCTGGCTACAGTATGATCTTGTCACCTTCCCGCATCACAGTCCACCCCCACACACCCAGAGGCAGCAGCAGTGTGAGCCCGGGCCTGTCTCTATCTAGCTAGCTCTTTTTATATATATATATATATATATATATATATTTATATTATTCATATGTGAGCTGAGCGGCAGGCTGAGCCTGAACCTGTGAGGAGGGTGACTGGGTGAGCGAGCGCCCTGAGAACAGTGACTCGGGAGGCGGGAATCATTCAAATGAATGAATCGGGACTCGCATTGCGGATCACTGGAGGTCCCAGCACAGCCTGCAGGGATGGAGTGGGCCACAGCACCGGGGAGTTACTCAGGGTGGGATGCCAGGCAAGTGATAATGACGAGCTGATGAGGGGATGCATTGCTACCTGCCACTGCCATCCAGCCCAGACCCAGTCAGACAGAGTAAATAGTCGGAGTTCAACAGTCACATGACGAAAATTTGGCAGCCTCTTGAAAAATTGGATTACTGTCTGGGGTAGGGGACCAGATTAAAGCAATCAAATTTAATTTTAATTTGTTCCAATCTGTCGACGGGACGGACTTGTCGATTCGACACCCCCATCCCATCACAAAGATGAACTAAGGAGGTAAGAGGACATCAGGAATTGTCAGAATCGATCAAGCAATCACACAATAAAAAAAAAAATTCCCCATGCCCCCCTCCACAGTGAGTCATTATCAGTCTACCCTCTGAGTGTGCTACTGTCACTTAATCATTTTAATCAATTTTTTTCATCAGTATGAAGATGAGTGTTGTTTAGTTGCTGCCTTGCAAAATAATGCCTTTTTATTTATTTGCTTAATTGTTTTTATGTTTGCTTACTCTCTATCTAGCCTTTCTCCTCCAAGTTCCTCCTCACTCTATCTATCCTCCAGGCTCCTCCGCTCAGCTGCCCAGCTAAGTATTTAATTCCACTTCAGTTGTTTATTTTTCCTCTCTGTCTCTCTACTACTCTGTCTGTCACCTGCACTCCACAACCCACGCACTCAGCGTGACCATGTGACCACCCCCTTGTTGGTCCTTACACAGTAATACGCCCCTGCTGGTCAGAAATAAATATAGTAAAAAAAATAATAAACTTAAAGCTACAGCACAGCTGCTGTGTAAGTGAATCAGCCAGGGGAGCAAGAGCTTGATTTGAAAAATGCGCCCGGGGCTGGTGCACCACCTGCCCCACCCTTCCTATGGTACTGCTTCTTTTAGCATCTTTGGGAATACAGTACTGTATAAAAACCCAGATCCACCTACGCAAGTGTTGTAGTCACCATTTCCTAACAGCTAAATATGTTATTACATGTGGCTTTCAAATTAACATAATCAAATATGGAACTGTACAAGAGAACAAGCCGGGTATAACCGCACCTGGGAGTTACAGTGCCACTGTCAAAATTGTAAAACGTGTATAAGTTGCAAAGTAATGCACCTGGTAAACAAACACCCATAGGAAGAGTACACAAGGGGGGTGAGGTACTGGCAACAACAAAAATGGAAAGGGACCTGGGGGTAGTCATATCAGATGACCTAAAGGTGGGCCAACAATGTGAGAAGGCAGTAAGGAGGGCTGGGGGGATACTGGGATGCATAGGGAGAGGCATCACCAGTAGAAAACAGGAAGTTGTTGGCCCTCTGTATAGACAGTTGGTAAGACCACATCTGGAGTACTGTGTACAGTTCTGGAGACCCCATCTCTGCAAAGACATAGACAAGGTGGAGGCTGTCCAGAGGGGGGCAACCAAAATGATGCAGGGTTTGTATTAGAAGACATATGAAGAAAGAGTAAAGGAACCAAAGATGTATAGCCACGAGGAAAGGAGGGAGAGGGGGACCTGATAGAAACTTTCAAATACCTCAAGGGAATCAACAAAGTCCAAGAGGGTAGCATCTTTCAGAAAAAGAGATGTGCAACAACAAGGGGGCACAATTTGAAGATAGAAGGGGAGACGGCTCAGAGGTAATGTGTGGAAGTATTTCTTCACAGAGAAGGTTGTGAATACATGGAACAGCCTTTCTGAGGAGGTTGTGGAATCAAGAACAGTGGGGGAGTTCAAGAATGCATGGGACAGACATAAGGCAGTCCTAGTGGGGGGTAGGAGGAAGTAGGCTGTTGGTTAACTAGGATCTGCAGCTTATCTGTTAGGTAGGGAAATGGGCAGACTAGGTGGACCAAGCGGTCCTTATCTGCCATCAAATTCTATGTTTCTGTGTTTTTTAAGGTGGAAGACCGGCACCTGTATGAAGGCTGGAGTTTGTTAAACTTTTTAATGCTCCAAATGATACACTGGACTTGCAGTTTCAATATTCCAAAGCAGTGTATAAGTTTATTTGAAGTGCCAACGCAGTGCTAAAGCTTAGATAAAACTCATGTGCTGTAAAAGTCCAGATAACAAGTAGAACATCAACGGGCATTCACTGCATGGTGAACAACTCAGGTAGCTCACGAGAATGGAACCCCACCCTCACTACATCATCCTGATGCATTTCACACGTACTGTGCTTTCTCAAAGATTAACGTAAGCTACTGGGTGTCTCCCTTAAGTATAGACCTCTTAAAGACACAGTATAAGACAGCAAAGGGCCACCACGACGAGGTGTGGGTTATCGAGTGTGTTATTGGCGCTTATAAAAATGGGCCCCCACAAGGAAAATTTTAAAATATAAAAGAAAAAGTTGTGAAAGTGAAAAGATGAGGGAAAGAGTTTTTGAGTTAGAAAGATAAAGTAGTCCCTCTATGTACTGTTAGCTTGTTGAGTAGTAGATCTCACCCCCATCACATTCTGGCCAGATTAAGTTGCTATTTCACCTCCTCTCCACCCCCAAAAATGACAGACACACACGCATACTGTATGTTTCTTTTGTTGTGTGCAGAGGTTTTTTAATAATTTACTTGGGCAGCAAGATTCACTTAGACCAAATGTCAGCGATCTGTGCCCTATCCTGTGATGTTACTTGGTACTCCTTTCGTTCCCAACGTACATGTTTTGTGTGGCTATGTAGTCATTTGTTTCAAATTTCTGTTCTTAAGTGATTTTTTTGTGTTATTCAAAGTAAACGGCTGGCTGCAGTGGGAGCAAGCGTGTCCCTCAGCGGCCGCCGTACAGACAGTGCTTGCTTCCCAGTTGTGAACAGAGAGGAAGAAGTAGAGTAAATTAAGTAAAATAAGTGTTGGTGCAGTTGTTGAAAGTTATGTCGGGAGGCTTATATAACTTTCAGTGTAGGGGAGCGGATCTGTTTTTTTTTTCTTGAGGCTGTTACTGCAATGGTCGCTGTTTGTGAGCGGGATTTGAATGCCATGGGAATCTATTCAGTGGCTTGACTGCGGTGGACTACGTCAGCGAGCAAGCAAACAGAAGAACAGAACACAGGTCAGGATGTCGGCAATTAGTGGAAAAAAACCAAGGTGTGTGTTTGGGTTGGGGGGGGGTCGCAGCGGGATTTATGCCAAGGTGCTGGACATTTGCAGAAACTAGCGGGAGAGCTGTGGAGGATCAAGACAGCTTCCCGCTGCCGCTTCAGTCAGCGTTTCTGTTTACGCTTGGCAGAGGTCACTGATTTGCTGTTGTGATGGGGCATGTTGGTGGCCAGCAGTCCCGGTTGGCTACTATATCATCTGATAAGGACACGGCTCAGATGATGTAGTAGTCAATCAGAGACTTCAATTTTTTCAGCCCATTTTATAATTTGTGTTATAAGAGCATCAGCCCATTGGCGTTCTACTTATTATCTGGACTTCTACAGCACGTGAGTTTTTAATTAAGCTTTAGCACTGTGTTGGCACTTTAAATAAACTTATACACTGCTTTGTAATATTGAAACTGCAAGTCCAGTGTATCATTTGGAGCATTAGGAAGTTTAACAAACTCCAGCCTTCATACAGGTGCTGGTCTCCCACCTTAAATATGGAACTGTGCAGCTTTAAAATGATATTGTGTGTAACTTTCAAATTAACTTAATCAAATACTACTGTGTTATGCTGTCAAGTGAATTTAACCAGAAATGGTATTGTGAGAAGCTTGTAACTGGTGAGATAGATACCTTTATGAGAAGAAAAGGCATGACTCAGTCACTGCACCGGTTTTTTTCTATTTTATTCAAAAACTTTTACTGGCTATCTTGACTTTGACATTTTGTGGTCACTCCACTTACTCATTGGAAGTGGTCCTGAGGTAATTATAGAAATTCAGTTCATACAAGAATATTATTCTAGTTGAGGTTATATTCAGGCCTGACCTGAGTGATGTCAGACAGTGACACTCAGGATTTCAACTGAAGTGCCTGATAGGAGCATTCACCATACAGGAATCGCACATGGCAAACTAAACTGAACCTGTGTCTTATTCACAACTTCAAGCCTGAGAGTTAACTAAATACTGTAGAAAATAACAGAACTAAAATTATATTGTTCTGTGGATTAAACCTTAGTAATTACTTCAGGATCACCTCTCATGAGTAAATGGTGTTGCTAGGGAACAGCAACGTCAAGGTTGCCAATTAATGTTTTGGAATAAAATACACATATAAATGGTGCAGTGGTTGGGACACATCTTTTTTATCTTATAAGCTTCATGTCTGCAGACGTGGACTCTCCTGCCTCAGCGCTGGATTTATGTTCAAATAGGAATAATGAGAATCCTGCGGATCTCTGCTTGGAGATATATACTTTTCTCATAAAGGACTGTATATAATTTGTAACACTCCAGTGGGCCAGTGGATCTGGTGCTCTGCTGCCTGAAGGCCTGACTCGCGTATACTCTGGTGTAGTGGACCCTCCACCCACTTCTCTAGCTCTCAGAATTCCTGGTAGTCTAGTTATACCACCCCCATACCCTGAATTCTCTGCCAGTTAGAGACATTGTAAATTTTCCTTCACTGACAAAATTCCAGCAAAGCTGCAAAATTCACCTTCGTGAATAACTTCACAAATTGCCCACTTTGCCATTTTACATTGAGTTTTCCTGGGGAAATGGCACTTTTTTTCTGGTGAATTGGCACTTTTTTTCTGGTGAATTCAGGTGAAGTTAAAGCAGAGTTGTAACTTTGCCAGCGAATTTGCATGGCGTCTCCTGAAAGAGTGCCACTTAGCTTACCACAAACTTCCTGAAGTCAGCACTTTACACTTCATAAATGTGGCAAATAGCACAAACTATTTTGCAGTGCAGTTTGCCAGTTTTGCACATCTGTACTGCTAGTACTGTATCTCAAGGGAATCAACAAAGTCCAAGAGGGTAGAATCTTTCAAAAAAAGATGTGTGCCAGAACAAGGGGGCACAATTTGAAGAAAGAGGGGGGCGACTCAGAGGTAATTTAAGGAAGTATTTTTTCACAGAGAGGGTTGTGGATGCATGGAACAGCCTTCCGGAGGAGGTTGTGGAGTCAAAAACAGTGAGGGAATTCAAGCATGCATAGGACAGTCATAAGGCAATTCTAGGGGGTGGGGGTAGGAAGAAGTAGGCTGCTGGTTAACTAGGATCTGCCGCTTATCCATTAGGTAGGGAAATGGGCAGACTGGGTGGGCCAAGCGGTCCTTATCCACTGTCAAATTCTATGTTTCTGTCTTCTGGGAGTGTTCCCTTATTTCTCCTTCTCCCACCAGTCTTAAGTGCCTAGTAGTTGTACAGCTGCAGGAGGATGTGGCAAAGCTTGTGAGGACCGCTATGCATTCGTAAACATTGCATGGCAGCCCCACCTCCATTTCCACATTTGCCCACTGCCATTTGCAAGCAAGGAGGAAAGGGATGTGAATCCCCCCTTTGATCATAGCTCAGCAGGGTTGCAGAGTCACTTCTGGTGCTAAGCAGTTTCAGCAAACACTTACAGTAGCACCACCATTTGATACTGTAAATGGGGCACTGAAACTTTTACCAATCTGTGTAAATGTTCTATTTCAGTAGTAATGTACAGTATTGTAAGGTATTTAGCCAAACTAGGTTATTGTTAGAGAAGCATTTACTTCATTTACTCGACTGGCAAGGCTGCATGAATGTGAAGTTGTACTGAATTGTGTAACTGTCACATGATCCGGGTGGGATCATCAGCCTCTGCCTTTTTTTAGGATTTTTTTTTTGGTTTGTGAATTGTACTGGATTGACAGCACTGGAACCTGAACTCCTCTGCTTATCCACATGACAGGTACAGCTCAGGTGATCACAGTGCACAGTGTGCGTGCACATTTCTCCACACTGCCCTGCCAATGTGCCTCCTCCTTGGAGGGAGCACCACATAGCTGAGAAGGTATTTCAGACCCCATGCCCACTTAGTCCTCAGCCTCTCAGGTGAGACTGCCAACAAGGGTGCAAATTAGTACTAGTAACGACGTTACTGTTAGAGTAGAATTTACTGCATTTACTGACTGGCAAGGCTGCATGAATGTGAAGTTTTACTACTAACTATCACATGACATGGGTGGGATCAGCCTCTGCCTGTAGATCTGAATGAAGCTGGAGTCCCAAAGATGAGAAGAAATAGAGGAGGCAGTGTGTCAGTTCACTGCATTTACAGTACAGCATCTGTAGCTGCCATCTTGATGTGAGCAAGAACTGGCCATCCCATTGCAGTACACGAAGATCCTATCACCTGAAAAGGGCTCAGTGTACGGTAATACATTTATTTAGTGTTTGTTTACCACATACTGTAAGTGCAATGGAAAAAGTAATTGCCTATTTTCATGTACAGTCTGGAAGGTGACAGAATGTCACAAACATCAGGGAACAGACAGGTCATGATCACAAACCACAATCAGCAGTCAATGGGTAGAGACATAATACAAATTCCAAAAGGTACAGTCAACAGTATACATTAAGGCATAATAGCAATACCAGTCTAATCTAGTTCCTAAAAAAGAATAGGGGAAACCCTAAGAGACAAATTGGGAGGGGTTGGCTCTAGGACTGAGGTGCATGAGCCAAAAAAACAACAGTCAATTCATCAGCAGGAAAGGCTCACACTCAAAATCACAGCAAAAAATATTGCACCACATGAGATAAAAAGCTTGGCATCGTGCTAGCGTCATAGTGCATAGGCTGTGGGAGTATGCTAGCCAAACTTTTTATGGAATTCTTTGATGTGGTGTAATATTGTTTGCTGTGGTTTTGAGTGTGAGCTTTCCTGCTCATGAAATTCTAAGAGACCTAAGGTTTTGTCCATAGGTAGTAATAAGAAAACATCATTATTGCTTTTTCTGTGTTTATCAAGTGGAATTTGATGCATTAATATTGGGCCCTATGCACGAATGGTGTGGAGTGGCTATGAACACATATCTGGGGTGAGTAGTCACCACACACCAACTGCGCCACCCTGAGGAGGATGCATGAAGGTGGGGCCCACAGGAAATACACGCCCAGTCCCCTGGCCTCGCAATGAGCAATGAGCCAGGGGCAGGCAAGCGGCGGGCTGGCACTATGCACCATGCACTAGTGCACATAGTGCTGGCCATGTGAGTGCATGGGGGGTCGTGGGGTACACCAAGGAGACCCAGCCGTAAACCCTCTATATGGCCCACGCACACTCTGTAGGACTGGGTGAGCAGCCCACCAAAGCACCAGGGTCACAGGTCACAGCTGTCTGTCACCACCAACCCATTCACCCCCACACGGAGCAGTGTGCGGTGCACTCCCCCGAACACCCACACCCCTCACAGGGGCACCGGGCATGGCTGCTGCCCACCCACTCCAGCGGCAGTACATGCCAGCACCCCTCCCCACAACTGGAGGCTGTGTCCCTCCACCCCCTGTCGGCAGGCATGCCCCCCTCCCCTCCATCATAGGGCACCTCATTGGTGCTGATAGCGAGGGCTGATGGCATTGCACCCCTGCCACCAACCATGGCCATCGGCCCTCAGACATCCATGGGGTGTGCTGCGAATGCATGCCCCGCTGTACAAGGGATCCACTGGCAGACCCATGCTGGGCATCCAATTGGATGCCCGGCTGGGTCCGTGACTCCGCCCGCTCCCACTCTGCATGGACCTGTGCGCTGGGGGGTGCGGGGCCTTGGACAGGTGACCGGCATTTGTGAATGCTGGTACTGGTGCAGCTGTCCATGGGTGCACAGCTCTGCGGTTGGGGTATGCACATTTCGTGCATACCCTACACCCTGTCATGAATCAGGCCCAATGTGACAGAAATTGTAGTGAGAGAAAAAAATGAGATTTAACTGGAAATAGAACCCAGCCTGTTTATCTGCCTGTGTGAACCGAAATACTTGTGTGTAGTTTACAAGTTGGTCCTGTATGGTGTTACCATGTGGGTGTATGTGTGCACCTTCTGACGAATATTCAGCTAAGTATTTGTATTCTGGACCAAAATTATTTGGTAATTAGTCAGGCCAACTATAGGTAAAGTAAGGCTTTAAAAAGCCATTTGCATCCTCTCTGCTGGCCAGGGATAGTCCCTTAGCCACCATGACTGATGCAGTCCTCTCCCACAACTACCCCCTGGTTTGCCTGGCATCATCATCTATCTGGCATCTGTGGAGGGGCTGTGGGATAACAGATGGACCAGACACTGAACTTCAGGTTGCACACACAATCTCTGTGCGATGTTTGTTCAAATAACCTTCTGCAATGGCATATTTCTTCTTCAGTACATCAGTTTGCAGCAACAGACTATGAATGTCCTTTCTCTGCACTTAGCCAGCACCTACTGACACTGGTCTCTGATCCCATTCACTAGTTGAGCTGTAGTGACCGGCCCTATGCAAGCCTCATTTGCTTGCGTAGTGGGGGCTCAAAAATAAAAAAAATAAAATAAAACAAGCTATAAACAAAGAACCTCAGTGTAGAATCACTGAAAGAAGGGTTGCCGCAAAGGGCATTGACAACAAATCAAGTTTCAAAGAAATACAACATCATACATAGTTCCTTAATGCAGTGCATCATGAGATATATGCAAATCAAAATGCCATTTCTTAATTAAGTTTACAACAATTTACATGCATTTTAAATAGCACAACTAGCTCAATTTCTATAACAGTCACCTCATATTTTTTACCATTATCAAAACACCAAGTGCCATGGTATTTTAAACATTTACAGGTTTCATAAACATAAGGTATATACATTAAGGTATTTTATAACATAGTGCTATTACATACTAAATCCAACAACAGTTAACACAACCTGTTTTACATACACGTGGAGGTCACCACAATAACCTCCCTATATAAGAACCTGAGAGGGAAAAGGAAAATTAAAAAGGACACTGTAGCATAGTCAAGGGAGGGAGAAGAGGGTGCCCACAGGTGGCCAACAATATGGACTAGAAATAGTAAAGGATAGATTAGGCTTAGAAATAGAAGAACTGTTCCAACAGATTTAAGAAAAGGTCAGTCCTCAAGAGTGGCAGGAGTTCCTGGTCACAGCATCCTACCAGACCTATCCCCATGCCATTTATAGGCAAAAACAACTTATTATCAAGTGTGACCCCCTGACCCTGATCTATGATGGGAGAGAGGGGACAATATAGGCAAATTCCAGCCACTCAGTCGGGTCTCCCTTTCTACAGACAACACCATTTTCAAACCATGCCCCCTTCCTAACCCAACTAGGCCAAGACCCTTTTTGGCAAAAAACAATCACAGTAGTGTTCCAGCTTGTGCCACCAAGACATGATGCAGCAGGGCTGGCCAGGATACAGTGCAGTGCCTTGCAGTATTACTGCAGTATATCTTCAGAGTGCTGCAGTATGCTGCTGAGAATAGTGTAATTCAAGGCAGTTAAACCATTTCGTCATGCAGTATTTTGTAACAAGTCATTTATTGCAAGGCACTGCATTGCACTGTGGCTGGCACTGCTGTACCCAGCGGCATGGGGGAATGGTTTAATAATTATTTCGCCTGGCCACTCAATTAATCCCTCTTCTTAACACGGTGTAGGCTAATGACTGATAAGCAGAAAAGTCTCAGGTGCGGGGGCTGCAGTCTGTCCAGCCACTTGGCTGTTGGACCAGCCCATCACCTTTGGAAATTTTAAGTAAGACTACATTTAGGGGTTGTGTTTTTATATCCTTCAGATGTAGGACAGTTAAACCGAGATCCCATCTGCTCATTCTGATGGTTGCTCTGGTGGAAGCTCAAGATTCCAAGACACTTCTTGAAATGTGTCCAGGTCAAATTTCCCCCATTCAGTAAAATATCACCAGCCACTTAATCTGGTTCAGTTTCAGTTGGTTTGCATCTGTATCACACTGCTCCTCCACCCCACCCCCACCCCCTAGGACGAGGCTGAAAATAGGCACTATTGTGTAGCCCTTCTTTCCTGGTCAACCAAAACAAAGAAAAAAACAAAACTAAATATTCATTCTCGGCATACATCACCACAGTTGAAAATTGGGTCCAGTGTTTCTATTGTAGTTTGATAAATACACATTTCCATTTCCAAACTTAACAATATTTCCATGGGCTGGCTGGAATCACTTTTATTGTGGTTGACTTCAACAGGAAATAACTTACAGTCCACTATAGTTTCAGCAGTCAGTCTTTCTTTTTCACACAGTTCTTCTGCCACTCATTTATTCCACACTTTGAGGTGTGACATTACTTTTATCTGTACTGTGATGCCCTGCAGCTAGCATTCGCAAGGCAGGCCATCTTGAAATGCTGTCATTTGCTCAGAAAGGTGAGGTGTCATGAGAAATACTACACTGGGGAAAGAGTAACGTGCAATACTGAAAAACAAACAAAACACTTGGAGAAAGATTGGTCTTGGAGAGACAAGAACATCTGCTATTTTTAGTCAATTACACTTTTATTTGTTGCACTGGCAATTAGCCTTGTCAAGTTAAGAGCACAACAGCACACAGTCAGAGCACATTTAAAGAAAGGGGATGCTAGATGATTGTGGAGGCTATCTAATGAAGAGGCATGTTAAACACTGGGGTGTGTGAGTAGTGGAAAGAAATTTGTAAATATAGGGTCAGTAAGCTAAACTGATAGCCAGCCAAGACAGGGTACAGTTAAAGAGTGTTAGGGGAGAGAGAGAAAGAGAGTGTGTGTGTGTGTGGGGGTGCAGAGGGAGAGAGAGAAGAGAGACAGATTTATCCTTTTGTGAGTTTTGGGACTTGGTGGTACTTAGAGTAGAGGCTGAGACAGGAGTTTAAGTTGTTGCTCCATTTTAAACCTCCCTCCTGTACTGGCACATTTAATAACTTATAGTACACCAGGACAGAATGTGAAGGGGAGCACATCCAGGTGAGAGGTACAATACCAGGTAGTATAAAAGGACACCCTGTATGAGTGGCAGTGAGTCATGTGGTAGTGAGATGTGCTGTGAGGAAGAGGGGTAGGGAGCAAGAAACTGCTCAGCTGAAGGTTTGTTTCCTTGATTTTTCCCATGGTATATCATCCACACACTTAAGGCATGTGCACACAGGCAGGAAGGTGTGGGGCTCAGCTGGTTAGTTGCAGGGATGTGACTCAGCCTTCTTCCAAAGTGTGCTCTGGGAAGTGAGGGAATGCTCAATTTGCAGAAGGTTTGAAATCCTCGATGCAGAGCTGGCTGCCTTAAGAGCTGGGGTTCAGCAACGTGGTAGCTCTTCAGCAGGATGACTGATGGTTACTGCGCGCTCACTGCCACGGAACACATCGCAAGTCCAAGCTTGTGGTTAGACTGCAGTAGGAAGGGAAGGGGAGAGGAGGAATGGGAGAGATCTGAGGATTCCCAAGGAGGCGTGGAAAGGATGAAAAGGGACTTGGCAAGGTTGGAGGAATGGTCAGAAGTATGGCAGCTAGGATTCAATGCAAAGAAGTGCAAAATAATGCAACTGGGAAACAAGAACCCAGGGGAGGAATACATAATGGGTGGGGAGGTAGTAACAACAACAAAAAAGGAAAGGGACCTGGGGGTAATCATATCAGATGACCTTAAGGTTGCAAGCAATGAGAGAAGGCAGTAGGGGGCTGGGGGTATACTGGGATGTATAGGGAGGCATCAGCAGCAGAAAGCAGGAAGTTGTTATCCCTCTGTACAGACAGTTGGTGAGACCCCATCTGAGTACTGTGTCCAGTTCTGGAGACCCCATCTCAGCAAGGACATAGACAGGATAGAGGTAGTCCAGAGGAGGGCAACTAAAATGGTGCAGGGTCTGCAAGAGAAGCCGTATGAGGAGAGACTAAAGGAGCTTAATATGTATACCCTTGAGGAAAGAAGGAGAGGGGACATGATAGAAACTTTTAAGTACCTCAGTGGAATCAACAAAGTCCAAGAGGGTAGCATCTTTCAGAAAAAGAGACTTACAAGAACAAGGGGACACAATTTAAAGAAAGAAGGAGGAGGGTGGTTCAGGGGCAATGTGAGGAAGTATTATTTCACATAGAGGGTAGTGGATGCATGGAACAGCCTTCCTGAGGAGGTTGTGGGGTCTAAAACTGTGGGAGAATTCAAGAATGCATGGGACAGACATAAGGCAATCCTTGTGGGGGGTAGGAAGAAATAGGCTATTGGTTAACTAGGATCTGCGGCCTATCCTGTAGGTAGGTAAATGGGCAGACTAGATGGGCCAAGTGGTCCTTATCTGTCATCAAAGTCTATGTTTCTTTGATGGCCCAGAACCCATTTGATGTACTAGTAGGAAATTTCAGGACAACTGCCTCAAAAGGATGAAGCTGTTGGTAGCCTGGAGGGGATGGCTTTGTCCAACAGGGATGTGCTAGGGGGTATTAGGTCAGGGGGAAGCAGAAGAGACAGAAAGCTAGTTATAATAATTGGGGACTCCATAGTTAAAGGGATATAGAGGCTAGTGTATTGCTTGAGCCAGTAGTAGAAATGTGTGCTCTGTTTTCTAAGACTGAACACAGATAGGATAATCCCACAGAAAGTGAGGCTGACCAGTGTTGATGGGGGCAAGACAGTCATAGTGCTACAAGTAGGTACAAATGACCAGGCCTCTTGCAATGCAGAAAAGGTTAGGGAAAGACTCAGAGCCCTAGGTAGTCAGTTGAAGACAGATGCAGATGTGGTAGTCTTCTTGGAAGTGCAGTCAGGACCCTGTGAGAAGAGGTACAGTCAGGAAAAAAAAGAGAATTTAACACAAAGCTAAAAGGGTGGTGTGGTAAAGAGGGACTTGGTTATTCCAGGGACTGAGGGATCTTCTGGGAGTAACAATGCCTGTATGCAAAGGACAGATTATAACTCCGTAAGGGAGGGACCAGTGCACTGGGAGAGAAGCTAGACACAGTGATTAGCAAACTTTTAACACTAGATTGGGGGAGGTCAGAGATGATGTACAGAGATATAAAACTAGGAAAGAGAGAGATCCAAGGCAGCTCTTCCCCAGTTTTCATAGGACTAGGAAATGGGCATAGGGGAATTTAGAATCAAATTGATGAATAAAGAGAAGAATCTTGTTGAGGAATGGAAGGGCAGTTCCAAACCTTGTGTACATGGGGAAGGAAGTCAGGAGAAATGTATTTATGCAATAGGTGTGGGTGGATAAAACATTAAATAAATTAATTTATTCTCACTGCTGTTCAATAAATGATGGTTCTAAGATTTATCTAACACCCTGCCGTCAATCAACCACCATTTATTCAACACTCGGCCATCAGTCATTACCCCCTCTTGCCGGCACCACCTACAGTTACTTTTATTTTCTGTTTAACGCCTCCCCCAACTTGTGCCCTCAGAAACTCCCTCTGTAGCTATTCATATATTGGCAGCATAAAGAAGCCATCACTGCAAGAAGTCCACAACAAGTCCACTTAATTCAGAAAACTTTTTCTCTTTTTAAAATAGAAACCTTCTTTCTTTTCTCCTACCTCCTCAGCTGCAGCTGATCCCATACCTCGCCACCTTCAGTGTTTTTTTTCTGTCAGGCCCCCCCATGCACCTACCAAAAAAAAAAAACTGCTGCCACCCAAAATAACAGAGCCCAACCACCAACAATAACAGTTTACCAAGCAAGAAGCAGGGCAGCTGATGAGAAGCTTGTTTTACCTTCTCCCTCAAGCCACTCCAATGAAATGCAGCATCTCTTCGGCTTCTAATGCAGCGTCTCCTCGGCTCCCCGCCTCGCGCACACACGTCACTCTGCAGTTCCGGTCCCAGTATCCTGTCATAGCCAAGACTGTCCACCAGAACTGTTCCTTTTTTTTAACTGAAGAAGTTTTTCATCTTGCCACTTGTCCTGATTCTTTCCATTGCCTTTCAGGTTTCCTGACATCCATAGTGCTTGCATCGATCCTCCGTCTCTCCAGCAGCTTCCACTCTTCCCCCAAACCGATTCCAACTAAAACAGCGGAATGAAGCATACGACACATACATACTCCTAGACGCAGGATCAACCCGATACTAAATGCCTTCTACTTGCTAAAATAAAAATTAAAAATGGTACAGTAAACAATACCAGTTTCTCGCTAAGCGAGAAAAGGACCTGCCATGTTTTTCAAACTGTGTAGCCCACCCAGATCTATACAGTAACCAGTCACAACACATGATGTCAACCTTCTCACAACGCCTCCCTATCAACCATGTTACCTTCCATAGCAACAAGCTGTAAACGGCGCAGCAGCACACAGGAGCATAAAAGAATCCCATTTATTTTATTAACCAAACAGAATCAAAAATTAACAAAATACACGCACCACAAAAGAACTGTATCCCTATTGCATAAATGAGATATGCATTGGGGAACTTATTAAATAACTGAGTTATGTGCACTCAAGCAGTTTGACCTCTGTCACTTCACTCGTGGCTTACACCACTCGTGAGGTTATACAAGGTCAAACTGCTGTTGTACACATTAATCAGTTATTTAACTCGTTTACATTGCATATCCCTTATTTATTTGTTGACGAAGTAAATACACTGGATCAGAGGTCCTTTTGCAGAGATGAGCGGAGACATTGCAAAGCAGCAAGTAAACATAAGGTTAAGACTTACTGAGATAGATTGATTACACAGTGCGGGACATCACCAATTGTTTAACAGACGAGGCATTATTACATAGCAACAATCAGGAGGTACATTGACAAGAACAATCCTTAATTTGGTAGTTACATAAGTATCTTTTAAATGAGTGTGACTTGGCTTCTCACAGCTAGTGGGGGAAGCTATTTCACAGCAGCCAGGGGGTGGAGTAAAAGAAGGATCTCTGGTCTGTAGCTGAGGAAGCAAAAGGCTGCTCAAGGGAACACTGATCAGTAGATCTTAGGGTCTTAACACTTCTCATAGGGGACAGAAATTTGGCTAATGGTGTCTTGCCAATTAGGCTGCCTAGGAAATGAACCCACCTAACGTCCAGGGACAGCCAGTTGAGGTTGGAATACAGATCACAGTGGGTTCTGAGGTGGGCAAACAAGGCGAATCGGTAAATGTTAGTCTAGACCATGTTTAACAGCCTTAGATCTGTTGCGGCAGCATTCACAGAGGCCAAGGAGCCATGATCCAGATGAGAGAGCAGACAGATACCGGCAGTGGTCAGACCTGACTGAGCTCTAAGATAATGCCTTTGCCTATAGGCTGCCCCCAACTTTTGATCGGTGAGTTTACATACATGCAATTGGCAATATAGCCGGAGTAGGAGACATGGCTGTCTAACATAACACCCAGATATTTAAAATACCATTTGTTCCAGAAGTTGTAAGGTTCTTCAATGACATAGTAACATAGTATTTGACGGCAGATAAGGCCCACCCAGTCTGCTCATATTCCCTGCCTGCATCAGTGGTCACTGACCCTATGTGGTCATTGGCTTTAGCCTTTCCTACACACCTCTAGGGTTCCCTTCTGTCTATCCCATGCATGTTTGAATCACCCACTATGCTAGCTCCAACTACTTCCTGAGGTAGGCTATTCCATGCATTAACCACCCTTTCTGTGAAGAAAAGCTTCCTCACATTTCTCTTTATCCTGCCTCCCTCCAATCTCATATCATGCCCCCTCATCCATGTACACGTCCTATACTGAAAGATGTCACCCACTTGTTTATGTCCTTAGAAACCTTCGGGTATCTTATCATATCTCCTCATTCCCACCTGTCTTCCAGTGTATACATATTGAGGTATTTTAATATTGCCTTGTATGTCTCCTGGTGCAAGCCCTGCACCATCTTTGTTGCCCTTCTCTGAACTGCCTCCACCCTGTCTATGTCCTTACAAAAATTCGGCCTCCAGAACTATACACCGTACTGCAGATGAGACCTCACCAGTGTTTTGTACAGTGGCATCACCACCTCCCTTCATGTGCTAGTGATACCCTTTCCTGTGCACCCCAACATGCTACTGGCCCTCCCCACAGCCTTGGTACACTGTTTGGACACATTTAGGTCATCTGAGATGATTATCCCTAAATCTCTTTCCTCCCTGGTAACTGTCAGCAACTCCCCCCTCATCCTTTAACTCTCTCTGCAGTTTTTCTGCGCCCCAGGTGCATGATTTTGAACTTCTTTGCATTAAATTTTAATTGCAATACATTGGACCAATTTTCCAGCTTTCCCATGTCCCTCCTCATTTTCTCGACCCCCCAGAGTGTCTGTCTTATTACAGATATTGGTGTAATCTGCAATTAGGCAAACCTTCCCCTCCTGCCCTTCAGTAACGTCCCTATCGTAGACATTAAAAAGGACTGACCCCAGCCGGCCCAGTGGTGCTGAGGGCTGAGGTGCTGGATGTCTTACCTCACGCTATGCCGGCGACCCATGTTCGGGAATGAGCATGGGTCACCGGGGGTTGGTGGGAGGAGAAGGATAGAGTATCCGTTTGACTGCTCTCCTTCTCCGGGGATGGGAGGTTTAACTTCCTGATGCCTGATTGCCCCCTGGCAGAGGCTGGGGTCAGGGCACAGGGTGACAGCATTGGGAGGAGTCTGGGCAGATGCCTGGGGGAGAGACATGTGGATGCATGCGCCTCTGCCCCCACTGGCATCATTGCATGCCCATGGCTCCAGCAAGGGGGGGGGAATGAACAAGGGAAAAATGTGGCACCTGTCATGCGGCTTGATGGCCGTCCACGAGTATTCATCGAGAGCTGGCACCTGAATTAGATCTGTGAGGGTGGGGAGTTAGGGGGCTCTCTGCCACCCCACTGCGGGGGGCAAGCTGCAGGGGTTTCAGGGTGCCAGCAGTCTTAGTCCAGGCGGATGGCGTCCGGATCCCTGGCAATGGATGCGAAGTCTGATGGGGGCAGAGAGGTGGCCCAGGAGGATAAATAATCTCAAAAAAAAAAGGACTGACTCCAGGACTGATACTTAAGGCACCCCACTAATCACTCTCCTTTCCTCGGATTGGATCCCATTAACCACCAACCTCTATGTTCTGTCCCCCAACCAATTTCTAGCTCAGTTTTTCACTTTCTGGCCCACCATGCTTCTGCCAACATTAACCAGTCTGTGTGGAACAGTGTTGAAGGCCTTGCTGAAATCGAGGTAAGCGATATCCACCCCTTCCCCCAATCTGCCTCCTGTGTCACCCAGTCAGAAAAGTTTGTCAGATTTGTTTGGCGTGACCTTTCTGCTGTGAATCTATGCTGCCTCAAATCCTGTGCTCCACTAGATTTCAAGTGTTCCACAATACTTTCATTAAGCAGCACTTCCATAATCTTGCCCACTACTGAGGTGAGGCTGACCAGCCTATAGTTTCCTGCTTCCTCCCTGTTTCCACTCTTGTGTAGAGGGACTACATGTGCCCTCTTCCAGTCCTCTGGAACCACTCCTGTATTGAGTGACTCACTAAACAGGGCTGCCAGCGGTACCGCATCCATAGTTCCTTTAATATCCTACGGTGTATATCATCTGGTCCCATTGCTTTGTCCATCCTCAGTTTTGTGAGCTCTTCTTGGACTCCCTTCTGTAAATGGATTGGTGTTCACCTCCCTTCCTACATTGTTTCTGATGTCCAGCTGTGGTCCCTGTCCCTTCCCCTCTTCAGTGAATACTGAGCAGAAGTATTTATTTAGCATTGGAACTTATTTTTTTATTAGTTTTCTATTTTACATTACATCTTACAATCAATCTCCCTGATGGGGTATACAGAAAAGAAATACATTTGTCTTGGAATTAAAGTCATTTTGCCAGGACAGTGTATAAAAGCTTATATCAAAACTTTCCATCTTTGCGCCAACTTAGTTTTGTAACATCTTGTATTCAAATTTTTTGCAGGCTGGACCAAGTAGATAAGATTCAACCAAGGGGTAGCTAACATACTACCCCTTTCATACCCCTCATCATTCCTGGATGTATAACTCCCTTCTTTCTTCCTCCCAACTGGTGACTTCCAACCCTTTTCCCTTCTGATTCCTCATCCTGAGTTATTGTGCGCATCTAAAACCCTTCTTGATCCTGTATCTTGCCTGTAACCCTTCCACCTCTTTTTCCCTTTAAAAAAAAGGGTAGGAGGATTTTATTATCTATTATAAATCTGAATCTATTTTATCAATTTCTTAAAGAAAAACTGAGAAAGGAGCAAAAAAAGAAACCTAACAATCTCACCACCCCACCTCCAATTCTTTTTAAATTTGTGGGGGTCCTACAGGCTGGTATAGAGTTTATCTGGGTCTAATAAACCTTGGATTGTTTATATCTGTCATCTGAGTTAGGTAAGATCGGGCATCTAGGGTGTAGGGCCTTCTTGGGGCTTTCTCCCTTTCAACTAACATAGCTTATTTCTCCGGCTCATTTTAACAGGAACTGGTCTAGCACTGGAGTGCCATCTTTAATTTCTACATATTCATAGAATGGGAGCCATCTTGAATTAAATTTGTCTGTTTGCAACCTTAGTATAGCCGTAAGTGCTTCCATTTTCTTAATATTGATCACATTTGACCACCAATTTGAATATGTTGCCTTTTCCGCAGAAAGCCATCTTTGTGTGATAGCTTTGATAGCTGCTGCTATTAATATATAAAATAGATACCTTTGGGCTTTAGTCTTAACCCCGGGGGGGGGAGTCCTAAGACCACATGTGGAAACTCTGGTGAGTCATCCAGTTTTAGTATTTCTTTTATGGCTAAGGTTCTGTCCCCAGAATTCCTCAATTCTAGGGCAACTCCAAAAGATGTGATATTGAGAGCCCTTGTCCCTACACACCCTCCAACATTTATTGGTTTGGGAGGCACCAAGCTTAACTGAAATATCGGGGGTGATAAAGTACCTTGCCAAAATTTTCCATCTAAACTCTCTCCATACTGGTGAGCTGGTTGTTTTATGCACACCTTGCCATATAAGTAACCATTCTTTGTCTGAAATCTGACCATCATATTCTGCCTGCCATTTATTTTCTAGAACTTGAACCTGCAATGCCCCCTGAACCTTCCTGCAGAGTCTGTTGTATGTATGAAATGAGCTTTCTAGAGTCCCCTTTCTGGCTTCTCTGATATATGGATCTCAGCGGTGGGGCTGGATCACTCTGTATAGCACCATTCCCAACTGTATTAGTTATAAAGTGTCTGCATTGAAGGTATCTGAAAAAATCCCTTTGGGGGAGTCCGAATTCTTCTTGGAGCAGTGAAAAAGTCTTCACCCCCTCCCTGTTCACCATCTGGTGTAAATAATGGAGCCCTCTGCCTGATTTATTTAGTATTGATGCTTTTTCTAGGTCTCCCTCAACATTCACCCCTTCCTCCCCTCTGAGGCTTACAATTCCAGCCCTGGTCTTCCTTCTTTCACTAATGTATCTATAGAATGTCTTGTCCCCTTTCTTTATTGTCTGTGCTAATCTTTCCTTGGTTTGTGCCTTTGCACTCCTCACTGCTTTCCCTGCTTCCCTTTGTTTATCTAGGTACACCAACCTGTCCCCTTCCTTCTATATCTCCTTGTATTTTCTGAAAGCCACCTTTTTGACCCTTATTTTCTCTGCCACCCCCTTTGAGAACCATAATGGTTTGTTCCTTCCTTTACCCTTGTTTCTTAGCCTAGTGCACTGATTTATCACCTCCAGTATGGCACCCTTTAGGTGTGCCCACTGCTTCTCAACCTCCACACTTTGCTTTCTTCCTCACCAGGGCTTCTTTGATGTCTATCCCAATCCTAGCAAAATCCACCCTCCTAAAATCCAGGATCCTTGCCTTTGTGTCGCACAACTGTATACTAATACTGTTACTAATATTAAACCACACAGTCTGGTGGTCGCTTGACCCTAGGTGACTATCTACCTGGATGTCCACGATTCTGTCCCCATTGGTCAGTACAAGGTCAAGAATTGCCTTGTCCCTGGTGGTCTCCAGCACTGACTGCCAGAGGCCTGCCCCTATCAAGGATTCCAAGATGTCTTGGTTTCTGGGTGACATGGAGTATTTTCAATACAATGGAAATGTGTTATGTACAACTGCTAAAAGCTTGAGTATTATGATAGAGAAACTGCAGGGACTAATAGCAGCAGAGAAGTTGAGTATAGTAGCCATCATGGAAACATGCAGCAGAGAGTTAACAACAAGGGCCTTAGAGTCTCAGGCTGTGTCCTGTTGAGAAAGGATAAAGTAAAATGCTACAGGGTGGGTTGGCTATGTATGTCAAGGATTCTGTGAGGGTGGTGGAGGACAAGACCATAACAGAAGGTGGGAAAGCAGAATCTCTATGGCTTCAAGTGACAGAGACAGGGAGTAAGAACTAAGGATGAGAGGGCTCTATACAGCACCTTACCAATCATTGGAGGTGGATCAGCTACTAGAGGAAGAAATAAAGAAGGTAGACAATATGGGCAGACCAGTGCTCTTGGGGAATTCCTGTCCCCTCAGCCCTCCAGATGTGAAGTGTGACACTTCAGTTACCAAGAAACAGAGAAGCCAGAAAGTTGTAGGGTCATTGCGAGACTGCTTTCTGAGCCATTAAGTGAGGGAGTGAGGGGCAATATTAAGGGAAAATGTAATGCTGGACCTGTGTTGTCTAATCATGACATAATAAGTGACGTGGGTAGAGAACCACTAGGGCAAAGAGATCATGGCACTGTGAAGTTTAACATTATTCTGCAAGTTCAACAAATAAAATCAAATGCCATGGTCCTGTTTGTGTTGCTTACTTGATTCAATCAGTATATTCTGTACCTATAACTATAGGTCCGTCAATGTCCCATATGGATCATAGAGTTGAACTATATGTCGATACTTCTGTTATGTTGAAGGTAACCAAACTTTTACATTTATGGCTCACATTTAAAAAAACATTTATTTTGCACTCTATGTAACCAAGGAATGGAACCCATCTCATTTAATTCAGGATCAGCAATGACCCTTTACAGAAACTTTCCACAAGGGTGTAGAAACAGATTAGGTAGTTCAAGCTAATCAGTGGAATGACTGCTTCAATTAAAAAACATCTCAAAATGTCAAAGGAAGCCTCTTACATTCGCAAACACATTAACCGATAAAGAAAGGGTATTTTCAGCTACTGTATTATTAGTCTTACTGTAGTTTACCTGTTTCCTCTGGGAATATAGAGAAAACTGTTTGGGGAGAGTTTTTATTTTCTTTTTTTCAAATTTAGCTTGAGATTTCTTTACATGATATATTAGCTGAAACACTGCAACAGGAGGAGACAGCAGGCTGCAGCAAACACATAACTGCACAGCATCTAAATGATTGATAGCTTAAAGAACATTGATATTTTTCTTATTTTTACTTTAAAAACTTCCTAATCCTAATTATTTTAGCATCAATTCAGTATTTTTTTAGCTATGAACACTTTTCTACAATTGCAGTTTCCTTTGTTCTTTTTCCCTTATACTTCTGTTTTGTGTTTATTCTTTCTTATCGCCTTTTTTGTCTCAAGATTATTTTTTCCCCCACTTTTCTGAATGTAGATTTGAGATGGAAATGCTGAACTTTATATTTGCAACTGGTATGTCAATGGATTCATTAATTATACTGCGGGTGTAAATGTTTAGCACCATACAATAGTAATATAGTGTACATTCTTGTGTTTTCTTGGAGTCCTACACTGCAGTCTTTTGTAATGGACTCAGCCTAAATTATTTTTCTTTAGCTACAAAGAAATTGTATAAACAATAAAAACAAACATTTTTGAGTGGTTTATTTCAGCCATAGGTAGACTCCCATCTGTATACGATATGATGGTGTATTTCTGCCATTAATAGATTGCCATTTATACTTTTGCACCATTCACTTTGTATTTAACCCTGAATTTTATAAGTGTATTGTGTGATACAAGCATTAATGCATACTACAACATATGGTTACATTATCCCCAGAAGAAGCTATTTATTGCCGAGTCCCTTAGTGTTAACCAATGTAATAACTCTTACATGAGCAAATTTGATCTTACTTCAGCTACTGCATTTTAACATAGTAACATGATGTACAGAGAGAGGGGTACCCCAGGTGTCCATTTTGGGACTCCTATTATTTCTAATGTTTAACAACAGTTTACCAACAGCAGTGCTTCACTCCCAGGTGAGGCTGTATGTAGACGACACTGCCCTTGTTACAACTAGTATAACCATCCAAGA
This sequence comes from Neoceratodus forsteri, assembly GCA_016271365.2. Classification (NCBI taxonomy): domain Eukaryota; kingdom Metazoa; phylum Chordata; order Ceratodontiformes; family Ceratodontidae; genus Neoceratodus; species Neoceratodus forsteri. The sequence continues at coordinate 1,374,163,818 of CM057452.1, forward strand.
ACTCCAGGGAAAGATATAGGCTAATTCTGATAATTTGAGGGAGTGGTTCACCTGGTCAGGACTGATCATGAATGCTAAAAAGACTAAGTTAATGCATTTTGCATCTAAACGAAAGCAAACGGACCATATAGAAATAAAAATAGATAACAACAAAGGCTTGGAACAGGTGAACCAGTATTGTTATTTAGGAGTTACCTTTGATGACCATATGTCCTTTAAGGAACATGTGGTCAACTTGCTAGAACGGGTAAATAAAAGAATAGGTGCCTTACGTCAAACAACAAAGTGTTTAGGTAAGAATGATCAGAAAAAAGTGGCGGAGCAACTAATCCTACGTGTACTAACTTATGGTGAACTTATTTATCAGACTGCAAACAAACAACTATTGAGTAGACTGGATAAGACACACTATAAGTTGATGAGGTATGTATTGCAGTGTAATCCTAAAACTCACCACTGTACTTTATTATGTTTATTACAGTGGCAGTCATTAGAGATTATATCAGATCATGGCAGAATATAATATACAGACATTATGCTTTCCACCCGAACCACTACATTACTAAAATATTGTTTCCTAAGGAACAACTGACCTCTGAAGGTTCCAGAAGAACAGTACATGTGAGAAAAATCCAATTACCATTCATAAGGAATAAACATGGGGAAAGAACATTGTGTTATCAGGCAGCCAGACACTGGAATATTTTACCATATACAACCTGTACCTCATCATATGCATTATTTATTCAGGAGATAATAGGCCTTAATCAGTTTAATTGTCTATGTGGTTAGCTTCCTGCATTTTTTTACTGATTGATAGTATGTTACCGAGACTCTATTAATTGTCATTTGTAATCTTATAGGACTGTATTGTTATTGTTTGTCTAAATTGGCATGAATGTGTTTACGTATAGATAACTTATAGCTCACAGGACTGTCTTGCAAATTGAGTCTTACAACGTAATATGACATGTTTTCCTGTATAAGAATAAAGTTTTTACTACTTTTACAACTACTGCTACTACATGGTAGGAGGGGACGTTAGGACTGTCGGGTCCTCCCCCATTTTCTAAGCAGGGATGAATCAGTTTGCCATGCAACATGTACAAATTTATAGGGATTACATACCATCTCTACTAACTAGAGTATACCCTGACTCCCTTGGTAAATAAAAATCTGTCAAGGCTTACGATGAAGGCACATACTGTCCTCATGTTCAGTGTGTCTGCTGGTATGCTGTGCAATGGGTTCACCATTGTTTGGAAGAAGAAGTGAATTCTAACATTATACTTGAATTTAGTTTTTCTGACCTTCATGGTGCATCTCCGTGTCCTAGTGAAGGACACCAGACAGAACACCTCTTGGCTGTTTAATCTTGCTCATATCCTTTGGTATGTCTGAAATCACGTCCTCTCTCCGCTTACTTTGCTCCAAGATAAGCAAGCTATAGGCCACCATGCTTTTCTCATACTCCGGCTGTTTTCTCCCATACCCCTGACAACATTTGTGGCCCTGCATTGCACACTTTGATTACCTCAGTGTCTTATTTTATATTGAGGACTCAAAACTGCACACGGTACTCCAGGTGTGACTTGACCAGGTCCTTGTACAGTGGTAGGACTACTTCCTTTGCTTTGCTGGTCACTTTCTTTTGATGCACTTTAACCTGCTGCCAGCCCTCTTGACAGCAGTTACACACTGCTTTACATTCTTCCACCCTTGTCTGTCATGACCCCCAGGTTCTCCTCTTCTGTTCTAGCAAGAGGGGCCCCACACAATGTGTAGGTTGTACCTCTGTGTTTTCCCCCACTGCAGCACCTTGCATTTGTATACACTGAATCTGAGACTCTAGGAATCCGACCTATCTTGTTCAGGTCTTTCTAATGTTTTTCCACATCTTTAATGGAGTTCGCCATCCTTGCTATCTTAGAGTCATCAATGTGAATTTCTTTAGTAGCCAGCTGGAGACCCCAGATTCCAGATCATTGATAAAAAATGCTGAATAGCAGTGGCCCTAGTACCGAGCCCTAAGAGATGCTGTTAAGTACCCTTCCCCACTCTAAGAAGTGCGCGTCCACCATAACCATCTGCATTCTATCCCAAGCCAGTTAGCAGTCTATCTTGAGTATGCCTCTTGTATACTGGACTGGTGTTCTTTGACCAGAAGCTTGTTATGCACCACAGTGTCAAAGGCCTTGCTATAGTCTGGCTAGACTACACCTACAGCCCTGCCCCAGTCCATTGCTCTGGTTGCTCTCCTCACTGATGCTGATCAGGTTGGTTTGGCATGCTGTACCTCTCATAAAGCCATGCAGAAAGGGGGCAAGAACCTTGGCCGCAAATAAGTGAATCATTACTCTATCTTTGATAATGGATTCGAGAACCTTGCTTATCAGGCATGCACATTCTATAAAAATTAAGAAATATTTCAAATCTATCTGGGACTTTATTTGTGTTTTGTCTGTGCATTTAGGGGGAACTCCTGACTGACCTGGATCTGACTGACTGAGTGTGGAAATGTTCCGATGTGAACCCTGAAACAGCAAATATCAATTTTCCAGAATTGCCTGTAATATCTAAATCAGAGGTGGGATATGCCATAATGGGCCAGAAAAGAAATAAGGCCTGGGACACTGACAATTTGCCTGCTGAAATATTTCATATAGACCCAGAACAGTTGGCAGATGTCTTAGCCTCCTCATAGACAGCTATGAATAAACATCTTTCCTCACTGAAAAGTGGAAAAGAAGGTATTATTGTACCAATTTACAGACAAGCATTTGTCAATGCCGAATGTTTGATGCTTGGTAAACTAGTTTTTTTTTGTTAATTTTGACCCCGACTTATCTGCCGACAGAGTCTATGAATCTATTAAATGTGCATGGAACAGAAACAAAGGAATAGTAGAGATAAGAAGAAAAAGCTAAGCCAATGACCAATAACAGTCACTGGTCGCTTTGTAAACTAGCGTAAATGGGCAGACTGGATGTGCCTGGCAGTACTTATCTGCTGACAGAATCTATGAATCATACTTGTTTTAGGATTTGCCTCATAGATATGACATGTACCATTTATAATATTTTGGCTGTAATGTAATTTCTCACGGAAGGTGCAAAAACACATCTTGTCCAGGAATTTAAAAAATGACTCATTTCACATTTATCAGGTGGTGAGGAATAATGGCTGTGTTGAAAGTTTTGTGTCAAAATACTGAAAACTAGCAAAGTTATGAGTGAACACTGAAACAGTGTAACATTCATAGGTTTAATTGGTTTCATAGGTTGATACAGAGCTTTTTAAAGACCGAAGTCCATTTTAACTCGCAAACTGAAAGTCTTTTATTTAGGAATACCCCGAGATGTTCTTACTAATAAGGTAACTGTCAAGTTTATTTTTGAATAACAGTACACTTTAGAGAATTCAGTCATAACCTGGGCGTATTACTATATTTGTATACCAAATTTTCAGCATAGCCTTCTTCTTATCCCACCTAATGGACCCGGTAGATGAATATTTTCAAATCCTTGCCAAAATGTCATTCCACGCCACTGAAACATTATTCCATGCCACAGGTACAAAAACACATTTTGGCCAGGATTTGAAAAATGACAGCTATCACATTCATGAGGTGCTGTGAAGAAATGAATATGTTTAAAATCTGGGGTCAAAATACAGAAAATTACGAAAGTTACGAGCCTGCATTTGTAAATTTCAATGTAGGCTCATAACTTTGTTGTTTTTTAATACTTTTGCCCCACATTTTTGACATATAGAGGATAATGTATAGTCTTCTATCTACAACAAACATATGTATCCATTGAGAGGTTGCCCTGGTGACCATTTAACCTCGAGAGCGCAACTTGAGAGGTTCAGTCACCATGGCAACCTTGAGATGAAAGCATACGCTTGGCATAGATAGTAGAACTTACATTACCTTTTATAGTGTATGGTATGCTATCAAAAGTTAAAAGAATCCTTTACATAAGTATTTGGGAGCCCTAATTTATGTTTTTTTTCCACTGTGCTGCTCTCCTTCGCTCTCATCGCTGCAGCCGCTTTCTGGTAGTGTAACGCGCATGCGCTAGCGCGTTCGATTTTATGTTGCAGTAGCTACATAGCTAGTGCAGCACAATAGCTACGATGACGTACAGTAGCTACTGCAGTACAACAGCTGTATTCTAGGTATGGATTTTTATCGATAATCATGTTCCACCATACACTATATAGAGAATAAAGTATGGGGTGGTGTGTATAACGAGAGTTTACACACACACACACACACACACACGAGTTATGGGATGCTACATAAACCCCGAGGTTATATAATTATGTAATTGCGGGGTATCATTTTTTGTTGCAGCAATTATAGAAAATGATGTTCATATGCTACCACAGACCTGCTGGGCTTCAGTGTTGTCCATGGCGGGAAGCACTTCTGTCCCCCCCCCTCTTTAAAGAAGTAGAACAGTTTGCAGGTTAGCCCAATGTTTCTTTCTTTTTTTTTTCTTCTTTTTTTTTTTTTTTATACAAACTCTCCACTGATTTCCAGTAGCGGTGATATCTCTTATCTGTTGGCAGCTGGCACTAAGGAAGTGCCACAGCTGGTGCATGCGTAGAGCTAGGGAAACCCAGCATGTGGTCACCATTATAAGCCGCTGATTATAATGGCAAATTATAACGGGGTTTCTTGACGAGAAAAAAAAAAACACACCCAGTTATTATAGCCTTCTGACCCCACCTCATGAACAAGTGCAGAGATAATGTTCAACTCCTGCAAGCAAGGTGATTTCATGCAGTAACTGTGAAATCACCTTTCGGGATGCAAAAACACATTTTGGTCAGGATTTGAAAAATGACAGCTATCACATTCATGAAGTGCTGTGAAGAAATGGCTATGTATAAAATTTGGGGTCATAACATTGAAAATTACCAAAGTTACGACCCTGCGTTTTCAAATTTCAACATACAGTAGGCTCATGACTTTGTTGTTTTTTTACTATTTTTAAACCAAATTTTCAACATAGCCTCTTATGACCACACCTTATGAACAAGGGCAGAGAACATTTTCAACTCCTGCCCGAAAGGTGATTTTGCACAGTGAACATGATATTGTCTTTTGAGACAGATTTACCTAGCGTCACTGTAATTGGTCATGCGGTGGGGTCCTAAAATAGGCTTGTTGAAAATTTGGGTCAAAAATATTAAAAAATGGCCAAGTTATGCCACTAAGTTCAAATCCCCATTGAAATACATCGAACCGCATACCTGATTTCCTCAGTTTGTGGTCCAGTGCTGATGAGTGAGGATGTGTCTGCAGTTGAAAAGGATTACAGCATCGTACCCTCAGTGAGTAAGTAAGGGCTGGGGTGCTGAGTGGGTGGGTTGGGTGGGGGGTAATGTCTGTTTAACATTTTCAAGGCCAACATTGCAGTAGGGATTAAGAGCAAGATCAGTCTCTTTGCAGATGACACAAAGATTTGTGCTGAGGTAGATGGGGGGGGGGGAGCAAAAGTAATTCAGGAGGATTTTGCAAAACTGGAACGATGGTCTCACACTTAGCAGCTTGGTTTCAATGCCAAGAGGTACAAAGTGCATTTAGGAGGCAAGAACCCAGGACACAAATACTGGCTGGAGGGTGCCCCATTAACAAAATCCAAGGAGGAGAAAGATCTGGGAGTGTTGGTAACTGGGGAGTTGAACCACTCTGCTTGGTGCAGGAAGGTGGCAGTGAAGGCAGACGGGATGCTAGGGTGCATAGCAAGGGGGATTACTTCTAGGAGTGGGGAGGTCATCTTGCCCCTGTACAGGTCCCTGTTGAGACTGCATCTAGAGTACTGCATGCAGTTCTGGTGCCCATACTTAAAAAGGAACATCAAACTACTGGAGGGGGTACAGCGCAGGGCAACAAAAATGATACTGGGGTTAGGGGACAGACTATATGAGGAGAGACTGAGAGCTCAATATGTATACCCTGGAGGAAAGAAGGGATAGAAGGGGATATGATTGAGACTCTCAGGTACCTGAAGGGTTTGAACAGAGTAGACACCAGGTATATGTTCAGTCTGAAGGGGGGGAAGGGAAACCAGGGGACACTCTATGAAGTTGGAAGGGGGCAGGTTCAAGAGGGAACTGAGGAGGCACTATTTCACAGAAAGGGTGGGGGCAGGGTGGAACACTCTGCCAGAGGAAGTCATATCACTGCAGAGTGTTGGGGACTTCAAGAGGGGCTGGGACAGATTCAAGGGGAGGGTATAATTGGGAGGGAGTGGGAGATGGGGGAGGGCATATGAGGGGGCGGCTGAAGTCTAATGGACTGAAGTGCTGCACACTCGAGCAGACTAGATAGACTGAATGGTCTGTATCTGCTGGCAATTTTGTATGTTCATATGTAACAGACATTGGTGGATGTTTTTCCTTTCTTGGGTCCATTAGGAGGGGTAGAGCTGTCAAAATGCACCATAATTGCAGGCACATGGAAAAATATTCCAAAAGCTGACAGTGTCCCTTTAACTTCTTTGCTATGGATTGGAGAATGAGAGGAATTTCCGTGACTTCAGGCATGTGTATTAGCATTGATGCTAATGCAGATGATGGAGTTACAGTTCCAAAGACAGACTCCTGATTTTGAAAGCCACTCAGCTGTTTGCTAATGCGGCTTCATGCACGTTAAGGGAACAAAGCCCTCTCTGATTGGAACGGCTTTGGTCCTTTGAAGTGTACACAGTTTCAGCCCACCAAGCAGAGAGCTGCGTCCCATCTGGAATGCATTGTCATTGGTCTAGATTGCCAAGCCCCTGGTATTGTGAATTACACTGGACTCAACAGTGACATGCCCCAAAGTCCCATTTCACTCATCACAAAACATTTGTTGCATGCATATCAAATGTAAAAAGGAAAGCATCAAGACTCAGGATGTTAACAACCAGCAACACAACTTTGTGTAGGTTTAAAAAATCTACCTCAGAATTATCTTAAACTAGAGGAATGAGTTGAGAACTGTAATCTCTTGTCTGAATTCCATGCTGGTTTCAGAAGGGACCATGGAATCATTGATCATATTTCTACCCTAAACTTTATTCTTGAAAAGTGTAGTGTTAAAAGAAGATCAAAATATATACTGTATGGGCTTCTCAAACATAAAATCAGAATTTGATAACTCAAATAGCTTTGAAGATCTTACTTGGATGGAGAAAATATTGATCAGACGTTACTTATTATGACCTAGAAGATGATATACACAAGGACTTCTACAAGAGTACAGATTATGAAAGATGGAAATCTGGCTAAACACAGTCATATTTCCTGGGGGTTAACAAGGCTGTCTGATGGCCCCCACATTATTAAATCACATTAAACTCTGTTTAACATGGAAAACAGAAGCTGCTGCCAGAAATAAGCCCCGTGGCCCATCATGTCTGCCCAGTCCTACCTGTCTGACTGTAAGTGTGAGAGCCCTAGTGGTTTTTCGCTCACCCTCTCACCTTCCCTTTTGGATACTAGCCTTACCCATACTATGCATCTGTGGCACCCATGTTTAAATCCCCCACTGTTTCACTCAGGCCACCACTTTCAGCAGCTTTTGCCACTCTTCTACCACCCTTTCTGTCAAAAAATATTTTCTGGCAGTTCTCTTAAGTGTGCCCCACTACCAGCTTCATGGAGTTACCCCAGTGCTTGTGTTCATTCCTCTTCACACTCATTCTGAAAAATTCCTCACAATCCACTTTGCTCACCCCTTGGAGGTATTTATATTTTAAAATTATGCCCCTTCTCCCTTCTTGCCCGCAGCATGTACATGTTTAAATCTGTCACCCTTTCCTCACAATTCCATTCCTGATGTCCCTGAAGCATCTTGGTTACCCTCCCCTGCACTGCCGCCACTCTGTTCCTGTCCTTCTTCAGATGCAGTACTCCAAAACTGCACACAGCATTCTAGATGAGGACAAACCACTGATTACAGTGACAGAAGCGTCTCTCTTCTTCTGTTACTGATCTTCCTCTGTATGTACCCCAGCATCCCATTTACCCCTTCTGCTGCCCTATTGATTTGAACTGTTGTCTCCAGACTGTCTGAGATTATTGTCCCCAAGTCATTTTCACCAGTTGTGCTTTCCACTACTACCTCCTCCAGCTTTGCTAATCTGTGAAGCAGATTGGCAGAAAGAAAACAGTTACCTTTAGCGTGTGGGATTCAAAATATAGAAACAGAGAAACAGAGAATTTGATGGCAGATAAGGACAGTTTGGCTCACCTAGTCTGCCCATTTCCCTACCTAACAGATAAGCTGCAGATCCTAGGTAACCAACAGCCTACTATATTACAGTCTTGTAGAGTAGTAAGAACCATATTCATCTATTAGATATAACAGTTTGGCTTAAATGTTTAGGCATGTATTTAAGTTATGCTCAGTACAGAAGTGATGTCCTCAGCTGGGCAAGAAAATGAATTTTATTTTATATACTAAAACACTTTTTATACATGCTGGATCTCAAAAAGCTTCAAACAACATGAAGTCTTGCTGTATTCTGACTATTGCAGTTAGCCCCAGCTTTTAAACTACCCTGGAGAACAAAGGGTTAACTTTCTATGCAGAGCATAGAATGCTGAGCTCGAGCTCGGTTGAGGTCTCTGTCTAGAGCCCTTTGAAATCCAACTGTCAGATTCTTTACTCTGCCTCACTGAACAGTTGCTCTGGAAATTTCTCCTTCAGCTCGGTTCGAAAGTCAGTTAAAGTCTCGGTTAAGTTGTTGGTTTTTACCGAATTTATTTCCACATATTCGGTTCAGTCTCTGTCTGTGGTACCGCATACATGTGATATCTCCCTCTTTATGCAGGAGACTCCGGTTTTTTTGACTGAACTCCCTCCCTCCCTCCTGGGAAACAAAATCTCCTCTCAAGTAAAATTCTATCCAAAATATCCATGGTTTTTGGGCGTTTAAAGACACATAAAAATTAAATCAGTGATGAACAATGTTTCTGATAACTTTATATAACTAGTTGTTTATTCTTTTTAGTGCTTATTCTTGACAAAATGAAATACATTATATTTTTGTAATGACTTTTTTCTTATTTTTTTGTTGCTATTTGAGGACAAACTCATGACGTTACGGCATCTCCCTACTAGCAGGCCAATCTCCCTCCTAATTTGACCCAAATCTCCCTCTTAAGCAAGTTGGACATATCACATGTATGGTACCGTGACTACTAGATAGGTTTTGTTCTGTTTTTCTGTGTGGAAATTGTAACGTGTTAGATTGGTTCGGCTGAACTGATCATTTGTATTGAATCCATGTGTTTTACTTTAGAGTGTGGTTACCAGTTTATCGGTTCTAAAAAAAAAAAAAAAAAAAAAGTGTGTTGAATGTTTTTTTCCAACACCCGTGACACGGTTAGGAACCGATAAGGGAGTCTTGCCGGGTGGTTACCATAAAAAGGGTAAGTTTGGTTAGGTTGGCCATGTCTGAGAAATCCAAGAAAAAAAACGGGTCCACTGGGTTTCAACACTGCAGTGAGTGTGGGGAGGTCTTTGTTTAGGCCGACCCTCACACCACCATGTTTATTGTCTGGGGTTTGAACACCTCGATTCAGACTGCCAAATTTGTAAACATTTTCCTAAATCTACCCTTGAAAAGAGGCTAGGTAGACTGAGGGAAAAGGAGGTTGAAAAGTCCGCTGACCCAGATGGCCAGCCCAGTTCGGTTCCGACCGAACCAGGAGTGCCCTCTGACCAGGGAGATGCTTCTTTGGGCAAGAGAAAAGCCGATCCTGAGGGGTCGGTTCCTACAAAAAGGAAATACAAAGAAAAATCAACCTGTTCGGATCCAGAGGTTCATGTTCTGACTGCCGAGGAAATAGCCTGAGCGATTCAAATTGTAGAATCGCTTCACCTGGTTCCAACTGATCCGGCACCTTTTCGCAGGGGTTTGGTTCAGTTGGTTCCCCCAGTTCAAGATTATACCCCTGAAGATTTTTATGAACCAGAGTTTGTAGAGGAGGGGGAGTTTGAAGATGATGGTGATGATGATGATGATGAAAGTCTGGATGTGGCTGTGGAACCGGACATCTCACCAGACAGACCGTCTGGTGTATCCCCTCCTAGGCTTTCTAAGTCCCCTTCCCATTTTTTGTTTTACAGAAAAGTGGCTGAAACCCTCCAGCTTCCTATGGAGGAGGCAATGGAGGATCAGGAGGAGCCTGATTATGTGGAAATGGTGGACATCCCAGAGTCCAGGAGACTGTCTATTCCCCTTCACAAATCCTTTGGGAAACAGACACAAAAAATCTTGCAGTCTCCCAATTCTGTACCCCCTGTTGACAGAAGGATGGACAAGAGGTACACACTATCAGGCTCAGATACAGAGTTTTTATACCAGCAATGCAGCCATGTAGTGGTAGTGCAGGCAGCTGCCTGTGACAAGGCAAACATTCCCTTGGCTTCACACCCCCCAGATAAAGACTCCAGGAAGATTGATGCCATGGCAAGAAAACAGTACATGGCAACTTCCTTGGTACTCAGGCAGGCGAATTATATGGCCTGTATAGCCAGGTACCAGAAGTCCAGGTGGGACACTGTACTAGCACTGGCTAAACAGGCCTTCCCCAGCTAGTCAAGGAGCTGGAGGAGGTGGCTGCAGATGGGATTGAGGCATCAAAAGTTCAGTTTCCTGCTGCTGTGGACTCCAATGATGTGTCATCAAGAGTCATGGCTACATCACTTCCGGTGACGTAGCCGGTGGCAATGGAGGCTTAACTCATCACTCCGATCCCCTAATTCAGCTCTAAACGAGAATCCCACATTCATCGGATGCATCCTGGGGTCTTAAGCATTGAATCAGATTGGGTTAATGCCCTACGATGGTTCGGACGAAAAAAAGAGGCTCGTTAATGGCAAAAGTCGTCACAGAAAATCAGCGAGGTAGAAGTATGGAAGGCCTCAGCCCGGCCCCCTCACGCTCATTAGCGCTCTCAGTATCAGGAGTGGACAATTCCTGTTCTGATTCGGGCTCGACTAGCACCAGAGCTGAATCAAGGAAAATGATCAAGCTGCTTCACAAAATAGATGCTAAAGTTACGGATATTCAGAAGGATTTTAAGAAACTGGAATCGAGAACCACTTCAGTAGAACAGCATCTTGAGGGGTTGCAGTCGGAACACATGGCTTTTGGAAGATCTTTAGCATTTCTGTATGCGAGGGAGAAATTTTTAGCTGCAAGAGCTGAAGATACTGAGGCGTGTTCTAGACGGAACAATATTAGAGTGGTTGGTATCCCAGAGGGAGCCGAGCAGGCTGACATGGTTGCTTTTATGGACTGATGGTTAAAGACAGAGTTACAGTTGGGAGAAGACCTCTCATTAGAGATCGAAAGAGCTCACAGGGCCCTCGCACCGAAACCCAGGCAGGGGGCTCCCCCCAGAGCCATTATCATTAAATTCCTGAGACTTCCAACTAAAGAAAAGATTTTGCGATTGGCGTGGGAGAAGAAGGATTTGAATTTTGATGGCACAAAGGTATTTGTGGACCAAGATTTCCCCCCAGCTTTGGCCCAGCATCGGAAGAAAGTGTTGGGAGTGATTAAACAGCTCAGAGAGAGGGGCTGGAAAGCCCAGTTACGATACCCTGTCAGATTGTGGTTAGAAATGCCTGAGGGCCCAAAAATCTATGATACATTGCTGGTGGCTCAGGATTTTTTGGAGGCCAACAATATCTCGGTCTGTGATATTAAAGAAGAGATCACCGAAAAAGAAGTTGAGCAGTTATTGTGGGCAGTGGTTCCAGGCTCCAAGGACAATAATCGGCCCCGCCCCAGGATGGATTCAGTGTTACACTTCAGAAGAAACTGGTTGAATTATTGGGATGTTCACCGGGTGTTGTACCTAACCCACCGATGCTTTGACTGTTGAACACTATCTTAACCCGGCTATGAGGCCCTTTTTTTTTTTTTTTCTCTTTCTGTACCACTAGCTAATTTTATTAGGCCCAGTATGGAGAGATCGGGTGGATAGTGATTTTACCTGTGGGCCTTTGCCCTCTTTTCTCGGTCTCCTCATCGTTGGCTCTGCATCCCTGGTGGCTCTCCTGCTCCGGGAGGGTCGGGGGGGTGTCGCTGGGAGCCTGCGGGCCTTGACACGTGAAGTAGGGTTTTGAATGGGTGTACCTTTTTGTCCTGGCGATTGAGCTCCACCCAACAACATTCTAGGGGGGGACTCCTTCCTGGAGTCCAGCTTATATTAAGATCCCCTCAGATTTTTTGTTTGGCCTATCGCGCATTCCTCCACACCCGCAGTAGGTGTTATTGCCAGGGTGGGAAGGGGGATCTGGTGTTGCGAGGGGAGGGTATGGGCTGAATAATATAGACAGAGGGGGGCCTTCAGAAGTGGTGGTAGCAGTACTGGAGGGCAAGGGGGGGACTACCCATAACATATCAGTATTATTGGACCTCTCGGAGTAATAGGGTTCGGTTCTTTTGCCCAGGGCTTTGGTGGTGTAAAGAGGGATTTAGGGGAGCTTGATCGCCTCTGTATCCTCCCTCTGGTGCGTTCACTGGGGGGGAAGGGGTAGGGGAACGTCAGCATCCTGCATCAGAGATCGGTGCCACACGCGGTTTGTGTGTGGGTTGCCTGCACTTTCCTCCTCCCCCACAAACCGCGCTGTTTTGCAATGAGCCATTGGGTTTCTTAAAGGGGCAACCAGCTTTAGCAGTAGGCAACCCCCCAGCTGGATGATGTCATTAATAGGGTGAGGGGGGGTGTTTTTTTTTTTTCTTTTTCCCCCCAGGAAAATATTGGTGATGGGGGGGTTTCTTTTTCATTTTCTCCCCCTCCAATGGAGTCAATTGGGCTGGATTCTCATACAGGATTTACATGAGGGATAAGGAAACTGAGGGGGTAATAAAGGTCCGCGATGGAGTTGGCGCCAGATGATAGACGGGTGTTTTGTTTCAGAACCCCTCCCAGAAGTTTTTTCAAAACATAAAGAGAGGTCACGGGCTAGGGACTTCCTTGAGAGGGGGAGCCACCTGACCCTTCCACTTCGGTGGAGTGTTGTTCCCTCTAGAGGGGAAATAGTTGTTCTCCCCTTTACGCGCCTGGGGGCTGGCTGAGCTAAAACTTTTTGGTTCATTCGATGACCCAGGTTGCCGTAGATCTCCCTTCCAGTAACTGCTGGTTGTTGCACTCCCTTAGGGGAGGTAGACCCGGTACCTGTGGCGCTGGGTACACAAGCCTTTGGAGTGAGTGTGCGTTTGAGTGGCTGTGATGTCTGATGTTCTATCTACTTTCATGTTTCTCTTTTTTTTCTGTTTTTTTTTTACTTTTGGGAGAGTACCTCGTTGTGTGCTTGGGTTCCATTATTTTCTGGTTGGATGCAAGATTCGTAAGAATGTTGTAGTTTGGTTTATAAATAAGGTATGGCTGAGTTGATTATAGGCTCCTTGAATGTTAAAGGGATTAATAATGTGATTAAGTGTGCAAAGATATTGGCAGAATTTAATAGGGAAAGGTGTGACATTGCTTGCCTGCAAGAGACAAGGCTTACCCTGAGAGAGCATATGAAATTATGCAGAGACTGGGTGGGCACGGTTCACTCCGATGAACACCCACAACTCAAAAGAGGAGGGATGGCAATCCTGTTTCGTAGGGGCCTTCTGTTTCAGATTCAAAAGGTGGCCAAATCAGGGTGGGGCCACCAACTGACAGTCTCGGGAGTTCACAAGGGGCAAGTGATTAATTTGGTGGGAGTTTATGCCCCCACTCCACCCTCGGGAGAGTTTTTCCGGTCTCTCTTCGACTTGGTTGCCGGCTTACCCCCTGGTCAGGTTATTTTAATGGGGGATTGGAATTGTGTCGAGGATGTGAGTATGGACAGGAGTGCCACTAAAACCCTTGGGTCCAAGTCATGCTTCCGTCTACTCCGCAACCTGATTGCAGAAGCTGAATTAATAGATCCGTGGCATCAATGTAATCCTTCTGCAAAAGACTTTACTTTCTTTTCTCCTGTCTCGAATACATACTCAAGATTGGACGGATTTCATACTTGGAGAAATGCTGCGCATTCCTTCAGAGATATATCTATCCTCCCCATAACCATTTCCGATCATGCCATGATTAAAGCAAAGCTCGTCTGGGATGCTGATCGGGGGGGATTATGGAGGTTTGACCTGGGATTAATTAACGATAAACAATATACCGAGTCAACGAAGAGAGTTATCCAGTGTTACCTTAAAGAAAATACTGAGGCAGTCTCGAGACCTAAATTTCTGTGGGATGCCTTGAAGGCAGTAGTGAGAGGTCATACGGTTGCCTTCACTTCCCACAGAAATAAACAGTTTCAGGTTCGCATCAAGGAGGCTCTTGCCTCTATTGCAGACCTAGAGGTTGTCCATAAGCGTACTGGATCCCAGAGGGTGTTGAAGAAATTAAGGGAGGCAAGGGAAACATACAATTCCTTATTACAAAGGCAGGTGGAGAATTTCCTTAGATATGCTGGGCAATGTTATTATGAGAGGGGAGAGAGGGCCAGCAAACTGCTGGTGCTCAGACTCCATTAACAGGTGGCTGACAGGTATATAGCTACGGTAAACTCGGATTACCCTAACCTCCCCTGTAGGACCCTTCCTGGCGAAATTGCACAGGAGTTTGCAAAGTTTTACGAACAACTTTATAAGAAAGACCAAATACCAGATCATAATAGAAAAATTAAGGAATTTCTGAAGGAGGTAAAGCTCCCTGCATTATCGGACATCCAAAGGGCAGCCCTGGAGGCTTCCTTCATGGAAACAGAGGTGCGAGCAGCCATTAAATCCTTGGGTTCTGAGAGGGCTCCCAGACCGGATGGATTCATCTCTGAATTTTATTAGCAGTTTCAGGAAGATCTGGTTCCCTTGTTTACTAGAGTTTGCAATGTGGCCCAGGAATCTGGTGCCTTGCCGGATACATGGGAGGAAGCCATTATCTCTGTTTTGCCGATGGCCGGTAAGGACCCCACCTCCTGTGCAGGGTACAAACCCGTCTCGCTACTTAACCATGATGTTAAGATTTTTGCTAAAATTATCAGCATGAGGTTGCAAGGAGTGGTTCATACTGTTGTCCACCCAGACCAAACTGGGTTCATTCCTGGAAGACATATTCAGGACGATATTAGGCTACTCCTCAATGTAATCTCTTTTTGCGCAGCTCCCCATTGATTCTCCCCTTTCAGCAGTACTATCGCTGGACGCGGAGAAAGCCTTCGATCATCTAAACTGGGAATATTTGGATTCAGTATTGGGGGTATTTGGGTTTGGAGAGAGATTCCGTGCCTGGATCTCTAACTTATACATCAAGTCGAGAGCCAGAGTCTGGGTGAATGGCACGATTGAGTGGGGTACCAGGTAGGGCTGCCCTCTCTCTCCTCTCTAGTTCACCCTTAGTTTGGAACCTATGGTGGCTTATATTCGGCAGTCGGATCTTTTTCGGGGCTTGCAAATTAGGGCGGTCGAGGTTAAGGTCTCGCTTTACGCAGATGACACCTTACTATATGTTTCAGATCCGGTAGTAGCAGTACCTAAGATTTTCAATTTTCTTTCTGAATTTGGCATTCTCTCAGGTTATAAAGTTAACCCAGACAAGTCCAAGCTATATCCATTGGGAGGGGCTAAGAATCAACCCCCTACCAGAGGTGCAGCAAATGAAATGGTGCAAGACAGGTTTTAGATATCTGGGGATATGGGTTCCTAGGAATTTCAAGGCCTTATACAATATTTTGAATCATTTAAAGATTTTAGAGGATATCAGGGAGGATTGTAACAGGTGGAAGGAACTTCCTCTCTCTATTTCTGACAGGGGAGAGTCCATTCACATGAATATTCTTCCCCGACTGTTGTTTGTACTGGGAGCCATCCCTTTGAAGCCCCCCAGGAATTTCTGGCATGAGGTAAGGTCTACGCTCTCCAGATTCTTATGGTCTGGGTGGAAATCCCGAGTGAAGTGGAGGATAATGGTCACCCCAAGGGAGAGGGGTGGCTTTGGTATCCCGGATATCCAGAAATATTTTTGGGTGTCACAATTACTACCTCTAGTGACTATGACCCGTGACCCTCTACCTAGATGGGTTTAGACTGAGATGGCTGACTCTCCTTTGGCAAACATCTCAGAATTAATCTTCTTGGACACACCTAGGTTGGGTCAGTTGGATTTCAGAAACCCTTTCACAAGATTGATTTCTCAGGTATGGAAAGACATGAACTTAAAATTAGGCACTAGTCTAAAGCTTAACCCACACATGAGTATCCAGAGTTGCGTGGATTTTGGCCCACTAAGATGGGACATGGGCTTCCGCTGTTGGGCAAGAAGGGGGCTGGTTAATCTCGGCCAGCTTTTTAATCAGAACTCATTTAAATCGTTTCAGCAACTTAAAACGGAATTTAATTTCCATATTAAGGATTTCTTCCATTATCTTCAGATCAGACACTATGCCCAAATAAACGAACAACAAATTGAGATGGGCACGACGCTTTGGGGTAACCCAGTACTTCAGTCCATCTCTTCCCTGATCAGACAGTCAGCCCACAAAAAGAAAATAATTTGCAGGTTGGTCACAGGGATGAATCAGGTTGAAAGAGATTTCTTACAACCGGTCAAGGAGAAATGGCATAGGGAAATGGGGACGGTTTTGTCAGATGCCGATTGGAACTCTATTTGGAGGTCTGTTCACACCATGACATCCTCCCTTTTCTGGTGAGAGTTTTGCTGGAAAATGGCCATTAGATTTTTTAGAGTTCCGGTGACGACCAAACATTTTGGATTGCACCGCTCCGATCTTTGTTGGAGACACTGTCGGTCGGTTGGCACCCACCTCCATATATTTTGGGAATGCGATGTTATACAAGAGTTCTGGAGGGAAATAATAGATAAACTTAACAATATTTTTGAGCTAACACTACCAAGTTCACTGCAGTACTGGTTATTAGGATTGCCGCCCCCCCCAAGATGGCTTCTAGATCTGCTCGTCTCCTGTTTTGAATTCTTATGGCAGCAGCTCTTAAAGCTATCACTCTCTCATGGCTGACCCCGGATAAGCCTACTCTCACAACATGGATTGGTACCTGTACCAGGATATTAGATATGGAATATTTAACAGCCAAATTAAGATTATCTGTAGATAAGTTCAAAACGAGATGGCTACCTTTTTTGCATTTCATGGCTGCGCAAGAGGGGAGGCCAATAATGGACTTGCTCGCTAAGTATGCTTAAACTGTATTTAGTCTCTTATAGTCACTAAGTTAACATTTTATCTGATAGTGTTTTTAGGCCATGGATTTTCCTGTAGTGGGTAATTCTCTGTTTGGGGAGCAGACAGAGAATTACATGAAGAAAATGGGTGAGTACAGGACCAGTTACAGGAGTGCTCAGGTCAAAGAGAAGCAGGCAGCTCCTCAAAGGCAGCAGTCTAGGGGCAGGGGCAGGCCTTTTCATAGACCTTTCTACCAGACACAGGCCTCTTCTTCCTTTTCACAGAGGGGGTTCTTCAGAGGGAGAGGCAGAAAGGGGATGAGTAGGGCTGCATCCACTCCTCAGCCTAAGGCCCCTGCCAAGCAGACACCCTGATGGGCCTGCCTGGGTCAACTGTCCTTTTCCAGTAGGTGGCAGGCTGACTTATTTCATCCAGGACTGTATGTCTATTACATCAGACAAGTGGGTCCTGGAAGTAGTAGGCCAGGGACTGGTTCTCAACTTCAAAATATTTCCAAAGATGAGAGCCAGATCTTTTCCACCTGCAGGTCTCCCAAAAACCCTTGCCCTAGAGGCAGAGGTTTCACCTGTGCTGGCTTTAAGAGCCATAGAGAGAGTACCAACCCTACACTGGGGCAAAGGTCTGTATTCCAGGTACTTCCTTACCCCAAAAAAGACAGGGGAGTGGTGATCCATCCTAGACCTATGATACTTAAACAAACATCTTTTAAAACCAAAGTTCAAGATGTTAACTCTTGGAATAATCCTTCCCTCTCTAAGGCCAGGGGACTGACTAGCCTCCCTGGACACAAAGATGCCTATTTTCACATTCCCATCAGGTGCTCCCACAGAAAGTACAAGTACCTCAGGTTCGAATTGTCCTCAGGCCACTATCAGTTCAGAGCAATGCCCTTTGGCCTAACTTCAGCCCCAAGGGTCTTCACAAAGTGTCTAGCAGTAGTAGTTGCCTTTCCAAGGAGGCAAAAGATTTCCATTTTTCTATATCAGGACAACTGGCTCATAGGGGGCCAGTCCCCAGACCAAGTCAAGTCAGACCTGCAAGTGACCCAGCAAGTGCTTACTTCTCTAGGATTTCTTCTCAACCTTCCTAAGTCAGTTCCTGAGCTAGTGCAGCTCCTTACCTTTATAGGGGCAGAGCTGGATACTGTCAAAGCAAGAGCCTTTCTTCCCCTGGAAAGGACAAGAGTTCTTACAGAACTGGCTTCTTCCCTCAGACTTCAGGTGTCTCGACCAGCAAGGCATTTCCTCCAGCTCTTGGGCCACATGGCAGCCTCTACAGCAGTGGTTCAAGGGGCAAGATTCCAGATGAGGGACATTCAGTTCCATCCGAGGGTCTTTTGGTCCCAAAAGAAGGATTCCCTTACCAAACTAATCCCAGTGACCCGGACCCTGATCCAAGCCCTTCAGTGGTGGCAGGATCAAGACAGTTTAAGGCAAGGGGTCCCATTTGCCACTCAGTCTCATTCAGTGGTCCTTACCACGGATGCTTCCCTCCTGGGCTGGGGAGGACATCTGGGGGCCCTCACTGCCCAGGGACTGTGGTCCCCTCAGGAATCTCTTCTTCATATTAATTTCCTGGAACTCAGGGCAATTTTTCTGGCCCTGCAAGCTTTCTCTGTCAGTGCAGAACAAGGTGGTTCAAGTCAGAATAGACACCACCACCATGTGGTACATCAACAAGCAGGGAGTCATGCGGTCTGTGGCCTTGTGCACAGAAGCCATGAAGTTGTGGTCCCTGGCTTATTCACTGCAAACCTCTCTGATAGTAGTCCACCTTCTGAGGAAGGACAATGTGCTAGCAGATGCACTGAGCAGGATTTCACAGGGCCATCATAAATGGTCCCTGGGTCCTCTGGTCTTAAAGGTGATTTTTTAAGGTGGGGCACTCCAGAGATAGATCTCTTTGCAGCCCCAGACAATCGCCAACTTCCTCTCTTTTGTTGCAGACCCCCAATCTTGGGCTCAGTCCCTCTGGATGCTCCGATTCTGAACTGGGAAGGAACATTTCTGTATGCTTTCCCTCCCTTTCCTCTACTGTTCAACGTTTTAGTCAAGATAAAGTCACAACCTTGCAAAGTGATTCTGATTGCTCCAGATTGGGCCAGACAGCCTTGGTACCCCCTGTTACTGTCCCTTGCAGTCCATCTTCCCCTGTCTCTTCCCAGGAATTACAACCTGGTAACCTCCTCTCAGGGAAGGATTTGGTATGCCAATCTTCAGTCTCTCAATCTCAAGGCATGGCTCTTGAACAGTTAGAGTATACAGATTTGCATCTGTCTTGGGGGTTCTGGACATTTTCAAAGCCTCTCAAAAGCCCATAAATAGAAAGACATATAACTCCAAATGGAAGAGATTCAGCATTTGGTGTTCTAAGCAGCATATTTCCCCAGACACAGCTGAATTGCCTACAGTTCTGGATCATATGGTCCATCTTAATGGCCTAGGCCTCAGACTAGCTACTCTCTAAGTACACTTGTCAACTGTCTCTGCTTTTCTGTCAGTGGGAAAGTCTTCCTCACTATAATCTCATCCTGTGTTCTGTAAATTTTTCAAAGGATTGCTTCATACCAATCCTCTATTCAGAGACCCTGCCCTTGCCAGTGATTTAAATGTTTGTATTGCTCAATTGATGCAACCTCCTTTTGAGCCTACGTCCTCAGTAGAGCTTAAGTACTTGACTTGGAAAACTGTGTTTTTAGTAGCCATTACCTCTGCCAGACATATCAGTGAACTGCAAGCCCTGTCAGTGGAACCTGATTTTATCTCCTTTCATAGGGATAAAGTGGTCCTTAGAACCAATAGAAGGTTCTTGCCCAAAGTGGTTTCAGATGTTCACCTGAACCAGTCTATGTCTCTTCCTGTTTTCTTCACTGATCATTCCTCTTCATGAGAGAGGAGGCAACACAGTTTAGATGTTAGAAGGACTCTTAGCTACTATATAGAGCGTACCAAGGGTCACAGGGTTGATTCCCTCCAGCTGTTCCTCACTTATGGAGAAGTGGGGAAGGGCAAACCTGCCACCAAGAGAACTATTGCCAGGTGGATTGTGTCTTGTATACAATTCTGCTATGAGAAACTAGGAAAAATTCCACACTTAGTCCTGAGGGCTCACTCCACCAGAGGTACAGCTGCTTCCCTGGCTACTGTCAGGGGTATTTCTCTCTTAGAAATTTGTCAGGCAACCACCTGGAAAACAGTCCATACCTTTACCAAGCATTACTCTCTGGATATCCAGGCTAGGAGTGATACTCGGTTCAGCACAGCAATACTTCAGAGCCTATTCCCAAAGTAGGTTCTGTCCCTCCTCCATGGAGGTACTGCTTGATAGTCTGCAATAGTTAGAATACAGCAAAACATCATGTTGTATGAAGAAAAAACTACTCACCTTAGTAATTATGTTTCTTCTAATGGAGTATTGCTGTATTCTGACCTCCCTCCCTTCCTCCCCTCTCAGAACCTGTTTTTGGGAAGTGGGTGGGCAGGTGCAGTGTTGCATCTCAGGGGTGCTCCTTTTACACCCTCTTCTTTTTGCTTGGGTGTTTGTTTTATCTTTATTCTTATTTGGATTGGTTTTTGGTTTTGGGTTTCCTGACTTGAGTCTTCCTTTGTGGATCCAAAACTTTTTGTTGCCAGTTGGCTAGTAAAAATTTTACAATTTCCACATAGACTTGTTAGAGAGGTTTTTGCTCGTAAGAATCTGATGGTTGGATTTCAAAGGGCACCAGAGAGAGACCTCAACCAAGCTTGAGCTCAGAATTCTATGCTCTGCATAGAAAGTTAACCCTTTATTCTCTGGTGCAGTTTAAAGGCTGGGGTTAACTGCAATAGTCAGAATACAGCAAGACTCCATTAGAAGAAACATAATTACTAAGGTGAGTAATTTTTTCTTATAAGCCATGTAAAGTTGTATAATCAAATGGTCAACAGGAGGCTAAGTGAGACTGAGAGAGATTAAGGAAAGTTCAGGAACTTCAAGGAGGCAGAGAGAGATGGAGGGAGTGAGGGGGTTAATACTGTGGACAGGAAAGATACATTTTGCCTGGTAATAAATATTAAGGTTCTAATATATGCTGATGATGGAGTACTGCTGTCCAAAATGCCTCTAGGTTTAAAGAGGGGACATGAGGCTGCCATATATCATTTAGAAAACTTGGGTCTTAAAGGGACACTGTCAACCTGTTTTTCATCATATTATTTCTAGTTAAAAACCTACATTTTATGATTGCTTACTTTCTCTAACGTTCATTGATGTTGGCATTTGTTTTGTCTGTCTCCTTGTTTAGTTGAACTGAAATGCATGCTAATGTTTATTT
Organism: Neoceratodus forsteri; assembly: GCA_016271365.2. Taxonomy (NCBI): domain Eukaryota; kingdom Metazoa; phylum Chordata; order Ceratodontiformes; family Ceratodontidae; genus Neoceratodus; species Neoceratodus forsteri. The sequence goes on from CM057452.1 coordinate 1,374,185,360, forward strand.
ATAAATAACCTTGTTTTATTTACAATCTTGGATCTGTTCTCACTGCATATATCCTGAGCATTAGAAACATACCCAAACAGTGCAGTCACTCATGAGGTAGTAGACTCCTAAACTTCTATTGTATCATGAGTAGTTAGACTGTGTTGTGGTTATTCCCAAATCCAGGAAAGATGCAGTTGGAGCTGATCAATGAATGTAAACAAACCTGTGTTTGTGTGGTAACACCAGTATGGTGTGCAGTCTGTTTTTCATTTTTTTAAAGAAAGAAATAGTCAGAATCAAACTACTAGCTACATTAGCAATCTTTACAGAATGTTGGCAATCATAAAATGTGTTTTTTTTTAAACTAGGGACACTTTGAGACCTAAGGGGGTTAAGAGTGTCCCTTTAAAGTGAATGTTGAGAAAACCATAATTGTGACTTTTGGTATGAAACAAGATGCACAACTATGGAATGTAGATGGGTAACATTTGAAGGAATATTTGGAATATATATATTTTTTGTCTGTTCTATTTTATCATAAATTGAATTGGAAAGCACTGTGTAACTGTTAAGAAAAACTTACTTATCTCATTTAAAGCTATCACCCAGTTCGCTAAAACATTTGCTAATGATTTCTTAAGAGCTCTAAGGCAGGCCTTTGAAGCAAAATCATACAGTCAGATGCTTTATAGAAGCAAAATATGGAGCACCAGTATTAAAGGGGCTGAAATAGAATCCGTTCAAAACGTTTTTATCAGACTGACACTGGGCTTGCCACGAGATACAAACAGTGTCATTCTAAGATTGGAGACTGGCATGGGAGCCCTGGAGGTATCAACATTGAAAAGAGAAATACAAAACTGGGGCAAATTAATGAGCATGGAAGATTACAGGCTACCAAAGCAATGCTTGTGCGGTGTATTAAATATAGGATAAAGTATGGGGTGCAGTGTGTTACGAGAATTTAACACACACCCAAGTTGTTGGATGGCACATAAACCCCGAGGGCGAAGCCCGAGGGATTTATGCTAGCCATCCAACAACGAGGGTGTGTGTTAAATTCGAGTTAAACACACTGCACCCTATACTTTATTTCATATAATTGAAGGCTTCCATTTTTTTCTGGTAGTTTTGTGTTTTTCTGGTAGAAAAGGTAAAAAAGAAACAGGACTTTTACCTTCTGTTGAGTAACTGGTGTAATTTTGAACAGAGAACAGGTTTAATAAGTAACTAAATATTTAAGAAGAAAATTAAAAAAAAAAACTGTCTTGATTCTTGTGTCCTTTCTGATGAAGTGAATGTTTTCAAGTGCTGGCGTCATTTGACCTACAGGGGAAAGGTGAGGTTGAAAGGGAGTGTGGTTAGGGAGCGTGTAAAAACTTTTGTGTTTCCGATTAGCCCGCGATTTGAAATATGCTGAAAATGATTTTTTTTTATATCGGTTGTTGAGATTTTATGGAGCGAATGGCAGTGAGGAAGTGAGTTATACTGACTGATTTTGTGTGAGAAAACACAGCGTGAGGCTCTCGTTGAGTTTTACTTTTGTCTCGAGCGCATTAGCATTGGAAGAAGCCACGAGAATGCCGTAACACCTACTCAGGTGTTATGGTATTTAACACATGTTTTTTTCCATTGTAAAAAACGGAAGGCATTAATTATACTGTAATAATGATGTCTTATGGTTTCATAAGCCTGATAACATTCTGAAGGAAATGTGTGGACTGCCTGACATCTGGTCCCCATGTATGTTATCTAATGTGATAGGGTCTATAAGCTATGCTTGTCGGAGGATTAAAGGTATTTCTATCCAAAAATGTATGTTAGATTAACAGATTTTCAAATCTGTCTTTATATAAGAACATAAAAATTGATAATCGCTATGAATTAGACTCAAAATGCTGTGAAAACAATGTTTATTGGAAAAACTTTTGTAAATGAAGACTAGGAATTCTAAAGAGTAATACAGGTTGTCTTGTGTCTGGACAACCACCTTAACCATTGACCCCTGTACAGTAATTGTTGGGCTGATATAAGACTAACTGGATGACAACTATTTTTAGAATGCCCCCTTCTTGAAACTGAAAAAAGAAAATTGCTTCTCATATTAATTAAAAAGTATTGTACTAATGATGACGATGAAGGGAAGGTGCACAAATTGTTCTATGTACCAGATAAACTGATCATTTTTGCAACTGCAAAATTTACTCTTTTTCCATTTCACAAATTAAAATGATAACAAACTGGGATAATGTGAATATTACACTATGATTTATGTAAATATTGTACTGAACCTTTTAATGTGTTTTTTTATTGTCTTTGTATTTCTGTGATAATGTACTGCTTGTACAGTATGCATGTTTTTATCAATAAACTTGACTTGATATGACAGTATTGTTATATAAAATGTTGTGCAAAACCCTTTATTATCATTCTGAGTAATAAAGAGCATTTATTTCATTCAGTGCTGTGTTTGTGTAGGGGAATGGGTAATAATTTCCTTGACTATTGGTGTTTCCTTGTGAGAGCCACAATACCAAGTCATGCCCATTACATTAGTGAAAAGAGTCAGAGGGCTGGGTATTCAAACTGCGCCATTCTGAGGCACAAGCTCTTGCGCTGTGCAAAATAGTTGTGCAGGGGTGTGGCCGGGGCGATATTCAAAGGAGTTGCGCTATTGAGTAACTCCTTTGAGTATCACCCCCAACCACAGCCACTGTGCATGGCGCAGTGGAACTTGCACCACCGCAAGTTGTCAGAGTGAGCATTCAACTTGCGGTGGCGCAAGTACCATTGCGCCCTGCGCAAAATCACGATATTCAAAAGGTGACATGCAAATGGGGCCATAATTCATGCAAGGCAGGGGGGGCCATTTGCATCTGATTTATGGCCTCATTTGCATGCCATTAGCATGTAGGTGCGCCGATCCCTGAGGACTTGTGCCTGGCGCCCTGCCAGGCAGCAGCCGTCGGGGACCGACACCCCTGCAGCCCGATCGCGGGCATAGTGCACTCCCTCCCCCCCACCAGCCCGATCACGGGCAGCAATTTGGCCCCCCCCCGAACATCTCCCTGGTGGTCCAGTGGACGAAATGCCTGATCGCGGGCAGTAAGTAAATTGAACCCCGAAACATCTCCCTGGTGGTCCAGTGGACCGAAATGCCCGATCACGGGCGGTAAGTAAATTGAATCCCCAAACATCTCCCTGGTGGCTAGTGTTCCCCACCCACCCACCCACGAACCCCACCACCCGCTCCCCTGGCAGCCGGTGACGGCAGCATCCCACCCGCCTGCCACCCACCTCGCCCGACTGACTGCCGGTGAACTGCATGCCATTGGTGCAGGCAAGGCCAATGGGCGTGCAGCCATACGTACAACAGTCGATTTGTCGAATGAACACAATCTGGACTATCATATGAATAAACACACGCCAGTAGCTATAAATCGCATAACACTACGAACGTCAACCCGGCCGCCGGCGGGGTGAAGATACCGCCCGCCGCTCCCGAAAATGGTGGTGAACATAGTGAAGTGAACAGGCCACCGAATGACTGATTTCAACGCACTGCCAGCGATCGGCACTCACACTGAAATGTTCGAGGGTTGACGCACCGCCTGAGGACACCAGAAGATGTTTGGGGTTCAGTTTACTGCCAGCGATCGGGCACCAGGGAAGATGTTTGGGGGTTCAGTTTACTTTCTGCCCGTGATCGGGCATTTGATCCACTGGACCACCAGGGATGTGAGCAGGGAGGGGTTTATTAAACATACTTTTGGTCCACTGGACCACCAGGGATGTGAGCAGGGGAGCCACATTGATGCCCGCGATCGGGCTGGTGGGGGAGTACACTATGCCCGTGATCGGGCTTTAGAAGTCACAGGGACTGAGTTGGGGGCCAGCCACAGGTGGCTGCTGTCTTGCACTCTGCAATACAGCAGCTCACCTGTAGGTGGCCCCTCAACTAAGCCTTTTTTTTTGGCTCAAAGTCCTGCAGGCGCAGGTTGGGGGTTGCGCCTGCACAACTCTGCACAGCCCAGCTGAATATCGGGCTGTGCAGTTTATGCATGGTTCCTCCCCCTCCAGTTGAGCATGCATTCATTTGCATTGCGCTGTTGCTCAACCTGTTTTCAGTGGCGCAACTGCCTCCTGCTGAATATCGCAGAATGGCGCAATTTCGGACTTGCACATGCGGAACCCTGTTGCACATGGCACAACCCTTTTGAATATCTGGCCCAGAGTGTTTGGATCATATGCTTATTATTGGGCCTTCCCCTTGTACTGAGAAGGGGAACCTTTAAATTGAGCCAGCGTATCTAAGTGTTCTGAGGGGGCATAGTTCTGTGTGAGCAAAAGCTTAGGAGTGAACAAGTGAAGAATAAGCCTGTATTCTGACATAGACAACATGGGTTTATTAAGAGGAGATTGTTCAAGCCTACTATAACGTGTTGGTTACCTTTGAGGAAGTAACAAAACACTAGATAGGATAAAAGCAGTTGATATAGATTTCAATAAAGTATTCAACATGGTTCCTCATGTGACATGGTTCTGAAGTTGAAATTGGAATGACTGGAAATAAACCACAGTGGATATACAGCTGGATAAGCAATAGGTCTCAGCAAATAATGACACATGAGACAAAAGCAGAATGGAAGTAAGCCACCAGTGGGGTTCCATAGTGGTCCGTGTTGGGACTCGTACTGATCAATACTTTTATTCATGGCCCGGAGTCAGGTATCTTAAGTAAGGTTATTAAATTTATGGATGACACAAAGCTAATGAGTGTGGTGGACACGACTGACATGAAAGACATCCTGCAGATGGACTTAAATGTATTGGTAGAGTGGCCAACAAGTGGAAAATTAAATTTAATGTAGGTAATTGTATGGTCCTTCATATAGGCCTAAAAATTCCTGGAGGAGGCAAGCTATTTAAATGGAAAACAAGCAGCAGAAATGGACAAGGAAAAAGACCTAGGACCATCAAGTTGAAGCTGACACAGCAATATGCATCAGCAGTTTGATGAGGCAAATCAAATGCTGGGTTTCATCAAAGTAGTCATAATATGCCATGAGAGATTGATTTAAATTAAAAATCACATCAATCAAAACTGTATTTATTAAAATATAAACATGATGGCAAGTCATATGAGCCAAAAGCTTGTTTCCAATGACATCCTTAAGAGCTCTGTTATGGCTGCACCAGGAGTATGGTGTGAACTTCTGGTCACTGACATACAAAAAGGATACAAAAATACGACCTTGGGAATAAAGATGATGACAGCCTATTGAGTTCTTTGCCCCACCAACTCTGTGAGAATACCTTGCCACCCTTTTTTCTTCAAGGTTTTTCTCTATTTTAAGATTGAAGGTAGAAATAGTGTTGATTGATAACACTTGTTGTGGAAGTCTGTTCCAAGTGTCCACCACTCATTCTGTTAACTATTGTAGTGCTTCCTTATAATTCCTTTGAATCTTCTTTCTTCAAACATTGCATGCCCTTTGTACTCTCATCCTTGTACCTCAGGAAGAGCTGCATTTGGTTCGATTGTGCTTGTCTTTTCAGATATATGAATACTGTAATCATGTAATCATGGCAGTGGACTTCAGGGGGGCAGACTTTGTGGGCATGGGAAATATTCTCAAGGATCACTTGAAGGGGATTACATCAATGACAAGTGTGGAAAGGAGATGGGAGGTCATAAAATGGGGACTTCATGAGGCAGTCAGGATCTGCGCTAAGTTGAAACGTAAGGGAGCAAGGTCACATAAACCATGCTGGTGGTCCAGTGAGGTACAGGTAGCGGTCAGAGAAAAGAAGGCAGCCTACAAAAAATATAAAACAACAAGAGGGAATAGGGATAAGGAAGTGTACCATCTTGCATCTAGAAAAGTCACCCATATGGTGAGGGGAGCAAAGTCCAGTAAAGAGCAGCGGCTGGTACAGGGGATACATGGAGGGGAAAAGGGGTTCTTCCAGTACATTGGGGAGCGGAGAAAAACTAAGGGCCATCTCAGCAGATTGAGATCAGAAGGAGAGCGGGTGGAAGAGGCAAGGGACCAGGCAGAGGTATTTAATGAGTACTTTGCCTCTGTGTTCACTAGGGAGGGGGATGGGATATCTACAAAGCAAGGCATGAAGGGGATAGAAACGGCAGTGAGTGGGATCAGGGGAGCAACAGAAATCGAGCAAGAGGGAAGGAGAGGTACCCCAGGGGTGTCACATCTGGATAAGGATAAAAAGGCCAGTAAGGTGGAGGGGACAGATGATGCTATGTCCGACAAAATGGTGTGGTTAGCCCTCAAGGCCCTAAAGAAAGACAAATCTCCTGGACCGGATGGCATTCATCCGAGAGTACTATCGGAACTGGCGGACATAATGGCTGCACCCATGGTGGAGCTCTTTAACAGGTCACTTGAGACGGGGAGGGTACCTAGGGATTGGCGAGAGGCACATGTGCCAATCCATAAAGGGGGGGTCGAGGGAAGTAACAGGTAACTATAGACCCATCAGTTTGACCTCAGTGGTGGGAACATTAATGGAGAGTGTACTAAAGGAACAATTGGGGGTGTACTTGGAGGAGGTGGGAGGTCTGGATAGTCGGCAACATGGGTTTGTGCCAGGTAGATCATGTCAAACCAATCTTGTGGAGTTCTACAAATGGGTAACATCAGAACTGGACAGGGGAAAGCCTGTGGATGTATTATTCTTGGACCTCAGCAAGGCATTTGACTCTGTCCCCCACAATGGTCTGGTGGAGAAACTGATGGGGTTAGGATTAGGCCCTTTGATAGTCAGATGGATTGAAAACTGGCTAGCTGGATGCACACAGAGAGTAGCGGTCTGTGGGGAGCTCTCGAACCCTAGAGAGGTTGGTAGTGGGGTACCGCAGGGCTCGGTCCTGGGTCTGATCCTGTTTAATGCATACATATCGGACATCAGGGAGGGTATAGGGTGTGGAATGAGTCTCTTTGCAGATGACTCCAAGATGGGAACAGTAGTTGAGGGAGAGGAGGGGAGGTTGGCCCTGCAAGGGGACCTGGACACCCTGGAAAGCTGGGCTCACACATGGAAATTAAATTTCAATATCACCAAGTGCAAGGTGTTGCATCTTGGTCGGGGAAACCCTAAACACAGGTACACCCTGGGAGGGGAGGCGCTGGAGGCCTCAATAGGGTGAAAAGACCTAGGGGTCATGGTGGATGCATGTATGAATAACTCTGAGCAGTGCAGAAGAGTGGCTAGCAAGGCAAACAGGATGTTGGGATGCATCGTAAGGGGGATCATCTCTAGGAGCAAGGAAGTGATTCTGCCGCTGTACAATGGACTGGTTAGACCACACCATGAGTACTGTGTACAGTACTGGAGACCACACTTGAAGAGGGACATACAGCTCCTGGAGAGGGTACAGAGGAGGGCAACTAAGATGATACGAGGGCTAGGGGATTTGACATATGAGGACAGACTTGAGGAGCTCTGCCTGTTTTCATTGGAGGAGAGGAGAGGAGGAGGAGAGAGAGGGGGGACATGATCGAGGTCTTCAAGTACCTCAAGGGAATAAATAGGGCAAACATGGAGGGATCTTTAGACTAAAGCAGGAGGTGTCACCAGAGGGCATGGTTTGAAGTTGGAAGGTGGAAGGGTGAGGGGAAAGAGGAGGAGGTTTTTCACCGAGAGGTGGTGGACCCTTGGAATGCACTGCCTGGTGAGCTGGTTCAGAGATCCACAGTGGAGGGCTTCAAGAGAGGGTGGGACAGACACAGAAGGTGGATGTATCAGATGATGGCCTGTCCCGGGGGGTGGGGATGGATGATAGAGGTTTCTGGAGCGCAAGGGATGGGAGGGCCTCGGCACCCAACTAAGGATCTAAGGTTCAAGCAGACTCGATAGACCGTAAGGCCCAATCTGCTGGCAAATAGTATGTTAGTATGTCATTTGACTCTTCATTTTTTTTTCCATGTAGAACAGTCCCAGTGCCACATAGCCTGTGTTTTCTAAGTTTTAACTACCTTGGTTGCATTCTTTTTCACCTTCTCAATCATGTCCATATTGTTCCTTAGATATGGAGAACAGAATTATACATTATATTTATACTCAAGATGAGGTCTGACCAGTGAGCTGTAGTGGAGCATTACATATGTATTGCTTTTGTTGCAAAGCTTCTCTTGATGAATGCCATGATTTTACTAACTTTGCTAGTTGCTATTCAACACTGTTGCCCCCACTTAAAGTTGTTCCTGATCATTACCCCAGGTTCTTTTACTGCTGAGTTTAGAAATCTCTGTGTTGTTCGGGTAGTATTTTGCTTTTATGTTCTTCGTAATTACATGAATAATTTTGCATTTTTCAAATGTAACCAGCCTCTCACCCCCTACCCGATGGAAAAGATAACCAACTCAGTTAAGAAGGGGGATAAAACCTTTTATAGGTACATCAGGGAGCGAAGGAAGACCAAGGAAGGGTTAGTGAGGCTTAATAAAGAGGATGGAGGGTGGGCAGAGGGTGACTGTGAAAAGGCAGAGATACTAAACAAATATTTTTGCTCAGTATTTACAAAGGAAGTGGGGGAGGTAACTAAAACAAACAGTAGAAACACTCTGGATACAGAAGTTGATACCAGCCCATTTACAGAAGAAAGGGTTCTGAAAGAACTCTTAAAACTGAAGGTGGACAAAGCAATGGGGCCTGATGGGATTCATCCCAGAATTCTAAAAGAATTAAGGGTAGAACTAGTGACACCACTGATTACCCTCTTTAACAAATCATGGGAGGATGGGGTGGTACCTGAGGACTGGAGAAGGGCAGATGTGAGTCCCCTTCACAAAAGTGGGAGCAAGGCCGAAGCAGAAAACTACAGACCTGTTAGTTTAACCTCAGTGATAGGGAAAATGATGGAATCACTTCTGAAGGAAAGAACTGTTGAGTATCTAGAGGCCAGAAGGGCTCAGGACCCAAGGCAGCATGGATTCACAGCGGGAAGGTCATGCCAAACAAATCTGATAGATTTCTTTGACTGGGTGACCATAGTAGTAGATCAGGAAGGGGCTGTGGACATGGCCTAGACTTTAGCAAGGCATTTGACACAGTCCCACACAAAGATTAATATACAAGTTAGCCAGCCTGGGAGTGGGTCCCAAGATGACAGCCTGGGTAAAGAATTGGCTGGAGAATAGGACACAGAGAGTAATAGTAAATGGAGTCCACTCTGAAGAAAGGGGGTTACTAGTTGGGTACCAAGAGGTTCAGTATTAGAACCGGTCCTCTTCAATGTCTTTATAAGCGACATTGCAGAGGACTGGAAGAAAAGTATGTCTCTTTGCAGATGACACAAAGATCTGCAACAGAGTTGATGAACAAGGTGGGGTGGAAAGGATGAGAAGGGACTTGGCAAGATTAGAGGAATGGTCAAATGTATGGCAGCTTAGATTCAATGCTAAGAAGTGCAAGGTAATGCACCTGGGAAACAAAAACCCAGGGGAAGAGTACACAATGTGGGGTGAGATACTAACAACAACAAAAATGGAAAGGGACCTGGGTGTAGTCATATCAGATGACATAAAGGTGGGCAAGCAATGTGAGATGGCAGCAAGGAGGACTGGGGGGATACTGGGATGCATAGGGAGAGTCATCACCAGTAGAAAACAGGAAGTTATTATCCTCTGTACAGACAGTTGGTGAGACCCCATCTGAGTACTGCGTGCAGTTCTGGAGACCCAATCTTAGCAAAGACATAGACAGGATGGAGGCTGTCCAGAGGAGGAACTAAAATGGTGCAGGGTCTGCAGGAGAAGACATATGAAGAGAGACTTAAGGAGCTGAATATGTATAGCCTCGAGGAAAAGAGGGAGAGGGGGACATGATAGAAACTTTCAAGTACCTCAAGGGAATCAACAAAGTCAAGAGGGTAGCATCTTTCAAAAAAGGTGTGCAAGAACAAGGGTGCACAATTTGAAGATAGAAGAGGCGCTCAGAGGTAATTTAAGTATTTTTTCACAGAGGGTTGTGGATGCATGAAATGGCCTTCCGGAGGAGATTGTGGAGTCAAAAACAGTGGTGGAATTCAAGCTTGCATGGGACAGTCATAAGGCAATTCTAGGGGGTTGGGGTAGGAAGAAGTAGGCTGCTGCTTAACTAGGATCTGCAGCTTATCCATTAGGTAGGGAAATGGGCAGACTGGGTGGGCCAAGCGGTCCTTATCTGCTGTCAAAATCTATGTTTCTGTGTTCTGTGTTTCTATGTTACCCAGGTTCGAGTCTGGTTACTAAAGTTCTAAAGGAGTCCTTAAGAGAGAATCTGAGTCATGAAGGCTTCAGGCTTACTGCATGTCTGCAGCCAGACTGTTGAGTCATTTGACTGACAGGTTCTTTTTACTATATCTGTAGATGCTAAAAGTTCAATTAGCATAGGTGCTGCCTGCTTTTCTCCTGTCCACAAAAGGGTATTCAGTTAAGTCTGAGTGAGTTCTGGAAAAGGCAGTACAACAGAAGACTGAAGGAGAGACTTAAGCTTCTAGCCTCTCCCTGCCCTTTGGAAGAGGGAGAAATGCTAATCCTCAAGGGAGAGTAAGCCTAATGGCAGATGTGACACATCTGTTTAACATCTCATCCAAAGGACAGTACACCCCAACAGTAATGCATCATGCTAATACTGCACTTTCATGGAATGTTGAAACAGGGCACGGTCACTAATGGGCAAGCTGTCATTTACAACATGCTGCTTGTCACTTACTGGCATCACTTTCTGTTTCAAAATTACATGAAATGACTATTGTCTTGATTTCATTTACTGATGATTTAGATATTTGCATCTCAGAAAGGCAGTATAGCCAAGAGTGTTAAAGTACCAAGCTGTAAGCCTGGAGAACTTGCAGGCCTAGTTTTAAATCTTGCAATCTCCACTTGCATACTCTGTGACTCTGAACAAATCACGTAACCTCCTTGTGCTCCTGGGATGCACTTGGAAATGAGATTTGGCTCAGTGTGCCTGTCCCAGTCAGATATTCTAAATTAATAAAGAAATACCAAATTGAGCATACCCCAGTAATGAAAATCAACATGAAAGAACTAAGTCTGGTGTGACTTTAAATAGAACTGAATGATGCCAAAAGGCCAGACAAACAATCTGCAAAGGGTGAAACTAGCAGGCAAAGACACCTGTTGTGTCCTTATTAGGACTTCTCTCTGTGCCACATCTGTATCTCATCCCAGAGCAAGGGAGAACCAGTCATCTAGCTGGGGGTAAGTTTAAAAGAAGCATTAGGAAATTCTTATTCTTCAATAGAGGGTAATAAAACAATGGAATAGAGTGCCAGTAGTGTTGGTAGAGGCAGGGAGTATAAATGGGTTCAAGATCGGATGGGACAGATTCACGGGCTCAGTGACCCAAAAGGTGGAGTAAGGAGGAAGGGAGTATGTACAGGGGATGGCTGGTTACACTGAGGAGTATGAGTTAACCCCTGTTTGGCAGTAGATCAATGAGGAACTGGTAGGAAATCTAGGCAGACTGGATGAACCTAGAGCTTTTTTACTGCCATAATATTTCTATGTTTCTCTCTGATCCCAGTAACTTGGGCGATGATGAGCCCAAAATAGGAAAGCAATTTAAAAAACAAGAATGTCAGAGCAAAAGCACTAAAGTAAGGGTTACACTGGAAGGGCATTGGCAATCAATAATGCATATACCGTACTTCCCAAAATGTTTACATTAGTGAAGCATAATATGTGCAATTCGGTATTAATTTAAAACAGCTTTATTGCCAGTATTCTTCTAGAGAAACCATTGCTTCACTACTTTTGCACTGAAGTTCTTAGGATCGATTCACAAACGTTCTGAGACTGCTGCAAGCACTGGCTGTGCTAAACGTATAGCTTGTGGGGCTTGCGAAATTCCCTGGCTGTTGACTGGGATTTCTTGATCCTGTGCATTAATTACTGCGAGTTAGACCATATTTTTCTGGTCTAGCTTGCTTCAATCTCGGGGACCTCTTTTATGGGGCTTGTGCCAAAGATTTGGTGCAAGCTGCCATAAATCGTGAAAACTGTCGTGAATGTGCCCAATCTTCTTGAATTGGGTGCATTCTGTGGCAAAGCTGTCAACGCAGCTGAGCTGACCACTGGGTTTGATATGCAAGCCCTGTGTTGCCCTTTGTGAATTGTGACCCCTGTCTTTTAAATTTTATATTTCAGGACTCCAGATACTAACAGGTACACTCAATACCTCATTTGAACTATTGCAAAAGGAAATATTTCCAGAGTCTTTTCAGTAGTACAAAATCCAGGAAGTGGAAAGAGCGCATGAGGACACTGAGCTGGTGTTGTCCAGGACTGCCAGCCCCAAGACAATTTACAGAAGGTCCAGTTGGTAACACAAGAAAAATAAAAACCGGCAACCAAGTATAGGGCTGAATCTAAAGATATTTAATGTGTGCCCTCCACAAAAATGCTGTGCATCAAGCCCCAGTGCACAGCGGCCCGGCTGCTGTTTTTTTATTATTTCTTCCCCTTTTGAGTGCTACCGATTGGACTTTCTGTAAATTGCTTGGGGGCTGGTAGTCCTGGTCAACACCAGCTCAGTGTCTTCGAGCGGTCTTTCCACTTCCTGGATTTTGTACACTTAAGAGACCCTGCCAATATTTCCTTTCCTTTTAAATATGTAGAGTGTCTCCTGCTTCTTTAGTGTTGCGCTTTCTATTGTACACCCTCAGTTTGTCTTGTCTAACAATAGCTTATTAAAAAAAGCAGTTTAGCATGTCTATTGGTTAGAGCATAGGCCAATGAAGCAGGAGATCAAGGTTCAGATTCTACCAGAGCCACTTGCTCCTGGCATTACCTTAAGCAGTTCACTTTACCTCTCGGAGCTTCAATCTTTCTGGGTGCAAAGCTGATTAGAAGCAGAACTCCACTGAAAACAAGATGCTACATGTCAGTTGGACTGTCCAGGATGAATATGTCTGTAAAATAAGAATACACTGCAGTAATGAAAAATAAGTCAGTGACAGCTAGTGGGCTCTAGTCAGTTCTCAGTGTTGTTGTACTGAGTCTGTTATCTGTCAGAAACCAAGAACAAGCTGGATGAGCGAATAAGTTTGAAACTTTGCTCTACAGGGGAAGGGCATTTTCTGTTAAGTGTACTTTTTGTTTCATTATAAAGTGTTATCAGGGCTGTCTGATGGCCCAGAGGGTAGGGTGCTACACTCCCACACTGATAACTCAGGTTCAGGAGTAGACGCAGAGCTGTGTCAGGTGGTCAAGGGGACTGGGATAGCACTGCCACATGGCAGAGTTCCCAGACAGGTATGGATGGCTCCTAGGTTCAGCCACATTAGCAATCCATCTGGTGGGTCAGGAAGTTTGCCCTCCTCCACGGGGTGACGCTGCGTGTATGTGAGATCTGGAAGGATTGTGCCTCAGCACTTAGCGTGAAGTGGCTGGAACTTTGGGAGAAAAACAGGGAAGAAAGCCACTTACAGTGGTAGCCACTGACATTAGTAATGATGTATGATATGGCAAGCCATGCCTCGAAATGAATCATTTAGTTCAATGGCAGAGCTTAAACGCAATCAGTGGATATGGCTGGTTATTGATACTGGTGGTCCTGGCTACTACTGTATTTACCTCAAGCTATCTAAATGGTGGCCAATGGTACCCTGGGGCCATGCACTATGTTGATCCTCACTGGCTACAATTGAGGGGACACTGGCAAATGGGGATGCAGAGTCACTGGAGGAGGACCCAATAGTAGGGTGCAGGTGGGAGCTCGAGCTTCACATAATAGTACGAAACAAATGTGTTTATCAGGACTGCTATGTTTGTAGCAATATTCAGAGCTCTCATAAAGTGTGCAGCAGTGGTCTGTTGCAGATGGGAGAGCTGCAGGTTTCATGCAAGATGATTACTTAGTATAGATTGATGGGAAAATAAAACAGAAATAGATTTTACAAAACAGCTTAAGCACACCGATTGCCAATAACATTTGAACTGGTTATATAAACAGAATGAATGTCAGGAACCTTTAACACACTGAAGTACCTCTCACAACTGATTCTACCTGAGCTGCTGTAATACAACTACAGACTCGGATAACTGAAACTCTTTAGCATCATGCCAGTTTTACCACCTCTTTGTCACAGTAATAAACTGCAATCCGTTTAGAAGCGCAAGCCTATGAAATCCTGCCAACTCCAAAAGCCCATCTAGACCAAAGCCAATGAATAGCAATTCTCTAGTTTACAGTAATCAAAGCTCAGTAACACCAGACTAACACTGTTAGGGCAGCAGCTGTCCCCAACATTAATTCTGTCATTGCTGCCGGAGTTCATGGCAGGATTAGGAAGAGCTTTCAAAGCTTAAGAAAGGTTCCAAAATCAAGGTCAGCCTTTACTATAACAATAGAGGCGCTGCACTGTGGCCTGTAGAAGACCTTTATTTTCCTCTAGCCATACAATCATTAGGAACACTGGAAATTAAACAAACATTTCTAGGCAGTGTGATATGCTGCATCCAGTGGTGCAGTTACCCACTGGGGTCTTTTACCTGTTCATTTGTTACTTTTAATTGCTCAAAAAAGTAATGGATCCCATAAATGGAGAACAGATTATGTTGATTCCTTGGCTACTATCCCAGTATTAGGCCCAGTCAAGGTCATGGCTGTCAACCTCATGGCATCATAAACGAATGACCTGGCTCCACAAAAACAATTTAGGGGCCTATACAGAACCAAAAGCATGTCAGGAGTGGTCTCGCCTCTATGTCTCCACAGGCTAACTGTACAGTACTTCTAAAAGAGTGTGCTGAAAGTTTATTGTTACATGAAGCAGAATTGTATGCCACACGGGCAAGAAGTGCAACTTTGCACATCAGTGTGGCCAGTTACAGTGCAGAGCTATCTGTACATAACGCGTACTTGTCAAGTCAAGTTTGTCATTGTATCTTCAGCGCCCAATCCCTGGGGTTCTGGGTACTTGACAACAGTACAGAGCAATAAATTAATACTGTTATAATCAGGATCAATTCAATTAAACCATAAATATACATCTAAATCAATGTTTACAAGTTTTTTTGCAATAAATAATAAAATCCCACTCACTATCTTTTTGAGCTACCTTCAAATGCTAGCCTAAACTGATGGGCCTTCAGGCCACTTTTAAAGATTTCAATAGAGGGGGCCTCTCTTAAGGCACGTGGGAGGGAATTCCATATTGTTGAACTGGCCACCTCGAAGGCATGATCTCCTGCTGTTTTTAAACTGTCATCACTTGAATGCTCTGTAAATACCCATGATCCATACTTTCTATATTGTAATTCCCACCTTGTATTATAGTGCCTGCTCTAGATATGCATGGAATGTACTGTTCCCTGGGTCACCCCTGGAAAAGGGACTTGTTTGTATCAGCTGGGCCCACCCTGTCATCAAAATTCTAATAAATAAATAAACATGCCCTTAGTATCACTGAATACCTTTCTGCAGATGGCTGTAGGGAGCACACTGTGTGGGAAAGTGTCAGATGGTCAGACAGGTAACCTGGACCTGATCTATATAGTATACAGGGCTTTATAGGTAAGCAAGCCTACCTTGAAGACATTTCTCCACCTAACTGGCAGCCAGTGCAGTTCGCACAAAACTGGGGTTGTATGATTGGACCTCAGAAGGCCTGTCAATAACCTGGCTGCAGCGTTCTGCACCAGCTGCAGCCTATGGAGGTTGCCCCCGCTGACCTCAAAATAAAGAGCATTACAGTAATTGAGCCTAGAGGTGACAAAAGCATGTATCAGTGAAGCCGGGTCCTCGGGAGCGACTAAGGGTTTAATCTGGGCAACATTCCTTAAGTGGTAAAAACCACTCCTGACAATGACCGATACACGAGTTTCAAGTGTTAGACTGTGTAACGCCTAGATTTCGCACCTTATTCATTGCCCCAGTGTAGTGGACCCCAGGAAGAGCCCTGTTCCTGTTCCAGTGGTGACTACTTCCCTCTGATGACCAGAATCAATCACCAATACCTCTGTCTTGTCAGGGTTTAGTCTCAGCAAGTTAGAGGACATCCAGGCCTGGATCTCAGATAAGCAATTATTTAGCACATCCACAGCACTTGATGTTCCAGGGGCCAAGGACATATACAGCTGGGTATCATCTGCATAGCAGTGAAAAACCCAGACGGTAATGCCTAATGATGTCACCCAGGGGCAGCATCTATATCGCAAACAACATGGGTGACAAGATTGACCCTTGAGGTACTCCACAGGACTGAAGCCTCAGGTGCGTTGAGAAACTTCCCAACATCACCCGTTTCATCCGACCTGATAAAAAGGACTCAAACTAGCTGATGACGTGGCCAGTGAGTCCACAGAGCTGTCTCAGGTGATCAAGTAGCACTATGTGGTCCATGGTGTCAAATGCTGAGGAGAGATCTATGATAACAAGAACTGACTGTTCCCCTCTAGCCTTCTCCCTGAGGAGATCATTCTCACCTGAACTAATGCTATTTCTGTGCTATGCTTTTTCCTAAATCCCGACTGGAGCATCTCATAGATGTTAAAGGCCATCAGGTGTGCATTGAACTGCAAAGCCACCACTTTCTCTACAACCTTCACCAAAAATGGGAGGTTGGAGACTGCTCGATAATTCGCCATGATGTCAGGGTCGAATGATGGTTTCTTCAGCAAGGACCTCACCAATGCCATTTTCAAGGCATTGGGGAAAATCCCCACTGAAAGTGAACACTGGACAGTCTCGGCGAACACTGGACCGACAGACTCCACACCTCCCACTAGGAGATGTGTCAGGCCTGTGTCCAGTTCACAGGAGGTGGGTCGCAGCTTCGAAATTACCTCGATGACCTCTACCACCCCCACTGGCCAAAACTCACCCCAGGCAATCAGAGTGCTGCTGTCTCTTGCAGGCTCAACACTGTGGGTGAGATTGTACTCCACTTGAGTTATCCCAGTCCTAATAGTTGACACCCTGTCAGCAAAGAACTGAGCAAACTTTGCAATGTGTGGTAGAAAATGCTCTTTTTGGCTGCCGACAGGTCGGATGTGACAGCCTATCTACAGTCTGAAAGAAAAGAGGTGGTCTGTTCTTTCCTGCAGCAATCTCCCTGGACAGAAATTCTGCCTTCTTATGGTTCAATGCCCTTAAATACTCACTGTAGTGAGTTGTCAAGGCCAGTCTGTCTTCCATTGTCCCAGTGCTCCTCCAGCAATGCTCCAACTTCTGTCCCATGGTCTTCATCTCCTTGAGAGCCCCGTCGAACCATGGGGTCTCAAGTGAGAAGACCTAGGTTGTATATGGATCAGTGCCAATGCCTCGGTGACAGTATTATTATACACTGCCACCACTTCATTCAACCCTGTTTCACAAGCGGCGCTCACATCAGAAAAATCTACTATTGCCATTAGTCCCTCTGGAAATAAACCCCTCAAAGGCTGGTAGCAAACCATCTCAACAGGGGAGGGACTAACGGGGAGTGGGGAGGGTTCTGAATGAATATTCTACTGTGCAGTGATTTGACTGAGCGACCAGATCAATCTTGAGATCACTGATCTCAAGCCCCAGCGAGAATACCAAGTCCAAGGTGTGTAATAGCACTACTACTAATGCACCACAGTTTCAGTCGGTGAAAGTTCATCTCTCCTGCAAGACATTCCCATTGATCAGATCCCTTCAAAACTGGAACTGCGGTGTCTGATCTTGCGGAGTTTGAGCTGTAGCCCTGTGCACCGAAATCTGTCCTGTACGACTGCAGAAATGTTTATTTTAGAGTTTTTGGTTGGGAAAAGCACATAATCAGAAATTATTCATTCAATCATTCCTGTCTGCAGATTTCAGCGTAACCATCAAGGAGGCTGTATAGCCTAGAGGTTAGAGTCACAACTGGTAAATGAGCTTGGTACATCCAGCAGACCTGGGTTTCATTCTCACAACCTCCACTTGCATACTTTGTGACCCTGAGCAAGTCACTTAACTTCTCCAGTGCTGCCGGGTCACCCCTGAAAACAGGCATTTGTACCTAGCGGACCTTATGTGGTTACCAAAGAATTAGATAAAAGCAAAAATCAGAGGTTAACTGGATAGAATTGACCTCCATGGATTGGACTCATTTACTGAAATGGACTCGTACTGAAATTTACTGAAACGAGTCCAGTGCATGGAGGCCAACTCGATCCAGTTACCTTTTGGTTATATGGTAAAGCCCAGATCTGTACC
Organism: Neoceratodus forsteri; assembly: GCA_016271365.2. Taxonomy (NCBI): domain Eukaryota; kingdom Metazoa; phylum Chordata; order Ceratodontiformes; family Ceratodontidae; genus Neoceratodus; species Neoceratodus forsteri. The sequence continues at coordinate 1,374,203,540 of CM057452.1, forward strand.
AGCTCAACTTAGACTGCATTAAAAAGCATCTTTATTTGAAAACTACATACCTCCACATAACAACAAGCAACAGGTCGTCACAGAACCCCTACCGGTTTCACATGGAATGCGTCATCAGGTTGATGACCTGTAAGTCACAAGGGGTTACTTAAATATAGTGCATTTAAAGACACAGTGCAAACACAAGTGAAATGGGTGTTAAAGTGCTCAGTGCCTATTCCACGAAGTAACAGGAATAAATATGAAACAGATTTTTCAGAAATAAACTGCTATAAATCCTATGTAAGAACCACTAAGATATAAGATAAATTACAAAAACTGCTAAGAAAATGCACTTAATCACCATAGCATAATATCTCAATCCCCATCCTAATTAGTTCAGTGCTGGAGGTACAATAATTTTTTAGCCTTCTGCACCCTAGAAGAGAACACACCATAGAGTTAGAAGCAAGTAAGGGGGCAACATTGCACATTAAAGCATTATTTTCTAATTCATTTAAAAATGTCTGTTCTATTGTTCAGACCAGGATGGTGTAAGGCCCCCAAAGTATAAATCCAAAAATACTCCCGCTGGATACATTTAAGATCCAGATCCCCCCATGGGTCCCCAAATTAACCCTCTCAGTTCCACAAAACTTAAAGGCATATTTAGTCCCAGTATTCCTGTGTAGTTTGCAGTGGTTTGCCAATGCAGTTTTACTACCCTCCCCAGTTATACTGTGCAGATGTTCGCCTATGTGGAGCGTAGATGGCCTAGTGGTCTTACCCACATAGAATGCCCCCATTCACACACTGCCAGGTGTACAAGGTTATTGGTCACACAACTAAACAAGCATTTGTCAATGCCGAATGTTGCTTGCTTATATGTGCTGTTTAGGTATTTGGAAGTGAAACTACCATGTCTAAGAACTGTCAGCGGGGGTCGGAAGCTCATGTTGCCCAACCATAGCCCATTTTCCACTTTTCTCCCCTTTGCGGAGTGGGGGCGAGCAATGATGCTTATACAGAGTGTGCTAACATCCACCATACTCCGCTCCCTTTACTACACCTCTCTAGTAGTGTCCCTGTCGTCACCAGGGGCTGCTACAGAGCGGTGGGTCCCTGGATCCCACCGCAGGATAGGAGAGGAGTCCTCCGGATGCTGAATCCTATCCCTTCCCTGCTGACCCCTTGCAGCCTGGGCTCGCATCCGAACCAGAGTCGCTAGCGTGGCACGAGGTGTGGTGTCCAGCGCCTCAGCGCCAGTGGGCCAGCAGTAATGCTGCCTTTAATACTCCCCCCCCCTTCCTGCTCCAGTGTACCCAGTCCCCCACATACAAGTCATTATTCCCCCTCAGACCCTACCCCAGTTAGTCACTAACCCATAATGTTTGGTGTGGCACCAATCCCTCAGCCACTTGTTGAACTCCTCAAGCCTACCCTTCCTCCCCATGCTTGCACATGATACCGGCAGTACCTCCAAGAATGCCACTGACTTCCCCAACCCCTCACACTGCCTGCCCAACTACTTTAACCTCCCCCTCACTACTTCCACAGTGCCCCCTGCCAAGTCGTTTGTATGCACATGCAACAGTAAATGAGGTTCCTTCCTCCCCCTCGCTTTTTTTACAATCAACATTTTATCAACTGTTCTACTATGAATGTGATTTATGTGGCTAGCTGTGAATACCACTTTTTCTATGTGGGAAAGATGAAGAGACTTTTAAAAATTGTATATACTAACATACTAATTGCCAGCAGATTAGGCCTTACAGTCTATCGAGTCTGCTCGAAACCTCAGATCCCTAGTTGGGTGCTGAGGCCCTCCCCCCTTGTGTTCCAGAAACCCCTCTCTTCCATCCCCACCCCCCGGGCCAGGCCAGCATCTGATACATCCACTTCCTGTGTGTGTCCCACCCTCTCTTGAAGCCCTCCACTATGGATCTCTGAACCAGTTCACCAGGCAGCACGTTCCAAGGATCCACTACCCTTTCAGTGAAAACCTCCTCCTCTTTTCCCCCCTCACCCATCCACCTTCCAGCTTCAAACCATGCCCTCGGGTGATACCTCCCTGCTTTAGTCTGAAGATCCCCACTGTGTTTAACCTATTTATTAAGGAGCATTGAACATAAGGATAAAACTAATGCCTTAGCCACACGTGTTACTGAAGGGTCCTGGACATACTTTTAAATTTCAGGGATTAGAGAGAATAAGCTTAAATATTAGAGAGGGAGATTTGGATAACAGATTATTACAGGTTGAGAGCAAATGGCAATATTTACTTAAAGCACATTGTGATTTTAGTTTAAATACAATGTTTAGTATTACTCCTTTTCTTAAAGGGGTTTGAACAATAGAACATTGCTAGTTGAAACCAAGTGATAATATTTATTGTAAGTATATGGTTTGTCTGGTTTAAATACAGTGTTTACCTTTATTCCTTTATTTTTAAGGATTTTGTATATGTTGCATGTATTGTTGTTCAATATGGTCTATATGGATCCTTTGTCCCTTTTCTTCTTTCTTATTTTCCTTTCCTTCCCCCACCCTCTCTTACTTCTTCTCCCTTTCCCACCCCCTTTTCATTACCCTTTCTTTTTCTTATTTTGATAGATTGGAATATACTGGATTATATCAATTGTTCATATATCACACTTTCTTGGTGTTTGCTGCAGTACTATTGTTTTTTATGATGCACTGTCACTTTAGTGGTCAGCCCTTTATAAAGGGTGATTGAGCACCTAATTATTACGTCTTGAGAAAGAGTCAGTTGACGCGAAAATGTTCGATGTTTGGGGATTCATTGCTCCTATGTGTTTTTGTGTTTGAATAAATTCATTTTTATCTTTAGACCAAGCTGTGTGGTCTTTGGTACCTTCACCGTGTAGCCACGCTTTCAGATTCAGTTTTGCATTCACTCTCGGCTCCAGTATGCACCTCATTAGCCATCTGTTAGCTACGTTTGTCCCTCCTGCAGTCAACCTGGGGACAGCTTCAACCCAAATATGGCTGTTCCTTTCCCCTTTTCCACCCCATCTCACCCATTTCAATATAGAATCCCCCAGGATGAGTACCCCCTATCCCTTACCCCTTCCCCTTCTAATGCCCCTTCCACCACCCCAGTATTCATTCTTCCCTGCCCCTTACCTCCACCAGGTGCACCCTCTGTGACTTCTGTATTTGTACCCCCTACTTCCACCTCACCCCTTTTCTCTGCCTTATTCCTCCCATTCCCCTAGACCCCCTTCCCAGCCTGACTACTTCCTACTGGGCTTCCCATGCTGACCTCTCCTCCTCACCTGCTGATTTCCAACCCCTCTCCTATCCCTGCTGTTGTCAATTTAGAGCCCTCATTCCCTTCTACCCCGATAGTGATGCCCCTCCCATCCTTCCCCCTTCCCGTAGCCTTCTCTCCTGCAGTCACCACCCCCTCCTTTCTTACTAGCCCCTGTCACAAACTCACTCAGCAGGTCAGCCCTCTACTCCCAAAGTGTCAACCTCTGAGTGCAGTCTTGTGAACAGTTAACAGAAACAGGGTAACCCTTCTGTCTGTCTGTCTGTTTTGTGGTTTCAAATCAACCTTTGGTCTCAAGTCTTAGAGAGATTCAAACTGTGAACCTCTTGTTAGCATACTCAATGTACAGACTCAGCCTCAGATAATTCTGCTCTTCAGGGGGAGGCCAGATATCTTTTGCCTATGGGCACCTAACCAGGCGTACAAAATGAAGCCTTAAAACTCTATTAAAGACCTCAGAGTAAATTCTTACCTTTTCCCAGTTTGGTAAAACCAGTAAGCTTTGTGCAGTGTCAGCTTTAACCATGTATGCTTCCCTTGTCAAGAAAAAGAAATTCAAAGGCACACCAAGCAGTCTCTAAAGTAGAGGTTTACTTCAAAATAGATAAAAAATTTAAAATGTAAATACAGACTCTTATATCACAGAACATACAAATCACTTAAACAAAACAGGTTTAAACGTGCAGACCAAATCTCCTACCACAGTACTCTTAGAATTGTCTTTTCTAAGGTATTCTTATCTCATAGTGCTGTAGATATTTCTTTTTCAGAGTCCAAACATTTGAGTCAAAATGGAAAACAGAATACTGTTTAAAAACTGGCTTTGCCAACCTCTTTACGTGAGATCACCTAGCTCCTCCCTGTCAGAATATAGAAAAATATATCTATGCAAAACAGGATGTCTTATCCAGGTATTAAATTCTGTAACCTCAGCACGACTCATTTTCTTCAAATGACTTTCTTTGATCTTATGAGCAGCTTCCCCTTTCCAGGACATCAAAGGACTTGTTATGTCTCTCTGCCAGATCTTACAGAGGTGCAACATGCTTTGTATCACCTTGTGAATTTTACTGTGTTTCCTCTGAACATTATAAAAGTTTATGATCTATCTTGGCAGTTGGCAAGCTGCAATTAGTCACATAAAAAGGAGATCCTAAATTTTAAGTCTCTTCTAGCCTGTAATTATCTCTTAGCCCTCCAGGTACTGTAACACCTATTGGCTAAAACCTGGGAGGGGGTCTGTCATTCCACAGACTGTCAGCATCTCTCATGAGAGACATTCGATAACACATTTTTTATATTACAAAAAGCATAGGTTAATCAGAACTAGCTGTCCAAGTGTCACAGCCCCCCTTCTACCCTTTCATCCTCGCTATCTCTTCCCCTACCTGTAGCCATGTCTCTCATGCCCCGCTTTTCCTCCCCCTTTAGTATGTTCCTGCTCCCCCGCTCTCTCCCATAGCAGAGGTCTGAATCTATTCCTAGTTGATACCCATCCTACATCTCTTCCCCTATTGGTTCCTCTCTCCTACTTGTTCCCCTCCATGTCACCCCAGTCCCTCCCTACCCGCAGCCATTTTCTCTCTCCCCTGGTACTCCTCGTGGTCTTTGCCTCCACCATCAGGAGCCCCACCCTCACCTTGGGCACCCTGTCTCTTCTACTGTCTTTTCTGTTAGTACCTCTGATACTGGGGTCGGTTTCACACCCTACTTGTTGTTCCTGCATCATCCTTTGCCATCCCCAATCCCCCCCACCTGCCGGATGTCTACCACACCTCATCTGCCCTGCCACTTGTACTCCTCCCTAACCTCCACAGTTCCTCCCTCAAACTAGCCAGTCATCTACAGACCATATCCCCTCCATCCTCCAAGCCCAGTCCAGGATCATGATGGACCCACACCCTGTACAGCCCACCACCCTTCCAAAGATGCCCGCCCTATTGGCATGTGGCACCTGCTCCATTTTGGCCCCCATCTTATGTTACGCGTGCTTACTCCCAGGTTCTGTACCCTACTACAACTGTTAGGCCCCTGTTTAGTCAAATTCCTGTTCCCCCCCCACACTAGTCCCCCTACTGCCCCCTTGCTGACCGGGTTAATTCAACCTCAAATCTCATTCATTAGATACTGTATTACTGTAGCAATCCTAAAGCCTCCTTGTCTGTTTTTCACCCCTCAGCTACCATAGTTTTTGTTCTCAGCTCTCACATAGTTTCACTTAGCCCAGTTAGAAATCCTGTTGCACTCCAAGTATTACTCAGCTCAGTTAGAAAAATAAATAGAACAAATAAATATGTATTATTACAGCAATCATAACAGTATAGCTCAGTACTTAGCTCAGTTAGAGAAGTAAACAGAACTGAATCTGTATTATTACAGCAATCCTAAAAGTATCCAATCATTCCTTTGTCTACACTTCAGAGACCCTGCTGTAATATAGGACCACAGAGGACTCTGGGTAGGAGGGTGGGCAACTGTAAAGTCCAGGCAAAGCTCCATTGAGCTTGCTCACTCCCCCTCTCACTCGCTCATTCTATTTCTCCTGACGCTGCAGGCTGCCCTTTTGTACTGGGCTCCTGCTTGTGTTGGTGTCTTTTTCTGCCCACAAAGAAATCCGCAGCAGTTCTGACAGAGCTCCGTTGAGCTCGCTCACATCCTCTCTCACTCGCTCGTTCTGTTTCTTCCAGAGCTGCAGGCTGCCCTTTAGTACTGGGCTCCTGCCTGCGTTGCACCTTTTTCTGCCCACAAAGAAATCCGCAGCAGTTCCGACAGAGCTCCGTTGAGCTTGCTCACTCCCCCTCTGTCATTCTGTTTCTCCTGGTGCTGCAGGCTGCCCTTTTGTACTGGGCTCCTGCCTGCATTGGTGCCTTTTTCTGCCCACAAAGAAATCTGCAGCAGTCCCAACAGAGCTAAATTGAGCTCGTTCACTCCCCCTCTCTCACTCGCTCGATCTTAATCTGTCCCAAACACTGATTTCCCACAGCGACCACACTATTCTGTGCCAGAAGTGCAAAAACATATTTCAGCCAGGATGTTAAAAATGACAGCAGTACTGTTCATAAGTAGGTGTGAAAAAATGCCAGTGTTGAAAATCTGGCTTGAAAATATTACAAATTTACGAAGTTACAAGGGTGCGTGGAAACAGTGCAATGCACGCTTGTAACACAGTCATTTTATGCACTTTCGTCACCAAATTTCCAACACAGGCATTTTAGAACCTCTGCTCATGAACAGTGTCACTGTCATTTTCTTAATCTGTCCCGAACACTGATTTCCCACAGCTACCGTGTTATTCTTCGCCGGAAGTGCGATGACACATTTCGGCCAGGATTTAAAAAAAGGGCAGCTGTACTGTTCATAAGGAGGTGTGAAAAGATGCCAATGTTGAAAGCCAGGCATGAAAATATTGCACATTCGTGAAGTTACGAGAGTGCATAGCAACTACGCAATGCACGCTAGTAAAACAGTCATTGTCGGGATTTTTTTCACTAAATTTGCAACATAGGCTTTTTGAGAGCTCACCTCATGAACACACTCACACTGTCATTTTGTTAATTGGTCCCAAAAGGTGATTCCACGCAGTGACCGTGAAATCACTTTTTGGGACCGTATATTGCCATGACAGTGACTGGATTCATAAGGAGGGGTCCCAATAACCCCATGTTGAAAATTTGGTGCCAGAATTCCCAAAAATGCCTGAGATATGTACCAAAGTTGAAAAAAAAACATATTTATGCCATTATACAGCTTACCAGCATTTCTTCAGTTCGCGGTCAGCTTTGAAGAGTGCATACGTGTTCCTGGTCCACTGAAGATCATTGCGCTGGGCTCCAGAGGTAAGTATGGGGTGAGGGGGTGGGGAGGCAGGGTGCGCAGAGAGTGGATGCCACGGACTCAATGAGGGATCATTTTCTGTTTTACAGGGCTTTAATAAAAAAGGAAAACATCGTGGGATGGTTTTTCTTTTTACAGGGACATTTGGCATGCTGGGATGGCTCCCAGCATGCCACCTGAGTGTTTTTTTGGTGGGGTTGTAGCCAACAAGGGATTGGGCACCCCCATCGGCACATATGGGGGGGGAAGAGCCGAGGGGGATTAGGCACCCCCTTGGCACACAATTAATGGGGGGGCACTATACCAATGGGGAGTGGGCTCCTCCATCTGCAAATTCATGCGAGAAAGAGGGACTGAAGCCAGTGGGGATTGGGTGCCCCGTCAGCAAAGAAAGAGGGGGTACATGATGCTGAGGGGGATTTGGCACCCCCTCAGCAGACAACAGAAACTTCCGGGTGGTGACATTATGCCAATGGGGACTGGGTTCTCCATTGGCAAACTGAGTTGGAGGCATGCAAGGGACTGCCCTGCAATGACGGGTCACTCCCTCATTGCAGCGGAATGGCTGACACTGCAATGACGAGGTGGCCTCTGATTGCAGCAGCTAAAACATTTCAAGGTGGTGGCACGCTGGCTGAACTAGTGTCAGCAGCAGCATGCCACCCCATTGGGGAAAGTGAGCCAAGCCTCAAAAGGCAGTGGGGGCATTGGCCACAACAATGCCGCACCTCCAAAACCTGCTTCTGCAGCAAGTTGCCACAATGTGTTTCTTGAGCATGCGCGCAAACAACATAAAAATGCCCTGGACATACGTTTTTCTGCATTGACTGTTGTGAAAGTCCTGGTTTTAATGATAGAGGGGCAAAATTTACAGTTACCACAGGGAAAGGAACCGCATGGTCGATTGTGCCACCATTCAGTAGATCTAAGGGTATTCCTCTGTTCTGGCTGGTAACTATGTACCAACTTATCTTTTAAATTCGTACCCTTCTTGTACATCATTCTGGGGGAGGGCAGTAGCCTCTTTAAGAATTGGATCAGACTGTAATATGCCCCAGTTTTCATTAATGATCTTCTCTATTTCTTTGGAATGTCTGGTAAAGGTAGTAACAAATTGCATCTATGGTGGACCCTGTTCCCTTCATCTAAAAGACAGCAAGTCATTTCTGTCCACTGCAAAGGAGTCCTGGAAGGCCTGTTCTACTGTTTTCCCCCCATATCCCCTATCCAGAAGCCACTGGCTCATTTCCATTCCATGAATGATATGATCACTCTCCTCAGTACAATTTTGCTTGACTCATAGAAACTGGGCTTTGGGAATGTTATCTATAAGATGGTGTGAGTAGCAACTAGAGGCGTACAGGAATGAGTTACAATCTGTCTCATTGAGAGAAACAGTTATCCAAATTGTGCCATCTAAATTCTTAATAATTTTCAAATCCTGAACGGAGACAGATTTCCTATCGCATTGCAAGGAGAATTTTTAATTTTCGTTGCCGTTTTCCAGATACATTGCAAACTCATTTAGCTCGACCCTAGTACCAAACCACACCATAAATATGTTGTCTATATAATGATGCCAAATGTCACTCCTATTGAAAAAAGGATTGACCTGGCTGTCATAGACTATTACTTTTCCCAAAGACCCAAACAGAGATTATCATAGTTAGGGTTGAAGGCAGCCCCCATCGCTGTGCCCTTAGTTTGGAGAAAATGAGTTCCTTGAAAGACAAAACTGTTTTTAGTTAAGACATGTTCAGTGCATTCAAGTAAAAACTGTTTATTTTCCCTACTATTCATATCGTCATCCTCTAACCAGTAGACCAAAGCAGTAAGCCCTCCCTCATAAGGTATATTGCTATACAACGGCATGATGTCCACAGATACCAAATGCCACTCATTTTCCAGTTGCATGTCCCCCAGGATGCCCAGCAATTGCATGGTGTCCCTTACAAAAGATGGAAATTACACTGTATGTTTCTTGATGAACACGCTGACAAATTTAGATAGTGGCTCCATGAGAGAGCCTATGCCAGCTACTATGGGGCATCCTGGGGGATCATGCAGATTCTTGTATATTTCAGGTAGTGTGTATAAGCTGGCCCTGACAAGATGTTCCACAGTAAGAAAATCAACTTCATCTTGACTAACAATACCTTCTAAATGTGCCTCTGCCAGAAAAGCATCAGTTTGTCTTTTAAAAGAGATAGTGGGATGATCCTCCCCCAATTTTCAATAGAAAGCAGTATTCTGTAATTGTTTTTCTATTTCACAAATATATTTAATGGTCAACGTGATCACCACTGATGCCCTTTGTCAGCAGGTTTAATGGGTAACTCTTTATTTTCCTCCAAACTTTTTATTGCTAAAGAGTCCTCTTTTGTGATGTTAACATATTTTGGTTCATCACTATGCTGTAATACCTCTTTGATTCTATTCTTACGTGCCCTTTCAAAAGTGTTTACAGTGTCAAGTAAGGGGGGATGAAAATAGATTGAGGGTGAAAAGTCATGGCATCGTCTCTTACCTCCAGGGGTACCATTTGGCTGGATTCATCAGGGCCATGTTGTAACTGTGCACCACGACACATTTTCTGTTTTGCAAGAAAAGCCTTTAACATTTACATTTCTAGTTTGGCAATGTAAATTTACAAATAAATCAAAAGGTCTGGAATCAAGTGATGGTATAAATGATACGCTCTTTTGTAGAACAGATATCTGAGTTTCACTGAGGGTAATTTCTGAAATGTTGATCCTGAGACTTTTGGGTGCATGTCCTACTTGCCATCTTGGAGCGATTGTGGCCGTTTGTGTTTCCTGCCCCCTTGTCTCATGCACCCTCTGTGGTATTCCCCTGTTGTCTTGTAGTATGTTGATCTTGAAGTCCTTTCAATGGTTGTTCCTGGAAGTGGACAATTCGTTTGCTCCTCCTCGGTGCTTGTTGTACTTGTCCCGCATTCTCTAAAATACCTCTCTGAGCTTCAGTTTTTCTGGGTGAAAAAATGAGTAGAAGCAGAACTCCACTGAAAAGAAGATGTTACATGTCAGTCAGGCTATCCAGGATTGCATAAGTCTGTAAAATAAGATAACACTGGCATGTAGGCAGGACTGGGTAGGGTTCAAGGATGGGAGATTGCAGGGATGCAGAGAGGTCTAGAGCAGAGCAGGGAAGGCTGGAGGAGAGATAGGCAGAGCTAAGCAGGGGCAGTGGCAAGGAGTAAGGAAGAGACAGAGTATGGGATCAGACACAGTGGGTCCCTCTATCTCAAAGGGTAAAGAAGCAAAGGGAAGCAGGAGAAAGGACAATTAGGAGAGGTATTTGGTTTAGCAGGAGGAGATGGGGGGGGTATACAGATGGTAGTACCAGTTAGAAATGATTTCCAGTCATTGAGTACCGAAGAAGACAGGGGTACCCCAGCTAGCCCACGGAGGAGGTGAAGAGGAAGAACTCCAGTAAGGGGTTGGGCTTATTTTGGTGGGATCCAAGGAGGCCAAGATGAGAGGAAAGGACAACAGGCTCAGCCGTGGCACTTGAGGGAAGGGAGGAAGGGGTAAAAGGTGGAGACTCAGGCAGGTCAGAAACTATAGGAGGTCAGAAATAGAGGGAAGAATGACAAGAAGGGGAGAAATCAGCTCATAGGGTAGGCGGGATAGGCAAAGGGGGAGACCGCTTAGGGGAAGGGAACCAGATGGGGAAACCAAACCACATACAGGCTCCAGAGGGGAGGTAAAGGAGGGACTAAGTAATGGTGGAGTCATAGTCAGGAGGGAGGACTGAGTAACAGTAGGACCATGGCCATACAGGACTCTATAGTAATGAGAGTTGGTTGAGCCAAGGGGGGTACGGAAGAGCAAGGAAGGAGAATGGTGTACCTCTTGGGAATGATGGCAGAAAGATTCACCCAATGGTGAACTCATTCATGCAGGAGGTGGGATGGAAGCCTCATGCAGTCACCCACCTTGGAACTAATGACCTATTTGGATGGGAAATGGGGATGGTGCAGGAAATATTCAAGGAAGTAGGGCAGATTTGCGGGGGGTGGTCAAGTTGTAGGCTTCTTGGAATTGCTGCTGATTCCTAGAGCCAGTACAGCGAGTAGGTATAGGATAGAGGAGTTCAGTTACTGGCTGTGGGACTGGTGCAGGGAGAAGGGCTCTTTGGGAATTGGAGGAGAGTCTGGGATTAAATGACTCTCTATTCATCAGGTAAGTTACATTTAAGCAGGAAGGAAACAGGGCTGCTCAGTGATTGAACTGGGGACTACATCTGTAGTAGTCTAAACTGAAACTAAAGGGGGGGCCACCTGGCTGTCACGCCCTCCGCCAGTAAATAGCACGGGGGGTCAGTAGAGAGGGATATCACTCATGATGCCGGCAAACTGAGTTCAGGAATGGGCCTGGTTCACTGGAGGGCCAGCCAGTGGGAGGTGGATTGAGCAACCTACAGGATGCTCTCCTCCTCCGGGGAGGGAGGGTTGTTGCTCCTGCTATAATACTGACTCCTGGTGACCAAGGATAGCAGTGCAGTGAGCGAGGCCATGTGGGAGGGGAAGGTGACAGCTGGAGTCCAGAGTGGCAGGGCGTCTTTGTGTGTGTATGCCTCCTTGTGCTCCATTGCACACCTTCATGCTCGGGGAGTGGGGATGCATTGGGGAAGCAGTAAAACTCCTTGTGCGTTAGGATGTCCTGGATCAGTGGTCAACCCAACTCCTGGCATAGCTGCCATGGGCACGCTGTGGTGGAGGGAGCCCCACCATGAGGGGTGATCTTGCGAGGTTGATGTCCCGTGGTGGAGTGTGCTCGGTTGTTGGGGGCGAAGCCGTGGCCAGGGAGAAAAACAATTAATTAAAAAAGAATGACTTACTTTAATGACAGCCTCGCTATTTCAATGAAAAAAATGACATTTTTGCTCTTTTAAACCTACTGACCGATAAGACACTACATTTAGAACTCTGCTGGCCTGTTCTTTACCAATAGGGGCTGGTTACTTTTCCTCCTTGCTGATTATTCCCCGGCACTCTCAGGCGAGAGAGTATTTCACCCACTAACTGGCCATAAAATACCCCTCACCCTGGACAGATATCATAATTTTCTATGGTCTTTCCATCACCGGCTAGTGCATACACCCTATTTGCTAAAGTTCAGGAGTTCTCTCAACCCCCCTTGCCAGCAATGCAGTCAGACAAAACACTTACCTGCAGCAAATTGATGGATTACAGCACTTCTGTCTGCTCTGATGTTGGGCCTTCAAAGCACTTCCAGTGCTGGCTGACCTGCAGAGAAATCGTCTGCCAGCTTCCCGAAATCACACTGCAAGCTGCACTATGAACTGTGCTTAAATTTAAAGGGAAAAGGGGAGGATTTTAGATTTTGCTGCTGTGGCACTAGTTGTCTCGTGCTTAGCTCATGAGGCAACCACTTGTGAGCCAAAGCTTTAGTCTGATTAGCAGAGTATCAATATGCTTGATGTGAGCTTCTACACTTTCTTCCTGTAAAGCACCATTTCTTCACAAGCACAGCTCCAGTAAGTGTACTGTTGGTACAGTTGGTTACTTTTTGTTTGGTAAAAGCTGTACCCCCACCACCCTGCAGCACTTGACAATGGGTAAAACACAGTTTTTCTGGCTGCTGCTTCTGTTTTATTTATTTATTTTTATTCATGACTTTGTTAACCGGGATCATTTTAAGCCACAACGCGGGCCACGTAAGGTGACACAGAGTAGAAACAGCAGAATAACAAGAACATAACAAGAGCAGGTAATACATAGTTATGTTCCTAGTTATTTTGTATTAGCACCAGCAGTATAAGTAAGCACCCTGCTGCTAAGGTTGAACTTTTCTTCTCTAGGGCTAATGGCGTGCCCACATGCTCCCTATTCCCACTTGCATTTGGGGAGCATCATTCTTTTATCAGCAAATTATAGTCCTACCTTCCAATTTTGGGGCACAGGATGGCCTTTAAATTTTCTCTCCTCTCATGGATGTGTGAGTTTTAGGATTCCGTCATCGGACCTGTCTCAGTATTGGTATGGTTACAGACACCACTGAACATGACAGTAGGCACACTTGTATGGAAGAGGTGGGGCAAGGTAGCTTTTCAGAGCTGCAATGGATGAAAGCAACACTGGCATCCCATCACAAGCAATGCTCCAGAGGCCCAACCAGCCCTCACCCTAATATGCCTGGGGAGCCCAGGCATGGGAAAAGTGCTTGCAATGAGCAACACTGGTTGCCAGGCTTTCAGTAAATGATCCCATCAGTTAGGGCCACAGAAAGCAGCCCACCCCTGACATCCTTCCCCCCTGTGAAGTCAAGTGTCTCCCATGCCAGCACTGCTGTACATCATGGTGTCAACTGTTTCACAAGAGACATATGTGCATTACCACAACCACTGAGACTTGGAGCTTTCAAGCCTTAGCAAGCCTACATGATCTAAGAGGCCCCTACTCTCCCCCCTTTTTTTTTTCACTAAGCAACAGACAGGCTCCAAGACCTGAAATGCAGACCCCTTCCTCCCCACCCTCTTATGACCCCAGCAATTAACATGAAAAGAGGCTTTTATAACATATGGGAAACCAAAACCTCCGGCCACTATATTTATTTAGTTTTTGTTAACCGGGTTAGGTGCGCTAGCCAAAGTTGACTGTTTTCAGGCATGACCCGGAAGAATACATATATAAAATGAGATGAGATTATACTGTACAGTAGTATATAGTACAGGTACATAGTATACAGTATAGCACTGGTAGGTTAGAATACAGATCAAGTCAGACAGTACTCAAGATAATACATATAGCTATGCAGAGATGACAAAAGTGACATTAGTACATGCAAATAACTGAAACTGGGCTAAGTGGCAGCTATAAAGACATTTTATAGCAAAGCTTATTTAGAAGTGCAGCAGTGTCTTGGGTGAAATAGGGTGGTTAGCTGTGAGGCATTAAGTGAGATCAAAGCACATGCAGGGGTCCTGGGATAAGTGGCGATATAGTTCTTTTTTGAAGATTGGGTGGGAGTTAGCCTGCCTCAGGGCAGGAGGGAGGGAGTTCCAGGTGGCTGGGGCGGTGCAGTGAAATGCTCCAGAGCTTTTTGAAGTAAGACACCTGGGTATGGTGAGTAGAAATTTGTTTGCTGAGCGTAGTCTGTGGGCAGGTGTCTGTGGTACAAGTAGAGCTGCAAGAGAGGAGGGGGTTTGGTTATGGATTACAGAGTCTGTGAGGGTCCCTAGGGAGTATAGTCGGTAGGCAGTTGGGGAGAGCCAGCCTAGGTCGCTATACAGTATGCAGTGGTTCTTGAGGTGAAGGGAAGAGGAGGCATACTGACATATGTTGTTATACACGACATCCCATTTATGGAGAGCAGTCTTATGGGCATTAGCAAAAGTGGAGACACCATATGTCAGCGCTGGAAGCAGAATACCCTTGGCAATTGTCAATTTGGCAGATGATGTTAGCAGGTGACAAGTCTTATAGGTGATTCCAAGTTTGCCATTTGTTGCTTTACTGGCTGACTGGATGTGCAGACTGAAATCAAGGGATTTATCAAGGAGGACTCCCAGGTATTTGAAGGATGTGACACAGTCAATGAGAGACCTCCCAGAGTCATGGACTAGGAGGGGTTCCTTACAGGCCCTGAGTTTTGGGGCAGTGCCAAATAGCATGGCTTGGGTCATATGGGAGGCAGTGGATCAAATATGTCATCAGCTACACACAGCCTGGGCTTTTGCCCATGACAGCAAGTAGGCAATCATGGAACACTGAAAGGTGTCTGGTAATCTTCCTACTGTCTCAGACCAAAGTGTCACTGTACATAGTTTTAATAGTTTATGTATTATGTCTTACTTCTAGTTGTATGTTTCTAATTATATCTTTTATCAACTTAGCTTGTTACAAGTCTCTTTACTCCACCATAGTGAGTGCCTTCCATGAAAGGAATAAGATAGCCTGTGATGATGGCGACCATGATTGAGCACTTTCAAAAAGGGCGACTCAGTCACAGTGCCTGTGCACAGGGCTGCCAGGCAGGGAGGGCGACCAGATAGGGGGTCAGTGAATATTGCGACAGGATGTCACTATATATACACGCATCGGGGAGGGTGTTGGGAGGGACCACACTGTGCAACGGGTGGAAGGGGAAGGAGGAAGGATTTGTGGGGTGTAATGCGGTGGTGAGCTGTCGAGCTGGCTGTGTGGTGTGGTGGGTTGGTGGCAGGCTAGGGTTGGGAGGGTGCCGGGTTCGATTCTGAGCGTGCTCGTTTTTTGCGCTGGTCTGGGATTTTATTTTATTTTTCTTTGCATCCCTCCCGTACGCACCCACTGGAGTTGCGAATCTTTTAGTGGGAGAGGGGTGCGGGTGGCACAACCCCCCCACATAAAAAAAAAATATATAAGTCTCTGGCACCCTTGTACTGTGAACCACGAGTGTACATTGCTGAAACTGATTTTCAGCGATGTACACTCACCCAAATGGTGATCGCCTTTCCACGATCACCGTTATCACATGGAACCAGGACTAACCTTCTCCTCTGGACACTCACTTCGCTGCATATACTAGATAAAAAATTGTTGTTACTGGTACCTGCTTCTGTATCATTGAGGCCTCATCCGAACTTATACTCCCAATGATTGAAACACAATGGTGGACATAAAATTTGTTAAATGGAATATCAGGGGAATGAATTCCCCGGTGAAACAGAAGCCAGTACTCTCCCAACTGAAGCACTGCCAAACACATGTGGCATTACTGCAGGAAACTAAATTGCTCACCCTGGATGCTCGGAAACTGCAATGACAGCGGGTTGGGGTGGAACTACACAGCTCGGCCCCAGTTAAAAAATTGGGAGTGTCCATACTCTTTCATAAGTCTGTGCACTGGAAAGTCCTTAAGATGGAATGGGATTCAGATGGCAGGTGGGTGCTGGCTATGATTGATTCTGGATCAGGCTCCTTACTTTTAGGCAATCTGTATGAACGTACAAACATATGAATTTGCTAGCAGAAAGAGGCCACCTGGTCTATCAAGTCTGCTCGAGTGTGCAGCTAGCACCCTCACCTTATAGCTGCCCTGCCTCCCTCCCCTTCCCAATTACCCCCCTCACCTTACCCCATCCCCTTTTAAAACTACCCACTGCCTTACAGGATACCACCTCCTCCTGTAGAGCATTCCATTCTGCCATGACCCTCGCTGTGAAAAAGTGTCTCCTCATTTCTGTTCTAAATCTTCCCCCCTCCAATCTAAGGCCATGCCTGCTCGTTTCCCTCCCCTCCTCAGCCTGAGTATCCCTTCAGTGCCTGCCTTGTTTATGCCCTTTACATACTTAAAGGTCTCAATCATATCCCCCCAGTCCCGTCTGTCCTCCAAGGAGTACACGTTTAACTCTCTCAGCTTATCCTCATATGGTCTGTCCTCCAATCCCTGGATCATTCTTGTTGCCCTGCGTTGTACCCCTTCCAGTTATTTTACATCCTTTTCAGGTATGGGTGCCAGAATTGCACACAGTACTCCAGGTGCGGCCTAACCAGTGCCCTGTAGAGAGGCAGAATCACCTCCCTGCTCCTGAAGGAGATCTCTCTCGCAGTACAACCCAACATCCTGTTGGGTTTCACTACCGTTCTCCTACACTGCTCTGTAGTGTTCATCTTCCCCATTACAACCACCCCTAGATCCTTCTCTTGCTTGGTGGAACCTAGCTGCAACCCTCCCAGCTGGTAACCCCTCCCTGGGTTCTTTGTTCTAAAGTGCAGGACTTTGCACTTTTTTGTATTGAACCCCAACTGCTACGCTTCCAACCACTTCACCAGTTTGGTAGATCATCCTGCAGCCCCTGCCAGCCTGCTATGTCATCCACCACCGCCCCCAATTTGGTATCATCAGAAAATAGACTGATCTGATTATTGACGCCATACAAGATGTTCACTATGAAAATTCCAAACAGCACTGGCCCAGTACTGATCCCTGCGGCACCCCACTCATCACAGCCCTTGGAGATGAGTGCCCCCCCACCACCACCAGTACCCTCTGCTGTCCCCCCTGCAGCCAATTCTCAATCCATGTAACCATCTTCGTTCCCACCCCTACGTATCTCAACTTCCCTCCCAACTTCCCATGTGGCACTGAATCAAATACCTTACTGAAGTCCAAGTATATGACATCCACCGCATGACCCTTGTCCAATTCTCTCGTGACCCAGTCGTAATACTCTATTAGGTTCATCTGTCAGGATTTTCCGGAGACAAACCCATGCTCCCAATAAGGACTCCCCACCTTTTTTTCATCAGCTTGCCACCAAACTGCTAGACTTCAATGACAGGAGGGCTCCTGTGCTGGTGGGGGCAACTTTAATATAATACTGGATCATACTATGGATCATTGCCACAGTATGGTAGAACCCAACTTAAAGGCACAGCAAGCAGTTAAATTATGGATATCTGACCAGGCCCTTACGGACATATGGTAGCTGCACCACCCCATAACTGGGATTATGCATGCTATTCTGCAGCACATAAATCTTAGGTTGGACTTTTGGCTAGCATCCCACAACCTTCTCCATGCTGTTATGGCAGTTAATATCCAGCCCATGATACTTTCCTAGCATGCCTCTCTACATCTAGAAGTGCTGATTGGCATGCGAGGGAGTAAATCCTCCTCCTGGTTAATGGACCCACTACTTTTACATGATAAAAGTTCACAGCCTGGATTCAGGAGGAGGCTAAGGCCTTCTTCTGGGCTAACGATATGGGGCATACCATGGTCAGCATCCTCTGAGAGGCTTTCAAGGCCACTATGAGGGGACTCATCATAAACTATTTCATGTGAAAATGCAGGGAAAGGAAAACCCAGCTAGTAGAACGGGAGAACAAGCTTAAGATCAAGGAAGCAGAACATAAGGCCCTATTTAATAGAGCAGCAGCCTCAGCATTCCACAGGGAGGTTCTCAAACTCCTTGTGGAGATTGACAACCTGCTACCCCGGAAAGCTGAGTTAGCACTGCTATGACTTAAACATAAAATTCATTTATTTATTTATTGGAATAATTGGAGTAACACCTTTGAGAAGAGCTTATTTACAAAGGTTCCATGTCAGAGATACAGTAGTGTATAGTTACAGTACAGCAAAGACACATGAAGTAAAGGATCCTGCAAGATCTGTGAAAACGTATACAACATTTACATGATACAAAAGAATCAATAAGAAGCTAGTTCCTATACTCAGGATAATACGGGTGCAGCAACAGGTAATGCATTGTCTAAGGTTAGGGCAGTTGCAGGGAAGCAGCTTTGTTAACAATAATCCAGGCATGTCAGGTAGGGCAACCAAGTGGGCATATTAGAAAGACTTGACTAGTGGTTGCATTGGCATACTTGTGAAGTGAGATGTGTTCTCGGACATGATTTAAATTGGTTCAGTTTGGGTGACTTCAACAGTGAGTTGGGGAGCTTATTCAGCCAGGTTGGTGCCCGGTACGGGAAAGCCCTTATGGACCGACTGGTACTATGTCGTGGGATGTATAGTGTGTTTCTTGCAATAGTTCTAGTAGAGCCCTATCCTTTTTGCCATTTACATTAACAACATTGACTCTAATCTCACCAAAGCCAATGTTCACCTCTTTGCAGATGACACTGTCTTATATGTCAGTAACCCATCACCTACAAAGGCCTGTGAAATACTACAATCAGAGTTCTCCCTTTTGCAATACCAACTACTTGAAAAACCTCCTAAATGCAAAGAAGACAAAAGCTATGCTTTCTCCACCAATTACTATACTAACGCCTTCTCACCACGCATTCTTCCCCAACTATCCACCATCCTTGGAGAAAGCCTTGACTATGTTGACAAATTCAAATATTTAGGGGTATGGATTGACAACAGGCTTGATTATATTCAGCATATTGAAGAACTTCTGGAAAAACTTCGCCAGAGGCTCGGCCTTTTCTTCAGAATCAAGCATTATTTAACCAGAGATTCAAGACAGAGACTAATCCAGGCCTCATTTCTATCACTTATCGACTATGCAGATTTCTATGGCCACTGTACTATTTCCTATTTAAGTAAATTGGATACCTTGTACCATAGAGCTCTAAGGTTCATCACAGATCTTCCATTCAACACTCATCATTGCTCTCTCTATGCTGCAGTTGGTTAGACATCCTTACACCTCAGAAGGAACAAAAATGCTGCATTATGGATTTACAAAGCTCTGTCTAATAAACTTCCATCCTATATTTTAGATTGCTTTACACTGGCCACAGCTAGGTCATATGCCCTAAGAAGCAACAACTTCATCACTTTGAAGCTACCCAAAGCCTGCACCCAGCATGGGAGATCTGCAATCAGTTACTCTTTAGCAATGGCTTGGAATTCTCTGCAGAAGACCCTAAAGTTGACCACCTTTATACCTCTCTCATCTTTTAAAAAGCTCTACACAAGCCTCTTCCCAGAGAAATGCAATTGCTTTCACAAGGCCTAGTCCAATCACATTCTTCACCCCCCCTTCTATGCAGCTTTGCTACCCCTTGCCAAGACCTCCTCTGCTACCCCTGGCACTTACTTCTACCCCATTCACTCACTACTAGTTGATTTAGTCCCTATCCAAAACTCCCACCAGCCCCCCCGTGTTATTTTTCAGAGGCTGCTTTCAACACTTTATTAATCACCAATCATAACTGTCTGGTTTAGCTTGCCCTGGAGCCTGTATTCTCCGGCTACCCTGCTTGTATATATGTTTATATTATTGTAATCTGTTTATTTAGAAGTGTTTTGTATATGTCTGCTTTTGTACCTTCATGTTATTCCTCGACCTATCAGGTCCATCTTGTAAATGAGCCTTGCTCAATGATGTCTGCCTGAATAAATAAAGATTTTGATTGATTGATAGAGTGGTGATTAATGGGGGAGCATTAATAAGCCTCTCTTCTGAAGTAGGCAAGTTTGGAATTGTATTCTGAGATCTAGTGTGAGCCAGTTTGTGCTCTGATAAAGGTTGCATGTGTGTGTGGGAGCCTGTCCGCACCTAGGATGAGGCCACATGCATTATTTAAGAGCATAAGGCCCTATCTAATAGAGTAACGAGAAATACAGTAAGGTTTTGGATTACTGCTTGAAAAAGCAACAAACTGAACATTATATTGCAGAGCTTAAGGATGTAAACGCGTTCATACATTCTAAAAGGGATGCTATCAATGTGATAACGGTGGTCTTCTATAAAAAAACTATATAGTTCAACCTCGGCTCCATCAGACCCACAAATTGAGGCCTTTCTGTGGCCACTGCCACTCCCTAAACTCACTGCAGCTCAAACTAAGCTCCGGACGCGCCTTCCTGCTTCAGGAGATCGAAAAGCGGCACTCAAAGCGTTTAACCCAGGCAAGGCTCCAGGAGGTGATGATTTCCCTGCTGAACTATTACAACTTCTAGCACCCAATATATGCCCATTTTGGAATGCCTCTATCAAGAGGCCATATCCATGGGTTCTTTCCCACCTTCCATGGCTGTGGCAACAATTATGGTGCTTCCCCAAAAAGGGAAAGACCCTACAGATCCTGCCAACTACAGACCAATCTCTTTGATCTCTACACACAGCAAAGTGTTTGCTAAGGTTTTGGCTGCTAGATTAGAAACCATATTACCCTTCCTAGTACAGTCCTTGCAAGTGGGTTTTGTCAAGGGCAGGTGCAGCACAGATCACATCCGCATTCTTGTCGACCTGATTCATATTGCAGAAGGTGCTAAATCCCCTGTGGCAACCATGGCAATTGACTTTGAGAAGGCCTTTGACTCCGTTGAGTGGAGTTACCTATTTGGAGCTTTGGAATGTATGGTGTTCAGGCCTCGATTTCTTGCATGGGTACACATCCTGTACTCCAACCCTATGGCCAGAGTGTTGACTAATTCAACACTGTCTGAAACCTTTCCTTTGATGTACAGTACCCGTCAGGGGTGCCCACTTTGCCCTTTGCTGTTCGTATTGGCCATCGAGCCCCTGGCTCTAGCAATCCATGTATAACAGGTCTACATGTGGGGCAAGAAGTATACAATTGCTCCTTTATGCAGATGATCTGCTAGTTGTTACAGATCAAGCCCCCTCCTCAGCAGCTCATTTGCTGCAACTCCTTTCTGACTTTTTTATGCATCTCAGGACTCAAAATCGATAAGTCCAAAACAGAACTCCTGCCTCTCAATAATCTATTTAAAGTCTCTTTGTTCACTCAGCTTGGGCAGAGAAAATAAAATATCTGGGAATACATGTATCCTGCAAACTCTCTAAGATGTGTGCCATGTACCTAGCACCCCGATAGAAGAAATTTGTGCCGAATGTGGTAGGCGGAAGCCTCTGAAGTCTCCATGGCTGGGAAGATAGAAGCCATCAAAATGGTCATGGCTCCTCAGCTGTTCCATGTCCTTGCTCATCTGCTGCTATGCATTGATATCAAATGGTTCCCGTTCATTGACAAGATGATCAGGAACTTTCTGGGGGGGTGCCCTTGATACAGTCATGCAGAGCTGCAGTTACACTGGAGCAGAGGCGGATGGTGACCTCCCTTGGTTCGAAAGCTTACTATTGGGCCTTCTGCATCGAGCAGACACTCAAATGGTTATCCACCCCAGACCAATCTCCCCCTGTTTGGGTGGCCATTGAGTCTGCACTTATGACAGAGGGTTCTCCCGCCTCATCCCTATTTGCACCTCACATAAAGTTCCCACCCTCTCATCCCACAATGGGAACATCATTGGCTATATGGAAGAAATGTGCAGCACAGGCTTGGTGTAATTCTAGGCCATCCTGTGGAGACCCATTTATGGGACAACCCCACCATCTATATAGCTGCACTTGCACCTTTTGCCAGATTTTTTGGACAGTCATACAACAGGTGTCCCAGTTTTAGGCAGATATAGCACCCGCATTCCCCTGACTCCTTACTTTTGAAACCATTTGGCTTCACCTTTTGTTTGGGTACAGGCTGACGTCCTTAAAGTTGCCCTCCAGGTTTCCTTAAAATCACCTGATGCCTCTCCCCCATTGTTTTTGTGCTGAGTAGATGATCAGCTGGATACAAACTAATCAGCCCTCTCTGCTGCCACCTTCATGAAGTTCAGAGTCCTATGCCGCAACCATATTCTTATCTCCTCTGGTACAGTCTTTAAAAACTGTTCCTTGAGGAGTAAATCTTTTATCTGTTCCACAGAGCTAGCCTCTGCACCCTCTAACCATCACTCAAAATCATTGCCTAGTTGTACACACATTTCAGAATAGCTGTCTCCTGGTGCTTTCCTTCAACCTCTAAATTTTTGTCTAAGGCCTCGGGAGTCAATTCAAAACATTTCTAACAAAGCATGTTTCACTATGCAGTCCTCATTGTTCATTCTGGTGAAGGCTTCCAATGCCTGGCCTGTAAGGAGTGGCAGATGGTAAGTTGCCAAAGAAGCCCTGTTCAATTCAAATTGATTGTCCACAAATTCTGACAGGATTTAAAAACAAATCAAGGTCATCCCCCACCTGATACTTCGGAAACAATTTGGAATTAATTTTGGCTTGTTGGGTCAAACTCCTGGTGCCAGTACTCATGGTTTGTGGTGCTGACTTCTGGTGCAGAATCTCCATCTCCTTCTCACGTTCATGCTATTGCTCATCTCTCAGCTGTATCTCATGCTGGTGATGCCTTTCTTGATCTTCTCACTCTTTCTCATGCTCCTCTTGCTCTTTCTCTCACTCCTCTTGCTCTTTCCACCTCTCTGCTCTCTCAGCTGGATCCTGTGCTAGTGCTCAGCTTCCAGCTTTGTCCTCTGCAGTTTCACTTCTGCCTTCACCCTAACCAAGGTGCACTCCAACTGCATCATTTCTATCTGCACAGCTGACCCTGTTCTAGTCTCTGACTCACTAGCACACTCCCTTACCTCTGTCACACATCTTTGGCTAGCAGTGACCACTTTTGCACTGCTTCCCTGGTCCCTTTTTTCAAGGATATCTATGAGTCCTGCCCATGGCTGGCCTTCCTCAAAGTCAACCCCTTTTTTTTTGCACAGCTCCTCAAGATCTGCCACTGTACATCTCCCACATAGCCCAGACATAATGCCTTCTAACTAGCTATTCTTACTTATAGCAAAATAAAACTGATGGAATATACAGTATTCCCTTTTTTATATATTGTTGTGTGACTGGACAGATAACCTCTTTATTGGCAATCCATTTGAGATCCCACCACTCCCACCAGTTTGTGGCAAACTGGTTACCCCCAGAATGCAGCCTGTAACTCTTACCAGTTTACTCAACTGTTCAGATGCCCTCAAGGGACCCACAGTTGTGGTGTCTCTTTAGGTCTGAATTCCACCATAGCCATTGCCTACACAGTACAGTGCTCCTTACCAAAGGCAAATGAGCCACCCCTTTTCCACTGCTGAGAACACCTTACTTCAAAATATGGTAACCGTAGCCTTATTCATTGAAGACAGATCCCAGCTTTTGTCAATTACACCAGTTATCTGTATCAGAAATGACTCAATCACAGAAAGGCTGAAGTATATAAAAATAATATTCAGTACTCCAAGATATTTACGTATGTTACAGGATAATACACGCCAAGACTATGGGAATGCAGTATATCTACAAAGATAAAAAAAGAAAGGTATTTGGAAATAGAAAGAAAACACATAGAATAACCTAACTCACTTCTGCTCTAAATACTAAGCAGAGTAGGCTCTTACCTGGTACTCGGTGAGTAAAGGCGGACACAAACCCTTGATGTTGCTTGCTCACCGAGTCTCAGTCCTTATGAACTTGTCCGGTCCAAACATAGACCCCAAATTACTTTGGCTGACCAGCCTACCACATTGCATCATCGTTCATATCACTCTGACATCACAGGTTTGACCTTCTCTTTTACCCTTGAAGGGTCCATCTCTCTAGAGCACCATTCCAAACCAGATTTGTTATTTTTTAGCTCAACTATATAGATTGTAGTGTCCATCCTTTGTTCTGACTCTCAGTCTGTAGAGCAAGTTATGTCTGGTCCTGTTGTTACCCACAACAGCATCTCTGATATATGAAGGTAGCTCACTTTCTTTTGAAGAGTCCCCCTAAAACAGTCACCCCTTACTGGCAAGTGACCCAGCGGTGATACAGAACAAATGCATTTAGATGACAGGAAGTCCACCCCCAACCTGTCTGAGAACCCAGATTGTATTTTCAAAGTTACACTTCTTCCCTTCCCCTCTGCTGAATTACCTACAGAATCCAAATTGTTTTAATGAAAATTAAAACAAGGAAAAAAAATTCACACAGTAAAAAATACATTAAAAGTTGATATAGAGGTTGAATCCCTACACACGGAACTCCAAACACAAAAAGCCCTCTCTGTCTCTGTGTTTTGTGACAGTTTAAGTCAGGTAAGGCAAATAGATAACCTGGAGAACTTTTCTAAGATAGATAGATAGAGAACTTTATTTATAAAGCACTCCTCCCCAGAGGCGTGGAGCACTGTACACATAATTAAAACACATCTTCAATAAATTAAAACAAACTTTACAGCAACACCCTGTAGAGTAATTCACAGTATTTAAAATCTATCTGTCACATATGGCATAAACATGACAGTCAGTACTCCAAATAATAAGCAAGATTAAATAAAGTTTTTAACCCTTTTTTAAAGGTTTTCCACCGAGGGTGCCTCCCTTAGATAGACTGGTAGTGAATTCCACAGTCCTGGTGCAGCAGTGGAGAAAGCATGATCCCCAGATTGCTGCAACCTAGCCCTGGGAACCACCAGGATGCAACCCTCTGAGAAACCAAGAGATCTTGTAGATAGTCTGGTCCCAAGCCATGCAGGGCTTTATAGGTTAGTAATCCAACCTTGAAGGCAATCCTCTACCTTATCGGCAGCCAGTGCAGTTCATGGAGAACCGGCGTGACATATTCAGATCTTGAAATCCCAGTAAACAGCCTGGCCACCATGTTCTGCACCAGCTGCAGATGGTAGAGACTGCCTCCAGATAGTCCAAGGTACAGAACATTGCAGTAATCCAACCTAGATGTGACAAGGGCATGTACTAGAGCGGCAAGGTCATCAGCTGGTATCAGAGCCCGGATCCGCGCAATGTTCCTATGATTGTAAAAGACACTTTGGATGATGGCCGACACCTAAGCATCAAGTGTCAGGCCATTATCCAGGACCATGCCCAGATCCCTAACCTGAGTAGAGGGGGGTCAAGGAAACACCTCCCAGTATCAGACCAGGATCATTCCCCAGCCCTCCCCTATCTCGTCAATGACCAGGATCCACTACCAGTACCTCTGTCTTGTCTGGGTTGAGTTGTAGCCAGTTTTGAGCCATCCAGTTCTGTATCTCATCTAGGCCGGTGTTAAACATAGAGGTCACCATCTGTTTTCCAGGTGCACAGGACAGGTACAGCTGGTGTAACCCCCCCCCCATCCTCATCTTATGTCTAGTGGTCCCAGTGTTATAGCGAGGGGGGACACAGACCTGAAACCTTCCTGACATCTTCAAATTGTGAGAGGGAAAAAAGAAAGGCCTTACCTGGTAGTTGATTTTCAAACACAAAGCTCTGAAGTGGATCTCAGCTCTGGCAGCATCCCACCGATCCTGAAAGGAAGGGAGGGGCTGGAACCTTACTTCAAAGGCAAGGATAAAATTTGTGCAGAGACATTAGTTCATTAACTGCACAACACAAGCAGAATCACAGAAAGCATAAAATCCTTTATTTTGGATGTGAAATGATTGCATCCAAATGAATAAATTAATGGAACAGCTCCATTGGGCTGAGAGAATAGGCTAGAGCACAAACGGCTTTCAGAGAGCATAGAAATGGCCACAGCTACACAGATTGTTCACAGCATAAAGCATAGACCACACTGGCTCCACATTAACTTTCCTTGGGCAGAGATTTTTTCCCAAACTTTTGAACCTGTTCTTCCTCGGTGTACCTTTGTTCCTCTACATGGAGGAATGTCTTACTCCTCCCTGCTAGCTGGGCCTGAATAGATCCTGGGACGATGCAGCCCAAATGCTTCTGTGGCTGCTCCCAAAACAGTTACCCAAGCTCCACATTGAGCCAAACAGTGCTGAGAACTCCTACTGCCCTCCATGACAGCCAGGGCTGAACCCAGAGCCTGAAGCGATGGCTCCCCTCCTTACACAAATATTGGTTGCCAGAGCTATGTCCATTATGGGTCTGATGGGCCTGCCCCAGACATGGGCACAGTAGGCCCCAAGGCAAATCCCAGGATGTGACTCCCATTCTTTGCCTTACCTTCTTAACAGTGTGCCACACAGGATAGGCCCACCAGACCTGCCACCTCTGGAAGACCATGCTGCAGTCCTGCCACCACTGCAACCGCCTCACTACCTGGATACTCCATCCATATTTCTGGATACTGGGACCACTTTACCTCCAGAAGGGTTCCAACCTTTTCACCTCCTTCACTCCTCATCCAGCAACAGAAGGTAACCTACCCCAACCACCATGGCCACCAAGCTCCTGCATCCCTCCCTCAGAGACCTCCCCTTGTCGCACCTGTGCTGGTAGCTGACCTCTTTTTGGCTTGAGGGTATTACTCTCCAGCGACACTGCCCACATCAATACCACCATCTCCCCATCTCTCTCCCTCCCGGGAACTCCCATGGCTTAAATACTAGTGAACCCTGCCCCCTGGTGGCAGATAGAAGAAAATGCCACCTAGGTGACCAAGACAGAGGACCTACCAAGAGGGGAGGACCTAACCTAAGCCAAGGTAGTAAGTCCACCCCGGGGGGGATTACACTCTCCCCTCCCTTAAAAAAACATTTACTCTGGGAAGTGGGGCAGAAGGGCACCTCTGAGAAACCTCCCAGTGGATGGAGTGGGTATGCACACTCCTCACCCAGTCCAGGGCTCCCTCAGCATGCCTAGCCCCCCACCTCAGCTCCCCAACAAATTCTGCCCAGTGGAGCAAATTTGGTCAACACAATAAATCACTAACAAATATTTTCATTCTTAATTAAGATTAAAAAAAATGTGAACTTTTAAAAAGCTAAGCTGTATATTGTTCTAGTCAGTCCGTCTCTTTTAACTTATTAACCAACAACTGGGAACATTCTCACGATTCTTCACTCACCACCCACGCACCATTTTCACCATTTTCACCATCATTCACTCACCACTCACATAGAGGTATTGCTTGCATAAGTTGGTTGATTTTTCTTGGTTACTCCAATAGGAACAACTCTAACAGCAAAACTCAAAAGATATACTGCATAAATTAGTCTTTTTTTTTTTCTTCAGAACAGGAAATTTTAAAGTCTCAGATTGATAGCCACAATTCTGGATCCTTAAGACTCGGCAGTGATGCTAGCACACTCCTCTGGGCACAATGCTTTAAACCTGATGATCTTGTGTCTCTTTTCTTTTGATTTCTTTCAACCTCCCAGACAAAACTGGACAGTTCTGGCAAATCACAGTAGAAGCACACAATCATCTGTCCCTTTAAAAAGTGGGCCCATCACCGCAGGGGTAGTAGTACTAGTCAGGATCAGATTTTGTTGTTTCATCTCCAAAAGAATCTGAGGAAATAATGTAATATTTCATTCAGCAACCTTCTAGATCTTGAACTATGGCGAAGTACTTGAAGAGGGTCAGACCAGCACAAGGTGTGGAGAAAGCACAAAGAATGAGCCTTTTGAAGAAGCACCTGGTTTGCTTTTCCAGGGGCCCCAGGCTGCTGCTCTAATTTCTGAAGCATAGCCCTAAAGACTCAATATGCCCTTTTCTCCTCTATTATGGCCCAGAGTCTTTCTGGTATGTAGGGATACTCCACGGTAGGGTACTCCACATGCATCCATCTCCTTACCCACCTCTCAGCCTGCAACCACTCTGGCAGATCTCTCACACTGGTGTGCTGAGCAGCCCCCAGCTCCAACCACACCTAGGTCCGATATATGATATTTGATGGTCACTCCTCAACAGGTCATCCATCCTTTCTCTCAAGGCATTGCTCTGCACTACTAGGTGCAGGTTGGTATGAGGCAGCATGAGGCAGGACATGAATAAGGCTGCAGGATGGCTCTCTGGATCTCACAGGCTCACAGGATGGATTCAGGTCCACATGCTGCGAGAGTCATGCATTGGACCTGCCACTATTTAGTGGGCAGTTCCATTGGTTTTGTCCCATATGTTTGTCTAAAAGATTTTTAAAAACTGTTATACTACTCACACCTACTTCTACTGCAGGGAGTTTATTCCAAACATTCACCACCCTTTGGTTAAACCACCTTCCTCTCTTGGTGGTATTATACCTTTCACCCTTTAGTTTCATCCCATGACCCCTGGTTCCCATTCTGGTCTTCTCCTTCTGGCATAACCCTGCAGATTCCCATAACAAACCATAATTTATTGCTCTATATACATAACGGAGATCCCCTCTGATTTTCCTGTAGAACATTAAATACAATCTCAGGTGCTGTAGTCTGGAATTATAGTCCTCATTTTCAACTGAACGTATCTTTTTGGAAACCTACGTTGTATCCTTTCTATTTTGTTACTAATTCCTATGCTTTGTGATGTGCTGAATGGATCCCCATATTCTATCACAGGTCTTACAAGCAATCTATACAAGGACACAAGAACCTCCTTCTTTCTACTCTTCATATTGCGTAGTACAGTGTCTGCTACAGAAAGGTTTAACGGTACCGATTAGTGTCGCTCTTTACCGAAGTGCTTACGCTGACATTGCCGCTCAGTATTGATGCGGTAGATTGTTAAATGCGGTATTGCAGAATGTGCTTAATGCATTTTTGTCATTTGGCCACTAGATGGCAATCACTGCTACTTGCACAGTGATTGCTGTCCTCCAGTGTGATTTCCCCTTTATTTTAAGCTAATGCAGTTTTCCACTGCTAGGTGGCACAGTAAAAAAAAAAACTTTCCCTGGTTGTCATGTCTCCCCTTCCCAGACACCCCACTGTTTACTGTAAACAAAAAAAAAACCTTTTCCCTTGTATTGTAGCAGACCCCCTCCCTGATCCCCAATACTGCCACAATTATGTAAAAAAGTTCACCATCCCCAATGTCGCCTCACTATTTTATTAATAAACAGCATTTTCAGTCATAGTTTAGCAGACCTTTTCCCCAATCCATTCCACGATATTACCCCAATGTGTAGGTATTGCCAAAAGATGGTGAGTTCAGACATGATTCACTGTTTTCCATTTTTTTTTTTTGATAATAGGGATGGCGGGTGTGGTTGAATGTGAAATAGTGTATATTATTAGTACTTGCTGTCATCTTGTAAGTTTCTGAACAGTCTGAGGTCCCAGATTGGGTTCACAGATAGAAGAAACTGGTTGCATGAGAGACCGAATTTAGTCAAGACTTGCAGTGTGCAGCACGTGAAGTTTATGAAAATTGTATGATAAAACTGTCATGTGCTGCAAACTGATCTCATGATGTACACGCACACAAATGATTCACCAAGATATCTTTTTAGATGTGTCTGCAGCACTGGAACCATGGCTATACACAGAACTCCGAGAGTTAATAAAGCTGTCTTTTGGCTTCTAAATCCCCCTTCTGGTACATATCATTGTGGCAACTGTGTATGCTGTCAGCCTATTAGAAACACTGCCACATTTTCAGTCCCAGCGATAGATAAACTTTAAAGTTAATAACCACCGTACATTGACTGTTCTACACAAGGAGCATTTTAGCTGGCCAAATGTACTGTAGCTGTGAAGCATATTAGATTTAAATGTAAGATTTGGGTGGGAGAACACATACAGTAAGTGACATTGATAGGAAAAACATTGATCATGTGTTAGCAAATCATATTTTGGAAAAGGGACAGGGGCATACATTTGAATTTACTGGGGTAGATAGAGCACACCTGGAACCAAAGGAGGGAATTTAGATAACTTTTTGTTATATAGTGAGGCATTTTGGATGTGTAACTTGAAAGCCTGTACTGCCCCAGAACTGAACCAGTGAGTTGAACTAATATCTTTTATAACATAAATACTGGGCATATGAATTATCAGTACTACTGTAGTTTGTGCAATACTGACTTTCCACTCCTTTCTCTCCCCCCCAATATGCCTTCCCGTCTGCCCTACTTTCATACAACAGTTTAGTTGGTGCACACTTTAACGTGGTCTTTTCTTCTTACTATGTGCCCAGATATCCATACAGTATGGGCAGGATATTCTGAAGGGTTGCACATAGCGCAACACAGTTGCACCATGCGCAACCCACTGATGCACCCCGGTGTGATATTCAAAGGGGGATTGAGCCTTGCACAAATCCCGACGCACCTGAGTGCATCAGTAATGTATGCAGCGCAGATAGGGGGGCATGCCCATGCATACTCTGCACATCCCAATATTCAGCCCGTGATGTGCTGAGCCCATGCATGTGCAACCCCTACCTGCACTGCACACAGGTGAGCTAAAAAAAAAAGGAGCAATAGCTGGCCACCCACAGGTGAGATGCTGTATTGCAGGGTGCAACACGGCAGCTGCCACCTGTGGGTTGCCACCAGAGCTCTGGCTGCACCTTCCTGGTGGCGTCCCCCATGCCCGATCGTGGGCATATGTAGAATAATAATAGTCCTATATTCCTGGTGGTCCAGTGGACCACTTGCAGCCTGATTGCGGGCATTAGAAGTAAAATAATTGTGCTATATCCCGGTGGTCCAGTGGACCGCTCGCAGCCGATCACGGGCATTTGTTATAAAAATGACACCCCAATCCAACCCTGGTGGTCCAGCGGTACCCCTCCCACCCGCCCACTGAGCCCCACCACCCCATTCCCCGGTCAGCGGCGGGCAGCAGCTCCCCACCTGCTTGCCGCCCTGCCGCCGCCTGACACTGCACGTAGGGCTGTATGCCCATTAGTTCACAGAGTGAGCCAATAGGCATGCAGCCCGTACCGTACTATACAGTCCAGATATGTGAATGGATCCATTATAATGATTATTTATTGCTGTGGGTTTCACCACAAATCAAAAGTCATTTTATATGCATTTAGGGAGCACTTTCCAAACTGTGCCATTCTGATTCTCTTTCAAGACAAAAAGAGACACCTTATACTATTTTTAACTATATTTTTTCAGTAAGTTGCTAGTCTTTATTTTTAATCTCCAAATGTTAGCGATTTGAATTTCTACAAGCAACCTTGGGTTGCAGCTAATTACTTTTCTCCATATTTCAGATAGGTGTTCTGCGTTATTTTATTATCTTTCAGAAATAGTTTGAATTAAATGTATAAGATAGTATAAATATGCTAAATATTAAGTTGTCCCACAGAGAAATGCATTAATGTTAGTATTTTTGTGATTCTTTTAAGAAGAAGCAAAATATAACTTTAATATTATATTGGTGTGGTACAAGCTACCGTGTTGTTGTTATTATTTATATTTTGGTATCACATGCAACTTAATTTTCTTCAGTTAATATCCAGCTCAGAATGAGATTGATTTAGTCCGTTAAATGAATGTTTGACTGCCTGGGATAAGAACAGGCACTCAAACAATAATTCCTTTATAACGATAAGATGGAAATAGCAATAGATGGGCAACCGTTATTTTTTCCAGATTATGACAATGGTTACTGCTACTAGCTTTATAACACTTGGTCTTGTGATGTAAGGGCGAGCAATGATGGTGGTTGGGGGGGGGGGATCCAGGCTGAAGTACTAATTTCTGTAATGAATACCTTCCACTTCAAAAAAAAAAAAAAGGGTTCTAATTATTCTATAGAACCTAATATCACAGTTTGCAGGTGGGCTAAAACTACAGTAGAAATAAAATAGAAAGGAAACCATTAATCCTTTATTGCTGTAACCCGGGGTTATTAGAATCCCAGTAAGATCTAGTGGTTGGCAGGGAAGGCAGCTTGTGAAACTCCAGTTAAATGGGTTTCACACTGTCTCACTCTGTTCTCAGTCTCAGCTGAGACTGAGGGATGACATCATCATAGAACTGTCGCAGCTGAAATAAGCCACATTGGAATCTGCAGCAGAGGGAGTGAGATAGAATGTTGGGAGTTTTCAAAGTAAGTCTCCTGCTTGCCTGCCAGCAGGAAGGAAGTGTCTTTTGTTTACCTTCTGTGTGAGAAGGTCAGTGTCCAGTTTCAAGTGGTGGAGACCGCTGTACAGGTCTCAGTGCCCCCTCCCTCTGGGGGGGGGGCGGAGAAAGTAAAGTATCCCTATGTGGATTCCAGGGGCAATCCCCTAATGTCTGCTAAAGGAAGAAAGCTGCCTTTTTTACAGTTTCTGTTTGGTCTTAAAAGTGGAAGAAGTTGTACTTCGCATGTGGGGCACCTGCACTGAAAGGGTGAGTGTTTTGCTCTAATTTGAGAGGGCAAACAATGTGTTTCTTCAGTTTGGAAAATGTGAAGAAGTATGGGATTTGGACTACTATTTGGGAGGCCTATTGTACTAGAACAAATGGAGTAGTGTCAAAATCTAAAGTCTGCATGAATTCAAGTAATGTTATAGAGGGGGTGCTACAGTCCATCCACCATTTAATCTACATTTCAAAGTTTTAGTTTCTCCAGAGAAATGGCCAGGTATGGGCTGTGGGAGCTGGAGGTGGGCAAACCCCCCATCTTTGGTAACGAGGTCCACCTCTATGGATTTCTGCTGTGATTGCTACTTGCCTCATGTGCCTGGCCAGTGATGAGGTAGGTACACAGACGTGGGTCGAAAATTGGAAAATCTCTCTAGGAGTCGCAGACTCTAAGTGGTGTGGGGAGCCACAACCTGGGAAAAGAATTCTCCTTGTGTGATGGGAGTCAGAAGAAGTAAGAAAAAATCTCTCTAGGGGCCGCAGACTCTAAGTGGTGTGGGGAGCCACAACAAGTAAAATTGGGTTCATTCCTTAAATGGACCGTCAGTCAAGTGGCCGGCAGGGGAGTCAGGCCAGTCAGGCTGTGTATCCAAAGCGCATGCAAGTCTGGACTATGTGCCTGGTGGGTCCAGAGCCTGAAATTAGTAGAAATGGGTTCATTCTTTAAGTGGACCGCCTGGTAGTCTCCAATCTGCATTATCAGTAAACGTAGCCCCTTGGGGGTCCATCTATGCTTTGTTGTGTTCAGCTAGTTATGAATAAAAGCCACACTGAAAAATCCCAATCCTGGTTCTGGACATTACAGTTACTGCTTCCTGTGTTCGGATTTACTTGGGTGCCCCTGTGCAGAGTAGCCAAACCTAGGTCCCCTTGTGCCAGGTAACCTCATCCTCCCTGAACCCAGGTCCCCACCAGGTATTGCTGCCAATGCCAACAGCATGCCACCTGTTGTTTTAGTAAAAAGGCAGGGGTGAGGGGTTATGTTGCATTTGCTGTATACCCCTGTTTTGAATAGAAAGTCTTATTCATATTTACGTTTTATGTGCAACAAGTCTGAATTATTTGGAAAACACTATAAAAACAATTCCTGCCATACACAGCATGCAACCTATTTTCAACTGGAAGAAATTTTATCAGGGTAAATGTCAGAGTGTGAGGTGAAGATATAGGCAATTCCAAATGAAAACAGACTTTGATGGCAGATAAGGACCGCTTGGCTCACCTAGTCTGTCCATTTCCCTACCTACTAGATAAGCTGCAGATCCTAGTTAACCAGCAGCCTCTTTCTTCCTACCCCCTAGAAAAATTGCCTTGTGTTTGTCCCATGCATTCTTGAATTCTCCCACAGTTTTTAGACTCCACGACCTTCTCAGGAAGGCCGTTCCATGCATCCACCACCCTCTTTGTGAAAAAATACTTCCTCACATTGCACACATTTCACAAGCAGTGAACAGTCATTTAAAGAGCTGGTCTATTATATATGAAGGATATTTTGCTTGCAACATTTGCTAATTAGAAGATTAACTGCCCAATAATACAACAATGTGTATGATGCATGGAACTGTATGCTATCTGTAGGCTGACATACAGTCAGTATTGTAGATAGATTTATTCCTCTCCTTCTTTATCAGCTATGCTCTCACTATCTGTAACATCATAACTTACCAATATGAGCAAACAAGAGTCAATCACTTGCTCCAGGATTGGTGCCTTGTTTTATTATAGGGGGGATTGTGTGAAGGAGGGTAAGGGGGTGATATGCACTTAGTAGGATGAACTAGGTAGGCCAGATGGTCAGTACTATTATAAATGATGCTATCCTTGATTACAATCCTGTTAGCATAGCCAGTTCCTCACAAATACATGGAACCTAGTCTACCTCTTCAAACAGGGGAGGATCTGTGATCAGCGCTGGCTGCTCAAAAAAAGAATAATGACCATAAAAATGAGTTGCCCCAGATGTCTTGCTCCTTTATTTTTTCTACTCCATTCACCACCTTTGTTGTGTGACCACTTAGGAAGTATTACTTGGAAACCTTCAGTGTATTTCTGTGTAGCCTTAGAAAACAGTAAAATGCTCCTTTTCAGTCCAATATCATTCCATGCATATAATGGAGGGGAAAAGAGAAATGGTACATTTCACTGTTATCTAAGGCTACAAACACAGACACACACACAAGGTTTCCAAGTAATAGTTCCTAAGTGGTCAATGCTAATGCAATGACATCATTGCATGGAAACAAAGGAACTGATCAAACAGGCAGTAGGTAGAAGGGGAAGCTAGAATCACAGAACTGTATCAGTGACAAAGGTAATAGTTAAGAACACTCTCAAGACAAAGAAAAGTCACATAGGAGTGAGAAATCTTAACTCCTGGGCAGAGAAAGGAGCAGCACATTTCTCTTCAGTGGCACACAGCATGCAGGTGTGTGTCTCCCTCATAACCTCTCACTCTTCCCCCAACTCGCATTCTGGTTTCTTTAACCCTTGTCATAGTGAGCCTCCCACAAGCTGTGGAAAAGTTCTTGAGCCTCCAACAAATATTGGAATGATCCCCCCCCCAAAGAAAAATAACATACTTTGCCTAGTACATTACAAATAAAGTGAAACCTCTTTCAGTAGCAAGCTTCAGAATCATTGGGGGAAGAGGCTTGATAAGTCAGAAGTGAAGCTTTCCTGCTGGCCCATATGGACAAAAAATGTTGGTGGTGTGCAAATTTCTTTATACAGTACTTTCAAGGTAAAGAACTTTATAGTATTTCACAGACTTTTAGCTTAACTTTAAAAGACTCCAATTATTTTTTATAACAGCATTTAGACTGGACAAGTTGGTGGCAAGTCCTCATGGAGATTTCCTGGAAGTTTACCAGTAGAACACATTGTAGTACTTTATAGCACTTTAAACTTAAACTGCATGAATCTGAATTTCCCAGGCACACACTGACATTACCACATGGTTGCTAATTTACTGTGTGTATTCTCTGAATTTTATTTAATGCTTCAGTTATAATATGGATTTGGGGGGGATAATAACCAGTTAATTTATTTCTTTGTGCAATACTGTATAAAAAAGGTTGTCAGGACATCATTAGTTTTTGTTTTGTTTTTCTCCAGAGTCCACTCTCATTTTTTTCCAAAGTCATTGTGAAGACAGGAGTAGAATTTATGTTAGCTAAGAACAATTTCCTTATAGCTAAAAATGTGTAGCATAAAGTAGCTTACTGGCTAAGAAGGTTTATGTACTAAAAGGTATATAACAAACCAAGGCAGAGGTATAACCTGCAAAAAGATATCCTTAAGATTTAAAAGCTGCATAAATAATCTGCAAGAGAGCCCAAAGAAACAAAGGATGGAATATATATTTTTTTTGTAAATATAGTTGCATTTTACTGTTTCTCTTTACGGCAATGCAAAGTAAAGGCTCATAGAAATCAACTAGAAGCTTATGTTGTTATATGTTTTGTTCATGCTGCAGGGGTTCAGTACAATTTTTCTTTCATTTAATTAAATTGCATACCCTACAACATGAGCACAGTGGTGCCAAACCTCTTGGGGAAATCTAAAGAAATGTGCTAGTCTGTAGTGTGCAGAAGCAGCTGCAGACAATCCTGGTCAGCACTTCACTGTCAACAGAAACACAGCACAATCGATTATGTTGAAAAAACATTTTTTGTTTACTTAGTAAGCAGCAAAAAGTGATAAAGCAGTGCACACAAGATGCGAAAATAATTTTGAAACAATGCAATCTCATTTTAAAGTCTCACTGGGCAATTGAACTCAGAAGTTGTTCCCTACTATCTGTTTTCTGTGACTGACCGAAGAAGGGTCAGACGAGACTTTAAAAAGAGACTGCATTGTTTCAAAAATATTTTCTCATCTTGCATGCACTGCTTTATCAATTTTTGTTGCTCACTAAGTAAACAGAAAAGTTTTTGCAACATAATCGATTGTGCTGTGATTCTGTTGACAGTGAATTGCTGACCAGGACTGTTTGCAGGTGCTATGGCACGCTACAGACTAGCACAAATCAACCAGAAGTGTTATTGCTGTCGCTTGTCACAAAGCAGCTTGTGCTTTCACACTAGCTGATTTTTGGAAGAAAGTATAAGTTACTGTATGGTGGGTATCAGGGAATAAATGACAACAATCAGACACTGTATAAGGTAATTCAAATAGTTTTTTTTTTACATAATGAAATCAACTTAAACAACTTATGACTTATAAGTTGTTTAAGTTGATTTCATAATGTAACTAAAAGTAAGTTATAAATAAGTAAATAACTGAAATACTGTCGTTGGCTTCTAAAATATGGAAATCATTTCCTGTCTCTTTTGGATGCCTCCCTCAAAGGCTGATTGCACTATTCCTTGCCTTACAGCTTCAATATAGAAATAAGCAAAAAGAAGCATCTGTCCCACCAGCATTGCATGTCTGTTACATAGTTAACTCTGCCTCCTTCTGTTTTGCACACTGGCACTGGGTGATTTCCTTTTGTAATTGTGCCCTATATTATTATTTATTATACTTTTTTCCTGCTGTTTGCAGTGGGTGACATGTTATGCAGGATCACTCCCTGTGGTAGTGCAAGCTGGTGTGGTGACTTGATCACATCATTTATCCTTGCTGTTTAAAGAGGACAGGAAATGGTATCTGATGGATACACTGTACATGTCAGCTGGTGCTCTTACATACTGTACTCTGCGAGTCACCCTGAGTTTTAGAATAATAAAGTGATCTAAACCAAATAACAGTGTTTGTTGTTTTATTTTTCATTCACAACTTATTCTTCATAACTTGCAGTATAATGACCCTCTCAGCTGACAGACTGTTTGTAAAAGGGGGGAGGTATATGACCCATCAGGACCAGAGAGTTAAGGGGGCATCCAGCAATTTTGGCCTGTGGAGGACGGGATGGATGCATCACCACTCCAAAGAGTGGTAGCAGATGGGTAGAAATAAGACTATTTCAAAGGTATTAATATGAGGAAAAGCAGGGAAGCATTGCACAGGACAGCTGGGAACCGGTTGTTCCGCTCACGTAGAAGCTGTGGTGAGTGCCGTGAGAATAGCTTTTTTTATTATTATTTAATGATGAATCTGCATGGAGCGGCCCTGGGCAAGTGTTATTACTGTAGATGTTTAATTAAAAGCAGCAGGGCAACAAAACTGGGCAAAACATATGTGGGTTTTGTGGGAAACATTGCTTTATTTTGATTGGGTGTTTAACTGAGTCAGACTACAGTATATCAGATGCTTGCTATTTTATTTTATTATTTTTTTTTAATAACCACATATTTTATTAATGGTAATCTTTTTGCAGGTCAAGCAGCTGCCACAGCTGATTTGAAAACAAAACATTACTCACATACTCCCCTCAGCAGGCTCGATAATCACAACAGGGTCCCCTTCCCAAACAATGGCACCTGCACATGTCATGATAGCTGTCACAATACCTGTTGCAACAGATACAGTTCCAAGGCATGAAAATGCACCAATGTCACACCACTCCTCTTCCACTCCTTTGCAATGCCGACCAAATGAAAAAGACAATAAAAATTATAAAAAATAAAAAAGAAAAACTTCACTCAATGCAGTAGAAAAGGTGATAACATATTGCTCATGCTCTTAGATAGACAGGCAGGTTCTCAGGCAAGCACACACTTGCATGCATGCACACAATCTGTCTATCTAATGTAACTATCTATCTGTTCACAGCTGTCTATCTTGCATCTGACACATTCGATTAAAAGGGGAGAATAATTATTCTACTGCATTTTAACACGTTTTGTAAGTGGTCTTAACATTTCACACTGGATAATTTCCATCCCTCTGCTGCATTTCTTCTGTTTCTGCAGTTCCTGTTGCTGCTTTCTTCCCACAGGAAGGAGGCAGAGGACACCACAGGGAAAGGAAGCAGCTCCTGGTGAGGGACTCAATTATTAGGGGGATAGAATGGGGGGAGCAAGGAAAACTGAAGTAAGGTGCCTGCCTGGTGCCATGGCTTGGAGGGACGGGTAGCGCATCCTCAGGATCACGAGAACAGCTGCACGGGAGTCTGAGCTTGATGTCATTGTCCACCTAGGGACAAATGACTTGGCTCATCATGAGATTAGAGCAGTGCAGGAGGACTTTGCAGAGTTGGGGAAGGGCCTAAGACAAGTAGCACACACAGTATCCTTCTCAGAGGTGCTGCCTGTCTATGGCATGGGTGAGGCGAGGGTACTTTGTACCATGCAATTTAATGAATGGTTAAAGAAATGGTGTGGAGCACAGGGATTTGGCTTCATTGGGGACTGGGGTTCCACTTGGAGGGACACCAGCCTGTACTGGCAGGATGGTCTGCATCTGTCCAGGAAGGGAACAAGTCTTTTGGGCAAATCGGTTTAAATACTTCATTGGCAAGCTTTTAAACTAGTCAAGGGGGGATGCACTGATAAGCAGCAGGAAATTCCCAGGCTCCCCCTACAAAATAGGGTACTAAATGAGAAAAAGACCAAGGCAGAAAGGACAGTGGGGGATGCTGCTACAAAAGGTAAAGCCATCAAAAAATGGAGAGCAATGAATAGCAATGCCCGTAGTCGGGGTAACAAGCTTCCTGAATTAGTGGCCTTGATGGAGGAGGAACATTTGGATATAGTGGCAGTCACAGAAACATGGCACACACAGAACCATGACTGGGACATAAACATACCAGGATACACTATCTACAGGAGGGACAGGGAGGGTAAAAGAGGAGGAGGAGGAGTAGTTCTCTACATAAGGGAAGGAATCAAAGCAGCAGAACAAAAGAGTAAACAGGGAGGAGAAGAAGCACTGTGGGTCAACTTGGAAACAGGCAATGGCACCACAATCCGCACAGGGGTTGTATACAGACCCCCCTCTCAGGGGGAGGAAATGGACAAGGAAATGATAGAAAGTATGCTTAGAATGGCAGAAAAAGGGGAGATATTGCTGATGGGTGATCTGAATATGCCAGATGTTAACTGGAGTGCAGTTGCAGCAGCCACTTCTAAGAGTGGGGTTATTCTAGATGCCCTACAGGGGGCATGCCTTAGACAGCTAGTATTGGAACCCACTTGAGAGGGAGCAATCTTAGACTTGGTTTTCTCAAATGGAGATGGAGAGAGGATCACAGATATAGAAGTGGGTAGCCATCTGGGAACTAGCGACCATCGAACAGTGTGGTTCACAATAAACACAGCTGTAGAGTCAAGCCATACAAAGGCAAAAGTACTGGACTTCAGGAGGGCTGACTTTGCCAAAATGGGTGAGTGCCTAAGGAATGCACTAGCAAATGGGCAGGAAGAACAATGGGGAATAATAAAAACTGCCATCACAGAGGTAACAAGCCTTTATGTGAAGCAAATAAACAAAACAAAATGATGTGAAAAACCACTATGGTTCTCAAAGGAGGTGGCAGTGAAGGTTCAAGAGAAAAAGAAAGCATTCAGGAAGTACAAGGAATCACAGAAGGAGCAGGACAGAGAATTATATCAGATAAAGCAAAAGGAAGCTAGGAAGGCAGTCAGAACAGCAAAGGCCCAAAGCGAGGAAAAGATAGCCAACTCAGTTAAGAATGGGATAAAACCATTTATAGGTACATCAGGGAGTATAGGAAGACCACGGGAGGCATAGTGAGGCTTAATAAAGGGAGGGAGGTGGGCAGAGGGTGACGGTGAAAAGGCAGAGATACTAAGCAAATATTTTGCTCAGTATTTACAAATGAAGAGGGGAGGTACCTAAACCAAACAACAGAAACACTCTGGATACAGAAGTTAATACCAGCTCATTTACAGAAGAAAGAGTTCTGAAAGAACTCTTAAAACTGAAGGTGGACAAAACAATGGGGCCTGATGGGATTCATCCCAGAATTCTAAAAGAACTAAGGGTAGAACTAGTGACACCACTGACTACCCACTTTAACAAATCATGGGAGGATGGGGTGGTACCTGAGGACTGGAGGAGGGCAGATATGATTCCACTTCACAAAAGTGGGAGCAGGGTAGAAGCGGGAAACTACAGACTTGTTTAACCTCAGTGATAGGGAAAATGATGGAATCACTTCTGAAGGAAAGAATTGTCAAGCACCTAGAGGCCAGAGGGGCACAGGACCCAAGGCAGCATGGATTCACAGCGGGCAGGTCATGCCAGATGAATCTAATGGATTTCTTTGACTGGATGACCAAAGTAGTAGATCAGGGAGGGGCTGTGGACATGGCCTACCTAGACTTTAGCAAGGCATTTGACACAGTCCCACACAAAAGATTAATATACAAGTTAGCCAGCCTGGGAGTGGGTCCCAAGATGATAGCCTGGGTGAAGAATTGGATGGAGAATAGGACACAGAGGGTAATAGTAAATGGAGTCCACTCTGAAGAAAGGGGGGTTACTAGTGGAGTACCGCAGGGTTCAGTATTAGGACTGGTCCTCTTCAATGTCTTTATAAGTGACATTGCAGAGGG
This sequence comes from Neoceratodus forsteri, assembly GCA_016271365.2. Lineage (NCBI taxonomy): Eukaryota > Metazoa > Chordata > Ceratodontiformes > Ceratodontidae > Neoceratodus > Neoceratodus forsteri. Next base: position 1,374,244,436 of record CM057452.1, read on the forward strand.
ACTGGAAGGAAAAGTATGTCTCTTTGCAGATGACACTAAGATCTGCAACAGAGTTGATGTACAAGATGGGGTGGAAAGGATGAGAAGGGACGTGGCAAGGTTAGAGGAATGGTCAAATGTATGGCAGCTTAGATTCAATGCTAAGAAGTTCAAGGTAATGCACCTGGGAAACAAAAACCCAGTGGAAGAGTACACAATGGGGGGTGAGATACTAACAACAACAAAAATGGAAAGGGACCTTGGGGTAGTCATATCAGATGACCTAAAGGTGGGCAAGCAATATGAATGGGCAGCAAGGAGGGCTGGGGGGATACTGGGATGCATAGGGAGTGGCATCACCAGTAGAAAATAGGAAGTTGCTATCCCTCTGTACAGACAGCTGGTGAGACCCCATCTGGAGTACTGTGTGTAGTTTTGGAGACCAAATCTCCACAAAGACATAGACAGGATGGAAGCTGTCCAGAGGAGGGCAACTAAAATGGTGCAGGGTCTGCATCAGAAGACATATGAAGAGAGACTTAAGGAGCTTAATATGTATAGCCTCGAGGAAAGGAGGGAGAGGAGGGACATGATAGAAACCTTTCAAGTACCTCAAGGGAATCAACAAAGTCCAAGAGGGTAGCATCTTTCAGAAAAAGAGGTGTGCAAGAACAAGGGGGCACAATTTAAAGATGGGGGGGCGGCTCAGAGGTACTGTAAGGAAGTATTTTTTCACAGAAAGGGTTGTGGATGCATGGAACGGCCTTCCGGTTGTGGAGTCAAAAACAGTGGTGGAATTCAAGCATGCATGGGACAGTCATAAGGCAATTCTAGGGGTGAGGGTAGGAAAAAGTAGGCTGCTGGTTAACTAGGATCTGCAGCTTATCCATTAGGTAGGGAAATGGGCAGACTGGGTGGGCCAAGTTGTCCTTATCTGCCATCAAATTCTATGTTTCTATGTTCGCATTTGCTTTTGATTTTTCTTGCAGCATTTTTTTAAAATTATTTTTATTGTTTTTTCAGTCAATCAACTTTACAGAAGAATAGAGGAAAGAAGTGATGTGACATTAATACAATAATCACAACAGGCCCCCCCTCCTATCCCAGGCACTCAAACAATGGTGCTTGCACACGTCATGACAGCTGTCACAATGCCTGATGCAATAGACATAGTTCCAAGGTGTAAAATGTATCAATGTCACATCACTTCTAAAACATATTTTAATTAGCACACAACACATTCTTGTAACTGGCAACTCCAGGAAGGAGTGGCATGTATAAATATTTACCTGTTTTTTCAATAAGAAAATACACTAGAGTTTGTATAATGGATAGGTTGTTTGCTTTCTTCTGTACATATTTTAAAACCTAAGTGATGGTTACAAAAAGAAACTTGCTACAGCATTGTGTGGTTTGCAAAAAAAAAAAAAGACAATGTTTGCTCCGCTGCTTTATTCTACAATTCTACATATGTTCAGTATGCTGATTTCCTCAATGGCATGGTTTGGCCTGAACAGTTCAGAATTAACGGTTGGCTCCTGGCATGTGTGTAGTTGTATGTGTGGTTTACAGTACGTGAATATAATGTAAGTCATACAAACATACTTTTAATTCATAGTTGTCAAAATGACATCCCGGCAGTGAGTTATAGATTTGAGCTATGTCTAGCTGTATATCATAAAATAATAGGCAAAACTGTGATATGGCTTGATGGGAATTTTTCATCTAGGCATTTGGATGACTTTACATAAACCACTTGATTATTATGTCACCAAAACTCTTAGGTGAAAGTATTAATTTTTAACCCGTATTTATACATCCCAGTGATTTCAAGTGATGCGATGCACAATTTGTTTTTTGCAAAGATAAGCATCATTGTAAGGGAATGCAATTTTGAAATATAGGATGCCAATGACTTTGTTATTACCCCTAAATATTTTTGGCGGCTCTACAGTACCTGCGTAAAAGAAAAGAAAAACAAATTACACAACACTCACCGAAAGCAATAGTGGTGGAAATTTTGTTCTGTTTTTGTACCTTGTCCACTTTCCAGATCATGAGCTATAGACATTGCAATAAGACTACTGATATGTCCTATTGAAACAATGTGAATCAGTCAGCAAATCACAAGTGCACAGACCCATTTTTTCTCTAGCGATTTTTCTGAGGTTTCGCAAGATTCTGAAGATACACATGCAGACTGGCCCAAAAAAGTTTATCTCGCCAACAGAATGCAGGATGTGCTATTGCTTTTTCTATAAATTTCAGTATATATCAAGTGTTATGATATTTAAAGGGTACCTAAACAAGCAGTTTTTTAAAACTGCAAACTCCAAAATCTGGCTTCATAGCAAGGTAAAGTAAAGACTACTGTTTACATTTATGCTAAAACTGCATTTATGTAAATAACATAAATGCAGTTTCATAGCTTTTGAAAATGTAAACATCAGCCTTTCACTTTCAAAAAAACAGCCTTGGTTTCTCCCTAAGATGTCTGCCAAGTGTATTAAGTGATGAGTCGTGATGACATCATCTGAGCTAGAGACAGAGATCCACATATATTTCTATAGTGCTAACTAGTTCTTCTTTCCCTCTTTATTTTGAATTGTTGTACCAGAATGATCAACACCATGTATTAACTCATGGATTATTTTGATCAGTACACGTTAGGCTATGATTTTGCTCATTTTGTTTACTTTAACTTGCGGAAAATGTTTTGCAATACAGCTGACTCTTTCTTTGGCAAACTGCATTACAGTACAACACTTCAAATACCTGATGATCTAGTGGTTATGTGATACACTGAATTTTGCTTTTTGTTAACCAGGAGAGACACACTAAGCTGAAAGCTTGTTTACAGGTGTGGCCTGGGAGCACAAGGAAGTTTAGGGACTTGCTCAGGGTCACACAGCAAAGTACCGGTCTTGTTCGGTTCCAAAGCTTATGCTCTCTTGTTAATCCACAAATAAGGCTTTTTTCCCATGTGAACCCCCTGCACCTAGCCTGCCTTCTGCTGAACACCCCACCATCCATACCCTGTCCTTATTATGGCCTGGGGCCGCATATGAGCCTTCGGTCTCATGAAGAGAATTATCACACCGCAGATTGTAATCTTGTACCTCAGAGAGTTATGCACACCTATTCTGATACGCATCATCAGCTGGCACTGTTAAAAAATGCCTCCCAAATCACTCTCCAGTCCACGTTCTCAGTGTTTGACTACTGCTCCCACAGTAAACAGTGAATGGATCACCACCCTTCTGCACAGTGAAGGTAGTATGTACAGTTCCCTGTTGTGTTTTTTCCCACCTCATTAACCAACAACTACGTCTTCCTGGAGGGCCAAGCAATAAGCATCATGACCCACCAGAAAAATGGCTGTTCATGCCCTCATAAGGGCTGCACTTACAATGGATAACAATATTATTAGCAGGAGAGGCATACTAATACCTTGAGCAAATCCACCTGACTTGCAGTGTCAGTCTACTCCTTTACCTGTGATCTGCAGAACCCTGCAGGACAGTTCCCAGCAATTCTTCTCCAGTACTTTTCTGTGATCTACTCCATAATGTGAGTTGGCTGGCTACCACCCTTCCAAATCTTGAGTGAGCTATATACAACTCTCTCAATACTGTCCTAACAAACATCAACACCACCCCCCACCCGAGGGTAATCTCCCTACACTGAATTCAAGTAACAGTTTAGGTGCAGCTCTGCCATTCTGAGTATTTGTCATCGCTGGCTACTCTTATCCACAGTCAGGTAGTAATCATGATGCTGGCTGCCCCACATTTCAGATCTCACAGTGATCTGCTCAGCGTCCTCCTTCATGTCTTCAGCTAAAATGAATATAGCTGGACCCTGCTGGAATGGCCTATTCAGTCTCTCTCTGGTATTCATTCTTCTCACCTGCTCCCCACACCTAAAACTGGTGAGTTCACTACCCTTCCGCATCATGAATGTGTTTAGTACAGTCTCCCGTGTTATATTTACATATTAATAATAAACATGATCTTCTGGTAAACCAGGCTGATAGCAGCATGGCACAAGTGGAAAAATAGGTGTTCCTATCCATATAAAACCTAAGCCACCTATGATTAGGCACTATTATGTGACGTGCATAATGATGTGCACACTCATCATTTAATAGTGCCTAATCAAAGGTAGCTTAGATCTTTTAAGGTTAGGAAAACCCATCATTCCCCTTGTTCCCTGCTGCTATGAGCCTGATTTACTGGAAAGATATGTTTATAATTAATGTGTCACAATAAAACAGAGACTGTACTACTGCATTCATGATACAGAAGGGATGAGCTCACCAGTTTTTGGTATGAGGAGGAATAGTGAAGAATGAATACCAGAGGGGGACTGAGAAGGTCACTCTTGCAAGGTACTGCTATATTCAGGGAAGGGGGAAGACAGAAGAAGAGAAATATGAGCAGATTTCTGTGAGAAATAAGATGTGGGACTGCCAGCACCTTGATCACTACCTGACCCCGTTGTCCCGGCCAACATTCCCCTTCCCATAAAACCAGTTCATGCAATTGTCCAAGGCCGTGTGTGAATATTAATGTATGAAGTGGCTGCCACTACACGATCAGTCACTTCACTACCAGTCTAGTACTGCTTGTAAAGCACTTTGGGATACATGTGTATGAAAACCACTATATAAATTCTTCTTATTGTTATTATTTCCCATGGAAAAAGAAGACAAGACAAGCATATATTTGAGTTTTGAGAAAGTATGAACTCTAACATTAGACTGCACAAGAACATTACTACAAAAAAAGTGGTGGCTCTAGGTGGTGGTGAAGGGTGTGCCTGCGGCCCCCCCATATAGTAATGTACTTGCTTGCTGTTGCATTTCACTTTGTTGAAGAAGTCTGATTTACTGATTGTACAAATATTTACATTCAAACTATGGATTACATTTGTAGGTTCTGTCAAAAAGTACTAGAAAAGAATAATAGCAGAAAATATAAAGGTTTAATAAAAATGTTAAAAAGTGCATATTAAGCATGCACACCACCCCAGCACCCCCACTGTAGCATTCTGGATCCACCATAACCACTGGCCCACCAGGTTATTCAGGATTAGTACCGCACTGTGGTTTGCCACAGAGAAAGTAGGTTGGCTTAAAACACATTTTCAGCATGTTAAAGTAAACAAAATGAACAGAACCATAGCCTGACATGTGCATTATACAAAATAATGCACATGGTTTTGACCATTTAGGTGAAACAATTATATACAAAGGGGAAAAAAGAACTAGTTTGCACTATAGTGAGCCATATATCTCATTGACTTTGGCTCAGATGATGTAATCACATAACACATTTGGCGGCCATTTTAGGAAGCAGGTAAGACAGTTTTTTTTTAAATTGGAAGGCTGATTTTACAATTTTCAAATGCTCTGGAACAACATTTAGGTCAATTATGTAAATGTAGTTTTAGCATTAATGAATACAGAAGCCTTTCCTTTAGTCACTTACAGATTCAGATTTTTGAATAGTTTGTTGTCAAAATGTTGTTTAGGTATCCTTTAAATATCACTTATCTACACTCCCAATGTCAAGAGTTTACAATGGATATGCATTCATGGAATACATACTGTATTTGTTGTACCCTTAAACAAAAGCAAACTATTTTTGGTCAATACATTTGACATGTATTTATAACTTTTTAATAAATGATCACCCTATATATTTTGCACTGTATTAATGACAGGCTATATTCCACGTGTATGTACAGTATATGGAGATTTTTTGAAAAGGTTTATTCTATTAACTATCTGAAAATGGCAACAACTTATTTCACATGTTTTAGTTACATTAATGAATAATTCAGCCTGATGGACTGATTTTATGCAGGAGTTGATATAATCCAATTTGTAAACATGAACTCCTATTTTATCACCTGTTTGATGGGAACCTGTCAATAGAAAAACACAGTGCTGAATGGTGTGTGTGTGTGTGTGTGTGTGTGGTGTGTGTAGGAAATATACCATCTTTGGGAGATCATGAGGTGATTAGCAAGGAGCTGGAAGGGTTTGTGGCAGTAATTGCCTCATGAGCTCCCCCCATGGTATACTTCCTTGTACACCACAGTTGCCTATCATTTATTTAATATAAACATGTTGATGGTTACTCTTAGTTCTGTTCCCAGATGCATATACATGAGTATAACTGCTTACCACTTCTATGGTGGTGAGAGACAGCAAAAGAGAGAGAGAGAGAGAGAGAGAGATTGCGGCCTCCAAAACTAGAGTCGCATCCACCCAGTTCCCCATAAATTTGGATTACCAAGTTTACTCCTCATTAAACACATTAGATATATGTGGCTTCTTTCTTGCAGAAATGAACTAAATATCATGCATGTGAGTTCAGGTGATAGCTGTCGGAACTGTGGGTCCTGTGTTCTGGTTCAGCAGTTTTACCGTCCCATGTCTGATTACTGTTGATGTACCTTGTACTCCATCCCCCAGGGTTTCACTATCCAGTCTGGCACTGTGCACACTAAAGCCTTGCTTCAGCCATTGCACTAAATATGCAGAGTTTTTAATTAAAAAATGAATGTGGTTTAAACTTGTTGTGTGGATGCAAAGTCAAGCGCTTTTCGTAACATTTATTTCCAAGTAACGCAAAGAAATTGACTGACGCTTAAACAGTTGAAAATATGTCATGTAAAAAGGCAAATTTCAGACTCTGTTTGTTAAACCTAATGTTGTTTCTAATTTCCTGAAAGTTCATTCTAACTAGCATAGTTAAACAGCGCATATTATCTAAAAGAGTTATGTTTTTCAGCGGTGCGGGAGAGGGTATCGCTAGATTTAATATTCATTAGGTTGCACAATGGTGTAATTATATCGTATCTGTTTTTGAACATAAGGTTTCACTGAGATTGCCAATGGGATCAAAGTTATTGCAGGGCATTATTTATTTGTGAGACATTGCTGGTACAGTACTTCGCTAAGACGTGTTACCAAATTATATAAAAAAATCCCAGGCATGTTCTAGTCGTATTGAATTCGCTGTGGATTGTGTGGAAAGCATTGCTTTATTTTGTTCAGGTGTTCAACTGAGTCAGAGCTTGTGCATCATTGAATCAAACTAGCAACAGATACAGTAAATAAAGGAAAATAAACATCATGAGGGTTCTTATTACTGCAGGTCTGAGATCGAGGTTGGGGATGTGGGGACACCTAATGGAAAAATTCATTTATAGCAATAGATTTACTTGGAAACAGTGTCACCTGGCGCATTTTACCTGTGCATAATGGTGAGCTAATTGAGTCTAACCTCGGCATATTCTTAAGCTCCACTGACATGGTACTGCGGCACTGCTAGGTACCTCTCGGCATACCGATCCTTCCGAGGAATACCAAGGTACCGTTAAACCTTTATGTAGCAGGCACTGCATGTATGATTCTATTGGCTTGGTTTATGCCTTCTATGTTATGTTTATCCAAGTTAAGGCTATTTGATATAACTACCCCTAGGTCTTTTAATTTTTCGGTTTGGTCAGTTAGTTTATTATTCAAAGTATATTGTGCTTTAGTTTTATTCTGACCGAAATGCATTACTTTGCATTTTTTGATATTACATTTTAGTTTATGCTCAGCTGCCCAATCCCCTAGATTGTTTATCTGTGTTTGTAGTTTTTTTATTGACTGAGGATCATTCACAATAGCCCCAATTTTTGAATCATCTGTATATTTGCAGATCCAGACACCGTCTGTTACCTGCATGTTCAAAATCATTATGTCGAACAGTCTAGGCCTCAATATAGACCCCTGGGGTACTCCACTTGTAACCCTACCCCTGCACAACATAAATTCCCTTAATTGTACATGTTGTGTTCTATTCTCAAGCCGTGCTGCAATCCATCTAGTTAAGTATACATCAACCCCTAGGTCCTGTAATGTCTTAAATAAGATGTCATGTGATACAGAGTCAAAGGCTTTTTTAGTAATCTAAATATACAACATCAACTGGCAAGCCAACATCCAATGCTTGTCTTACAGGCTCAAAAAAATGCATTCAATTAGTAATACATGATTTTCCTGCTGCAAAGCCATGTTGCGCTACATATACATGATTTAATTCTCTTAATTTGTTCTTCAAGAATTCATTAATGAAACTCTTCATCAGTTTACCTATTACAGATGTAATGCTTATTGGATGGTAATTTTTTTCTTTGGATTTGTCACCAGATTTATTTATGGGTGTAATGTGTGCAACCTTCCATTCTTCTGATACCTTTCCTTCTCTCAATGATTTATTAAAAAGATTAGACAGTGGAAGTGATGATTCATCCGCCAGTTGTACTAAAAATGCAGGTTGATATCCGTCAGGTCCCCCAGATTTATGCTTCTTTAAGTTGTATAACTTATCTCTGACCTGCTCTGCTGAAATTTTTGGGAGCTCAATACTGGTTCCCATCTTTCCAATTTTAATTGAATAATTACTGTTTTTCTTTTGATACACACTCAAAACGTATTCATTGAACATATTCGCCATGTCGTCTTCCCTGTCTATTTCTCTGTCTCCATCCTTAAGCCCTGTAATCTGTTTTCACCCATTTTTTAAACTTCCAATATAATTATAAAATTATTTTCCACTCTCCTTTCTTTTTGTTGCTAAACCTAGCTCAGCCTTTGCCTTTGCTATTCATATGTCTGTTTTGCATCTTTTAACTAAGGTTTTGTAAGCAGCAAGCCTATAGGGGGTAGGGTTAGACTTATATTTCTTATATGCCTTATCTTTTTTATTTAACAATCTGCGAATTTTGTGTGTAAACCATCTTGATATTCTGCCCTTTCTATTGTATTTATTTGTAAGTGGGCCATAGTTGTTTATACATGTCTGAAGTGTAGTATCTCTCTCTTCCCACGTTTCAACCAATGTTTTATTTTCTAACTCCTTCCAATCATGTGTATGTGGTATCCACTTAATTTCTATATAATCAGCTTTATTATAATTTCTGATTGTTGTTTTTCTGACTACCCTGTATGTCTCATCTGACAAAAGACATTTAACTATATTGTGGTTGCTACTTCCAAGCGGTTGTACCACTTGAACATCTTTTATTGCAAGTTCCATGTTACGTAATATTAGGTCCAAAAGGTTGTTCTCTCTAGTTTTACCTTTTACTACCTGATTTAGACAATTACACTCACATATTTCCAAAAACCTATCTTCTATGGCACTCTTGCCTTGCAGAGACTCCCAACATATACATGGAAAATTAAAATCTCCCATTAGGATAGTATGTTCCTTTACCAAACCGCTATCAATGAATTCCAAAAACTCCATGTTTTCTTGCTCACTTAAACTTGGTGATCTATAGCGCACCTCCACACTAGTGGTTTTTGTCCCGGTTTTAAACTTAAACCATCTCATGATCAGCAAACTGATATCTCTGAAGCTGTCCTCCCAGGGGCAACAGAGCAGTCTCTCTTCAAGCTAGCTCATCTTCAGCTTCTTCCTCTTCAGTACACTGTGGGGTACAGGCAGGAGGAGCTTCTGCCTTTACAGTACAGCTGGATCTACTGTTGCCAGGCAGGGAACCCACAGGTGACCCCCTGGGCCCTGGGGGGTCCCCAGCTGACATTTGCAGTCCCCTGCCTCTCCCTTTGCCAAGGGGATAGTTGATGGCCAGCAGGATGGAGCTGGGCAGACATCTGTGCTCCCTCTTGCCTCCTTCAGAAAACTCCTCCTCCATGTCTACCTTCACATCTGGTGTCTCCTGCTTTGGTTCCACAGCAGGTATTTCCAATTTTGCCTCTGCTCCCAGAGCCAGGCTCTCCTGAGAGGTCAAGGAGGCTGTGCCCACTGATGTTTTTATGGGGTAGGGCCAGGGGAAAATGAATGGCATGCCTTCAAACAGTCCCCCGACATGGCATTTGAGCAGATTGAACAAAGTGGAAGCTTTACTAACCCTTCTCCATGAAAACCACACTGGATACATCTCTCTGTGGCTTCAACCCTCCCTACTGAATTCCATAACCATGCTAGCAGGGAGGCCAGCACAGCAACATGGGGCTCCTCAGAAGAAACTCCTTCTGCCATCTCTCCGATTTTCTTTTAACACTTCTTTCAAGCATGTCAGTCCCTCACCACCACGTAGAAAATGACGCCTCCACCCTGCTCCCTTCCAGTTTGTCCCTCAGAGCAGACCAATCACAAGAGCTGTTTTACCTCACCTGACCCATCCTTACATGCAGGAGGCACCAGAGAGTGACATGATTACAGGGAGATTTTACTGCCACACCACAACAGCCAACCAAACTGTACCATCACAAAGCAGGCCTTACTGCCATGGTGGGACCCCATCCCAATTCCATCTGCTCTGCAATCAGCGGTGCCAGAATTTTTTTTTTAATCAAGATGAAAAATCCTGGATGAGCCCCCACATCTGTAGCCCCCTTTCTCCTCATCTTATATCTAGGGTTCCTAGTTTTATAGTGAGGGGGGCGAATATACCTGGAATCTTCCTGGCATCTTCACATTATGGGAGAAAAAGAGAAGGGCCTTACCCGGTAGTTGATTTTCAAATGCAAAGCTTTTCTTACCCCTGAAGTGGATCTCCGCTCTGGCAGCATCCCACTGATCCTGAAAGGAAGGGAGGGGCTGGAACCTAACTTAAAAGACAAGGATAAAATTTTTGCAGAGACAGTAGTTCATTAACTACAAAACAAGCAGAATCACAGAAAACATAAAAAATTATTTTGGATGTGAAATGATTGCACTCAAATGAATAAATTAATGGAGCAGCTCTGTGGGGGTGACAGAATAGGCTAGAGCACAAACGGCTTTCAGAGAGCATAGAAACAGCCACAGCTACACAGATTCTTCGCAGCCTAAAGCATAGATCACCCTGGCTTCACATTAACTTCCCTTGGGCAGATATTTTTTCCCACACTTTTAAACTGCTGTTCCTTGGTGTGCCTTTGTTCCTCCACATGGGGGGGTGCCTTACTCCTCCCTGCCAGCTGGGCCTAAATGGACCCGAGGTGGTGCAGCCCAAATGCCTCTGTGGCTGCTCCCAAAACAACTACCCAAACCTCCAAATTGAGCCAAGTGGTACTGAGAACTCTTACTGCCCTCCAAGCCACCCAGCACTGAACCCAGAGCCTGAAGCGATGGCTTCCTCCTTACACAAATACTAGTACCTGGAACCACGTCCCTTACGGGTTTGATGGGCCTGCCCCAGACATGGGCACAGCAGGCCCTAAGGTAAATCTCAGGATGTGACTCCCATTCCGTGCCTCCCCTTCCAGACAGTGTGCCACATGGGATAGACCCACAAGACTTGCCACCTCCTGAACACCTTTCTGCAGTTCTGCCACCACCACAGCAGCCCCACTGCCTGGAAACCTCATCCATATTTTTGGTTACCAGGACCACATTTCCTCCAGAATAGTTCCAACCTGTTGCTCAATAGGTAGCACACTTGCCTCTGAGGCTGGAGATCAGAGGGCTGTGGGTTCAGTTCCCACATCTGGCACTTGGGTTAATATCCCAGTACTGACACTTTAGTGCAGCATGAGAGGGGTGCTGCACTTCTGAAGTGCCATCTTTCGGATGAGATGTTAAACCAAGGTCCCATCTGCTTGGATTGGTGGTAGTTCAGGTAGATGTTAAAGATCCCATGGCGCTTATTGAAAAGAGTAGGGGACTTTTTATTGAGAACTTCAAAACAAATCAAACAAAATGTATTTCATCATACAAAATCATAGAAAAATAAATCCATAACAAAATCAAAAAAATAAGTATTACATCATACCTGAAACTCAAACATGAATAATCCGTATAATATAGGAATCCTAACCCCAAAAGAACAATGAACAGCACAAAATTAAGCAAGAGAAGAAACAAACATGTAGTAAGTCATACTCTCTCATCTTAAAGGAAACATATGTATCTATTTGACAAAGTCGCTTAAAATCAGACATGTAAAGGAAAATTTCTGCCTCCTCCTCCCAATAATTCATCAAGAAATCCCTTCATCAAACAGTATAGATCTCCTACAATAAGAAAAAAAATCAGAAAACATACATAACCATTATGACAATACATTTCCAAGTTGTATGCCTGGCCAATACTTTGCTCCCCCCCCAAAAAAAAAAAAACCTAAAGCCAATCTTAAATATCCCCCCCCAAATGAAGAAAAAGAAACATTATATCATACATTCTTCTGTACAAACTATAAATATGTGGACCCATCTCTCAATCCCACCAAAATGATTAGAAAGGCCCCCAACAAATCATAACAGACAGAAGTACAACAGCAAAAAAAATAAAGGGATGGCCATCTGGAACTTCAACCTGTATCAAGCCAAGTCATCTTTCTCCACCAAAGTTTATATATGTCTGGATGCACCATCTCCCTTTCCAACATCTGCCACCTTATCAGATCTTTCTTGATGTTGAACAAAACCTGACTTTCTGTTTTCAACTTTTTTCAAAGTGTCAGACTACAACGGAGCCTGCCAAAGCTGATAGCTAATAAACCCCATTAAAAGTCGGATTGTGATTGTGTCATAAATCACCCATGAGCCAGGAAGCACACCCTCAGTCCATATATCTGATGACTGACCTTGGAAAGGGTTCAGTGGCCAGGTAACATGAAATCGAGACCAAAAAGATATAGCAAAAGGACAATCAAAAAAAATGTGACAAAGATTCAACTACACCCATACATGTCTCCTCTCTGGGGCAGAACCTCTCTGATATTTCTTTATGTTTCAAATTTCCCTTCACTCCCAATTTCTTATGCATACAGAGCCATAAATACTTAGGGATTCTCTTACTAGTCAAAAACCTCAGTTTGGAATTTTGGTCAGCTATGGGCAATTCTAGGAACCACGGATCAGCATAAAAAAAATCTTGTACCACTCCAGTATATAATTGTTTTCGGGAATTTAAACAGAGGGATCTTTTAACTACTTGCCAAACCTTCAATTTCCCAATCATCCCCTGAAAATGACTAGGAAACTGAGCAATCCTAATCTGTCGGGGTAAAAATTCAGAAAGGTCCCAATTGTCTAGTAACTGACCAATACCATCCTCCATCCATGGGGTCCATACCTTGTTCTCCCCCTTCAATAATGGTACCAAATTATAAAAAATAAAGGTAACATGAAAAAATACTATAGGGTTTAACATCCCCAGGCTACCTTCACCAATGGGTAGATATGTGATACCTCTCTTCACCGGTTCAATCTGCTCCTCCATAAACATAGAAAAAACATACTATAAAGCGAGGCCTCCAAAGATTGTGGGGGAGAATAAACTGCTGCCAAAAATTGAAAATATGGCAATAAAAATGTTTTGATGAGATAAACACGTTTAGCCTTCGACATCTGTCCCTTATTACAAAGGACCACCCTATCTCGAACTGCCAGCAACTGCCTATTCCAGTTATATCTGTGAGCATCTGTACCACCAAAGTAGATACCTAGTATTCTTCTGTATCCTAAATCCACAGGCATATTCCAGATCAAGGCTACATCAGCAGCATTATAACCCAGTGGGAGGAACCCACTCTTTAAATTATTAATACAGGATCCAGAAATTTCAGAAAAGGTCTGTAATATCAAATAAGCTTCTTTAGCAGAAGAACTATCAGCTAAAACCAAAACTAAATCATCTGCATACGCAACAGAGACAATCTGTTTATTTTCACAACCCACAGATAGGCCCGTAAGCCTGTCTTGACATGTTCAGGTCATACAGCAAGGGGTCCAAGGACAGCACGTACAACAAAGGGCTCAGTGGACACCCCTGTCTTACACCTCTTTGCACCATGACCCTTTGCCCTATCCAGCTGTTAACACTGGGTAATAAACTAATACCTCTGTAACATGTCCGTAACCAGCCTATAAATGTAGAAGGCAACCCATAACTATGTAGGGTCTCCCAGAGGTATGCATATTCCACGTGATCAAAGGCTTTTGTCTGATCAAGGCAAACAAGATGACCAAATACTTCCTGCGAAACCCCCTTATGCAGAATCTCCCGGAGTAGAATCAGGGCATCCTGTACCCGTCTTTTTGGGACTCTACTAAATTGAGAGGGATGTAACAAGGTATCTAAAACTCTCCATAGACGGTTGCTCAAAATCTTCATCAGGATTTTATAGTCTGTATTAAGAAGTGACAAAGGCCTCCAATTTTCCAGATTTCCCCTTTCCCCTTTTTTAAAGATTAATAACAAAAGACTCTGTAACATACTTTCAGGGAGATTCCCAGTCTGTAATCCAGTGTTCAAGACCTCACTCAGTTTTATCCCTAAAACATCCCAGATCTCTTTATATACTTCATGAGGGAGCCCATCAGAACCAGGGGCTGTTCTTGCTTTAAGTGACCAGATGACAGACCTGAGTTCTTCTTGTGAGATGGGTTCTATCAGAGAATCCTGCAATTCAGGTGATAACTGAGGTAATTGTCTACTACTCAACCAACTACGTAGATAAGCCATCGGAAGGGATTTGCTCATAAAAGATTCAGAAGCACAAGTATGGATTTCATATAAAATGCTCCCAGTAGACGTTACTCCCCCTTCCCCTGCAGTATTCAAATATATCATACTATGGGATTCTTTGAGAAGCTGTGCTGATTCAAAAGGTAATGTGTCCCTTTTTTCCCAGAAATCCCATACTTCTGCTTCCATTCCATATCACTCAAAACTTTCAGCTGTAAACGAGCCAGTTCAGCTTTTTACCCTTTAATCCTGATATGGCACTCAGACCCCAAATACTGTTGAATATTTGACCAGAATTTAATGTGGTCTCTTAAATATCGTAGCTCATCATGCCTCAGTTTCCCATTAAGCCAACCGATCTTCTGGAAATTACCCTTATTTCTTTTTTATTATCCTCCCACCATTTATCCAAACCATCGCAGAGAAAAAAAACAGACTGGCGTGCAACCAAAAGAGAACGAAATCCCTCCCTCACTAGAGGGATATCCAACAAGGTGACACTTAACTTCCAGATCCCAGGACCCCTCTGGGTCTCAGGCACATCACACAGAACAAGCTTAAGAAGTCTATGGTCTGACGTGGCCACCTCTTGTAATGAATGCGACTGTACAATAATCCCTGATTAAAAAAAAATTAAAAATCTATTCTAGATGCACTGGGTCCACAAAAATAAGTATTACTGTTTCCACCAACATAAGACCCAAAAGCATCTACCAAACCAACATGAGTAATTAACTGAGCCAAACAAGTTGCATCACAATAAACCTTCCTCCCCAAGGCAGAAAGTATCCGGGAGGGCAAGGAGCAATTCAAATCACCCCCCAGAATAACTGGATAGGAAGTGCACAAAAATGGGTAGAGAGATTTAAACAGAGTAACCCTGTCAAATTTACTTTGGGGAACATAAACATTTAATAAATGTAAAAGCATTGAACCCCACTTAATATCCACTAACAAAGCTCTACCTTCCAAAACCTCTATGTGATAAACCACCTGAATATGAGAAAGAAAAAAACAAATCCCAACCCCACTGCATAAATCCTTCCCCTGAGACCAAAAGCTGTCTCCCCAGATCCAACCATTAGTAGCAGCAATTAAGTCTTCAGCAGAATGTAATTGGACATCTTGAAAAAAAACACAGTCTAAGTTATCATGCACAAACTGTGAAAAGGTGTTCCGACGTTTGGCAGGCGATTTAATGCTGTTAGCATTTAAAGATGCCACACGGAAGTGAAATGTAGCCATATGTCACAGTAAGACGGCCTTTACTTCACCTTACTTGAGGCCCTAGTCACTCTGCCGCTCTTACAATCCTGAGGTCTAGGTTCCATTAGACCTTCTGGAAGTACCAGTGGCTCAGACTGTGAGGGTACAGTACTAGATGCTGCAGACTCAGCCATAACCAATGATTCATCTACCAAGATATCAAATATATTTGAGTATGCCAGAGGAAGGGCTGTGGCAGGGATACTAGAGTTTTTTGATTGCTTAACTTTTCCCATCGACAGTTTTCCTTTCTTACCCACAACCGAAGTGTAGCCCTCACCAGAGGACAACTGTCCAGGGGGCTGGGGGGGCACACACTGACGCCTTCTAAGACTCCCATCACAGGATCTATAAGTACCAGAACCATAGGTAATGAACAGTATCAGATGCAAGAGCCAACCTGTCACCCGGAGTCTGCTGAGCTGGTTACATACCTTTGGAAGGGACTATATGAGATACTCCCCCCAAGGGAGAGTGGCCCTGCTTGACTGCCAGCCTTATGTAGTGGTCCTGCACCCCAAAATCTGCTTCTTTCATGTTTTTAGCAGCTATAGGGCAGGTCCCAAAAGCATGCCCTATCTCGTCATAAAGATTGCATCGAGATTGCTGGAAGCAGTGAGCACTAGGGTGACCTGTTTCCCCACAGTGAGTACATTTAAGAATGTCACAAGAGGTGCTAATATGCATCTTAGACCCACACTTAAAGCATACTGTGGGTTGTCCTAGGTAAAAAAGAAAACCCTTATCTCTACCAAGGAAAAAACAATTAGGCAAATGTATGCGGTCAGTATCAGTGGAATTTAATTTGACCTGAAACTTCCAGCCCCCATTCCAAAACCCCTCTGCATCCAAAATAGGAACAGGATTGCCCTGAATTTCACACCTCTTTTCCAACCAGTGCACAATATCTACAATATTAACCCCTTCATTCCTAAAAAGGATAGCTATAACTCGGAAGGGCTGTTTAGATAAAGGCAGAACAATGAAATCTGACCATAGAGGGTTTGTTTTCAGATTTAAATAGTGACACCAAAATGTTTCCAATAAAGCTGGTGTATGAAAATTGATGTCAAAAGTAAACTCTCCCTGGACATGGATCAGTGCATAGACCTCCAAGGGAAAAAAAACATACTTTGAGCAAAATTTTCCCAACATAAAATCTTTCTGGGGGGTTGTCACGAGGACCCACATATCTTAGTCGAATGGCATTATGCCATTTTGCAAGCTCCACAGGTTGCCTAAAGTGACTGACGTAAGTAGGCCTTTCAGGTGCTTCAGAAGCCGGCCGCTGGACTGAATCTATGTGGATATCAGAAGTCCCAGTGCTTGACCCACCCTCAGGAGCAGCAGAGGGGGCAGACTCCAGATCAAGTGAAGCATCACCCTTTCCCAAGTTAGGCAATTGTAAAACTGTAGAAATGGTACTTATCTGTGAACTGAGCCCATCCATTCCCTCACCGACAATACCCGCAGGTTTCCAATGACTGTCCGACATAGGGATCCAACCTGCATCCTGCAGGGCCCTATCTGGTGACCAAGTTGCATCCACAATGTCACCCCAATCCTTCTGAGAGGAAACTGCATCGGTTGCAGGCCATTCTTTGGCCGCATGGATTTTACTGAGGCCTGATGTCACAGTAGCACCTGGCGAATTTTCATTGCATTTCCGCTTCCGATTGTCCTCTTGAATTTGCTTTCATCCTTCAATTTCCATCAACTCGCTCACTCTGAGTAGTTCTTCCTCCAGACAGCGACATTTTTCAGCCAAACTTAAAGGCTGCTCTACTTCCACCACTGAGGAACCACTGACTTGGGTGATGTGCTGGCCACCCAATGGGTGCATTCCAGCCGCCTCTGCAGCGGATCCCCCTTCTAGTGGGAATTCCATCTCCTCACTCTCCTGGGCCATTGTAGCCCTCTCCTTCAGACCTACCACCTTCAAGGTCTGCTCCAGAATGACCACGTCTCACAGCAGCAGGGTCCCCCTACCGCAAGAGTAGGGGAATTTCCCCGGTGTCCTGGCCAAATTTCCCTCATTCACTAAAAATACCGCCAACAGCTTAATCTGGTTCAAGGTCAATTGGCATTCATCTGTATCCCCCTCCCTCGGGTTGTGCCTGAAAATAGGCAGGATTTGCCTAGTGCACTTACCTGGTCAACAAAAACTAACTAACTAAATAAATAAATAAACCTTTCCACCTCCTTCATTCCTCCTCCAGCAGCAGATGGCAACCTACCCAGCACCCAAAGCCACCAAACTCCTGCAACCCACCCTCAGAGACCTCCCCATGTCACACCGATGCTGCCAGCCAACCTCTTTTAGCCGGGGTGTATTACCTCCCACCACACTTCCCTCATCAATACCACCATTTCTCCATCTCTCTCTCTCCCTCCCCAGGAAAACCCAGGGCTTAAATACTAGTGAACTCTGCCCCCTGGTGGCAAATAGAAGGAAACGCCACCTAGGTGACTAAGACAGGGGCTCTACCAAGAGGGGAGGACCCAACTTAAGCCAGGGTAGTAAGCCCACCCCAAGAGGGGGGCTTACACAGGGTATCATCAGCACAACAATGAAAACCCAGCCCATATCACCTGATAATGTCTCCTAATGGCAGCATGTACACTGCGAACAATAGAGGTGAGAGGACTGACCCTTGCAGAACTCCACAACATAAGTGCATCAGGCTAGATGAGAATAACCCCATTGTCACCCTTTGCACTTTACCCATGAGGTAGGACCTAAACCAGCTGATGACATTGCCCGTTAGTCCACACCAGTTCTGCAGTTGGTCCAGTAACACCTCATGGTTCACGGTGTCAAACACCACCGAGGGATCCAGGAGACAAGAATGGTATACTCTCCCTTATCTCTTGCTATCAAGAGATCTTTCAGCACCTTCACCAGGGCAGTCTCCATGCTATGCCCAGATCTAGACCCAGACTGGGAGCACTCAAAGGTGGCAGAGGAGGTGAGACAGGTCCCGAGCTGGATAGATGGCTACAACTTTTTCTAAAAAAAAGTCACCATAATGTGACTTCAAAGCCAATTTGTCCTCCATAAAGCCAGACCACCTCCAGTGTTGCTCCAATCTCCAGCCCTTAATTTTTAACTCCCTGAGTTCCCCATCAAACCAAGTGGACTGCCGATGAGTAGATAATGGCAGGACATGAACGGGCATGATACAGTTGAAGGCTGCAGTGATGGCCCTATTATAGGCTGACATTGCCTCCTCCACACGAATTGCGCATGCAGTTTCCACACTCGATAGGTCCAGCACCACCTGTAGTCCTGTTGAGGACAATCCCTGCAAAGGGCGGTACTGGACCATCTCCACAGAGAATGGACCTTCGGGGGGGTCCCAAATGTGAACCTCATTGTGCTAAGATCTGACCATATGACTGGATCAATCATGAGGTCATCGACTCCAAGACCCAGTGTGAACACCAGATCCAGCATGTAGCTGTGTGAATGGGTCACTGAGGTAACAGCCTGCGACAGGCCTAGAGCTTCCATACTCTGTAGGAGGTCACACCAAATGATGAGAGTCCATTGTCGACCCAGGCATTGAAATCCCCCAGAATTAACCATCTGGGGGATTCCAACACCAGGTCAGCAATGAAGTCCCTGGCCTCCTACAAGATTTCCTTCTCACCACCTGGTGGCTGGTAAATAAGAAGGATCCTGCAGCCCATACCAGGAGCCCCCCTGCATGGCGACACTCTCAAATGACCTGGTAGAACCCACCAGTAACACCGTGAGGCTCAGGCTGGCTTTAAAACACATGGCCACTCCCTCGCCTCTGCGATCCTTCCTTGGGGTGTGTATCACAGAGTACCCAACCGGTACCCAGCCAGAACCGCTACCTCCAAAATGGGGGCCACATTTTCATCCAGCCAGGTTTCCGTGATGCAAGCAAGGTCTACCGAGGAAACCAAGTCCGCTATAATTGCAGCCTTGTTCCTCATCAACCTGGCATTGCATAACATAGCCCAGGCCGGATGAGTAGAAACTGCTGGACCAACTACCACTTGCCCACTATCTTGAGCGGAGCCCTTGGGTGTGGGAACCAGACAGGGAGGACCCCTCTCTAGTACCATTTCACCCCAGGGTGCCCCCCCTGGGTCTTACCGCCCAAATTGGCAACTCTTTGGCAGCCACTTGCATGGCCCCCACACCCCGACCTCCATCCATGAGCAATCCCTAAGGCCCTACATCTCATGTATGTCTCTGCAGGTAAAGAGAGGAGCTTGAAAGGCTGGAGGTCATGCAGACGGGGCGCTGAGTAACTGCACCTTATGGGCTCATATCCTCAGTACATCTTGACTATCAATAATAGCCTTTATAAAACCCCAACTTTTATATCTACCAACACCCCAATTAAATATCCAACCCACCCAGCAATCAGTTAATACAATTGAACACTCAAAACATAAATATTCATACACCGCTCACTCAGACATAAAAAAACTTCCCCTTCCTCCCCTTTCCCTACCTTTCACAACTTTATTAATACCAGACAGTCCTATATATATTAATAAAGTCCGCAGTATAACCACTTTGTCCATAAATCTGATAGATTCTCAAAAAGTTCTATGGCCTCATGCTCCCCACTTACAGTGCAACTCCAAAAGCACCAAAGGACTCTCACTCCTTAGGTCAAATTTCTGAAAACAGTTGTAAACCAGCAATTTGGCCTTTAAAGCAGGCTGTCTCACAGCCACATTATAAAATGTGTATGATTCTTCAACTTCTGGGGCACTCTCGCTACCCTCAGGGTCTGTTTATGTCCAAGGTCTCAATTTACAGTACCTTAGTGGGGTGCACTCCATTTCTCACTGATGTTTCTTCAGCCCAGACTCTTTCTAAGCTCTGTAGCTTTTCTCCCCAGTCGGTGGTTGGTGAGGGAGCTAGTAGTCTCTCCCCCCTTTTCCACCACCAGCAACCAATTGGCTGCCAGCCACACAAGCTGTGGCAAACTTGACTGCACTCCTGTCCCTCTTCTGACCCACCACAAAACTCCACTGCCACTGTTGCAGCAGTGCTCAGCTAGCAATGCCCCTGGCTCCACTATGCTGCACAGAAATCTGGAAAACACTGTTCTTCTCCAAGAGGGCCTTGCATCCTCTGATCCAGTCTCCTCCGCTTCTCCAAAATCCATCCAAAAGCAAGAGGACCCTCCTCCAAATCCTCCAGCAGTACTGCGGGCTCTGCTAAGCATCACAAGGGGTCTGGAGAGTGCCACTGTTCCCCAACCTCCAACAGCTCCTCCGATAGTCCTATCAGGAATCTGGGCACATCCACAGAATCTGCTGGCAGAATCACTCCTTTGCCAGAACACCAATTCAGGGAGCACTCCACACATAGGTTAGTCCATTGAAACATAGCAGTTGTAAGCTACAGGTGCATCACGTTACTTCCTTAACTAAAAACCAAAAATCTACCTCCTAATCTACCCTTACTCCCCAAATAAACTAAACTTAAAATTCCTAAACTTAACTCATTAATCCACCCCAACAAAAAATGGACTGCCAGAACTATAAACTGAATTAAAAACTCTGCAAGGAGCTGCTGTTTGGATGGTCAGCCCAGCGTGGCCACCATCTTCCAGGAATAATCTTAGACTGATTGAGGCACTGCTACTGGAGGTCCAGAGAGGTGTTTCTACATGAGAAGTGGCAAAAGAAATAATTTCCAACACTTTAATAGGACCCCTGAAGTTGGTAAAACATACTGAATATCATCCCGCAATGAGGAAAAGAAAACAATGACAAAAAAGATAGCTAAACCAGCCACACTCTTAGTTTCTTTAGCACTTGACACTGACCGCGAAATTATAATCTGATATGTGAGGACAAAATGTGCAATCATCTACAAGAATTACAAAGTGTACCGTGTATCTACCCCATTGTAGCAGTGCAAGCCATGCACATCGCAGGAGGTTTCTAGCATTTTGGGTGGAGGTTCAAGGGCTCGGAGGGAAATTCTCGGTAATGTTCCCTTGCCAAGGATTCTATTAAAAGGCAATAAATATATTGGCACTCATATTCGAAGGTTAGTGCCAACACAAACATGGTTAGTGCTAGCACTAACCTGGGTTTGCCCTGGTGCATCAGGCAGGGCTGTATTCCGAGGCCCCTGGAGCACTGCCCAAACCAGCCAAAATCATAATCAAACAGTGGTAGCACCAGCAGTGCTCCATCTAAAAAATAGCAGTTTGAAAGCCTGCAGTTCATTTACCTGTAAGTTAATTCAGTTTTCTAACTTTGGCTTCATTTAATCATTTTCACATTTTAAGAGGTTCTTGTTCTCATCATTTGGCTGAATCATGATTAGCCTGACCACCGACAACAAGGTGACCCTCTCATTGGTCAGGAAACTACACCTTAAATTTTAACATGCCAATATGAGCTGAGGTCCCACCACTTTCTCATGTTCTCAGTGATCAGGCTAATCATGATTCAGCAAAATGATGAGACCTAGAACCTATTTAAAATGTTAAAATTATTGAATGAAGGCAAAGTAAGAAAATGCAATAAACTTAAATCAACTGCAGGCTTTCAAGTTGCTTTTTTAAGGGGGAACAAAGATGGACCAGTGCCACAAGGGAAGATGGGCAGGTGAATGGGTATAGTAGAAGAAAGGATCATGGGTAGCCTGCTGGCACAGCGGCAGGGCCTCAGCTTGCGATGCTAACATTCCGGGTTTGGGAACGGACCCAAGTAGTCAGAGGGCCAGCCAAGGGGAGGAGTATTGAACGTCCTCTGGACTGCTCTCCTCCAGTGGAGGGGAGAGCATCCGGTGCATGACTGACCTTTGGTGGAGGCTGGGGGAGTATCTGCTCAGATGTTGGTGCTTCAGTGCCCCATGTCATTGCATGCCACACCTCCCATGGGAGATAATACATTGAAATTGCTGATCCCCATTAATGATGCCCTGCTCCACCAGTCCCACTCCACCTGCCCATGGCACTTGGCTGGTGACCAAGT
Organism: Neoceratodus forsteri; assembly: GCA_016271365.2. Lineage (NCBI taxonomy): Eukaryota > Metazoa > Chordata > Ceratodontiformes > Ceratodontidae > Neoceratodus > Neoceratodus forsteri. The sequence continues at coordinate 1,374,267,154 of CM057452.1, forward strand.
TTAGTGTTCCAAGGGGTGGCTCGATCCCACAGCCCTGCCCTTGGAGGGTAAGCCAGGGAGGCATCCCGGTAACGGGGAAAAACTTGGTTCAGAATTCCATCTGGGAACGCACCTGCTTGGCAGCCAGGCAAGTTCCGGAGGATCATCACCCAAAAGGTAAGTCCTGGGGACCAAGTGGTGGGACGGGGGTGTGGGAGCTGAGCCTATAGGGGGTCCGGCACCAAAAAAGAAAAAATAAAGGATCATGGCAGACTGAGTCATGAAGAGGCTGTGGAACATAAAGGTGAACAAGTCCCCAGGACCAGATGGCATGCACTCCAGAGTATTGAGCAAATTGGTGGCAGAACTGGTGGGCCCACTGGTGAACCTTTCTATGAGTTTACTAGATACAGGGGTGGTTCCACTGGAGTGAGCAGAGAACCACACATGTGGTATCACTGCATAACAGTGTGCCTATAGACAGGAACTACAGGCTTGTCAATTTGACATCTTCGGTGGTTAAGCTGATGGTCACCATCCTGAAAGAATGGTTGGTTGTATTCCTTGAGGTCAGTGGACTCCAGGATGAGCAGCAGCATGTGCTAATGGCAGGGAGGTCATGCCAGAACAGTGTGATCCACTTCTTTGACTGGATAATGAAGGCTGCTGACAAAGGGTAGTCGGTTGACGTACTGCACTCAGATTAAAGTAAGGCCTTTGACTCAGTTCCACATAAGAGGCTGGTCAAAAGGTTGGAGGACTTAGGAGCGGGTAGCAAGTTAACCAGGTGGGTACCAGTTCACTTAATGAAAGGCCCAAAGGATGGTGGTTGCGGTTGGAAGTTCTTAGGATCGAGGGAGATTATCTGCGGGGTACCCAAGGATTGGTGCTCAGACCTGTGTGGCAAGATTTGCCTATTTGAGGATGACATCAAACTCTCAGGAAGGGAGGACATCAAGGAGGGAGTCAGAGACCTTTGGGAGGACCTTGCAAAGCTAGAAGGTGGCCTGGTATTTGGCAACTGTGATTCAGCGTGAAGCAGTGAAAAAGTGTAAAGTCATGCACATTGGCTGCAAGCACCCGAGAGCTAAATACAGGCTGTGGGGTGTAAAGCTTGCCATGTCAGAGAAGGAAAAGGATCTGGGCATTGCTACAACCAGCATCCTTAAGCAGTTGGTGCAATGCAAAAAGGCAGCAGCCAAGGCAAACAGGATGCTGGGGTGCATAGCTGGGGCATCACAAGCAGAAGGAAGGAGGTGATACTGCCAGTGTACAGATCCCTGGTGCAGCTGCATATGAAGTATTGTGTGCAGTTTTGGTGTCCCTACCTTAGAAGTGACATAAATTATCTGAGCTGGTACAGAGAAGAGCCACGGAAATGATCCAGGGTTTGCAGAACAGACAGTAAGAATACTGGCTGAGGAGCCTTAATGTGTACTCACTTGAAAATAGAAGAGTTGGGGGGAGGGCATGATTGAAACCTTCAAGTACCTTACAGGTGTTAACAAGGTGGACATTGGGAACCTGTTTAGCATAAGTAAGAACAGGAACAGAAGGGGACACAGTTATGAACTGAGAGGGGAGTTCAAGAAAGAGGTCAGGAAACACTTCTTTAGGAGCAGGTGGGGTCGAGATTGAGTGAACTGCCAGCACAGATAGTCAACCAAAAGACAGTTAGTGGATTCAAAAATAGGGTGGCACAAAGTCAATGGGAGGGTTAGGGTTCAAGGGGAGCGAGTGGGACCCATTGTAGATTATACAGGGGGTGCCTGCATCAGGCAAACTTAATAGACCACATGCCTTCTTCTGCTGGCAGATTTGTATGTTCATGTGTACCTTTGATAATCCTGCAACATAGCTGTGGTGTGTCTTGATCTGGCGACTGTGGAGCCGAGCTACATGACTGTGAACTTAGCAAAACAGAGGAATGGTTTAGTTTATAATGTTCTTGACTTTGTGGCAGAGAACAGTAGTGGAAGCATAGTGAGAGCAGTTTTCGACATATAGATTCCCCCAGCTTACCTGGTACATAGTTTGTCTAACTCCTTATTTCATAATTGTGCCAACATAGAAGTACCTACAGGCTACAGTATCTGCAGATAGAAGCAATGGGTACTGCAGTGTGAAAGGGGGCTCCTCATTGAAAATTAGTTGTAAAATGACCAGTGGTGGCAAAACTAGGGCAAAAAGGTAGATAAAACTGAAAAAGCTAAGAGAGGAAGAAAACTGGAAAAATCGGACAAAATAGATAAACCTGGCAAAATAGACAAAGCTGATAAAATTGATCAAACTTATGGTCCAGATAAATCCAAACAGTCTGAAGGTAACCCATTGATATGCAGAGGGTACTTTTGAGTGTTAGCAGGGGTTGATGCAGGTACAGAATAGGAGTCACTAACTGTCCATAACAGTACAGTTCTCCAGCCCATTGACACAGTGGTAGGGTTGTTGCCTGGGATGCTGGTGACCCGGGTTAGGGAACAAGCTTGAATCACTGGGGGCTTAACACATGGAGGGAGGATCAACCATCCAAGAGACAGCTCTCCTCTCTCAGGATTGGGGGATACAGCATCTTTCTGCTCAACAGCCACCTAATGGAGGCCAGCTGATAGTGCAAATGAGCATACACTGCAGGGAAGGGTCTACCATTGGATACCATACATAGATGCACGCAACCACCCACATGTGTGCACATCATTGCACAGTGGTGCCCTGGGAAGAAACTGGAAGAAAAAAGGCCCTGTCTGATCCAGCACCCGTGCAGATCCATGCACGGCTAACATGGCAGGCTGCCAACCACCGTGTGTGGTCCTGGTACATCCATAGTTGGTGATGGGTCTGGGGGAGTGCTGCAAGAGGATCTGAATGCAACACCCTCAACTTTGAATGAAGTGACTGCTGCATTAGCTTTCATGATATGAAATAGCTTAAATTTGTTGAATAGCGTAAATTGTGTATCAACAATTAAAATTGTCTGGCAGATGGACAACACCTAAACTAACAATGGACAAGAGTGCAACAGGATGGCAGGATAACAATATCTTACAATGACTTTTTTTTTTGCCTCCTTATTTGTGTTTTTTTTTTCTTTTCTGCCTTTTCATGTAGAGCATCTCTCTTGTTACAACTCTGCAAACACTGGCTCAGTTCCACACATACTGGCTGTCCATTTTGACTTTATTTCCTGGGGTGGTGAGTAGTATACGTTAGCAGCAGCAGTAGGGTATTTTTTTTCATGTTTGTTGTATTTCTTGTGCAATTCTTTCCTAATTTCTTCCTTCTCTTTCTATGCCTTCTCTTTTTTCAGGGAGTTGTAGGCATGGAAGGGTGCAATTAGATAAACTGTAGTTATTATTATTATTATTATGGTGGACTCTGAAATCTGGGCTTACAGTCATAAATCCCTCATCCAAAAAGGGGGATTTACAACTCACCACTTATATGGTCATGGTGGGGGGGGGGGGGTTCAAAGACATGACCCAGATTGGTCCCAAATTGTCTTAATATGTTTAGAGAAGTAAATCCCAAGTCTGCGTGCCCAGAGCCTAATTTTATCAAGCCTAGATATTTTTTTCATAGAGCTTTTCTCCGCGGAGGGCAGGGGTGGATGTTCAACCCTGTTCCACCTCCTTCCAACTGGCATCTGCTGCCCTGGGACTTATCCGGTCAGAAAGTCCTCCTATGGTGTGCCCCCTTGGGTGGGCCAGAGAAGAATGGCTGTCCCCCCCCCCCAGTCCACAAGTCTAGGTCAGGCCAGGTAGCCTGGTCAGCAGCATGGATTAGAGGTAGGTGGCAGGGTTTCATTAAGCCCCACCATCCCTTTTCTGTTTTCTCCCTTCTTTCCAGTGCCATGCCAGCATAGAGGATAAATGCACATGGAGGTGCATATCCTCTCCAAAACTGCAGCCCCTTCCACTGACCATGACCTACGTTTGCCTTGCAAGTATTGGTGTTGACACCAGGCCTCCACCTGGAGGCAGCCAAGAGCCAGGACAACATGCCACCCTGATCTAGGGCAGGAGAACTGCCAGGTGGATGCCTGATCCACTCCTGGCCATCCCCCTGCTGACCCCAACAACCCGAGCATGTTTGCAAGCTCGAGTCATCGGCATGTTGAAAGGTAAGACACCACAGCGCCTCAGTCCTCTGTGCTACTGGGCCGTTGAAGCCTGTATTTTAAATGGCTATAACTTGGCCAAATTAAGGCATTGTTGGCCTTGACTTAGGTAATGTCTTAATTTGGACCCTCCCTCGACCTTGTAAGTGGTCATTTGTAAATCCCCACAAAATTTGTTTTTGGGAGGCAACTCAGCTCCTCCATTTGTGTGACTGCTATGAGTCACATAAACAATGGAATTGCCACAAAACTGATATAACTAGCGTACACAAGCAGCATACATCAGTTTTGCAAATAACACCTTATTAAAAATGTAGAACAGAAACGTGCATGAGTAAACACAATCTTTTTTCATTAATAATGTGAAAAAGCACTCATTTCTCAGTTAAATCAAACAGCAAAGGGACACCCTTGGGCCAAACTATAATAAGCCTGATATCTTCAGGTTTCAAGTCTCAGTTGTTTTTGTGCTAGAAGAAAAGGGACTTTTAAACCATATTTTTACACATTTTAACCTTCTAGAACTTTCATACCACCTGACTAACTGCTACTAAATTTACAATGTTATGTTATTTCATTCAGGGAAAGCTACGGTATTAAGGTGCAAAAATCAGGTTTTAACATAGAATAGCATTTGTAACCCAAACTATAGATGTGCTACAGCACCGCTATTATACACTTGATAATGTATTTAAAGAACTTGGGTACAAAGGGTGTAAAGAGTGTGTATGAAGTGCAGGAATATGCTTTACTAAAGCAAAAATACATGACAAGGCATGTGATATAATGGGATATTGTCCTGCCCCAGATGCATTTGTGAAGCACAAGGTCATAGGCTGTGTGACTTCAACCATCTGAGAAAGAATGATATTCCATGATATTGAACACCTTGGAGTGTATTATTGCAATTATAAAATGGATCTGTTGTGATTTTGTTGACTGATGGCATAAACTACCTTCGCACCAGGATTATGTGGTGAGATATCCTGGCTGAATGTGGTCTTAGCCAATCAGATTTGAGGATTTTGACCATTTCATAATTTTTCATTCTGCATGTCTTCAGGTTTACAGTAAACTGAATTTCATGTCAAATTGCTTGTTTATACTGATCTTATCATTTCTTTCTATTGTGTCATCATGGCCTATGGGAGTATGCTACTGTACTAATTTTAGGAATTACTAAACTTGCCAGAATTCAGCTCTGAAAAATAAATTATCAGACAGCAGGAGTGAAGGGGTTTTAAATAAACTCTGAAGGCTAGAACGTGTGTATTACAGTGACAATCTGACCTTGTGAAAAGTGCTTATTCATAGATGCTGTCATTTCAGTTCATATATTCTAGTGAGAGCCACAGTATTGCATTTGCAACTGAACACAAGAATCATAGAACAACAACAGAAAAAAAACTACAAGTTCATCAAATCTGCTATGATTCCCTACAATTAATTACTCTGAATTAGTCTTCCATCAGTCTTCCCTGTCTCCTACTACCATCTCATTCTTAATAACCTCTTAAAATATGTCCCATTATACTTAGAATGCATATTTTAATCTCAGCATTGTCTGTAATACTGAGCAGTCTCTTTTGTCTGTCCACCACCCACTCTATGAAAAATATACATTCTGTTGTCCTTTTTGAATCCCCCTCCAGCTTGAGAATGCATCCCATGGCAAATAAGCTGGTACTCAAATAACTCTGTGGATTTCACCCCATTGTACCCCGATATGTTTTTTTTTTTTTATTTAGTTGTTTAACCAGGAGTAGCACACTAAACTGAAAGCTTCTTTAAAGGAGCAACCTGGGAGCACAGGAAAGTTAAGTGACTTGCTCAGGGTCACACAGTATGCAAGTAAAACCTGTGGGATTCAAACCCAGGTCTGGTCTGCTGGATGTCACCAGATTTACAGCTCAGAGCCTTAAACCACTGCGCTATACTGCCTGCATGCAGTATGTATTTATATATTTCTATTATAGCCCTCTCTTCATCCAGACTTCTAGAGAAAACATACTGAGACTTTCCAGTCTCATATCACAGGACCTACCCTGCTGTACCGGGATAATTTTTGTTGCCTTTTGCTGTATATTTTCCAACCTGTGCCTGTTATCCACAGATGAAGGCTCCAAAACTACACACACAGCTCCAGGTGTGGTTGAACTAGTGACCTGTAAAATGACAGCATTACCTCTCTCCTGGGTCTGGAGAAACCCCCTTGATGTACCCCAAGATCTTGTTTTCCTTTCCATACACTTTACTGCATTGGGATGAACTTTTTAGACTGCTGCTAATTATCAACCCCAGGTACAGTACATTTATTCCATTGAGTGCTCCACCTTTATCCCTTTGATGCAATAATCCATTTTCTGCCAGTATTGTTGGGATGGTGTACTGTCAGGTGTGCTGTCTCTTGGATTAGACAAACTGAGATCTTGTCTGCATTTTCTGATGGTCCTTCAGGTGGACATTAAAGATCTCATGGCTTAGCTAGCCTGGTGAAGTAGAGTACTGAGGTGCTGTAATGCACCTTACCTCAAGCCACGCCTGCGGCCCAATTTCAGGAGTGAGTTTGGGATGCTGGGGGTATGGAGTGGTCTGGGAAAGGATTAAGCGGCCAATTGGCAGCTCTCTTCTCCTTGACTGTGGTGGTGAGGGTTCCCTGCTCTTGGCTGACACCAGGTGGAGGTCTGCTGTCAGAGCAGAGGTCAGGAGGGACTGACATGATATTGGTAGCGTGGAAGGAGGTATAGTTCTGGATGTACGTGCACACCTCCACAAGCATGCCATGCTGCTGCAGCTCTGGGACTTGGAGAAGGAGAAAAACATAGAAAACTCTATGCCTCACCACTGCCGAGTGTGATGGCTCCCAGCATTCTCAGGTCCTGCTCCATGCAGATCCCCACTGGTTCGATAGGGGAGGGAATGCTTGATGGAACTGGGGCATCCAGGCTAAAGGCCCAATGATGGCAGAAAGGTCGCAGTGAAAGAACAAAAAGCTGTATTACAAAAAGAGAATCCCATGGCATTTCTCAAAAGAGTAGGGGTTCAGTGTCCTGGACAGATTTTCCACATTCACTAAAATACCACTAGTAGTTTATTCTGGTTCAGTTTAAGTGGTTATCCCCTCTGTCTCTCAAGGCTGAAAATAGGCAGTATTTTTTTTTCAATTTAATATACTTTATTGAAAATTTTTTAAAAGCAAAAGTACATACATTCAATCAACAGCGTCCCCCCCCTCCATCAAAATAAAAGCAAAGAATCATATAACAGTATGGAAAGCTGTGCCATAAATTCTGCAAGGCCTAGCATGAGTGAGAGCCATAATTAACACTGATAAGGCTTAGCCAACTGAGATTGTCTATATCCTATCTACCCCCAGCCTCCCTCCCCCAAATAGGCAGTATTGTCTGACCTTCCTTCACAATAAATAAAAAAAAATGTGTCAGTCACTAAAAAGAAAGAAATAAATGTACCCAATGTTCCACTACTGTTTATTGTACAATATCTTGTGTTCCAACTGTTGCATAATCTTACAATGTTATATTGTTTGTACTACCCACATACTATTGTAACTGATCATCCTTCACAACCCTATGTAATTCCTTCCCCCCAGGTCGCACCATGAGATGAGCAACTTGTTGTTCAGTGTGCCCTCTTGGTGAAACATTTCAATAAATAAATAAAAGAAAGAAAGAAAAAATCCATATTATTACTTTACATTTCTTGTAATTGAATTTCAGATGCCAAATATTGGACTGATATTCCTCTCTTTCTTCATCCATTTTCATGTTGCTAAATCCCCCAAAATGTTTCTATCTTTCTATGATGTTGCTTTTTTTAATGTAGGATAACCTGCGCTTTCATTATGTGAAGGCTGGACAATTTTGATGAATATAGATGATCATATTGAGTGCCTGAGAAGGAGAGGGGATTTAAAGAATTCCCCCCCTTCCTTCAGGAACGTTTTGGAAAGTAGTATGGTTCCATAATTAAAGCACAGAACTATGAAAGAGAAACAATGCCTGTAGAGCCACTAGCTAGGTTTTATTGTGTAACCGTTTAGAACTGACTTGGCTTTTTGCTTCACTCCATTGAAACATAAAATTAGGTGGAAGGAAGACCCCAATGGAAAAAAAAAGTAGCTCAGCTGTGCTGTCCTGGGAAAACAAACCATATATGGGGGGATATTCTGTACAACAGACTGACTCAAAATATGCAGTGTATTATCACGTGTAAAAGGGCAGGACCATAGCTCATGAGTGAGTTGTAACAGTCCTGCTTTCTCACAAGTGATGATAAACTGCATATTTTTAGTTAGACCATTGCATATTTGAGTTATCTAACATCAGTTTGCCAGTTACAGCTTTTAAATCTACTAATTGTAAGAAGATTTACCTGTTTTCAAGTTTGTCGTGCCTGCATGCTGCAAACTTCTTGGTACAAGTGGCTGTGTGAAAACATCAAAAGGAAAAGCCACTGAACAGTTGATCACTGTTCAGTTATGAAACAAATACATGTGGAATGTAGATGATTCCACCCTTGTACAGTGGTGCCACTGCTTCTGTGCATGTGCAGAAATGAACAGCAAGGGGACGTGCTCCATGGAGTGTAATGGGGCAGATTTTAAAGGCAGTCCCACCTGATGCTTTGTAGTTTGAGAATGATTCAGGTTGGCCCTCCCACCTCTAGGTTTTTTAGTTCTATACAGCAGCATTACTACAGTATTGCTCATGTGGTGAGTGCTTATGCATCGCGGTGCATGCCGGGAATTGCAGTCCTCTTTCATTCCCCAAGAAGTCGGCTGTGTGGCTCCCTGCCATCAGAAATTTGGATGACTTCTTGTTTTTATTCAATTTCTTCTGCATACATCAAGGTGCCCAATTCCCATGGCAGAATAGAAAGACACTCCCACCATCCGACCAGTGTGGTACACTGGGGAGCCCACTCCCAGTGTACCAAAACATTTCTTATTAATTAACCCCCTTTTGGGGGGCCAACATTGGGGTGCCCAATACCCATATTGGCATTACCCCCTGACCATGTGGGATACTGGGTAGCCCACTTCCAGTGCCCCCAGTTCTGTTTGACTGGCCCCCCTGTAAGATGGAATACTGGGTAGCCAACTCCCATGTCCCAATATATTTTTTCTCTGTAAAAAAAAAACAAAAAAAAAAAAACGAAAACTCTCCCCGGACATTTTTTTATTCCTGAGAATAAGAAAACAGTCCCTCGTCATCTCCACCATCCACCATCCTCCTCCCCATCCCCACCCTTCCTTTGTGTACCCACCTCCCCTTACTCCCTACCCCCATACTCACCTCCGAAGGTCATTGCTGTCATCTTCTCTGGACCAGGACATGTCTACACTCTTCAAAGCCCATCCGCTAACTGAAGAATTAAGGTAAGTGCCCTATAATGGTTGTCTGTGGTGTTTTGAACTTAAATTGATATCTCTGCCATTTTTTAACATTTTTTCACCACATTTTCAGCATGGGAGTTTTAGGACCCCACCTCATGAACACTGTCAGTCATCTCGTTAATCAGATCTGTAAGGTGATTTCACTGTTGCTGCATGGAATCACCTTTTGGGACTAATTAATGAAATGACAGTGCCAGTGTTCATGAGAGGAGGTCCCAAAAAGCCCATGCTGAAAATTTGGTGAAAAGATTCAAAAAAATGACCGCGTTATGAGCGTGCATTGTGCAGTTTCTATGCACGTTCGTAACATCACCAATTTTTTATATTTTCACTCCAGATTTTCAATATTGCCATTTTTCACACCTCCCCATTAACAGTATAGCTGTAATTATTCATATCCTGAAAAAAATGCGTTTTCACACCTGTGGCGCAGAATGGCACAGTCGCTGTGCAAAATCAACTTTTGAGACAGAATAATGAAATGACAGTGCCAATGTTCATGAGGTGGGGCTCCCAAAAGGCCATGTTGAAAATTTGGTGAAAAAAATTCATGAAAATGCTCAAGTTATGTGTGTCCATTGAATTTATTCTATGCACATGAGAGTTAAGGCTGACTACCCCCAAGGCACACCCCAATGCCTGTTGGTGTGGGGGTGGAGTAGTAGGGTTGGTAACCCTAACACCAAATTTCCAGACGTTTGTCACTGTACTATCAACCCTAACTGATGCATTAATGGAGTGTTTTGCAATATATATATATATATATATATATATATATATACACACATACATATACATATACATATATTGCCTACAAAGGCAAGGCAGAGGAACACCCACAGGGTGGCTTCTTTTGTTGGTAAACCCTGTGGAAGGTAAAGGCAGGGTCTCAGCTACAATGTAAATACTATGGTGTCTGGTATCCTGATTTTATTTGAGTCTCATCTGTTTTTTTCTCCCTTATCTCTCCTCTTGGAAGCAACACTTTCTGTGGCATTATATTGGACCTCTGAATATTTATTTTTATTTTATAATTAGAGGAATACCTTTTAAAATATATTCTTATTTGCTGTATTTGTTTAATCTATTTACTCCTGATTGACATCTTTAGAGGAGCTACAACAGATATCTCGTCTCCACCATAATAAATAAATAAAGTGAATATAAGTAAAATAAATAAAATATATCAATAAACCCATAAATAGTTAAATTGATTAAGGAGCTGAATAAATAGGTTGCAATAAATAATGTCATTCATTTTATGTAAAGTGCATGAGGTGCATAACGTGCCTTTTAAATATGTATCTTTAAGAGAGATTGCTCTGAATTTAAATCCACAACAGTTTAATATATTCTTTCTCCATGGTCTAAGCATATGACCTGGCTTTAGAATTAAAGCACAAAGTGTGCATGTGTCAGTGCTCTGTGGAGCGCAGTGCCATTTTTAAAAGTCCTTAGACCTGCTGACACACTTCAGTTGCAGACTGCACTGAAAACCGCACTGAAAAGCTGTCTTTAAAAATCTTGGCAAGCTACAGAAATTGGAGCTAAATGAGCAAACCTTCCTTTGGTGCATACAGGTATGTGAAAGATCGGATGATTTCACCAATAGTAGCATAAATTGGAAATGTTTTACTGTTTATTAAAACTAATGACTTAAACGATTAAAAAGAAGGCATCTCTTGCTGTTTTCCAGTGCTTTAGAAACGTGCTGAATTGTTGCTGTTGTATCTGACTGTGAGTTTCGGTGTGGACGACTGTTCCGGTGTGTGGCTGTCGGTTTCAGCTTTACCTGGGCTGCTTTTTTAGTAAATGCCTTCAGATTTTTATGAAAGAATTCCACCAAAAGGATGGTAAATATTTTTAAGCCATTTGTCTAAAAAGGTTAAAAAAGCCTTGCTCTTAATGCACATTAAAGCTGGGATTTACAGCTGGTACTTGCATTGTTGAAAAAATCCAGGAATCAATGAAAACGCATAAATAAAGATTTAATTAGGGAACAACTTAATTTAATTTAATTTCTAAAGGACAGCAAATACTCTTATCTCCTATAAGAAGGGGGAAGATAATTTAAAAGCTTAAATAATTAAAGATAAGTTTTGGGCGTTGTTCCATCTGTTGATTTCTTTACTGATTTTGGGTTTTGTCCCTATAAATAGAAAACTCACGGGGACTACAAGACTGAGTTTCAGCTCTTATGAGAAAAGACAGGAGAACTTGGAAATCCAAAGCCCCCATAAGGGATACTGATAAAAGACTGTTGACACAAGACCATTGGAACTGGTCTGAAATTGTGAACGTAAACAACTGGATGAAGACTGGCTGCTGGAACTCACTATGCTGGAAATTAGGATCTGAATCTATATTTGCATTGGATATTTTTCAGCTGTAAGGAACTGTTTATTGTTCTATGTTGGTGGATATTGTTTCCAGAATTTTTTTTATCATAAGGTTATAACTTCTTTGAAACAACGTTTTCTTATTGTGTTTTATAGTGTTAGAATAATTTAAAGATATTCACTATGGTCAGTATTAGAAGTGGGAAAATAGTTCAATGATGAGTTCCCCTCCTTTGAAAAATAAAGGTAACAATGGCAGCAAGGGGAAAAATAAGCAAAGGACCAATTTTCCTATCAGAAGATAAAACCACCAATGCTGAGATTCCCTAACCAACTTAAAATAATGGATTTTTGGAGGGATAGTAACCCTGAGGTGGTAGCTCTGTCTACACCAATTATGGACCCACAGGATTCCTCCTCTGCTTTCAGACTGCCATCTGTTAATTTTCATTTCTGTGTTTTACATGACCCTCCAGTAGAAGCCCTGTCTTTGCTACCTTATGATGGCAGTTCATTGGACTTTGAATCCTCTGGGGAAATTGGATATAACAACTCTAATTTTATTACATTTTTATCTCAGGACATTTCTTCTGGGTTAACCTTCTCTCCATTGTTATATAACTAGGGGGTGGAGAGAGAGAGTCGGCACCTGTGAGATTAATACCTCAAACTGATAATTTATCTGCTGTGATTCAGGATTTAAATCATGCTATTGAAGGACTGAAAAAAAATTTGTAACAACTGTCTCTTTATGAGTTAGAGATGACGATGTTAAGTGCAGAAACTATCTCTTGTTGACAGCAACTTCCACCTCCTTAGTGGATAATACTGCCTCTCCTTCCCCAGTTAGATTTTATAATAAAGAATATTTTAATGATGAGGGGAACTTTGTGTCCTCCTCTTCATTGTCTAAACAAATACTGGAAATTATTAAGAATACATACTATGCAAAGGTGGTAATTTTGGAGACTTTATGGGCTCCAAAGGAGGAGGTTGCAAACCTCAGAACAAATGTCTTCTATAATCAGGCAGTTCTCAAATGGTTTAGAGAAGACATTCCCCCCAGGAAAGGATCTACAACAACTGAGTGAATGTTATATCAGTGCGGTACAAAGCAGTGCAGGAAATTCAATGTGTTGCAGTACCGTGCTGATATAACATATTGAAAACAAAGTCAGTGCAAATAAATATCAGCGCATAGCATTCAGAACCACTGAACGAAAACAGTACTGCATGCCTACTAAAAAATGACAGCACAACAAAAAAGAAATTTCACAACACAAATTTACTTCAAATTCCAGCAGCAAATCAAACCTATACCTGATAACCGTAAGCCACCCCACGCAAAAAATCATATGCAGACCACTTACCATACCCTTCTACAAAAACGAACACGTCTTGTAATAGGCCACAACACTCATGCAACCCAATGAGTGATGTTGCGAAGTAAATATTCGCCAGCGAATTTCGCCGCAAATTCATCACTGAGCATAAACTTTGCCTCAGATTATGCAAAATTTGCCAGTTAATTCAGACTTTGCACATCTCAAAACCCAATAAAACAATTAGCCCCCAAGCACCTGCACAGAAACCCAGGATGCCAGCACAGAAACGCTGCAGTACTACAGGTTCCCAACTTCTTAAAAGTCACATTCCTCATTCATTGTCCATATTTTTCACAAACTTATTCTTGTTTCTATGGTGGTCCCTTGATCCTGCTGACTTTTAGACTGGGAGGCTGCAAAATCCTTAAGACACAACCAATAATTGAAAAACACCACACACACACACACATAGAGGGATACAATTATAATTTCAGCCTTGTTAATACTAATAAATAAATCCAGTCGTTATGAGAAAACTAACAGGCGCTGCCAGCCTACAACTTTATTAGTGACAAAAAGGGCAGCTTGTCTAGGACTGAGTTTCAATACTGACTGCAGTCCATGACAACCACCACAAACACAGACAAGCTGGAAAACAGCTACACTTGCAAGTAACATCAAAGGAATAAGAAAACTTGCTTTGGCACTGTTTTTCACAGTTAACTATACTTGAGAGACATTAGACAAACTATGCCATCACAATTTACATTTCATCAACTCCAGTGTGTGAGGACACTTGGGACCATGTTTCCCAGTACTGTGACCTCTTGGCTGACTGCTAAGACAGCTCATCTGGACAGGGAGGATGTGACTTGTGGGCAGTCTCGAGGTCTTGAGGATCGTTATTCCAGCAAGGACCTGCAGACGGGACCATCCACTGAGGTAGTTGAATTCCAGTGGGCTCCAACCTGCTCAAAGTGGGTAAACAATAATGCCAAATTAACAAGGGACACAATGACAGAAACACATACTGAAAAGCACAATAAAAAAACAGGACATTAAATGCCAGAAGAGTTTTATTAAAAAGTACCTTAAAATTCACCTTTGAGTGTCTGCAAAACTGAACATAAAGATGTGTGACCTTCTATTTGGGGGGGGGGGGTGAGGAACACTGACACACACACCAGCAAAAATAACTGCATGAGTAATTGTACATGCAGATTGCAGTCACATGTACCTTAATGCGCAGCAAAGCAGTGACAAACAGCGCTGATGATTCATCAGAATTGGAATCACTGGTATAATCTCTGTTATCACACATGCTGACACCCATGTTTGTTTCCCTTGCATGACATCACAGTGTTACAGTTCAGCACCACAAAGAACTGAAAGGGGTGTGGACATAGGAGCACTAGTCTGGAAACAAATGCTGTGAAAAAACAGACTTCAACTACATGGAAATTAAAGGAACAAACACACACACACACATTTCCAAGAAAGGGTATGCAACTATAAACAATTTATTAATACAAAACTAAGAAATATTACTTCAAACTACATGGTATCAATATTTTGGCACCTCAAAAGGTTCCAGCCCCAGTGGGTGTTATGGATTCTCAACAACTCAATATGATAGTAGGGAAGAGGACATTAAAAGGAGAAAGAGAGTATGAGAGGTGATTCACAACTATGCTGGCTCACTTTCTCAGTCCTGGGAAAAAATAACTTTATCCTTGTTTAGTGGGCAGATTTCAAAGAGTGAAACTATTGGCTCTATCAAGAAAGAAATTGCTACCTTTTTTATCACATACTCTTCATTTAGATTTACGATGTAGTGCATTAGAACAGATTACAGTCTACCATGGAGTCTCAGACTCCCCTCAAATAGATATAACCTTTAAAAATGCTGAGTTGGCAGCCGATGACCTTGTCGTAGTTAATCAAGCTTAATTCACATTTCAGCTAAACTATGAAAACTAAGAAATAGATACAATACAGTGAAACCTTCCAGGATGAAGCACAGCACTGCAGAATTCTGCAGTAGAGTTACTGCAGCAAACAATGCAGTTTCAATGGGAGTTAATCCCTTTTGTCATGCAGTAAACCTGTGACACTGCACTTCATCCTGGTGGGCTTCACTGTAGATAGATAGATAGATAGGTAGATAGATAGATAGATAGATAGATAGATAGATAGATAGATAGATAGATAGATAGATAGACAGGCTGGTAGAGCAGCAAGATTACCGCAATGCTGCTGCGCTCCCTGCAGCTCCATTTGTTGTAGTGTCTGAAAGCTTTTTCCTTTTGAAATGCTGATTTTATTTTAAAGCAAGCTGATGAATAAGAGTAGTATAAGGCAGTATAGTGCAGTGGTCTAAGGCTCTGAGCTGCAAATCTGGTGACATCCAGCAGACCAGACCTGGGTTTGAATCCCACAGCTTTCACTTGCATACTGTGTGACCCTGAGCAAGTCACTTAACCTCCTTGTGCTCCCAGGTCGCTCATGTAAAAAAGCTTCCAGCTTAGTGTGCTATACCTGGTTAAACTAAATAAAAAAAAAAAAGAGTTGGCTTTAATTTTTCTGAAGATTTCCTTACCATTTCTGTTTTGCTCCCAGCCCCTGGGATATGGGCTCAGGGAGTGTGGTCGGTGTTTGATGGTCAGCGTTCTGTGCTTTGTGTTTTCTAATCCCACTTAATTGTGGGTATTTTTGCTACTGATGTGCCACTTCTTGGAGTTTTTGGCCAGCCGTCATTTCAAGTAAGCCGGCATCTAAATGAAAACTGCAATGCCATTGTAATAAGAAGGCTTTAAAATTAATGAGCAGGCAGAAAGGTTAATATTGAGCCGGTTTGTTCATTTGGAAAACCGGTGCTTTGTTACACAGCTGTGACGCTGTATTGGCGACTTTAGTAAGTGAATCTGTATTTGGATTTAGCGGGTTGGTCCCCTCTACGATATGGAGAAAATGAAGCGAGAAATGCTGACAGTGCTGAATTCTGACTCCCGTTAGAATTAGAACCAAAATTGGATGGTGCAGGTGTAGCACTATATGTGCTGGAAGGCTCATTTTTGATTCAGTAAAGATATGATTTGTCTGCAGACTGGACTTGGTAATGAGTGGTGGACACAAAAGACAAAACGGTTGGTGTTCTCCTGCAAGAAGTGTCTTGGATTTAAAAAAAAGTGGTGGAATGCACACATGCTGTGCTGGAGCCAGCAGAGTTGAATGGAGTCAAGTCAATGAGTCCAGTTTCAGAATGGTACTAATGTGGAGAGGAGCTTGGAATTTTTGAGAATTTTTGAGAGTGACTTCACTGTGTCGGTCTGTGTAAAGACGCTGTTATAGCGACTGGGGAAAATGGGCTACAGGGTAATATTACCCTGGAGGTACTGACTTTATTTCTGTTTTCTTTCTCCAGTTGGAGCCTGACCTCCTTGGCTAGTAATCTAATCAATGGAACTGGGTTCAAATGTTTGGGTGCCCTCCGAGTGGCATAATTACAAAGCCATATGTTATATAAGTGAAGTAGTGCTCCCTGGCTACCTCCCAGTGGCATAATTACAGAGCCATATACTATATAAGTGAAGTAGTGCTCCCTGGCTACCTCCCAGTGGCATAATTACAGAGCCATATACTATATAAGTGAAGTAGCGCTATCTGGCTATGGAGCCACCTTCTGTGGTGAACTGTAAAGTTTTAAACATTCTCATCTGTGTTATTTTTGGTTTTTAATCAAACAATAAGCAGAATCTCCATCTTCTCTGGGGAAACATTAATATATGCCTTGAGTACTGTTTGCAGTCTTCAGTCTTCAGTGACCAAATGGAACCATTAGCTCTGAGAACAATTCGATGGATTGTGTTTTCTAATTGTTTTTATACAGTATATTTGTCCTAAGATGTCTTCATTGTTGTTTTTATTTCTTTGTAGTCGCAGTCCACATTCTAGAATAATAGTATTATAAAAACTAGTTAGAGTTATTGAGATATATCTTGAAAGTGATATTTATAAAAGAGAGGTATGTTCATGTTTTTTTCTGAAATAATCTATACATGGAGCTATAGGGAGATATTTAAGTGGGTGATTTGGGGAGGCTACCTGGGAATGTCTGAAAGAGCCCATTCCAAAATGGCTGCTGGTTTCTATAGTAAGTGGATTTATGTGTACTGTAGCAGAGGGGCATACTTGAAACATATTGTTGGGCCAACTAATGAAGTCTGGATATGGGCAGGAAGTGAAATCATCCGATATGTAATTGGGGGTCTAGTTCCTAGATCCCGTATTTGTGGCCAATGATGCAGGCTGGCAAAGTTCCTGACCTATGGGTAATTAATGGGGGATACAAGGCAGCATGCGCTGTGGGGTATTCCACTGGGACCCAGATTTGGACTAGTCCAGTAATATGTATGGGTACAATTCAGGCAATGTTGCAAAGACCTGTTAATTTATATTCGGGATACAGTAACATTTTGCGCTAATCAGTGGACTTTGGTGTGGGCTAGATTTTCATGATTTGAATCTGTCTTCTGCTGGGCACTGACAAGGTCCCCCGAATGAGGAATGTATCAGTGAGTGGTAACTGCTCACTGAGAGAGCCTGGGTGGGTTATTTCCTGAAAAATACTACATTGTACTTTCTTAAGCCCTTGTTTTAAGTAAGAAAAGTAATCTGAAGGAAAGAATCATTTAATCATTAATATAAAGAGTTTGAATTAATAGGATTATAGGCCACTTCTCCTTTATTTATTTTTATTTTCTGGATTGATGTAAGATGAAGGATGATTCATACCTGTTATTTATGGATTCCTGGAGCATTAGATGTATTGATAATGTGGACTATTGTATTTTACAATGTATTTTAAATTTTTGTATGTCGTAATTGTTTAAATAACCGATCAACAATAAACTAAATAACTAACTAAGTTGGTGGCCCAGGTTTTGAAATCTCCACCTGTATTAGATCAAATTGAGACATCATTATCAGATTGTGTAATTTTTGGAAATGATAACAAGGAAAATGGGTCTTAAAATAATGCAACCGATTTTATAGTAAATAATCACTTTGCCATACTAGATCCACAGTGACAAGTACATGTGAATATAACACAAAGAGATATAGAAGACCTAACAATCCTCTCCTGGAACATAGAGGGGCTAATGTATAAATTAATGGATGATGAAGTAAAGAAATTCCTGGTAACCTTTGATATTTTATGTTTTCTAAGAGACCTGGTATCAAAATGAACCCTTTCTCCATGATCCCTGGATATGCAAGATTTGGAATAGCAGCAACTAGGGACAAAAAGTGTGGTAGAAGTAAGGCAGGTATTGCAATATATGTCAAAACCTCTTTAAATTATAAAATTACCTTATTAAATTCTCGATCAAGAAACATTATTCCATTACTATTAGACTGTCCGGTCAACAAAATTATTATTTTTAATGTATACTTTCCTCCAATTATTAAATCTAACTCTGCTTTTCTGATGACTTAATGGAAGTATTTCTCAGAGGATCTTAAAGAGGTAGTTAATTGCTATGAAACTTATCCCATTGTTGTTCTTGGAGACTTCAGTGCTATAATACAGGAAGGGGATATTTCAGAGATGTTTGAAAGTGAGCTTATTTCAGCATTACATATCATTAATCCTCTAGTAAACATGACCCAAAACTCTAAAGATAAAAAAAAAAAAAGGTAAGATCTTGAGAAAAATCTTAGAGCAAATTAGTCTTCATATTATTAAATGGTTGAGCACCAGGTCACCACCAGGGAGACTATACCTTTATGGGTCCTTTTGGCTCATCTGCAATTGTCCTGGTATGGACCAACATGGATGCTCTCAAATTCTTTAAAGATGTGATAATTTTGGACTGGTTGGACTCTGCTCATTTCCCTCTATTAACCCATGGGCAAATTGCAGGCAGCACTGATGTGGATAAGAATAAACACTCATGGCCTTGAAATTCTCAATTTAAAAAGAATTAGATGGGAGGGAGGACTGTGGGTTTATTCTCAGAATTACTCTATTCAGATTATTTGTTAGCATTATGGAATACCTTCATGGAAATTAATGATATTCAGATAGCATAGAACAAATGGACAGAAATTCTAAACTACTTTAAGCCTTTTTGCAGAACTAATACAAACTCAAACCATGTTACATTAAATTGCTTAAATAAGATCTGTAAAAAAAGCTAAAAATGGCTTAAATAGGCAAGCATGATATTGTAAGAAATTTCCTTCGAGAGGAAATGTAAACATTCTCAATAGAGTTAAGAAAGACTATAGGAACACGTTAGAAAATGAGAGAAATAAATACTATCAAATCATGTGGGATAAATTGTGAAATACTGTCTTTAAAAAAACTGTAAGGCTTTTTTGGTCCCTGGTTAGTCACAGTTTCAACCACTATTCTAAGTCGCTGGAAGCTAATATAACCCCCTTAACATGGGAAGCACATTTTATGGTCTTTATTTTTCCACTGAGGAAGACTTAGATAACTTTTATTTAGAATATAAAACCTTAGAAGGTAACGCTCAGTTTTCCCCCCTCATTTTTCTACATTTATAGAGAAGAAATAATTCATGCTATTAATTCTATATCTTCAAATGAGGCCCTGGGTCCTGATCTAGTCTTGTCAGATATCTATAAGTCTTTTGCTGATTCCGATACTTTTGATTATTTTTATTTTTTCATACAAAAAGGAGACTTTCCCCCAAGCTGGAAGGGTAGTATTATCTTCCCTATATTTAAAAAAGGACTTCTAACAGATCCAGTTATGTACAGACCTATTAGTTTGATTGAGACTTCGCAGAAATGTGTTTCTAAAATAATTCTAATCAGGCTTCAAACTTGGATTTCAGAAAATAATTTTCTTAATGAAGTTCAGAGTGGTTTCAGAAGTGAAGGGTCGATGATTCAACAGTCACGTCTTGTCACATTTCATCTGGAAATACATTAACATAAACAATTCTCAACTTTTCTGTTTTATTGATTTAAAAACCGCAATTGATAGTATAACACATAAGTTACTACGGCAAAAACTTGAAGGTTTAAATATTGATCCAGAGTTATTGAGAATCTTGATAGTGTTACATCAGGGTACTTGGACTAAGATTCAGTATAATCAGGTAGGGGGAGTTACCACTGCAATTAAAACTAATCTGGGAGTTCGTCAGGGCTGCCTTTTGGCCCTGGAGGCGGAATTACGGGGGTTGCCAACCCACACTCACCACCCTCAGGAGAGGAGAGTGACCCATTGGCATGTTTGAACCTGCTCTGCCCTCCTCCCCCACGCCAGCACCCCGATGACGTGAGGTCGTTCCTGAACCCGGGTTGCCAGCATAGCATGAGGTGTGGCATCCAGCAGCTCAACCATCAGTGCCACTGGGCTGGTGCATTACAGAGAAATAATGGGCCCTATGCATGAAAGGTGTGGAGTGGCTACTCATGTGTAACAGGGGCAAATAGCCACCCTGTACTGACTTCGCACCCTGCGTGGGATGCACAACTGGGGGACGCACAGGGATTATGTACCCAATCCCTTGGCTGTGCAATAGGCAACGTGCCGAGGGCAGGCGAGGGGCATGCCGCCACTACGCGCCATGCACAGTGGCGTGTAGTGCTGGTGGGTATACATTGATATCCCGGAACTCTGTATGCCGACACTCGGCATACCAAGTAAAATAGCCCAAAATGCCAAAGCCCGAATGACTGATATGCCCAATATACAAATTTCGGGCATGTCACAAAAGTAAGTGTTTAATGCGGGGAGCTTTTCCCCCTGTACCCTCCATGTGGGGGTCTCTGCTCCTCATACCCCCCCGTAACTAAATTATCCAACTCTGAGGGTGAGCGGCCCCCAGAGTAAAAGGATAAGTGTTATGGGGGTGCATTGTGTAAAATGCTGTGACCTGGACTAGAACCCGGATCATGGCGCAGTATTCTGGCCGAGCTACCGGTGGTATTCCCCTCCACACCACCGGGGCAGCCCGGACAGCAAGTCCATCCAGACATCCCTTCTCACCGATCTTATGGGGTAGGGTAGTATTCCATCACATCCGCTACCTTACCCCATTGGGAGCAATAGCATCGGGTTACTGGATCACTCAGGCAATCCTAACTGGGACAGTGAATGTCGGGTAAATGAGTTTCTAACTAATGTAAGTATATCGTACTGGCCATGGGGGTGTGTAGGGGGTTGTGGGGTGCGCCAGGGAGACCCAGCCGTAAACCCCCTACGTGCCCCATGCACACCCCACTGGACAGGGCGAACAGCCCACCAACCCCCTGGGTCACAGGACGATGACGCCGGAAGCTACCCACCTGCCCTAGCACACAGCAGTGCATTTGGTGACCCCCGCCCACCTCATACATGCCCTGCATGGGGGCATGGGCACCAGCACAGGGCTGCTGCCTCCTCCACCTGCACCACATGGACCCCCCAGTGGTGTTGCCACCCCGGCCCCCCTTACCTGCAGGCATGCCCCCCCCACCCATCCCACTGTACCAGTCAGTGCTGATGGGGGGTGGGGCCAGCAGCATTGTTGTCCCTCACCTGCCTCTGCTGCTGGCCATCAGTTGTCTGCAGGATGCGCTGCCAACGTGTGCCCCACCACACAAGGGATCCGGTGTGGGTCCTGGTCCAGGCATCTGACTGGGTGCCCGGCCAGACCCACTACCCCACCCCTGGCCGTCATGCAGAGTCCTGTGTGCCAGAGGGGTCTGCCAGCAGTCATGAATACCACCAGCATGCACCTGTCCATGGGTGCACAGCTACATGGGTGGAAGTACTGCAGAAGCCGCGTACCTCCACCCCTTCATGCATAGCGCGGGGGCGGGGTCTGGCCAGGCATCCAGTCAGATGCCTGAACCAGGACCCACACTGAATCCCTTGCGTGGGGGGGTGCATGTTGGCAGCGCACCCCATGGACAACTGATGACCGGCGGCAGGTGAGGGAGGGCAGTGCCACTGGCCCCCCTGTCAGCACCGATCAGTGCAGTGGGATGGGTGGGGGGGCATGCCTGCAGGAAGAGGGGGGCGGTGGCATCACCACTGGTGGGGGGCCATGTGGTGTGGCAGCCCTGTGTGCCATGCTTGTGCCCCCGTGCGGGGCATGTGTGAGGTGGGGTGGGGGGTCACCAATTGCACCACTGTGTGCTAGGGTGGGTGGATGTCTTCCAGCATCATGGTCCAGCAACCCTGGGGGGGTTGGTGAGCTGTTTGCTCTGTCCAGTGGGGTGTGTTCGGGACACATTGGGGGTTTCCCTGGTGCACCTCGCAATCCCCTACACACCTCTGTGGCCAGCACTATGCACCTTTGTGCATGCCATGTAGTGCCAGCTCACCTCTCTCCCGCCCACAGCGCCTTGACCATCGTGCGGCCCAGGGATTGGGCACATACTCCCTGTGCACCCCCCCATCATGCATCCCGCACAGGGGTTGCAGTCAGTGTGGGGTGGCTATTCGCCCATGTTATGCACGTGTAGGCATTTTGCACCTTTCTTGCATAGGGCCCAATATGATTATCTTGGGGTCCGATTTTCTGAAAATTGACTATGGAAAAATTATACCCACTTGATGTAAATTAAACTTCAAATGGCCTTCAGTGCCTTTAAGAGATTTCACGCCAGGTTGAGGAAGGGCTCCATAAGGGGTAGTCTTAAAGTAATAAATGCAAAAATTAAAACAAGTATATTATATGCGGCTGAAATATAGTCTTCCACTAATTTAGAAAATGGTTGAAATCTTATTGAATAAAATTTATCGTTATATTCTGGCAGTCTCTCGATCAGTACTGGCTGAGGTACTAGGATTTGAACTAGGCCAGTGATCACTGACCGCACACATTATGGAAAAAAAAATTAGTCTTTCTGCTGAAAAATGTTCTTCTTTCAGAAGACCATCCTTCTAGATGGTGTCTGGAAGAAGAAATAGATTATTCCAGAAGGGGTTTCATCTTCCCCATGATTAAAATAATCAAAGAAATCTTATTTGTATCAGGATTGGGTTATGTTTTGTATACAATATATATGAGACCAATTGAGGAGATCATCCTTCAGATCAAAATCCGTATAAGGGACATTGCTATTAAAAAAGATTTATCATGGATAAGTATAGTTAAGAATTATCAGTGGTATAAGAAATTAAAAGTGATCATTTCCTGGAACACTGCCACGCATTTCTATCAGATCCTGTTGCTAGAAGGGTGGTACTCAGATTTTAATGAAATTATATAATGCTAAGTATATGTTTTTCAAACAGAAGGGTGCGGGGTATTGGATTCCTATTGTAAATGTGAAATGAAGCTGGAGGATGACCTCAAACATATTACGTTAGTCTGTTCCTTATATTCTAGGAAATGAAATATCTGGTTGGGCTGGGTGTGCAGTGCAAAAATAGCCCAGAAATAAGACAGCTCTGAATATATCAACCAGGAAGTACACACCACAACAACAGCTAAGTTCACAGCGACATGAAGGAAGATAGAGGTGAACTGTGTGGCCAGTGTCAGCTGGCAAAGGCATGGAGTCAGTAAAGCTGCAAGCAGCAGCACATGTGAAATTGCATTGTGCAAAAATGTACAATATTTCCGAACGTTTGCGTGACACAAACACATTTGCACAGGTGTTGCGCAGAGCTAAGCCATTTGCCCAGTGCAATCACATCTGCCCAGGGTACAACATTGCTATATTCAAAAGTGACATGCAAATGAGCCTACTTAGGTAGTCTGTGGGCAAACATTCAGATTAGCATCTCATTATGACCTGATTTGCTTGCAGTTTGCCTAGTGCTATTGCAGGGTCCCACAGCTCCACCTGTAGGTCAGTCTGGAAGTACAGGGGCTGGCTGGGTCTGCCCACAGCTCCACCTGTAGGTCAGTCTGGGAATGCATGTCTGTAGCTGCAGGCTACATTTATATAGTACAGCATAGCATATTGTGCCCCAGGGGACTGCACAGCACAGGCACAGGTGCTGGTGCTGCAGGCAACTGTCAAACTGTAGGTCATGCTACAGTGCACAGCAGACACCACAGTAGCAAGGGGGCCAGTAGTGTGAAGGACACAGCAATGCCTATGGTGTGTAGGGCAGTGATGACCACTGCACTGTACACAGTGACAGGCCAAATTTGCAGGTGCTTACTGACAGTGGACATTACTGTTATGCTGCTGAATGACCCACAGATGCTGCACCACTGGCATGGGATGTTCACAGAAAGATCTACATGGCTGGCTGTGTGTACTGTGGTGTCTGTACATATGTGCGGTATGTGGCTGGGGGGGCACATATGATCAGACAGGCACACTGCTGTTGGGGTATTCCCAGCACTGGCCCATGTGCACTGTGTGGCTTGTCACAGCCTTGTGGTCGCACCCAGTCTATGGTGCAGCCTGGCCACTTGTACACCCTTCCCTCAACACCCTCTATGCCCACAGTGCTGCATGTGTGTGTTGGCATCTGCTGGTGTCCACAGAAGGGTGGTCTGCAGGTGTGTGCTATATGGCTGCACTGCCATGGTGTCCGCTGAGAGCCAGGTCACCACTTACTGCCTGACATGGCTGGGACTGGTGGCAGAGGATGGCATCATAGTGATGCCATCAGTGAGTGGCATGTTTCCTCTATGTCTGGCTTATTGCTATGTGTCATACTTATTGGTTAGGGTTGTGCAGAGCTACGCAAAAGTCGTGCAAAACTGGTTTGCCCAGAGTTAAGACTACCTTTTCCTGGGCGGTAATTTGCATCATGCAAAGTGTTGCGCTAAGTCATGCAAAACCACTTTGTGTGGTGCTGTTCACTGAATATAGCATTATGCTGACATGCCCCCTCAGTTTGCTCCTTGCATACATTATAAGTTTGCCCAGCGCTAATGCAGTTTGCGTGTGCTATTTGACCTTTTGAGTATAGTGGATCTGTGCTAACTCTGCTCTAAACCTGTGCAAACAGTTTGTGCCCAGTAGTTTTGACTATCTGGCCCTAAGTTTGCTACTATTTTAAATGTGTTTTACATGTCTATGGGATACACTATAGCTGAATATTTTCAGGGTCTAGGAGGTAAAATAATTGCATCCTAGTTTTCATTTAATGCTGCTAATATTGTTATTTTGTATGATGAAATTGTAAAAGCTTATGGCTGATCAATAAACATGATATGATGATGATAACGATGATGACTATGAGGAGAAAATAGGACTGGACCAAAAACCAAGACTTGGACACCTTTGGATACAGATAAGAAACCAGACACCTGGCCAGCCAAAAAGAACACTTGAGAATGATACATCAAATAAATATAAAACCAGTCCAAAGTGTTGGAGTCAAAGTTAAGAGTACATAGTCTGTCCACTGGCAGACCTGCTTACATAGAAACATAGAAACATAGAAGTTGACGGCAGATAAGGACCGCAAGGCCCATCCAGTCTGCCCATTTCTTTTTCTACCTTATAAATGTGCCATCGGCCTTTGCTCTGTCAGTGACCTATCTATTCATAGTCATTTGTATTGCTCCCTTATGCCTATCCCATGCCTGTTTGAAGCCCTGCACTGTATTCATAGCCACCACTTCTTGTGGTAAGCCATTCCATGCATCTACCACCCTTTCTGTGAAAAAATTTCCTCACATTCCCCTTAATCGGCCTCCCTCTAATCTCATGCTGTGTCCTCTTGTCCTGCTATTTTTCTTATATTTAAACATGTTAGACTCTTTCACCTTGTTTATGCCCTTAAGGTGTTTAAATGTCTCGATCATATCACCTCTCCCTCCTTTGCTCAAGGGTATACATATTGAGCTCCGCTAATCTGTCCTCATATGTCTTCTGATGCAGTCCCTGCACCATTTTGGTTGCCCTTCTCTGGACTGCCTCAATTTGGTTAATGTCCTTGAAGGTGTGGCCTCCAATACTGCACGCAGTACTCCAGATGAGGCCTAACCATGTCTTGTGTAGAGGATTATTACCTCCTCTTACGACTCAGATACCCCTACTAATACACCCTAACACCCCCTAGCCTTACCTACTGCTTTAGAGGTCTGCTTGATGATTTTAGGTCATCAGTGATGATGATGCCCAAGTCTCTTTCTTCCTTTGTGACTGCTAGCAACTCCTCCCAGCCTATAAGTGGCTTCAGGGTTTCTCTTCCCTATGTGCATGATTTTGCACTTCTTTGCATTAAATCCCAGTTGCCACTCTTCTGACCATTCTGCTAGTTTATCCAGATCTCTTCTCATTCTGCCCACCCCATCTGGATCATCTACTCTGTTGCAGATCTTGGTGTCATCTGCAAACAGACAAGCCTTCCCTCTAGTCCATCTAGAGGTCACTAATGAAGATGTTGAATAGGACTGGCCCCAGGACTGATCCCTGAGGTACCCTCACTTGACTTGCATCTCTTCTGACTGTATACCATTTACCACCACTCTCTGTTTTCTGCCAGTCAACCAGTTTGCCACCCAGTTGGCCAACTTCTGACCCACCCGAGCCTACCTAGCTTATTTATCAATCTTCTATGTGGAACAGTGTCAAAGCTTTGCTGAAGTCAAGGTAGGCGACATCAACTGCTCCCCTTGGTCCACCACTCTGGTTACCCAGTCAAAGAAATCTATGAGATTAGTTTGACAGGACCTTCCTTTGTAAACCCATGCTGTCTTGGATCCTGTGCCCTATGGATTCCAGGTGTTGCACTATCCTTTCCTTAAGGAGTGCCTCCATAATCTTGCCCACTACTGAGGTAAGACTGACCGGTCTGTAGTTCCCCGCCTCCTCCCTGCTACCACTCTTGTGGAGTGGGATCACATGAGCCCTTCTCCAGTCTTCTGGGGACCTCTCCTGTGCTCAGAGACTCACTAAACAATTCTGCTAATGGCTCTGCTAGTTCCTCCTTTAGCTCCTTAAGTACCCTGGGATGTATGCCATCAGGTCCCATTGCCTTATCCACCCTGAGCTTAGCAAGCTCTTGTAGGACCCTTTCTTTTGTGAAGGGAGTAGTGCTCACCTCCCTCCCCCCTGTGTCCATGATGCTGAGCTGTGGGCCCTGCCCTACCTTCTCTTCAGTAAATACTGAGCAAAGTATCTATTTAGGATAGATGCCTTTACAGGGTCCTCCTCCTCACATGCTCCCTTTCTCCATTAAGCTTAGCAATACCCCCTCTGGACTTTCTCCTTTCACTAATGTATCTATAGAAAGTCTTGTCACCTTCTTTTACTGTTCGTGCTAGTGTTTCCTCAGTTTGGGACTTTGCCTGCCTTACTGCCTTACCGCTTCCCTTAGGGCAGTTTGGTATGCCTCCTATCTTCATCCCGTGTGTTCCCTTATATTTTCTGAAGGCCAGCCTTTTGGCTCTGACCTTTTCTGCTACTGTATTTGAGAACCAAAGTGGTTTCTTCTTCTTTGCACTTCCTTTTCTGTCTAACACAATGGGATGTTGCTTCAAGTATTGCATCCTTAATGCTTGCCCACTTTGCCTGTTCTCCCTCACCTGTATTTCTTTTTGCCAGGGCTAGCTTAACTCTGTTGGCCATCTTATCAAAGTCAGCTCCTCTGAAGTCCCATATTTTTGCCTTGGAATGGGATGATTTAGATGTAGTAGCCAAATTGAACCATACCATGTGATGGTCACTGGCCCCAGGTGACCTTCTACCTGGAGATCTGTGATCCCTTCTTTGTTAGTCAGTACTAGATCTAGGATAGCCCTGTCTCTTGTGGGTTGCTGTGACCAGTTGTTTGAGGCCTCCCTGCAGGAATCCACTATGAGTCTAGTTCTGGCAGATGTTCCTGCTGGTATTGACCAATCTGTATCTGGCATGTTGAAGTCTCCATTATCAGAACCTCCCTTTAGCTGTCATGTTTTGTATATCTTCTAACAGTAATGTGTCTATGTCCTCCCTCTGGTCTGGGGCCTGTAGACAACCCCAGTTCTTATGGCTGTCCCATTTCCTGTTTCCAGGGTGACCCACAGTTCTTCTGGCTCCTTATGTGTATTCTGAATTTCTGTAGCTTTGATATTTTCATTAACATACAGGGCCACCCCTCCCCCTTTTGCACCTCGGTCTCTTCTGAACAATACATAGCCAGGTACTGAAGTCTCCCAAGTGTGGTTACCGGTAACGCCTCACTAATTGCTACTATGTCCAGTTTAGCCTCTGACATTATTGCCTGCAGGTCTGGGATCTTATTTCCCAGGCTGTGAGCATTTGTGTACATGATTTTCCATTGGCCAGATTTTGGTGTGTTAGTTGTTGGGTGAAGTTTGGCATTACCCTGTGCATCGTATGGGGAGACAAACCTTTTTCTTACCTGGTGATGCAAATGACGCAAACACGCTGAATTCCTGTTTGACCACTAGCTGAGGGGAGGGGTGTTCTTCCCATTCGACGATGGGGTGCTGCACCTCTCCCCATTTGCTAGTTTAAATATTCTGCAAAGACGTCAAACTTCTGCCCCAATGCACTGACTCCTCTTTAGTCAGATGCAGTCCATCAAATTTAAAGAACTTTCGCTCCCAGAACTGTTGCCAGTTCCTACAAATCTGTGTCCTTTTTCCTGGCACCAGTCCTTGAGCCACGTGTTTAGCTCCCTATCTCCCCTTCTCTGACCTTCCGTCCATCTGCTCCCTTCTTCCAGACTGGCAGGATCTCAGAGAAGAGATGCCGACAAAATAGATGATAGTTTGTCACCCAGCCTAGTCAGGTGTTCCTTGGTCTCCACAACTGACCGGCTGGCGAGACATTAGTCCCTATGTGTACTAGGACATCAATGTTTTCTCCTGCTTTGTGAACAATTTTAGCAATGCGGTCAGTGTCTCTCCATGCTGATGTACCTGGGAGACATCTGACCATCACCCCCTGGCTGGAGATGGGTATCAACTCCCCGAATCATGGAGTCTCCTATGATCAGAAGTTTTTTGGATTTCCTTTGTGCTTGTTTAGTTTTGGTTCCTGATTTGGGTGAGTATTGTTGTGCTAGCTCCTGTGCAGCAGTGTCCTGCTCTGCAGTGTCTTCTGCCTCTTTATTTGATTTCAGAGATAGAGGCAGATACCTGTTTGTAGTGTTTATATGGTTTTTGGAGGTAATGTGTTGGAGAGCAGAGAGTGATGGGGCACCTGATTTGCTCCTCCTAACCACCTGCCAACCTCCTGGACCAACTACCCTCTGCGGTCGAGGTTTTTCTGTTGGATGCTGGGGAAATGGCGGGTGGTTCTTATAATGTATTTCCTCTTCAATATGAAATTTGAGGCGTGCAATCTCTGCCCATGCTGCCTGGAGCTGAGACCTAAGATCTCCAAAGGCCCAGCATGTAGGACAGTGTCCTAAATCCTGTAAGACTGTCCTTCTGAAAATTGTTCCACAGTACCTGCAGTTAATGAAATCCATTCCAAATAAGTTGCTGGGTTTGTAACCTAGTCAGAGTAATTAGAAGGGAAAAAAAATGCAAGTAATGGTTTAATTGTGCTTTGTTTAACTTGTTATAACAAGTTAAATTACTAGTGCCCTGTAAATGAGATCACCTTGTGGAGGCCCCACTGATCCGCCCCTTCCTGCTCTGCCACAGGAAATGTCACAACTGTGGTACACTATAAAAGGAGTGTAGCGTGGGGTGGTTGGGGATGGGGGCGGGTGGCTGGGCCCTTTCCCTGCCTAAAAAGAAGAACCACGGATGAAAGAACAAGGCGGTAAGAGCAGAAACAATCAGTCAACAACAAATGCAGTAACCCTGAAAGCTTATCCTAATGTTAGATAAAACTGTAAAACCTGTAAAGCACCACCTGTAATAATTTCAGAGAAGATATACCATGTAAGAAACACTTTGCTCCAGAGAAAAATAAAGCAGTAACAGAAGATATACCTTGCAAAAGACAATTTGAATCAGAAGATTACAGCAGTAATCTGCTGAAACATATTGAAGGTTATGTGTATGTCAACAAAAGTGGCAACTATAAATTTACCCCCATCTGTATCCTGACAAGTATCATCAAGACCTTCAGCGCTGCCGTGGTGGCGGAGTAAGAGTCTTTCCAACTAGACTGCCAACCATCAATCACAGAATGTGACTCAAGAAAAGTAGACAACTGCCTGTTAATCAGTTGTTCAGACAAAAACACATACTGGCCAAAATGTGTTAAAATCATCAACAGGGCCAGCTTAAAGAACAGGAATAATCTTTGCAAGCTTCCTACTAGACAGACAAGTGACACAAGAAATGAAAACATTACATAAGTATGCACATGGAACAGAGATTATTTATTTACTGAAATTTCAGATAACACCTTTGAGAACAAGATCATTTCATAGGTTCCACGTCAGACTAACAATACATATTGGAAAAATATGAGACAGAGAACGAACAAAACAAGGAATTATACAAAACATTACAACAGTATATAACTAGAGATGTTCCAATACAGTGGCTTTGTACAATGTATGCCAAGGTGAGTATTAGATTAAAACCTGGAATTCAGAGGGTCATATTGGAGGGGGTGGGGTCTGATGAAACAACCCTTTACAGGAAAATGAGAACAGACTCAGCGTAATAACTAATGATTAACAAGGTAAGGGACGGCATCAGCCCAGGGGCCTCGTCAGAGGTGAGAAGGTATGGGACAAAGCATTTTAAAGTGAGCAAGGAGTTCAGGAGATATAACAGGGGGGAGAGGGGATAGGGGGAAAGCCATAGAGGGGCGAGGGGAAAGAGTGGAAGGGATCAAGAGGAAATGTGAAGGAGAATGATTAGCAACTTAGAACAGTTATTTACATGCTGAGAACAGTTATACATAAGGTCAGGATAGCATAAGGTTAGAATAAGTGCTGGTCACAAGAAGGAAGGTTATTGGAAGCAGTCACAACTGGCATCAGCAACTAACTGTTGCTAAGTTTATGGATGCTGAAGTGATGTCATGGTGCAGCGAGTTCATCCATAGCGGGGCACGGTAGGCAAAGGACCTTTGTTCCAGAGAAGTGCAACAGCAGGGTATATTTAAAATCTGGCTAGTAGAGCTTCTGGTGCAACGATGGTTGATAGTGGGGGCAATAAGCTTTTGCACTCCTGAGGGCATTTTGCCTAAGCTTACTTTTTTGGACAGTAAACATGTTTGGTACATGAGTCTATCTTTGAATTGGAGCCAGTTAGACTGAGCGTACATGTCGCAGGTATGGGACAGATGGGCTGAACCGGCATGCTTTGTTGAGTGCAACTATGATGTGGCAAAGAGTTGTTTCTGTCACTGATAATCCATGGATTGATAAGCCACAATCAATAAGCAAGACAAGAGAGCTTTGAATGGCCTGGTTAAGAGCCTCTGGGGTCAGACATTGCTTATGCCTATAAAATAGCCCAATGCGGGTGTTAACAGCCTTAGTAATGTTGTCAGTGTGATAGGCATATGTCATCATACTGTCAGTAGTAATCCCCAGATATTTAAAGAGCTGAACTAGCTCCAGGGAAGAGCCCTCTTTGTTGGTGATAGAAAGAGGGTAAGTTCTGTGCCTATTTTGGGAGCTGGAGAACAGCATAGTTTTAGTCTTGTTGTAATTCATGGAACCGTCTTTCTATGACTACAAAATTACTCTGTAGCCTGGATTCAAGAACCTTAGGGTCTGGATCACTGGTAAACGGGACAGCATCGACAGCATATAAAAGGATGTGACCCTGACAGGAGTAAGGAAGGTTGTTGATGAAAATGCTAAACAAACGAGGGCCCAAGGTGGACCCTTGAGGAACTCCAGATAGGACAGGTCTGCTATCCGAGAGGGTGTTACCAATGTTCACCTGCTGTGTATGGTTGCGCAGGTAACTTTCAAACCAGGCTATGCTGTCATGAGCTAGGCCAATGGTGGTAAGCTGTTCAACAAGGAGGGCATAATTCAATGTGTCAAAAGCTTTGGATAAATCAATGAATGCAGTACCGACCAGGTGTCTTTGATCTAAGGAGTGGTGGATAAAACCTGTGAACTCCAAAAGGGCAGTAGTGGTACTATGCCCATTTCTAAACCCGTGTTGTTGCAGACATTATAGCTGACATTTTTTCTAAGTATTCAACCAGTTGGTCAGCCACTATATGCTCAGGAGCTTTCAAGAGTGTGGGCAGGATAGAGATAGGCCTGTAGTTCCCAGTAATTGTGCTATCCCCAAACCTGTGAACTGGTGTCACAGTGGCAGATTTCCATTTCTGAGGGAATTGAGAGTAACTAAGTGACATGTTAGTAATTAAGCAATAATGCCCAACAGAGTGTGTGTGTCGTGCTGGGATAACGTCACACCTCAGGTGGTTGGGCATGAGGCCACAGGCCGAGTGCATCCAATACCTGAGGTGTGACATTATCCCAGCATGACACACACCCTGGAGGGCATTATTGCTATTATACAATGGCTTGTTGTTATACAGAATAAAAGAAATCTTTTTAGAAATGTTTTTTGTTAATGTGGAAAAATATTTTTGTTTCTTAAGAAGAGATAAATCCAATGCAATGCAATCAGTCAGGAGGTTCACAGTGAGGCTGAGACTAGACCTGTGATATTGTACTGGGATAACATCACGAGTTCAGTCACAGACTGACCAATCAGTGGCCAGCATTCTTTTTTGCCATTGTATAATATGTGTTAGAGGTGACAGAATTTCATCCAGCGTAAGGGCTACAAACTTAAGATTCAGGGTGTCACCACTAAATCTTGATTTCCCTAATACCTTGAGTAGGTAATTCCTGGCTTCATGGACTGAGAAGGTTTTGAAGTAGAAAGGAGGATGAGAAGGGTGCCAAGTCTCTTTTCCAGAGTAGTCACTTGTAAGGGGGGGAGAGAAGTAGCCAGTTGGCAGGACACCACTCAGATCCATGAAGGTATTATTAAAAGTGTTAGCAATAAGTTTTGGGTCGAGTGAGGGTACACCATCAATGTTTAAGCATGGTAGGGGCAGATCTGGGGTCTCTCCCAGTGACGTCTTTAAGGTTAGTCCAAACTTTTCTGCCATCATTCCAGGTCCGAGAGAGCCCTTACTTATAATATTGATTTTTAGCTGCCCGAATTGCCCTTGTGCAGTTGTTTTTAGCCACTTTGTACCTCTGGATGTCGGTCTGGTTACACAGGGACCTAGACCTGTGCAATAGATGGTCCCTGGCATTCAGAAGCTCAAGGAGGTCCGGAGAAAACCAGGGATGACAGCAAAGTTTGATTTTATGCTTTTTTTTTTGGGGGGGGGGCGTGCCTATCACATATAGTGTTGAACTGAAGAATGAATTGGTCGAGGGCAATGTCAGCTTTATTAGTTGTGTAAACCATTGATCAGTCCCGATTACACAGGTCAACTTTTAGTGATTCAAGATGCCCACGGATGAGTACCCTGGTGGTAATTGTTCTGGCAGGTGGTTTAGGTAATTTGTTTGCCCAATGAAACAAGACTGGGGAGTGGTCACTGAAGGCATCTAGGAGTACAGTTGTGTCTGATATATGATCAGGGTGGTTAGAGAGTACCCAGTCCAGTAAGGTACCTGTCTCAGTTTTATAGTTGATTCTAGTGGGGAACTTGACTAGCTGGGTGAGGTGAACTGCTGAAACTGCATCTTTGAAAGGGCTTGTGTCAAGACAAAACCAATTGATATTGAAATCTCCTAACATGATAATTTCTGAATTAAGACTCAGAGAGCCAAAACACTCCAGGAATGAATCAAAGCAGGAGGCCGTCTGTCTAGGAGGAATATAGATTGAAAACACAGTAAGGGTTTTATTGTGTGCATCTAGAAGCATTTTTATGGCAAGGGCTTGCATATGGTCATCAGTTTTGGGCAGAGTTAGGACGAGACCTTTAAGGCTGTTTCGGAGGTAGATCACGCAACCGCCCCCATGCTTGGAGAGATGATCCTGTCTAAAGACTGTGTAGCCTGGGATGGAAATTAAAGCATCCACTATTTTTGGAGAAAGCCATGTTTCTACAACTGAGAGGATGTCTGGGTTATGTTGTAAGATCCATGCATTCAGTATGTCCATTTTGGGGAGGAGGCTGCATATATTAAGTGAGGCAATTGTAAATAACCCAGTAGATGACTGTGGGTATGCTGTAAGTTGTGGAGGGCCAGGGTTGGGGTGAATATTGCCAGAGAGCAGCCACAACAGTAAGGCCAGTCCACACAGATATTCCTTTAACTGCTTGTTGCTGAGTTTGTGAAGCTTCCTCTGAGTTGAGCATGCTTTAAAGTTGGCTTGTAAGTTGAAGATCCCAGGGAGGAGTGCCAAAGGGGGTAGCCAGCTAGGGCGATGAAATGGCAACCCCTGGTCACCAGGGGAATGCAGGTTCCATGGCACAGTAAGAGTCACAGCATTGGGATAAGGCGATAGTGCTATAAACATATAAATGATTACTTTCCAAATGTTGGCAAAGTAGATGTTAGAAACTTATCACAGGTAAGGTCAGATAGGGTCAACAGAGAGAGCAATATAATGCCTCTAGGAAATAGAGCCATTATAAGAGATAGTATGATACCAAGGAGTGCAGCAGTAAGGGCACACGCAGGGTCTCAAGCACAGTGCAAGGTTAATTATACCGGTGTTTTGTTTTTTTCTTCAAAGTACAATATGCTAAAAGTGAGAAACAAGGGAAGGGATAATGGTGATTAGAACAGGAAAAAGGCAGAGGCAAGTTGGACAAGTGGGTTGGAGGATTAATAGGAAAAATAAGATGCCTCTAGTGGCAGATCAATATAAACTGCAAATGGGAAAATGGGGAAAAAAAAACTCTCTCAAAACTTAAATCAGCTCTAAGAAATCTCTGCATCAGACTAAACATTACTTAAAATGAGAAATCACAACATTTCAAGCAGAGAACAGTCCTAGCATTAATTTCTTGGCAGCAGTTCTAGAGGACTTCTGGATTGCTGCACATAGTGTGAGGAACACTGGCAAACAGGAGCAAGTGAGATTCCTCCAGGGGTAGATGCCAGAATTCAGAGTTCCAACCCGTACTTTGCTTGGAGGGTGAGCTTCGGGAAGCTTCACCTTAGGCAGGTTATCAAACTGCAGAATGCAGTTTGCTTCAGAGGAAACAGCCCAAAAGGGCACAGTAGTCCCCTGGGGAGAGAAAGTGAGAGGACGAAATTAAATAGCAGGCTTGGAGGGGAGGGCAGTCAGAAAACAAAGAGAAATGAACAGGTTGGGAGGGGTTGAGAATTAAACAGAGACAGTTTAAGCAGGGAAGTCTTGAAGCAAGTTGGGGGTTTGGGGAGGACACTGCAGTATGCTCAACAGGAGAGAGCAGTAGCCTCACTACAATTACGGAAGGGGCTCTGATTAACACTGGGGCACAGAGCTGAAAATTAAAGCGAGAACAGGCAGGGAGGTTCTGAAGCAAGTTGGGGTGGGCACTGTAGCAGCCTCTATGGGACACAGAGGTCAAGAGTGCAGCCCACAGACTTACAGCTCTAAGAGAAGGGGCACAGGGCTCAGAGCAGATAGCATCACACTACCTTAAAATCCTCTCTCAAAACTTAAATCAACTCTAAGAAATCTCTACATCAGACTACACATTATTCAAAGTGAGAAATCAAAACATTTCAAGCAGAGATCAGTTCTAGTATTAATTTCTTGGCAGCAGTTCCTAGAGGACTTCTGGATTGCTTCACATAGTGTGAGGAACACTGGCAAACAGGAACAAGTGAGGTTCCTCCAGGGAGTAGATGCCAAAATTCAGAGTTCCAACCTGTACCTTGCTTGGAGGGTGAGCTTCTGGCAGCTTTGCCTTAGGCAGGTTATCAAACTGCAGAATGCAGTTTGCTTGAGAGGAAGCAGCCTGAAAGGGCACAGAAGTCCCCTTGTTTGGAGGGTGATCTTTTCAATACTGCAGGTTTTAATCCTCTGGGGCCCGATATTCAAAAGTTTGCCCAGTGGGTAAAGTGATTGCCCACTATTTACCTGGGGTTTGTGCCCATGCACAATATTCAAAGGGGTCAGGAGTGCATGCTAAATGGGATAGTGCATGCATAAGGATCAGTTCATAGAGGGAAGGGCGGGGACATGAATATGGGTGCAATGCAATATTCAGCCCCTTAGCACTACGCAAAAGAAATAGTGCAGGCCACCTTGCGCTATGCAGTCATCACCAAGAAGAAGCCTGACATACTCCAGGCAACCCTAGTGGCTGATGCAGCCACTGCAGCCAACCACCACACTGGTGGTTGGGGGAGCAAACCTACTCCCTGGTGTCTAGTGGCACCCCCAATCTCCGATCCTTGGCTCCAGTAAAAATACATTGGTCCCTGGTAACCAATGGTTCCTCCATCCTCTGGTCACTGATCCTGGTAAAAGTAAATTTGAATTGGTGTCCATTGATTCCCCCGCCTGCTGATCGCTGACCCTGGTAAAAGTAGATATGTGCTGGTGTTCAGTGGTCTTCCATGATTCTCCAATCACCATTCACAGTAAAAGTAAATATGCATTGGTATCCAGTGGTCCTCCCACCCCCTGATCCCTGTCCCCATTAACACACACTCAGTCCCTGGCATCCAGTGGTCCTCCCCCCTACCCTCTGATCACTTGCTGCAGTTTTTTTTACAAGTCCCTAGCATCTAATGGCCACCCTGAACTGCCTGCACCAGGTACACCACCCTGCCATCCCCTTACCAAATTCAATTGTGCAGTGGGGAGCTCGTATGGCAACTGGTACAGCCCTCCTCTCACCACCATGGCCAGTGCCGTATGGAGTGACAGAGAATCTGTGTAGTCTGTACTGTAAAGGGAGCACACATACTGTCTACAGTAGACAGTACACATCCTCCTATTACAGAACAGAGGACATGCGCTCCCAGTCGTTGCATATGGTGGCTGGCCAAGGTGGTGAGAGGAGTGGTTATCATATGGGCTCCCTGCAGTGCTAGAAAATTTGGTAAGGAGGTGGCAGTATGGTATACCCAGTGCGGGGGAGGGGCTGCTTGATGCCAGGAACTTGTGTTTTATTTTACAGTTAATCTTTTTATTATGCTTATATGGTTTTGTTCCAACATTACATACATGAGAGGTGACAGATAAATTAATTAGACTGGTCTAACATAGTTGTGCCTAATACAGTTCTTAGTAAAGTGTCATATAAATGTAAAACCCGGGTTCCCCTGAGGTTACTAGAACCCCTTCACTATAGTTTAGGCAGAAGTGGGCAGCACAAAGGTGAAAACCCCTGTAGGGTCCCTTTGTTCGAGAATGGACTCAAGAGTCAGAGGGCCGGCCAGGGGGAGAAGGATTGAGCATCCTGGGGACTGCTCTCCTTCTCCAGGGGAGGGGGGTTGAATTCCAGCACATTGCTGACCTCTGTCAGAGGCTGGGAGTACTGCTGCGCCTGGTGCTGTATGTCCGGGGGGGGGGCAGGGCAGACACTGGTCATCATTGCACATCTCTGCCCCCCCCCGGGATCCCAGCAGAAAAAGAAAATGCTGGCCCCCCAACCATGATGCTAGCCCCGCTGCCATCCTACTGCCTACCTGTGTCCACTGGGGGGGTCCTGCTCCCATGGCCCTGACCCGGGGGGGGATAAGCTGGGTCTCACCTACCCAAGTGTCGATTGAAAGGGGGTGCCCACCCAGCAGTCCCACCCCAGGGGGGTAAGCCTGGAGCATGCAGGAGCAGTGAGCGAGCTGGGCTGAGCCTCTTGGGGGAAGCTGGCAGTAAAAAACAACCTGTAGGGTTCCTTTAAGGAGTCTCTGGTCAGTTTCTGCTGAGCCAGAGGATGCTGTTAGAATTTAGAACTCTCAGTGCAACATAACCCCCTGCTTTCTGTGCTGCGGTTTAACTCAGTAGTCACTTCAAGTTTGGAGTTGGTGTAAAGCAGTTGTGCTCTGCCAGCTGGCAGCCCAACTTCCAGAGGGGAACGCCCTTCTTTTCTTACCCTAGTTTGGCAGTAATTGGTCTGTTTGTTGGGTCGTGGCGGTGACCACCTGTTGCTGTGCCCCAAGGGGGTGAATTTCACTGCAAGTGTGATCATCTGGCTTGGTATCAGTGAGTAGCTGTTGGGGCAATCCTTACACCATGTCACATCTCCTAAACGTGCTGCCCAGAATAGACTGTGGGGCTGATTACAAGGTGCATGGTGCAACTCATGGGCAAATATGAATTGAGCCATGCGGCGCTACACTGGGGACCCTGCACCCTATTCTAATTCAGGCAGGGTCCCTGGCACCTATGCCTGTGACTTGCTGCCGCTGCAGGCTAGCGCCAAGGGAATGGTGCATGGGACCTGGGTGCCACAAGTCGCAGCACGCAATCTGCTGCCCCCCCTGAGTCTCCCCACCCCGAAATGCCCCCACACACACCTGGGGGCATTGGGGGGCTGGCCATTTGGCACTGGTGATCAGGGGGGCACAATAGAACATGGACCCGGGGGTCCTCAACTTTCAGGGGATGGGGGGCATGTCTGAGCAGAAGGTGGCACATAGGGCACAGGCATGGCATTTCTGTGGTGCTGCGGGGGGCCGTCCATCGATGTGCCAGGACAGATGCCCCTTAGACCACCTCCAAGCTGGTCTAACCCCGCTATGCCAGACCGGGTCCTGGAATGGCATAGGTGGGTTATGGCAGCTGCCCTTCCAGAATAGGGCACAGTTGCTGCAGTAACCCACCCTTGCACCATGCTGCTGTGGGTTGCAGGCATAGTGGGTGGTGTAGCTCACCACTGGTGCAACCCGTAAGTGGCATGGTGCAAGCTGTATCTTGAAATCATGACTTGCATTATGCCTGGCACAAGGTGCAATTTGCACCATCAGGCTTGGCGTAAATTGCCTTGTGCCAGGCGTAACCCAACTTGGAATTGGGCCCTGTGTGTTTGACATCAAAGCTCTAGCCTTGCAAAAGTTAATTACCTGGGATTCCTGTCACCTTGAGTGCAGTACTTCAGAAAGTCCCACAGCCTGGGGCTTCTGTGTGCACTTCAGTGACTTTCCAAGTATTTTACTGTGGGTGGGTTCCATGGAAAAGGACTCCTGCAGTTCTATGAGAAATGTTAGTTCTGCGGGATTGTAACATGAAATGTTAATATGGGCATAATGTGGCTAGCACAAAGATGCAGTACAATGTTTGAAGAGGCCAGCAGTGCCTGGAAAAAATGTTAATGTTCTAATTTCAGAGGAAGTCTGGCTTTGGCCGAATTGAGCTGATCACTTAATCCAGTTTGCAGAGGAGCCCAATCTGCTACAAGTGTTTGGGTGGTAACTTGGTTTCCCCAGCTTTGAAAGTTAATAAGGGGAAGAAACAAAGTGCTCCCACTGAGTCGGGAATATATGCTGCAGGTAACTTTCAGGGACTCTGTGAGTCCATGGTCTGTGCTCTAATTTGGGACTGTATGGGTCCAATTTGTGTTCTCTAAAAGTGTGCTTTGGATCTGCCCATTGTGATGTGTGCTCAAGTAATCATGGGTATCACTGGTGCCCTGTTTTTTCCATTTGCCCCAGAAGAGGATGATGGAAGCATGAAGAATGTTCTTGGTTACATGTTCTGTACCTGCAGAAGAGTTCTGTGTACTTTGTGCTCTGTACCTGCAAAAGCCCTGGGGGCACCATAATTTCTGACTGACATCTGTGTCAGAAAAAATCCATACAGCTCAATCTCATTCCTGTTGTGGACATTCCATCTTTGTGTGACATGTGACTTTTTGGGGCCCCCTTAGACATGTGTGACACACCATAGCCCAGGTAACTCTCCCCCAGGCTCGGATAAAATAGAAATATTTATTTTGTATCCCTCCCTCTGACCTTTGAGA
Organism: Neoceratodus forsteri; assembly: GCA_016271365.2. Classification (NCBI taxonomy): domain Eukaryota; kingdom Metazoa; phylum Chordata; order Ceratodontiformes; family Ceratodontidae; genus Neoceratodus; species Neoceratodus forsteri. The sequence goes on from CM057452.1 coordinate 1,374,307,051, forward strand.
TGCCGGTGTTGGCCTAAGGCCAAGGGTAATACAGTTGTGTGTTGTTGCATTTTTTTTTTTGTGTGTGTCCATTGTGGGCAAGCTCATGGAGACCATGCTAAAGGAAAGGTTGGTGGAATATCTAGAGCAGCATGGTCTCCAGGAAGAGAGGCGGCATGGATTCATGGGGAAGAGAAAGGCAAACAAATCTGATTGACTTCTTTGACTGTGTCACTAAGACAGTAGACAGGGGCCAAGTGGTAGACATCCTCTATCTTGATTTCAGCAAGGCCTTTGACTCTGTGCCCCACAAAAGGTTGATCAGAAAGTTGGTGGAGCTTGGAGTTGGGGGAAAAGATGGCCAGATGTGTGGAAAACTGGCTGAGGGACAGAACCCAGAGGGTGGCTGTTGGGAGAGAGTTATCTGGCACCAGAGAGGTAACCAGTAGGGTCCTGCAGGGCTCTGTGCTAGGGCCGGTGTTGTTCAATGTCTTTATCAGTGACATTGGGGATGACATTTAAGGCAAAATGTGCCTATTTGCATATGACATCAAGCTCTGTGGGAGAGTGGACACAGCTGAAGGGATACAGGACCTACAGGAAGATCTGGAAAAGCTGGGGAGGTGGTCCAAGATCTGGCAGCTTGGCTTCAATGCCAAGAAATGCAAAGTTATGCATATTGGAGCCAAGAATCCCAGGACAGAGTACTTCCTGGGTGGAGTCTGAGTATCTGCGTCAGAGGAGGAGGAGGAAAAGGACCTGGGAGTGATGATCACTAGTGACCTGAAGCACTCCATGCAGTACAAGAAAGAAGTAGCAAAGGCAAACAAGATGCTGGAATGCATAGCTAGGGGGATCAGTAATAGGAGAGAGGAGACTGCCCTTGTACAGGTCACTGATAAGGTCGCATCTAGAGTATGGAGTTCAGTACTGGTGCCCACACCTCAAAAAGGACATTAACCTGCTGGAGAAAGTCCAGAGGAGGGCTACAAAGATGATAGCCAGTCAGTAGGGCAAGGCATACAAGGAGAGGTTGAGGGCACTGAACATGTACTCCCTGGAAGACAGTAGAGAAAGAGAGAGGGGACATGATTGGGACTTTCAAGTACTTGAACGGGATAAATAAGGTTGATAAGGAGAGTCTCTTTAAGCTGAGTGGTAACCATAACACGAGGAGGTACAGTCTTAAGCTGGAGGGTGGGAGGTTTAGGAGGGAGGTCAGGAAGCACTTCTTCACAGAGAGGGTGGTAGATACTTGGAATGTATTGCTGGAAGAGGTCATCTCGATGAAGACAATGGGCAGCTTTAAGAGAGGCTGGGATAGGCATAGGGGAAAAGTAAGGATCATGGTTAGAGAGGATGGGAGGAGTGGGGAGGGAGGGCAGGGACATTAGCTCAAGCTGTGGACTATGCAATATAAGCAGACTTGATAGACTAAATGGCCTTTTTCTGCTGGCTTCTTCATATGTTCATATGTTGCTGTTGCCTTGCCTTGCCTGTAAAGGGGGAAGTGGAATTAGATAAAAATAGTGTAGCTAAGTCATTGACATTTGTGATTCTGTGTACAATTGGTTTGTTACAGATGAAACTGGTTAGCATAGGTTTAGCTTGTAGTAAAGAGGAAACACATTGTGCTAAGCAAAGTTGTTAGTCAAACTCTGTAGGCATTGAACAGCAGATATCATGGAGGATGTAGCAAGTTTTTGCAGGTAGCGGTCCGATTAGGAGTATCACTGGTAGCAATAAATTGAAGATATGGACCCCATATTACATCATGTTTTTTATGGTGTTTAGAAAGTAATGGGACATTCTCAAGTATGTGGCAAGAGTTTCTAAAGAGGTGAGCTATTTCAAAATTGCAAGTATAGCTTTAGACTGCCATCTTCGGAGGAGTAGCTGTTTTGTCTCAATTGTGGCTACCAAAAACCATTGTCTTGTGGATGGTTGAAGTGGAGTTCCAGCTGCAGGCATACCCAACAGTATCAGTTCTGGAGAGAAAGGAATACGTATGCCAAGGATACTAGTGCAAAGCTTGATTACCTGTTGCCAGAAGTTACATATGGATGTACAACTCCACAATATGTGGAGAAGATCTGTCCCAGGGGAATCGCATCTCCAACATTTGTCATGAGTTAGGAGGCCCATTTTTTTAAGTTGAGCCAGGCTTCTGTACCATTTGGTGTAAAATCTTGTTTTATAGCAGGAGGCTACGTTGCTCTACACATGCTTTGTGGGTAAGTTTCCAGCATTGGGACCAGGCAGTGTCTGAAATAGGAGTATGGAGCGAGAGCTGCCATTTTTGTTTGGGTATGGTGGAAGGGTCAGGGGCAGCATCCCTTAAACTTTTGTAGATAGTACCAGCCAGGCCCTTTGCTGTCTTGTTCCATGCTTGAATAGGAATGCTGATGAGTTAAAGTGAAGGCGTTGCGCTGCAGGTGGAACAGGTACATTTTACATTTTGGCGCTGGGTAGACATACTTCTGATTTAGAGGTATTTCCAGAAATCAGCTCAGGGTAATTTATATCTGTGTTGTAGATTTTGAAAAGAATCCATAGTTTTGAGATTTGGAATTAGTAAATCCCTAAAAGTGCATATCTTTCACACTTTCCAGTCCTTCCAGTTAAAAGGCCTGTTTCCTATGCGGAATAAGGGGTTGTTCCATAGGGATGTATTTGGTCCTAGCCCATAACAACTGTTTGTGAGCATTCTTACTTTTTTGCAAGCAACATGAGCTGCTTTTATCGTGAGCCATTTTTGGTATATATTAGGAAATGGATCGCCTAGATATGCTGAGGGGTGTGGACCATCTAGAAGCACTGTTTCTATATCTGTCCATGCTGGAGAGTCAGTCCGAGGATGATGAAATAGCTAACAGGTCTTGGCTGTTATGAAGGTATATGAATAATGCAAGAAGTGAGGAAGGCCCCACCCTCATCTGGACCAGTGAGCTCTTAACTTTGCTTTACTATATGTTGGAGGTGTTCTACCCCAGGGCATTTTTCCTATAAGAGAATCTAGTTTCTGAAATCACTTAAGATGTATGACTATTGGAAGATGAGCAATCATGTGAAATACTTTTGGGACTGCCATCATTTTTATTGCAGCAATTTCCCTACTAGAGATAAGTTTAAATGGTGTCACCTAGTCATATTATCCTGGAGTTCCTTTATTATGGGTTACAGATTGTCCAATACCATGTGATTGACGTCAGGAGTGATTTTGATCCCTAAATACTTAATAGTCTTAGGAGCCCATGCTAGACCAATATTTTTTACATGGCCTGGCATAGTGGTGGGGTTTAAGGGGAGAATTTATGATTTGGTTAATGCGTAGGCCTGATAGCTTTGCTAAGGACTCTAGGAGTGACAGTAAGTGTGGGACACTCTGTGTGACATCACTGGTCAGACCTAAAAAGTCATCCGCATATAATTTAGTACAATATTTAGTTTGTATAGTTCTAATACCTTTTATAGTTAGATGGTTTCGAATTGCTGCTGCCAGTGGTTCTATTGCTATTATGAATAGCGGGGGGGAAGGGGACATCCTTGCCTCATCCCTCTATATAGCGAGAAGGGTTGTGATAACATGTTATTAGTAAGGAAATGGGCGGTAGGATTGTTGTACAGAGTTTTGATGCATGTACAGAAATCTGAGTCAAAGTTCACATGTTCCAGGACAGCATGTAGATATCCCCATTCACAGAATCAAAAGCTTTCTCAAAGTCTGCGACTGTTGCCATAGCTGGAGTGGGTATATCTAGAGCAGCCTGCATTAAAGAGATGAGGGCCCGTAGATGGTCTGAGCTTATTCTACCTTTATAAACCCTACTTGAGATGGGCGAATAATGGATGGAAGAATATGTTCAAGATGCAATGCAAGTAGTTTGGCTATAATTTTCGCATCTGCATTAATTAGTGAAATGGTCTGTAACTGGACAGCGTCATTGGGTCTTTACCTTCCTTAGGTAAGACTGTAATGATAGCTTCCCTAAAAGTTCCAGGAAGAGTGTTCTGTGTGTTTGCTTCCCAAATCATGTGGAACAGTGGCTGTAATATGGCATCATGTAGTGAGTAGTAAAAATCTACTGGAAAACCATCACTGCCAGAAGATTTACATACAGTGGAGCCATAACTTTGCTGGTGTGAGAAACTTCTTTAACCATAAACAGGGCCTCAAGAGAAGCTTTTGGAATATCTGTTAACTTAGGAAGGTTGAGATTAGAAATACATTTTGTGAATTTATGTATGTCAGAGGAGTTCTTGGAGTGGTATAGGTAAGCAATAACTCATGACAGGGTGTGCGGTTATTGGGGATTAATCAACACCCCGGGTGAGTTGTGAGGCATGAGGTTGCAGGCTGAGTGTCCTCACAGCGCCACAGATTCTTAAATCTAGGAGCACCTGCACCTTTTTATTGTACGCTTAAGACTACAGAGGGTGCTGTATTTTTGTATTGCTATTGTGACTGCAGAGTGCATATAAATTGTTTTTTTACACTGCAGTTCCCGAATTTACACACATGTGCTTCTGTTCTGTATCTCTCTCCCTCACTGTGCCATGCTCTGCCTCTCTTTTCTATTTACTGTCCCATATGATCCTGTTTTTAATAATTTATTAGTCCCTGCGGGTACTTATTTTGTAATGTCATGCATTCTTTCAGGATGTACGCTTCCATTCTAAGATAGCAGGGATGACATAATCCGCTCTGGTTGCGCTTAACGATGGATTGTCATGGTCTATATGAGTGACATATGTCGCATTTTAAATATCATGACTGAGGGGCTATTCTTTCTTAGGATCGAAATAACAAGTATCAGGCCTGATTCTGGGGGTATTTGTACTTGGCTTGCCCCACCCCCAAAAAAAAAGTTCAAACAAACTTTCCTTCATGGCTAGTCCATGGCCATCACAGCCACTTGGTCATCCTCCATCCCCCCTACCCTCCTCGCTTGCGGCCCCTGATCCTCTGGTGGCCCCTGATTCCTGACCCACCTTGCACTCCTTGTTATTACATACGGTGACCAGCACAACCCTCCTCTCATCATCTTGGCTGTCCACACTATGTAATGACAGGGAGCACACAACAAATGATCTCGCGACAAACAAACTAAGGGGTTGCCTGTAATATAGTGAGTTTACTGTAACTCTCACACTGGATAAGATCACAGTTTTGTCCCCTCTCAACAAACAGACTGAGATTTTGACTGTATATTGTGAGTTTAACTCTGGCTGTGGACAAGATTACAGTTGTGTCCACTTTCAACAAATTGACCTACTCAGGTTTTGGTTGTAATGTAGTGAGTTTAACATTCACACTGGATAAGATATTGGTTTTGTTTCTCCACACAATTCTATAAATGGATCTTAACAGGTTTGACTCTAGAACTGTGGGTGTAATAGCCTAGAAAAGATCACAGTTTTCTCTTACTCTAGAAAATGACTTATCAGGGTCAAACTATAAGAAAGAGTGCACCGTTCATTGCATAAAATCACAGTTTTGTCTTGGGATGGGAGGGTCGGCAGTAACCTTGTTCTAATTCTTACTAATCTTTGTCCAAAATGTTCTAATTTGACTCTTGGCTTGCCAAAATATTTAGAATTACCGGATCGCATCAGAGCTGGCTCAGTGACAGATTATGTCTGAGTCATATTGCAAGACCACAATATCTATATCCCACCTTAATAAGTCTTTTTTTATATGCCTTTCAATGTTTAAAATATTTATTTTGTGTCTTTCCTCCAATATTCTCATTCGTAACAGTAATTAAGCCCCCAAATGACTTGTGTGATCTAGACTGGGTCAGAACTGAGTCACTGGAAGATCCAGACCTGATCCCTGGACTGGATTGGTTTAAATCAGAGGTAAGTTAGAAATAACTGATTTCCAGCATTATGTTGAGGCAGGCCAATACCAGGGGAAGGGGTGGGAAGGGAAGAGGTCCTGGTCTGACAGAGAGCCAGGTCCTTCCTTCCTTCCATTGTTCAGTCTGCTCCCAGCAAAATTACCTGATCCATGTTCTACTGTAATACAGTGAGTAAAATACTCACAGGGGATAAGATCTCAGTCTGCTCTGGACAGAGTGCCCATGTCTGAGTTTTAGTACATTACAAGTGTAACTCTCACATAGTGCAAGATCCCAGTTCTTCCCAAGCTCCAGCCTGAAAGCCTCCCAATTATTATATATTGTTTAATTGTAATGCTGTTGAAATCATCTAAAAGGATCAGTTCAACAGCACTCCATACTGCTGTTACTGATACATTTTATGCCTGTTAGAAACAGTAAATTAAACCAAGAAATGAGTATTGTATATCGCTTACCTGGACATGAAACACTGCGTTTGAAAGTCTTATAAAAATTCAATATCTGGTAAAAGAAAGCGGTTTCAAACTGGTTTCAGATGTAACTGCTTAAAAAAATATGATGCTTTTGATTATTATTATTATTATAATATTCTTTATGTCAGTAACAGCAGCCTCTTGGTGTCTGGAAATAAAAAGTGAAACAAATGTTGTCTGTCTGAGAAAAACAGACAACAAGAAGACAGTTTATGCAAGGGGGGAGATTAATGTTTGCATAATTGTTGTCGTAAGGCAAGGAGCGATGTGTAAAAAGGTCTTTTGATTATGTGAGTGCTACTTATTATTTTGACAGGAAAATAGCTTTGATGGTGTAATTACCCATAATTATCTTCTGTATCATGCAGCAGCAGTTAGCAGTCGAGTATTATTTTATTTCTTTAAAGATTTGTTTGTGTTTTGTTCTTTAATGCCCTCATGTCTGTTCCACAATACAGGAGGCTAGTTCCTGATGTTAGCATATGTCACCCTTCTCCTTGAAATAATATTAACTAATTTTTTTCTGAAAAAAAAAATATATCGATATACATATTAAAAGCTTTACAAGTCCGAAAGGAAAATGAGTAGGCATTATAGATTGAAATGCCGTAGAATAGAAAGATAACTTCAAGTGAGAGAGGAGTGGCAAAGGTCTGCGGTAGTAAAAGAAAAGATAGGAGAGGCAGTAATAGATAGGTCAGATTGACCAGTGTGTAGGAGGGATTACAAATGTTGCAATAGGACAAATGAAGTTATGAGTGAGGAGCCAATACAAGATGCAACAGGACAACAGACAGGGCAGGAGGGTTAATACAGGGTTGAAGAAATAAAATAATACATGTACAGCAGTGTAAAACAAAGCAGTGTATTCCTACTGAAGCTTAATCAGTCCATGATGCTAGACCTGCAGATGATGTATTTTAAATTCTGTGACTAATACTGTATAACCCCTTTTTTTCACTGTAAATTTATTTCCACTATATCTGCGGGAAGACTCAGTGCCGCGGAAATACATTTACAGCAGATTTAAAATGGCAAAAATGCCAAAAACCACATTGTGTTGGGAGAGCAAGAAGACCAGACAGGCTGAACAGATATCAACCTGAAAACACGGTACAGCAGGCAACCAGCACAATGAAGGGGTTCAGCAGATTGAGAAGTTCACTTTAATAAGGGGGGAATATTAGGAAAAAAGAAACTGACCAATGTTTTGGCTTCAGTCTGCTCGACCTCCTCGGTTGCTCTGTCTGCTTCGGAACTTATCTCAGGCCACAAATGGCTGTGGTCAGCCTGGTCTGAAAACTTCTCACCTTGGGATGAATGTGTTTTCCTAGCTGCAGAGACTTGGATTTAAATGACAGGTTTTTAGAAAGTAAAGACATTAAAAAAAAAACCTGCATGCACTAGTATCTTGTGGTAAGAAGTTTGAATTAAGAACTGATGGTGCTGACTCATTGCTGTACTGCACGTATTGCAGCTACAGTATTAGCGTGCACAAATGGTCTGTCAGTTAGAAGTACGTAAGTGGGCTTTTGAAATGGCAGCCCGACTGAAGATTAAACTCATTTGTGGTTTGGGATCTGTTTTGAGGCAGACATGGTGCCAAGTCATTGCTGTACTGCACGTATTGCAGCTACAGTATTAGTGTTGTCAGCTAGGTCTGTCAGTGCTAATATATATTTGCACTGATATGTCGGGTGAGGGGGCTCACGTAAAAATTAAGATACGCTGAAATAAGGGGTTATACAGTAGTTAGTTGCTAAGCAAGAACCCTGCAACAGCTTAACATAAAGCAACAGTGCAACAAAATGTGGCAAAACATTTGACCCTAACTTTTTTCACGATAAAAGATTCCCAGCATCTTCCAGTTTAATTTGGTGATAAAATGTTCTCATTCCACCAAAATTTGAGTATTTTATGAATGTTTTTTATTTACTTTTTTTTTCCTCAAGAAAAAAGATGGCTGCCACATTTGGAATAGAAATACCATTGTAATGTAAACCTGGCAAGGGTTAGTATCGAGAAAATCAGTCAGTCAGTTAAAAAAACCCTTGTGGTTACAAAACTTTTGGTTTGCAGCCTAAGAGGTACTTAGAAAAGTACAGGTATAGGCCGGCCTGGTGGCACTGAGGATTGAGGCGCAGGATGCCACACCTTGCACCATGCTGGCGACCCGAGTTCAGTGATGGACGTGGGTCACCGGGGGAAGACAGGGACTGAGCGCCCAATGGCTGCTCTCCCTCTCTGGGTAGAGTTATAAGCTGGCTCTGCCATATTACTGCCATCTCCTGGGTGATCCTAGATACTGGCAGTGCAGCTGGGCAAAGCAACTGGAAGGGAGGGGGCTGATGTCAGCCAAGGGTCCTGGGCAGAGATGCATCTCAGCATGCCTCTGTCCCATTGGCCCTCCTTGAGTGCCAACGTTGGCAGGAGAGGACATAGAACAGGGAAAAACCCTGCCCAGGATCTAAGTGATGAAACCCTGGCACCACGCTTAAGACAGGAACCGGGGCAGACTCTGTGCAAAGGCCTCGAGGATCGAAGGAGGTTTGGGAGTCCCTCCCCCACCCTGCCCGGAGGGTAATCCGGATGCCCTAAAGGTAAGAGAAGCGTGCAACACTCAAAGAGCAGACTCTTCAGTACTGCTAGCTGGATGGTTCTGTGAGGTGCATTGGGGAGCTCTGAGAGAGTGATCAGAGGCAGTTGCAGGAGAAATAAAGAATACGTAAAAAAAAAAAAAAAGAAAAGTACAGGTATGGTAATATTTTTATTTATAACATGGGTTCCTAAAATACTGTCTTCTGATTCATCCAAACAGGTCACCTGACCATTGATTAATCCCTGATATATCCACAGGTGCATGTTCACAGGGCTTTATTTTACTATTTCTTTAGGGAAAACTCTTAACAAAACATTGCCCATGTTATAAGAGGATTAACCCACTCCAGGTATGGGTTTACTGAGCTTTAATCCATGCCTGGGGTGGTTGAAGTCACTCGGCTTCACCTTGTGACTCCACCCTCCACCAGGCATGGATTAATGCTCAGTAAACCCATACCCTGTCATGGGTTTAATGCCTCCTTATTGCAGCTTAAACTAGCTTTCTGGGAAAACCACCATTTTTGTTGCACTGTTCAGTTCTGTGAAGCAGTTTATGTATAACAATGTGTTAAATATTATATTCTGCATGCCTTATTCACTCCCATGTCAATCCATGCTTTCCGTTTTTCCTTCCAGTTCCATTCACAAAATGACTCGCCAGTGCATTGGCCACCGGAGTTCGGAAGCCAGCCCTCATCACTGGGGAATGCCATGGGGAGGAGGATTGAGCATCCCAAAGGACACTCTCCTCTTCCCAGGAGGGGAGGGTCGGCTGTACTCTGCAGCACTGCCACCACCTGTGTGACCACAATTGACAGTGCAACTAGAAGAACCTGCATTGTGGGAGGGAGGGAGAGGATGGTGCTAGTCCCTGTCTCTGGGAGGGGTTCTCCGTGGTGGGGGGGGAGGTGGTTCTCTGTAGAAGGCAGGGTGACTGCTACTAGCTTCTCTCACAACCCCAGTAAATGGCAACAAGTGTCAGGAAAGGAAAATTATATTTATACCTTCTGAAGCTAAGAGAAGACAAGGAAAACTATATTAGAGACCTAGAAGAACTAGCAAAAATAGATTTACAATACAAGGAACAATGAATGAGAAGAAAAAAATACAACTAAAATTAATGCAAATGAAAAGAAAAAAGAGGCTGAAATTAAAACAGAATCAACGTTCCTAAATATTGAATCATTTAAAAACTAGAAGTCCCAGACTTCCAGAAGAAGTAAATAGAAATATTTGAGTCAAATCATCTGGAGGAAAATAAACATGAATAAACAAACAACAACAAATGTCAAGCACAAAGAACAGTGACAAAAACATAATTCTGAGACCCCATAGTGACACAGTGCTCTTATCCCAAAATGTATCACACAGCGTCCAGAGTACCAGGCCTCCACAGTGAATTCCTGGAGGTGCAAAAACTAAAAAGGACTAATGTGCACTTAGGGATTCATAATAATAAACTCATTTTGTAACATGGCATAAAAAACAGAAGCCAAATACAGCACTGAGATAGATACAAAGACACCATTTGGTACAACACAAACCATGGTTTAATAGCATGGTAGATCATGGTAGGAAGTGGGGGCAAGCAAAAACAATTAGACCACGGCTGCAATGCTTCACGAGCCGAACAGCGGTGGTGCGGACCGGTAGAGTGGAGAGCACGAAAAGCTGTGCTCCGTCACCCTCTAGTGGCAAGCGACCAACGAGTGGCACAGGAGCCACAGGCTGGGAGAGATAGAGCAACTGAAGACTAGTAGGAAAAGCGGGCGCCGTGAGACAAACACCAGTAGGAGATATCGTAGACAGAGCACTCTGTCTTACTAGACCAGTCGGCAGAACCGGAGAGAATCACAGCAGTAGTGTAGAGACGTGCAGTATGAGGTCCCTGGAATTGCTGAAGTAGTGTGAGCTGCATTGGAAGTGTGCGCATGTGGTAGGTGTTCCGTGCCGTGGATTGCTACATGTAAATCGGGACAAATACCCAGAGTGCAGCAGTGCAGCAGCAAAGAAGAGTGAAATCTCTGAGACTGAAGCTGAAACGAAGACGAAAAGAGACACAAGAAAAGAAGCGGCTGCCCTGAGCAATGTGAGTCTCCAGGGTGCATATGTAACACAGGTCCAGTATAGCAGCAGAGAACCACATCACTATATAAATAGATACCAGATTGTGAACGTGCACACGCACGTTGTCAAGTCACTAGAAAGTTATAGACAATAGTGAGAGGTAGAAAAGTGCTATTGTGACACCTCTTTCTGATTCATAATATTGTTCTCTAATAGTAATCGTAAAGACTAACCTAGTGAACTGCTAGCCATGTTCCAAGTGGATTAAGCCACTTGAAAGCCTTCAGCCTCGTGGTCCAACCCCCCCTCCCCCAACCATGGATTAATTCTACAGTAGACCCATGCTTTCTCATGGCTTAATCCTTACTTGTACAGCAAAATATCAGACATCAGTCCATTAGTGTTTGTGAATTTTATTCACAAGGATGTAACAGGAGTTGCATTCCAAGTGGAAGAGAAGAATAAGAGAAGCTTCTAATTATAATAGTGTCTTGGAGTAAAAATGCAAGGAGCATGCAGATTACCAAGCAGCAGAAAGAGCCCTGGTGGTTCATTCATTGAGGACTTGATCAGGACACGTTACAGTTTGGTTTGGAAGTTGTTTAAATAATCAGGCTGTTGCCATATGTAACTGGTGCAAGTAGCCCCAATTTAAATACACACCGTTACAGTTTCTAATGGGCAAAGATATACTGTTGCAATTTCTAATGGGCTTGTTACACAGAATCCATTCCTCGTAAACAGCTATTCAAACAAACATTTCTCCTCAGTGCAAAAGTGCTGAAGTGCAATGTGTGTAGTTAATGTTACAAAAAGTACTTATAAAGTTATACATATGCACATGAAAGAAATACAGTGCTTTTATCCCCAAATGAATCACACAAATACCAGAGTACTAGGTCTCCACAGTCTCTGGAGTGGACTCCTGCAGGTGACTCCAGCAGGAACCACTCACGGAGAGGGCTGCTGAAGCTGCCCCACTTTTTACTCACCCTGGTCCTGCCACCACTGACATTACCCAGGCTCCAATCTGCAAGGCAACTACAAGACACTGGAAGTCAGAAACTGAGTATCCTGCAATAAGGGTGTCCCGAGTGCGACAGGTGGATGTAGCAGGCGCAGTCACCAGGCAGCAGCAGAAAGAAAGTTCTTGTTCAATGACTTGGCTCCACTTTTAACATGCCCTGTATACCTTCTGATATACCCAGCAGTGCAAGGTATCATCTGTGGAATACCGGCTCACGAGATAACATGATATCTTGTAAGTTGGGTATATTATCTCCAGTGGTGTTGTATAATAGGTGATAGGATGTGGCCTTACTGGAGATATTACATGTATCTTCATGAAAGGCCACTAATATATTGATATCAATGGTCTTGAATAAAGATAAATATGTATCTTTCAGTAAGGGCATGTCATGATCAGTTTATACAACATATTTTTATTTTGGCAAATGTAGATACTTGTATCTGTATTGCAGGCTGCATCTGCTGCTTGTTGCTTTTGTAAAATAAGATGCATTTTAGTACCTCCTCCAGCAGATGGCACACCCTGCACAATCAGAGGACTTGCTTGTTTTGGCAGGATTTTGTTAACAAACAATCCTCACCGGTTTGTGCAAATGCTTGCGGCAGTGGATCACTAGCCCCCCTAATGTCCATGGTGGTACCATATACAGCAGTGTGGGGGTCAGCTGGTATCACACAGTAGATTCCTGTGGAGGACTGCACTACAGATTTCTGGAGGGGAGGAGAGGAGTTGTTATTAGCAATAATAACCAGTGAAATACATTGCCTCTGAGATGGAGCTACAGTCCAACACTTGGGTATTATTGACTTCTACCCAGTTCGCACCCCCTGTGCTGCTGCAAACAAGGGCCAGCAATGTGAATGGGAAGCTACTGGTAAGAGTAAATTGTAAGAGAAAATAAAAAATTGTTTGGTGCCACTGAGGCCTCTCCCCTTAGAGATACTGATTATAGCAGCAGCCTCAGTAACACGTTGCTTTGGAGAGTAGAGAGGGCTGCCATGACAGAGAGAGGGGAAAGAAGAAACTGTGTGCTTAAAAGTGAGATTCATTCTGAGCTCATTGGGGGGATCAGTAGAGTGCTGAAACTGTTTGTGGCTATTCAGAGACTGTGAACACTAAATAAACAAAAATAATATTAAAAAGTAAAAAAGTGTAGTAGAACACCCAGAAAGGGGTTTGATTTAAATGAGCTGTCAGAGCCACGCAGCAGCAGAGCAGCCTCAGAGCTATGCGGTTCTAATGAGGACTTATGCTTTTCAACTCAGTGAGTCATTTTTATGTTTGCTTGCACGCATGTGCAAGAAACATAGTGCCATCATCCAGGTTTTCCAGAGATGTGTCAGCCTCTTCCAATTCAGTCAGTGTATTTGCAGGCACAGTCACAGTGCTCCAATCACTGCTCCAGCTGTCTATGACAGCAGTTGAAAATGCAGTGGCATACAGTTGAAAGGAAGAGCTCTGCTTCAGTGAGCAGAGCTCCCCTAACACTTGTTGCTTGCTCATGCGCTCCCCACGCACATACTGTATAGCCGACAGGGGTGCCCCATGCCCACGCCAGCTCCACGCCACCCCCAAAAAAGCTTTCCAGGTGCCACGCTGGGAGCCCACCCCAGCGCGGGCACAAGTCCAGAGCAGCCAACGGTGCCTAATCCTGTCGGCTCAGCCCCAAACAGCCTTCTAGCTGCCATGCTGGGAGCCCACCCAGCATGACAAACATCCCCGTCATCTTCCTTAAAAAAAAAAATAAAAAAGAAAGCGTTCCCTCAGCGTTCCCAGCCCACCCGCACCCACCACTCGCACCCTGCCTCCCACACCCACCTCACCCATACTTACCTCCGGAGTCCGGCGCGACGATCTTCAGTGGACCGGGAACACGTCTGCACTCTTCAAAGCCGACCGCGAACTGAGGAAATGCTGGTAAGCTGTATAATGTAATAGGGTTTTTTCAACTTTGCTGCATATCTCGGGCATTTTTCGGAATTTTTGCACCGAATTTTCAACATGGGGTTTTTGGACCCCTTCTCATGAATGCTGTCACTGTCATGGCGTTAATCGGTCCCAAAGGGTGATTTCGCAGTCACTGTGCAAATCACCTTTCAGACCGACAGAAACCACTGCCAGTGTTCATAAGGTGGGTTTCAAAAAGCCTATTTTGAAAATTTGTGGAAAAATTCCTACAATGACTTTTACGAGCGTGTGTTATGCAGTTCCTATGCACGCCATAAGTTCACAAATTTTCAATATTACTCCAGATTTTCAACATTGCCATTTTACCACACGCCCTTATGAGCAGTACAGCTGTCATTTTCACATCTCTCCCATATGTGTTTCCGCCCATGTAGCGCACGATGGCGCAGTCGGTGTGCAAAATCAATGTACAGGACACATTAAGAAAATCACAGTGACACTGTGTATGAGCAGAGGTCTTAAAATGGCTATGTTGAAAATTTGGTGAAAAGATTCCTAAAAATGAATGTTTTACGAGCATGCGTTGCAGAGTTCCTACGCTCGCTCGTAAGTTCGCGAATTTCAATATTTTCACTCCAGATTTTCAACATTGCCATTTTACTACACCTCCTTATGAGCAGTACAGCTGTCATTTTTCACATCTAAGCCTGGCCGTTTCCATCCATGTGAGCGCTGTGGCGCTGTCAGTGTCCGAAATCAATGTATGGAACACATTAAGAAAACCAGAGTAACACTGGTCATGAGCAGAGGTGTTAAAATAGCTATGTTGAAAATTGGGTGAAAAAATTCCCAAAAATGACTGTTTTAGGCGCGCACGTTGCACAGTTCCTACGCACACTGGCAAGTTTGCGAATTTGTAATATTTGCACACCAGATTTTCAACAGTGCCATTTTACCGCACTTCCTTATGAGCAGTACAGGTACCATTTTTCACATCTCGCCCAAAATGTGTTTCTGCACATGTAGCGCACAATGGTACAGTCGGTGTGTGAAAACAATGTTTGGGACAGATTAAGAAAATGACAGTGACACTGGTCATGAGCAGAGGTCTTAAAATGGCTATGTTGAAAATCTGGTGACAAAACTCCATAAAGTGACTGTGTTACGAGTGAGCATTGCGCAGTTTCCACGCACCCTCGTAAGTTCATGAATTTGTAATATTTTCCGTCCAGATTTTCACCAGTGGCATTTTTATACTCCTCCTTATGAACAATACAGCTGTAATTTTCCACAACATGGCCAAAATGTGTTTTCACACTTTCAGCGCAGAAATGCGTGGTCGCTGTGGGAAATCATTGTTCGGGACAGATAAAATCACACCGACACTGTTCATGATCGGAGGTCCCAAAATGCCTGTGTTAACAATCTACTGTAAAAAAAATCCCCAAACTAGTTACATTATGGGTGTGCGTTGCACAGTTTCTATGCACGCTCGTGACTTCACCAGTTTTTTTTATATTTTCACAGCAGATTTTCAACATTGCCATTTTTTACACCTCCTCATGAACAGTACTGCCGTCATTTTTCACATCCTGTTCGGAATGTGTTTTTGCACCTGTGGTGCTAAATACTGTAGTCGCTCTGCAAAAGCAGTTTTCGGCTAACAAACTGATATTGCCACTGTTCATGAGGTGGGGGTCAAAAACCATGTTGAAAATTTGGAGTGAAAATACCAATGAATGCCTGAGGCATTAGGGTTTCCGACTATAATGCCCCACCCTGTAGAGAATGACAGGCATCAGGGGTGGGACTTGGGAGTCTTGCCTGTAATGCTCATACCATTCCACCCCCACCCACACCCTGCAGCCAGTGAGAGGCATCAGGGTGTGCCTCAGACTCTTCGGCCCCAAACTTCACCCCATTCTCCTATACCGCACCCATCTCACTGTATTTCCAGATGGAATGGGGTGTGCATAAGGGCCAAAGACCCCAAGGCACACCGTGACATTTGTCAGTGTCTGCAGGGTAGGGTGTGGTGAAATGGCGTGGTCGTTATGCCTGACAACCCAAAGGCACACCCCAATGCCTGTCACTCTCTGCAGAGTGGTGGTGGGGTTGACTTCAGTTCAATACTTCGCTGCCATTCCTATTATGCAGCTCTGTAACTTCTATACTACCAATGCCAATGCCAGCAAGCAAACATTCGGCATTGACAAATGCTTGTTGTATCTGTGATGTTTAGGAACAGTCAAAGATACAAGAATGATGTATTGGTACAATGAAAGATATCAGTACCTTTCAAAGTAGCTCAAGATATCACTTTTTATTTGGGAATTTATGTAAACACATATGTTGTAGAAATACCATATATTTGTACAACAGGAGTGCAGGTAAAAATGACAAGATAAACGTGATTTCTTGACTGATGACAATACACATCAAGATATCAAAATGAAGTTGCTTTATGAAAATGGGTTGGAAATGTTCTGCTTCTTGATTGGCTAAATAAGTTCTCACAACCATATATTAATCCCCAAGAAATGCACAAGTTGGAACAAGTTCTAGCAGTGAAATCTGGCAAACCACATAGAGAATTTCATGTCCTACTTCACTCATCCCTGATTGCTGCTGCAAACATGGCTGCCATCCTTACCCACTGAAAACCTTCAACAAGGCCCTGAAAAGTAAACTCTCTTAAATTAAAAAATAAAAATAATCATTTTTTCCCTTATGACCTCCTCCTTACACACATAAAGAAATTTAAAAATTGAAGTGCTAGTCACAGTTTTAATTCCTGATTTTTCTTTGGCAATCATGAAAAACCCATCCTATCCTTACCAGCATACCAGGGCAACCTCTACTGCTTACCCTGCTACAGCTAAAATGGAGATCAAGGCTCCATATAAAGCCTTCTGTTTTGTGTGTGTGTGTGTGTGTGTGCATGTCCATGTGTGTGAGCATTCTGCAAAAGAAATTCTGCAGAACTTTGAATTCCTGTATTTCGTGATAAACATTTCATGTCTTGAATGTGTGGGGAAAATAGATAATTGACAGGTGAAGGTTTACGTTTTACTAGTTGCTTTTAACAAAAGTTTTTTTTTTTTTTATTTAAAAGCTGACAGTTTTATTTTTAAATGGTGTCTCAGTTCACCTATTTTATAAGCACAGTAGGATACTCCAGGTCATTGGTCATCTGGGATTAATGCACTTCAAGGTGCTAAAGGCACTTGGTGCAAGCATCTGGTGGCTTACTATGCACCTGTGGGTGCCTTAACCCCAGGTAACCAATGCACTGTCATGCCTTATCGTTTACATAAGTGTTATCATAACTGACAACTTGAAGGTTAGTATCATCGCAGTAGAAGACTGTACCTAACAGAGAGCAGCTTTCACACTGCTGATGACATCTCAAGAGCCTAGTGCAACACTGAAGCCAGCAGTTAAAGTCAAAGAGACACAGTTACATTTATTTATTTTTTATTTTAAAAATTGGTAACTGGGAAAGGCACACTGAACCAAGGCTCGTTTCCAGGTGCGACCTGGGGGAGAGACACAATACGTTGAAACATTACAATAATTGGATAAGGTGCTTAAGAAAACAGTTGCATACTTATACACAATGGTAAATTAGAAATAGTAATACGTAATATTTACACTTGCAAGGATTAATACATTAAAGTGCATCACAGTGCAGGATAGTAATACAAGAATATGTACAGTGGCAGAGGGTTTATACAAGTAAGTACATCATGGTACGAGAAGGGCGTGTTAGAAACCTCTAACTCATTTGATTAGCAAGTAAGATGGTGTAGGTTACAAGTGTTAATACAGAGATCTTGGCAAAAGGGGCAGAAGCAAGGGGACAGTGACGCTTCGTGAGAAAAGGAAGTAGTCTACTATAGAAGGAGTGGAGGTTGGCTAGGGGTGCAGGAGGGGTGCCGGGGAATGACATGAGCAACTAGCAGAAGAAACTGTCTGAAGTAGAGATTTCAAGGCGGTAGGAGTGAGGAATACCGTAAGGAAGCTGATTCCACAGGCATGGGAGACAATAGGAGAACGCTGCTTGACCCGAGGATGGGGGAGAGAGAAAGGTCGAGTATCCCTAGATCAAAGTGAGTACATGGACGAGCTGGCTGGGGATAGGCAGGAGTCAAGGTAGGAGTGGATAGTCTCAAACCAGAATTTGGTGATGAAGGTGAGGCTATGAACCTGACGCCTGTCAGGCAGTGTCATTAAGGACAGGGAGGAGTAAAGGAGACCTATGGAGATGGAGGGGGGATTTTTATCTAATAAACAGAAGTTGCATAAATCGAATACACAATACTTTTTTTAGCTATCTAGTTTTTATTTACTAGGTAGGCGCGTTAGACAAAACAGTTGCCAATTCTCAGACACGACCTGAGAGATCACAACAGTGGAAAATTGTAACAAGAATAGATAAAGAACAATGAAGGACAACTCAGATGTCCAGGATAATAAAATAATTTACAGCATGAAAATACTGCATACGGTAAACATGATACAGGTACAACGTAAGGTACATACAGTACATGCTGAAGTAGTATACAAGGTATCAATACAAAATAAGTTACATACACTTAGAGGTAATACACAGGGTAACAGCAAGTGCAGCAGCTGGGAAACCCTGACAACGGGTAGGTGTATGTAAAGGCCTTGACCAGGTAGAAGTGGTATCCACTCTTGAAGGGCTGGCTAAATCGATACAATTGAATCATAGCCAGGATGGAGTTCCACAATTTAGGAGCAGAGTAAGAAAAGAACATCCCCCCAACTTAGTCCTGGCTTTGTGAGTGGACAAAGGACCAGAAGCATCTGACTTAAAGGGATAGGATGGTCTGTCAGGCATGAGAAGCAAGGCTAGGGCTGATGGTGTCTAACTTATACATTATAGATGTCATCTCCTGTCATGAGATAGCGCAAAGCAGATGGTGGGAGCCATGCACATTTAGAGGACAAGGTACAGTGATATGTGCATCTGTTAAAGGCCATGGTAAGTCTGCAGATTTTGGGCCCTATTCAGGAATGGACCGGGGTGGCTACACGCTGCGTAACTTGAGTGCGTAGCCACTCTGCACCCTCTTGCACCCTGCACCCTCTCAGTGGCATGTACAACAGTGTGCCACCCCATATGCTGCCTGAATTGACCCAGTGTGGAGCTCCTCGTAATGGGTGGGCTGAGATCTTCGCTGGGGCATGCCGCACTCTGCACCATTCAAGGAAAGTGTGAAGTGTTGAATGGGTCCAGTAGCTACATATCTGGAGGCAGCTATAATGGATATGTGCCTCCTCCAGATGCCACTGCTAGACCCACTGGTGCAGGTGGGGGGTCAGCGGACCTGCTCAGGATGGTGCAGCTGGTGTTGGGGGACAGTGGTGGGGACGGGTGGCCAGCAGATGCCCCCCCCCGACAGCATGATGGGTGCTCTGCGCGCCCCCTGCAACATGGTGCCATACTGGTGCAGGTGATCCACTGTGGACCTGGGTAGGGCAGCTGATTGGCTGCAGACCTGGGTTCACAACCCCACTCCCGTGAACCTCCGTGCCTTGGGGGGGTGGGCTGAGATGTGGAAGGGAGCCAGGCAGGGACTGCTGCTTCATGAATGTGGTCCCCGCACAGATCTCCCAGTGGTGTAGAACTGCATGCGCCTTTTCATGTCAGCTCCACACCTCTCAGTGAGTAGCACCAATTATGAGCAATGTGCCATTTCTGCAGGACAGTTTTGGGGGCTAAGGCATAGACAGACATCAGGCTGTGGTTGCTCGGGCTTTTGGGGTGAAGCTATTACTAATCTTGAAAGAAAACCCTGACCAAGTATTCTTAGCTCTACTGGCAGAGATGACATGCATCGAGAATCCAATGATGGATCGAGTATGACCCCAAATAGCTGAATGAGGAAACTGAGATCAAGTAAGAACCATTCTCACAGGTCACTGATAAGGGGGATTGGCAACTCTTTATCATAGGAGGTGAGCTAGCATGACCTGAGACTTGGTGGTGTTCATAAGAAGCCTATTGAAGAAGATTCATCTTTGCATTGATTGGAGATCAGATGACAGTTGATGATTTATACTGGAGATCTTACGCAAACACTTGAGGAGGCCCAGGTTGTCTGCACAGAGGATGGGTGTACTGTGCAAGAGACTAGCATGAATTAAATTTATACATAGGGAAAAATGGAGGGGACCAAGAATTGATCCTTGAGGGACCCCGACTGAGGTTGTGGGTAGTACAGCTAGAGTGTCCAAACTCTCCATACTCAGGGTTTCCACCAGACCAAGTGGGCAGGTAACTAGAGGACCTGCTACATCCGCTAATCCTCTTCAGGCAGTGCTTTGCAATGCCAGGTTGATGAGCAACAAGACTGCAATTTTTGCAGACTTGATTTCTTCTGTTGACCTGGCTTGCATCACGAAGACCTGGCTGGGTGATGATGTGGGCCCAGTTTCTGAGGCCACCATCCCCACTGGATACATTGTGGTGCACTGTCTGAGGAAGGATCGCAGGGGCGGGGGAGTGGCCATTGTTTTTTGATCCAGTTGGTAGCACCTGATCTTTTAAGTGTGTCTCCATACGTGGGGGCACAGGTGCATTTGCAGGATTCTCCTCATTTTCCACGCCCTCTGGAGCTGGGGGGAATTCCTGCAGGAGGTAGCAGGCTTCGTCGTCGACCAGGTGTTTAATCCTAGGGGATTTTAATGCATGGGTTAATGACAAATCCTTGCATTTTGGTTACGACCTCCTCCAGTTGATGCAGTCACTGGGCTTGTCACAAGTGATTGCTGCTGCTACCCGCCAGCATGGATACACACTCAATGTGATGTTTCAGCTGGGTCTTGAGACTGATAACCTCAAGATTGATCGGGTCATTTAGTCTGATCACTGCACCGTGGAGTTCAACTTTGGGGCCCACCCTGGAAGTCCCCCCCCCCGTGGAGATAGTCAGCTATCACCCTTTAAGGAGTGTTGACCCAGAGGAACTACTAGAGTTAGCTGACCTATCTAGGTTTGATGCAGCATGTGCGATTGGCACTGGAGAGGCAGTGGCCACCTATAATAGGGTGGTTGCTGAAGCTCTAGATGCCATCGCATCAGCCCATAGTTGACCCAGGTCCTCTCACTTGAGATCCCCTTGGTTTGATGGACATCTCAAGTCAATGAAGATCAGGGGTCGGAAATTGGAGCATTGCTGGTGGAAGACCCTGCTGGAGGCCAACAGGCTGGCCATACATGCTCACTATGTTGAGTACAAGGGGGCGATTTACCGTAAGAAGGCAGAATGTCTTTCCAGGGAAATTGCTGCGTGGAGAAACAGACCATCTCAGCTGTTTTGGACCATGGACAGGCTTTTACATGCTGCCTGTCTTCGGCTGGAAAAAGCTTTTTCATCCACTTTATGTGAAGAGTTTGCTTTGTTTTTCTCCAACAGTGTGTCGGCCAGCTGGTCGGGGATTCTGCCAGTGAGGCTTTTGCCTCATAGTGATTGAGTTGGAAGTTTCAGAGGCACTCAGCCTGCCTGGGAGGAGTTTAGGCCAGTAGAGGTCTCTGAAGTGACTTCAGTGATCTTAGAGCTGAAGCACACCTATTGTGAGCTGGACCCAGCACCAATGCATATCTTAATGGGATGTGTTGGTGCCGTCGGCCCGGTATTTGCCAGGATTTCTAGGTGCTTGATGGTGGAGGGGTCTTCCCAGTCGCTTTGAAAGAAGCACTGGTGAAGCCCCTCCTAAAGAAATCTTCTCTCGACCCAGACATCCTGGCGAATTACTGTCCGATCTCCAACCTGCCTTTTTTGAGCAAAGTTGTTGAGGAACTGGTGGCACAATAGCTTTAGGATCGCCTGGTATCCTTGGAGATCTATGAGACTTTCCAGTCAGGTTTTCAGGCCAGACGTAGCTCTGAAACTGCTCTAGTGAAAGTGCATAATGATCTGCTCAGGGCTAGAGATAGAGGAGACAGGTCAGTTCTTGTGCTCCTCAATCTCTCTTCAGCTTTTGACACTGTGAATCAAGTTGTGCTTCTTTATTGGCTCTGTGTGTTTTGTGGATTCACCGGTACTGTCATCAAATGGTTTGAGTCCTATCTCTCAGAAAGAGTGCAGCGGGTGGTGATGGGAAATTTATCCTCCTCCCCAATGCCTCTGTTTTGTGGAGTGCCTCAGGGTTCGATCTTGTTGCTGATGTTATTTACAGTGTATATGGTGCCCCTGGGCAAGATCATTCAACAAGACAGTGTGGAGTTTTACTGCTACGCAGATGACACCCAACTGTATTTGTCTTTTGCACCCAGAACATCGGGAGCAGTCAATGTGCTTAACAGCTGTCTGGCTAAAATCAATGACTGGATGGCTTCCAGCTGGCTGAGACTCAATCTGGCTAAGACTGAGGTGCTGGCAATCAAGCCTGGCCACGGGAATGATGGATTGTCATTGGGGGCAGACTCTGGACTTGTTCTGGGTCTGTGCTGCTTGTGGTTTCTCTGAGGGTGTAAAATCTGGGCATGATCCTTGACTGCAGATTGACCTTTGAAGATCAGGAGTCGTCTATAGTCAGCAGTGGTTTTTACCCCTTGCGGAACATTGCCTGGATTAAGCCCTTCATTCCACCTGAGGACCTAGTGCATGCCTTTGTGACCTCTAGGCTCGACTACTGTAATGCTCTGTACTTTGGGTCATGGGAGGGACCCTTCACAGACTGCAGCTAGTGCAGAACACAGTGGTCAGGTTGCTGAAGGGCCTTTCAATGTGCAGTCATGTGACTCCGGTCCTGCGTGCCCTGCATTGCCAGTCAGGTGGAGGGTCTTTTTCAAGGTGAGTCTTCTCTCCTTTAAGGCCCTATATGGGCCGGGTCATGGTTGCCTGTTTGAGCTCCTTACACCGGTGTCCTGTGCTTGCTCCCTCTGCTCCTCCTCAAGGGTCCTCCTGTACATTTACAGGGTTCAGCTCAAGACCTCTGGAGATTGTGCTTTCAGTGTCTCTGGGCCGACCCTGTGGAATTCGCTTCCGTCTGCTGTCTGGGAGGCTCACTTGATTGAGGTGTTTAAGGGGAGGCTAAAGGCCCACCTCTTCAGTCTGGTCTTTGATAGCTGATGTCATCTTTATTATAGACCAGTCCATTGAAGTTTTTGCCCTCTGGACATTTTTTTATTATTGTAGAATATTAATTTGTTCATGGTTTTAATGATGTTTTATTATTTGTTTTAATTTATTGCTGTATATTTTACTCATGTTCGGTGCCCAGAGCCTCTGTGATTGGGCATCTTATAAATAAAATTGCCTTGCCTTAACATGTTGGTATCTGTTATCCAGGTAGCTTCTAAACCATAGCAGAGGATGAAATACCTAGGATACTGGGTTTTCTCAGAGCTAGGAGTGATCTCACCCAACTGAAGCACTTTAAGGTCTATGAAGACCACAGCTAATAGCTCTCCCCTATCCATAGCAGAGGCAATACTTGCTGTGAGAGATAGGAGGGCAGGGGTATTACTGTAGTCTTTCCAGAAACCATGCTGTACGGGAGCCAGGAGGTTATAGGTGTTGAGGTAAGCAGTGAGTTGTGAGGCTACCAATTTTCTCGAGGATTTTGTTGAGTACAGAAGGTATCGCTATGGGTCTAAAATTACCAGTTTTCTTACTATTTCATTATTTAAACATAGGGACAACATGCGAAAGCTTCCATGGATCAGGCACATTTTGGGTGGTTAGGGATTCTCGTGACTGGTTTAGGAAGCTCATTGGCAGCGGCCGCCTGCAGTTTGGGCTCTGTCTAATCAGAGCCAGTAGATTTTCTTAAAGCAATCTGCCTTAAGTAGTTATGAACTTCAGCACACATAACAGCTCTGAGGTAGAAAGGGGAGCAATGGGACTGGACATCATGAGTTTGAGAGGTAATGCCCCAGTACAGGCTGTGACATCAGTGAAGTTATGGTTAGAGGTATTTGCTATTGTCACAGGGTAGTTTCAGTTGTCTCCTTCAATAATTAAGTCTGTGAGCATAAAAGTACAAGTTTGACGTTAGACTTGTTTAATATTGTTTTCAGAATTGTCTTGGGTTACCTACAGAGGAGACAAACATCAACTTATAGAGCAAGCTTTAGTGTCATCATGTGGCCCTTTTGCATTTATTTCTGGGTGCTCTATATTTTGCCCAGTGAGAGGTAGCCTTAGTGGCTTCAAAGGTAGACCAACAAGCATCCCTTTGTTTTTTAATCAAGGCCAGCAGGGGACGATTCAACCATTTTGTGGCTGGCCATGTATACACCTAGAAGACCAGGGAGCATATTTAGACTAGAGACCTTTAGGAATTTAGTTGAAAGCAGGGAGGGCTTGGTTTACATCATTGGTTGTCCACAATTGTTTCCAGTCTGCCCATGCAAACTCCTGTATAAATGGACCAGTGGGCCAGCAGAGTCCATAAGTATGGGTAGAGCCTGTTTGCTACCAGCAGGGGAATATACACACAAAAGACATGTAACTTTGTGGAATTCCCCAGTAGGAGGACTACATGATAGACTCACACTAGGGAACCAAGAGCAGGCAGACCACTGGGGGCAGAGGCATGAAGATGATCCTTGTAGTAGATCCTAGTCCCCCTCACCTCTCTCTGAATCAGTGCAGTCAGACCAATGAAATTATATCCAGGTACTCAACAGATAGTATCAGCATTCTCCTCAAGGATGGGGGAAGGGGACAGAGTTGGGGATGCTGCTAGTCATCTTTGTCTACAGGGAATGTTGTGTTTTTAGGATTTATTTTCTTTTTAGATATGCTCCATACTGACTAACTTTTATGTCAGTTATTGTGTCTGCTTGCGGGGATCGGGTTTACTGGGGATACAGTGTACTTTTGATTTCAGGGTTCGGGGTATTGGACTCACTTGCTTGGCATCATGATTTTCAGCTGAGCTGCACACCGACTTGCTTGGCTGGAGTAGTAACTGTGTTTGCTTACAGGGATCAGGTCTGCATTCTCTACTCTGTACTTTTGCTTTCAGGGTTCAGGGTTTTGTGAGGAAATGCTACATAACTTGCCATTGTTTTACATTATTTATATTGCTTACTGGTTGGTTACTTCTGGGCTCGATTCATCCGCCGGTTGTCGGAGCGGAAAGACAAGGAGTGTAGCATTGGTAGGAGGAGGGGAGAGGTTCCTGATCACAGAAGCCTAAACGAGCTGCTTGTAGCTGCTTGCTTTCCTTGTTACAGAGGCACCAGAGGCTGTGAGAGGGGTTTCCATTGTTCTCACAAGGGATTATAATGGGAGCCAATAGAGACTGTGGAAAAGGGCACCAAGGAAGACGAGGTATTTAACAAAGCACGTTGGAGGCCGTAATAAGAGCTTTCTCCACAAGAATAGGGGAAGGGGACAGAGTCAGGGATGCTGCCAGTAATCTTTGTCTCCGGGGAACATTGTGTTTTTAGGATTTCTTTTCCTTTTAGGTGCACTGCATACTGACTAACTTTTATATCAGTTATTGCGTCTGCTTGCAGGGATCGGGTTTACTGGGGATACAGTGTACTTTTGATTTCAGGGTTCAGGGTATTGGACTCACTTGCTTGGCGTTGTGATTTTTAGGTGAGCTGCTGCACACCGACTCGCTTGACTGGAGTAGTAACTGTGTTTGCTTACAGGGACTGGGTCTGCATTCTCTGCTGTGTACCTTGCTTTCAGTGTTCAGGGTTTTGTGACGAAGTACTACATAACTTGCTGTTATTTTACATTATTTATTTTGTTTACTGGTTGGTTGCTTTTCAGCTCCATTCATCCACAGGTTGTCGGAGTGGAGAGATGAAGAGTGCAGCATTAGAAGGAGGAGGGAAGAGGTTCCTGATCACAGAGGCCACCATATCCCAAGCCATTGTCACAACGGCTGCCCAGGCAGATGGTGGGATGCATTATGGTGGCCTCAGAGAGGGTCAGGGAGGGGGGGGTCAGAGGCACATCCCCATCCGGTCGAGCTCAAGAACTCCTATACTGTCCTGGAGGAGCAGGAGAGTCCCAAAAGGGAATCCAAAACTGCAACCAGTGAGGAGGTGAAGGTCCTCTTGGATGGAGACCCAGTGGCAGGAGGAAGAGGACCCCATGGGAAGAAGATGTTACTCCTATTGGGGGACTCATTGTCTGGGGACTGGATCTGGGCACATATAGCATGGAGGAAAGAGAGGTCAAGTGCCTCCCAGGAGGCACAGACTGGAGGGAGAGGGAGCAGATCCTAAAGATCGCTGAGGCAGTGGCAAGGAGAGGAGGGCTGGAGGTCATTGTTCACATGCGAAAAAATTACCTATCCAAAGACAGGGCAAGCTGGGAGCAGGTGCAGGAGGAATTCAGAGAGTTGGGATGGCACCTGGGGAAGGTAGCAAGCTCTGTGACATTTTTGGAGGTGCTGCCAGTCCATGGTGAGAGTGTGTGGAAATCTCTGTATTAGAAGCTTTAACACATGGTTGAAGGACTGGTGCGGCGAGAAGGGGCATGACTTCACTGTGGACTACCCACTTGGAATGATGGGGCCCAGTATAGTGGAGATGGGACTACATTTCTCCAGGAAGAGGAAAGCAGTCATAAACAGACAGTTTAAACGCTTCATTGACGAGTGTTTAAACTAGGCAAGGGGAGGGGCAACGGAAGCATGGAAACTCAAGCAGCCCACCCCCGCAAGGTAATGAAACCAGAACTGAGGTGCAAGAAAATGAGTTGATGACAGGGACACAAGACGCAGGCAGGGAGGGAGAAGCAGAGGAATCAATGCCACATAAGAAAGATAACTGGGTTGAGGGGAAGAAGCAGGAGAGTAACAACAGGAGCAGAGGGAGGATAAGCTGCAGATCATGGAAGGTCATGGTAACTAATGCCTGCAGCCTGAGAAATAAAGTCCCAGGCCTGGAGGTCATGTTAGTGGAGGCAGACCTGATATAGCAGCAATAACAGAGGCATGGTACACTGAAAATCATGGATGGGACATAAATGTACCAGGTCATGCTCTGTTCAGGAGGGATGGCGGTAGGGTAAAAAAAAGGGGGTACATCAGAGAGGGTATGAAGACAATGGAGGTGCAGGGTAGACAGGGAGGCTGAGGCACCATGGGTCACCTTTGAACTTAGCAATGGCACAGCAATACGCACAGGGGTGATATACAGGCCTCCAACACAGGGGATGGAAGTGGACAGGGAGCTAGTGGATGAAATACACAAGATGGCAACGCAAGGTGAAATTCTGATGCTGGGTGATTTCAGTATGCCAGAACTGGATTGGACCACTTGAGCAGCTGCTTCAACCAGAAGCAGAGGCATCCTAGATTCTCTTCAAGGGGCAGGTCTTAGGCAGCTAGTGCCTGATCCCACCAGAGACAGGGCAGTTTCGGACCAAGAATTGACCAGTGGGGACAGAATCATGGAAGTCCAGGTAAAAGGACAACTGGGGGCCAGCGACCACCACATAATGTGGTTTACCGTGGCGACAGGGACTCAGTCAAGTCACACAAAGGCGAAGATTTATTTTTTTTTACTTTTTATTTATATGTTTTATGACATTACAATGCAATGCATAGACACATCTTGAGTCATGCAATGCATCATACAAGAGACAGCATGGATTGATATATGTCATGACTCTGTTTGATACAAGGTATGGGGAAAAAGCTGATTACTATACTACAAAGTAACATTAAATCCAATTTGGCCATTGCTGTCAAGGCCTTAAACGGTTACTACCCAGCAGCTAAAAATTCCATAAGAAAAATTAAATCCTGGCAGTCTTGCCTTTGAGTTATCTCCTCTGTTGTTAAACTTCATCTCCCCCTTTCAATTTACTCCCCATCGGCATCCCATCTTATTAAAATACAGGAATACACATTAGTTTACCTGTCCGTCTAGTTAGAGAACTAAAATGTGCCCACCATACATTTCAATAAACCCCCCAGCAGATCAACAAAATTCAAGTCCAGGGAAATCAAGTCCATCTAAGTCTCCTTCATATAGTTCACTTCGTTACACCCCCCACAGCAAATAATTCCACATGTAAGTCCTGAATTATTAAATCTGCTTCAGCTTCTCTTAATTGTTCAAAAGGCACATCTGGGACTCAAAAACAATCAGAAAAGTTTTCCTTGTTGCTCACGTATCTGTGTTTTAAGCGACAATAAGAAGTGGGTTTCAGAATTCAAAGAAAATATGTTACCAGTCCCTTTTTATTAAATCCAAAAGAAAAGTCACTCACAATGATAAACTCTGGTCTCTCCCTCATCTAAGTCAGAAGACAAATCGCCCTCTCTCGCCACCCTCTCTACCTCTAACTTCTCCACCAGCTCTGTGGTCTCCTTGGGGTCTGTGTAAATATAAGCTTGACAGCCCACTATTACAAGCAGGTGAGCAGGCATTAACATGCTGTTTGGTATGTCCATTTCCCTCATCCTGTGGACGATCACATCGAAACTTTTGCACTTCATACGAGTTGCATAGGAGAGATCAGGAAAAAGCAGCTCTCGAGAACCCTCCATCTCCATCCCTCTCTTACTGCATGCAGCTTGCAGGATATGGTTTCTGACCATGGAGGAGGCCATTAGTAGCATGATGGTTCTCACTCCCCTCCCCCCCCGGCTCGCTCTCTGGAGATTGACCCTGTAAGCATGGATCAGGGAATCCTGTAAGTCCAGATCATAGGTGTCCAAGAGCCACTTGACATTTGCAGCCCTAAATAGATTTTCAAGGTGTCCAGTGTGATCGCAGCAATGATACATTTTTCACCAAATTTCAACATGGCCTTTTTGGGACCCACCTCATGAACATTGGTGGTGAAATGTCGTTATTCAGTCCTGAAAGGTGATTTCATGCAGCGACCGCAAAATCACCTTCCGGGCCCCAATAATGAAATGGCAGTTGCAGTATTCAGAAGGAGGGGTCCCAAAAAGGCCATGTTGAAAATTTGGTGAAAAAAGTCCTATAAAATGGCAAAGTTATGAACATAAGTTCAAAACGCCATTGAAATACATTATACAACACTTACCTTGATTCCTCAGTTTGGTTTGGCTTTGAAGAGTGCAGACTTGACCCAGTCCACAGAAGATGACAGCCTATGACCTCCAGAGGTAAGTATAGGATAATGAGGTGTAAGGGGGTGGGGTGGGGGGTGTTCAGTGGGAGGGTTAGGATGGGGGAAGCTGATGGCAGGGACAACGAGGGACCGTTTTCTGTTTCTCAGGTTAAAACAAAAAAAGACTTACGGGAATGATTTTCTTCTTTACTGGTTAAAACAAAATAAATGTTTCTGGACACTGGAAGTGGACTCCCCAGTGTCCCACACTGCTGGGGGGGGGGCTTCTAGTGCTGACATGAGGATTAGGTCCCCAATGTCGGCAATAAAGGCAAGGGACTGCGGGGGGACATCTGTCACTGAGGGTGAGCATCCTGGTTTTTGTTTGTAAAATGTTATTCTTATTTATAACAAGATGAACAAAAATATAGGATATACTCCATATCCTGGTGTCAGATTAAATAAATAAATAATGGTAATTGTAGGATGGGGGTGCCACTAGATATCAGGGAACATTATTGGAGGAGTGGGGTGCCACTAGACACCTGGGATAGGGGACAGTAATCGGCAGGTGGGGGGTGCCACTAGACACCAGGGAAAAGGACAGCTCACAGATAAAACTGCAGCTGGCAGCACGGGTTTCAGCTGCTGCTTCAGAAGTCAAGAAAATCCCACTGTTCTCATGCAGAGAATGTGGGGAAACGCTCCTCACACTAAGCTGGGCACTGGGTAGTTTGGGTACCCAGTAAACATACTTCTGGTCAGTATACTTAAAAACAAACGTTAGAATCTAGCTAAGCGGTTCCCATTTAGCTAGGTTCTGATGTTTGTTTATTAAAATCACAGCATTTTTGTGTTTTCTCTACGTTTGTTGGTTCATGGAAAAGGGCAACATGATAGCAGTTGGCATGGCACAAAAGAATTGTTTGGAGCTATTCCAAACAAGTGGCCGAAAGCAAAGTAACATTTGTGACATCAACATTTTACTTTTGCTGCACAACGTTATCCGATAAAACATAATGCACATGCGCAGGTCGAAAAACATTAACATTTAAAGCTTAATAACTCTGGAACCCCTTGAAATATTTTCACTGGACCTGTCAAAGGCACTACCTTGGGACATGATACATGTCACCTTCCAGTTTGGGGTAACAATTCCTTTCCAAGTAGGCTGTAGGCGAGAGCAAAAAAAAAATGTTAAGTATAGGAAAAAATGTTGTTTTTTCTTAAAATTACACATGCAGTTCTCATAAAACACACAAGCTGCTGTCACAAAAATGTCCACACAACAAGACTTTTCCTACTAGGCAACACATACAAAATTTCAGCTCATTTCGTCAAAGATATTAAGGTGCAAAAAACTGAGTTTAACATTAAACAGCCTGCTCAACCCTAACTATAGGGGTGCGATACGTTATGTATTCTGAGTAACGTCATTGCATCCACAGAGTTTAAAATATGTAGATATATGTGTTCTCTGACTCTTTTCTGGACCATTAAATCAGTGATTTGTGTCAGACAAGGTAGACACCATAGTGATAGAATGGTAAATACAGTGTATTTTGTGGAAGACTGTCTTTGAATAAACATGCTTGTCTTAAAGTTATTAGCAGTGTGTTACAGATGGCACGTTATAGTTTGTTTATTTTGCACCACCCACACATTTTTTCCACTGCTTAGAATTCCCCTCAGCTGACAGAATAAAGCTGAAGTTCACTAATTGGAGCTATAATAGGATTCCCTGGGAGGGAAGTACTTAAGAGAGTTGAGTTTGCTAAAGAGTTTAGTGTAGTGATACTGGTTTCTGTTTGAGCTCAAAAGAAACCGGACATTGCAGAACTGTGAAACATGTCAGATAGCCAACAGAAGGGACAATGTCAATTCAGTGGATCTGAATCAGACTTTTCCCTGCTTAGCTTTCATAAACAGAGTAGAATTGTAATTGATATGTAACCCCCCCCCATGCCCCCATCTAGGGGCATAAACTTTCTCTTCAAAGGTGTTCCAGGGCAATAGAGAAGGAGTACCCTCAAGCGTGTACCTTAAGACCATTGCACTTCCAAATTAAGGCAGGGAATAATATCCTACCTCTCAGGCATCTTCAGTACTCCTGCACTCTACCTTCACTCTCAGTATTTGATTTTCTCCTCCCTGAACTCCACGCTGCATCTCTGCTGTCTCAGGAGCCCCCACAGTCCCACCCCAGGCGGGATGCATACTGCAACTGTAATGCAACTCATGAAAAATTAATCAAACTGAACATAAAGGGGTAAAGGATTTCATTTCATTTACTTCCCCCTCAGTTTAAATAAGGCTCATGATCACTATTTCCTCCCCAAACTGGCTTTTATTCTGCACCTGTACTGCAAATGGTTTCTAGCAATACAGGGGTCACATACTTCATTTTAACTAGATAAAGCAGCTCCATGGGGCTAATCAACTTTTTACAAACACTGGCTGGACATTCTAAGGCAGCAGAAATGATGGATACAAAGCAATATCAAACAAGAATGTTTTCTCTCTCCCTCTCGGATGCTTTACCCAAGACCTGCTTGAACTCAGATCCCTGCAATCATCCTGTCTTCTTTGGCTCTGGTAAGCCAACACTTTGTTTGTTTTTTTCTTTCCTCACCCAAGTCACTCACTTTCTCACCGGCACTAGAAGCATAAAAGTTGACGGCAGATAAGGACCGCAAGGCCCACACAGTCTGCACATTTTTTCTACCTTATGAATGTGCCATAGGCCTTTACTCTGTCAATGGCCTATTTATTCATACTCATCTGTATTTTTCCCTTATGCCTATCTCATGCCTGTTTGAAGCCCTGCACTGTATTCATATCCACCACTTCCTGAGGTTGGCCGTTCCATGTATTCACCACCCTTTCTGTGAAAAACAACTTCCTCACATTATCCCTTAATCAACCTCCCTCTACTCTCATACTGTGTCCTCTTGTGCTGCTATTTTTTATATATTGAAACATGTTAGACTCTTTCACCTTGTTAATGCCCTGAAGATATTTGAATGTTTCAATCATATCACCTCTCTCCCTCACTTGCTCTAGAGTATACATACTGAGCTCCGTTAATCAGTCCTCATATGTTTTCTGATGCAGTCCCTGCACCATTTTGGTTGCCCTTCTCTGGACTGCCTCAATTTGGTTAATGTCCTTGTGCAGGTGTGGCCTCCAGTACTAAATGCAGTACTCCAGATGAGGCTTAACCAGTGTCTTGTAAAGAGGGATTATTACCTCCCTCTTCCGACTTGTGATACCCCTACTAATGCACCCCAACATCCCCCTAGCCTTACCTACTGCTTTAGTGGTCTGCTTGGATGATTCCAGGTCATCTGTGATGATGATGATGATGATGATGATGATGATGATGATGATGATGATGATGATGATGCCCAAGTCTCTTTCTTCCCTTGTGATTACCAGCAACTCCCTTCCCACTGGTCATTCACCCCCAGACTTTGGCATGGGAAAGCAAGCTGCCTTCCCCACCTGGACCCCTGGGCACTACCCAAGCCACAGGGCTTCCAGGAATTTTACTGATGACCCAGGCCCCTGACCCTCTTACAACGGGTGGCACTGTACCCTGTGC
This sequence comes from Neoceratodus forsteri, assembly GCA_016271365.2. Lineage (NCBI taxonomy): Eukaryota > Metazoa > Chordata > Ceratodontiformes > Ceratodontidae > Neoceratodus > Neoceratodus forsteri. The sequence continues at coordinate 1,374,339,618 of CM057452.1, forward strand.
TAATGCAACACCTGCCACCTCCACTCGGCTCTGCCTCACACCTGCCTTCTCAAGGGTGCCACAAATCACTCTGGATTCTGCTGGTCATCTTCCTTGGGGTTTCCTGCCAGGCTCAGATCCCTCTTTACACTGCCTGGGTTTGAGTTAAGCTCCAACATATTGGTTGCCCTCCAAGGTCTGCCAAACGGTCTGCAATCTGCCAGACATTCACTGTACCATCATCCTAAGGCCTGCCCCTCCAAAGCAGGCCCCATAAATTGGGTGAAAGACCCCCCCTGACTCCTTCCACAACTCCAGGCCGCCCTGCCACACTGGGTATGTGGGGAACAACTGCCACCAGCTCCCCACCTGGGAAGGCCCTGTCACTGCCGTCCCAGCCCTGGCAACCTGGAGGTACAACTTCTAGGGGTCTCTAAGGTCTCCTGCACTTTCCTGGCCTATGAAACCACCTACTGTCCATACCCTCAGTGACACAGGACCTGGCTACATACTTCCCCCATGGAGCTCTGTGGAGGGGTTGTGGGATAACAGGTGGACCAGACACCGAACTTCAAGTTCAACACAAAATCTCTGTGTGATATTCATTCAAAATACAATAGATAACCTTAAGCAATGGCATATCCCTCCTTCAGTTTGCAGCAACAGACTATGTGTGTCCTTTCTCTGCACTTAGCCAGCACCTATTGACATTGATCTCTGATCTAACTCAGCAGTTGAGATTCAGCCTCCACCCCATGCGGACCTTGTTTGCTTGGGTAGTGGGTTCTCAAAATAAAAAATATAAAAAAAAAAAAACTAAAGATAAAGAACCTCAGTACAGAAGCACTGAAACATGAGTTACCCCAAATGGCATTGACAATAAGCCACGTTTTAAAGAAACACAACATCACACATACTTCCATAATGCATAACATCATGGGATATATGCAAATCACCATGGGGTTTCAGACTTGTTCAGTTTACAGCAATTTACATGCATTTTAAATAGCACAGCTAACTTAATTTTTATAATAGTCATCTAGTACATTTTACCATTATGAAAAACACCTAGTGCCATGGTATTTTCAACACTCACAGGTTTCACAAACATAAGGTATATACATCAAGGTATTTTATGTGACATAGCACTACTACATACTAAATCCAACAACGATAAACAGAACCTGTTTTACAAATGCTTGGAGGTCACCGCAATAACCTCCCTGTACTAGGACCTGAGAGGGAAAATGAAAATTAAAGAGGACACTATAGCATAGTCAAGAAAGGGAAGGGGTGCCCATAGGTGGCCAACCTTATGGACTAGAAATTGTAAAGGATAGATTAGGCTAAGAAATAGAAGAACTGTTGCAACAGATTTAAGAAAAGGTCAATCCTCAAGAGTGGTAGCAGCTCCCTGTCACAAGCTCCATTCCCGCCAACTGCTCATCGACCATGGCGCATGAAAAAGCTGTCCTGACTGTACATTTTTGGGGGGTTCCCCACTGGCCATCGTGGACCACCAAGCTCCCTCACTTGCCTTCCTCATCTCCACTTCGAACTCTACACTTCCAGCCTCCCCCCCTCCAGCCCTAGGCATAATGCTCAAGCTGGAAAAGGCCCCAATACTTCTTTTCTGCTTTCTTATACAGTCCCTAAAACCTACTCTCTGCTGCCATCTTGAGGTGTCCAGCAGTCAGTTTCCCTAGAGCACTACCACATTCTTTAGCTTGGGGGGGGTTGGGGTAGGAGGTGGAAAGGGATACCTAAGATGGAAATATAAGCCCCTCTTTAGAGAGGGGGCTTACACTCTTTCCCCACCCAGGAAATCATTCCCTCCTGGGAATGATGGCAAAGGGCCCAGTGATGGTCTTCTCCCATCAGACTGGGTATGTATACTCCCCCGCCTTCTGGCATTAGACACACCATGCCTGGCCACAGGCACCACCCAACCTGCCTTCCTAGCCCAATACATTTCTAAAATTCCTAAAACCCACCTGTGCTAGGAGATAATCTACATGGATAGATAAAAGCTTCATTATTTCTTTAAAAAACAAGTGCAATCATTTCTCATAATGATTAGGCATTTCAATTTTAAGCTTCTGCAACAACAATAATGAGGTAGAAACTGTTTCGCTATCCCCAAAGGCCTCCCACCAAATTTTTAAAACAAGTTTCACTGTGTTCAGCCCCAGAATACTCACTCACACATTCACACACACATCCTCTCACCAGTCTCCCAAACATGTTTTACCACGATCATAACATCAACGTTATAAATTATTTTTTCAAATTTAAGAGCTTGATTTTTAAGAAGAGAAGAAAAACTATATACAATCACCAAATCAACCCTGTAGAGCAGTTGTCCTGGTACAGTCCATTAGTTCCAAACCAGAAGGCCTAGGTTACAGCCCCCCCCCCCGGTGTGAAGTAATATGCTGGGTCTGGCTTGGTGGTCACATCTCCAAAGGAATCCCGGGTCAGGAGATAGCATTTGGTCCAAGTCCCAGTCAAGTTCTGGACAATAGAAAAATGCTTGGAACAATGTCAAACCAGACCAGGTCCCTGTGCGACACATCGACCTTGCCTGCTGGAACAACTGCTGAGACAGGGCACCTCCTCCACCTGGATGATTCTTTAAACATTCCACCTGCTCCTTAAAGATCCAATCCTCCTGCACCTCCCCAATGATGTCCCAAATTTGTTCTGGCACATAAGGATGGTTCAAATTTAGGATACTCAACCTATAACCTCCTGTAGACCCACCATTCAGCCTGGCACCATTCGGGCAAATCCCTCATGCTGGTTCTCCTGGCTTGTCCCATTGGTAGCCATAGCCCACAGCGATATTTCAGATTCAGCTGGTCACTTGGGTTCAACCCATCCATCCAGATCCAGGGAGTCTTAGCCTGGACTGGGAGTTGTGGGGTGTTATCTCCAAAGATGATAACAGGGCGATGGTAGGGCCTAGGGATGGCCCTTACTACCATATGGTCCTGGAACTGGAACTGGCTGCCAACATATTTTTCTTCATCTGGCTCCTTTAAATCTTTTTGACTACCAACATTCCCTCTGGCTGATACTGGTGCAAGCCCAGGCTCGGTGCCACTCTCCATAGGTTTAATTCTAAACTTGGCTCCTCCTGAGACAGGCCCTGACTTGCTTTACAGGGCCTGTGGGCTACCGATGAACAGGGGCTGTGGTGAGGGTCCCCAGGGCCCTGGAGGATCCCCCCGACCGGTTGTCTGAAGCCCTTGTCCCTCTCTCTGCCACTGGGCTAGCCAGTAACCGGTGGCGGGGAGAAGGGTAGACAGCCATGCTCCCTGTCAACTTTTCCTTTAACTGGTACACCTGCACCTTTCTCTTCTACAGCCTCCACTGTTCTATCCGGGGATTCACTTTGGGTCTCATCCACCTGGGCACAGGTGCTTTCTCCTAGGGACAGTCTCTCAAACCTCACAGAATCTCCACTAGCTGGTTATCATGATATAAATGAGCTGGCAGTGGAACTGGGAGCATACATCCCCAAATTCAGAACTGGTGGCCTGCCTATACAATATGGGCATATAGGTAACCTGGCAACTGCCTCCCCCATGAACCCACACCTCACACAACATTCTTCTTTGCCTTTCCCCCAGCTTTCCAGAGCCAGGGGAGCAGTGAGGCAGGAACCGTAGCCAGGGGTTCCCTCCTGGGAGGATCACTTTGGGTCTCTCTGCATTTTCCTCTGCTACAACATGCTGCCAGTCCATGACGGATGTCTGAATTCAGTCTCTTCCTCTTCCCCCCCAGTTCTCACACTGAACCAGATGGCTCAAAGTTTGTTTGCTTCAAATATGGGCAGTCTAGTTCACTTGCCTGACTGTGGATGCACCCAGGAACAAATAGTCTATTTTACTTTCCTCTCACTAGCGTTATTTCTTCTGCTGCTGCTGGTCTGCACTCCCTCAGCTCCACTCACTCCACTTTCCCTAGGATGGTGCCTCTGATTGCAGCTGCCTTAGCTTCTTCTTGGCCATCCTATAATCGGAACCCTGCCTGAGGGTCATGTGACCAGCGAGTCATGCACGCACATCCACATCAACAGGCCGAGGCCTATGCCTGCTCCAGGTGTACTCCCACAGCATTTTCTACTGTGCAACATGGCCCAACCAGGCTGGGAAGCCTGGCACTGCAGTGGACTGCATGGCTCAGGGTCCAGCGGTGTTTTTGGGGTTCAGGGAACATCCCGGACAAGCCCCCATAGTGTAACCACCTGCTCCATGCCCCTGTCTAGGGCAATAAACTTTCTTTCGCAGATGTTCCAGGGCAGTAGAGAAGGAGTACAGTCAAGCACTAATTTTGAGACCATTGCACTTCCAAATTAAGGCAGGGAATAATATCCTGTCTCACGGGCATCTTCAATACTCGTGCACTCTACCATCTCCCTCAGTATTTGATTTTCTCCTCCCCGAAGGCTGCACACCAGACCAGGAATGCCACGCTGTACCTCTGCTGTCGCAGGAGCACCCACGGTCCCACTTCAGGTGGTATGAATACTGCAACTGGAATGCAACTCATGAAAAATTAATCAAACTTAACATAGTTAGATCATTTACAAACTTCTGTCTCTTACTGTGTTGTTTCAGCTACCCTAACCCGGTAGCTGTCAGCAGCATGTAATTTTTTCTTCACCGTATTTTTATGTTTCTGACCATATACTATGTACTATCTCTTGTTACCTACCCATGTACTAATGAAACCTAGTTATAGCTTTGTAAGTATCTTGTCTCTTCTCAAATCAAATTGTTTTCCCTGTGTATTGTATGTATTGTGTTCTCCCGGGTCACACCTGAAAATAGTCATGTCTTGGCTAATGGCACTCACCTGGTAAGCAAAAACTAAATAAATAAAATAAAAATAAAGGAGAAAAGAAGTTCATTTAATTTGCTTCCTCCTCTCAGCTTAAATAAGGCTCATGACCACTATTTCCTCCCCAAACTGGCTTTTATTCTGCATCTGTACTGCAAGTGATATCCAGCAATTCAGGTGTTACATGCTCCATTTTAAATAGATAAAGCAGCTCCATGGAGATAATAAACTTTTTACAAACACTGGCTGGACATTCTAAGGCAGCAGAAATGATGGCTACAAGGCAGTATCAAGCAAGGATTTTTTCTCTCTCTGCCTCTCGGATGCTTTACCAAAGACCTACTTAAACTTAGATCCTTGCAATCTCCTGTCTTCTTTGGATCTGGTAAGCCAGCACTTTATTTTTTTCTTTCCTCACCCGAGTCACTCACTTTCTCACTGGCACTAGTCATCCCCCAAACTTCTGGTGTGGGAAAGCAAGCTGTCTCCCCCACCTGGACCCCTGGGAACTGGCCCAAGCCTCAGGTCTTCCAGGAATTTTATTGACTACCAAGGCCCCCAACCCTCTTACAACTGTTGCCACTGTATCCTGTGCTAATGCAACACCTGCCACCTCCACTTGGCTCTGCCTAACACCTGCCTTCTCACAGATGGCCCAAATCACTCCAGATTCTGCTGGTCATCTTCCTCGGAGGTCCCTGCAAGGTCTGCATTCCCCTATACACCACCTGGGCTTGAGTTAAGCTCCAGCATGATGGCTGCCCTCCAAGATCTGACAAACAGCCCGTGACCTGCCCGGCCTTCAATATACCAGCACCCCTAGGCCTGCCTTTCTAAAGCAGGCCTCATAAATTGGGTGAAATGCCCCCCCAACCCGCTCCCTCCACAACTCCAGGCCATCCTGCCACACCGGGTATGAGGGGAGCCACAGCCACCAGTTCCCCTCCTGGGAGGGCCTGCCACTCCCCTCCCAGCCCTGGCGACCTGGGAGTACACCTTCTGGTGGTCTCTAAGGGCTCCTACTCATTTCTGGCCTTCGAAACCGCCTACTGTCCCTGCCCCCAGTAACACAATACCTGGCTACATACTTCTCCCATGGAGCTCCATTCCCCCTAATTCCTCATCGACCACAACGCATGAAAAAGCTGCCATGACTGTACTTTTTTGGGGAGGGTTCCTCACTGCCCTCCTGACTGCTGAGCTGCCCACCTCATCTCTACTCCTAACTCTATGCTTCCAGCCTCCCCCCCCACCCCAATGCCTGGACTGGAAAAGGCCTCAATACTTCCTGTCTGTTCCCTTATATACTGTCTAAAACCTACTCTCTGCTGCCACCTTGAGGCATCCAGCAGTCAATATCCCCCAGAGCACGAACACATTCTTCAGTTCCTGGGGGTTAGGAGGGGGAAAGGGATGCCTATGATGGAAATATAAGTCCTTCTTTAGACAGGCGGCTACAGATACATCTTGTGTTAATGTAGCACTCCTTTCTTTACATTAGGTGGGTGGTTGTCATTGTATATTGGCCAGTAGAGGAGTGATACCTTGGAATCATTTCCTTATGGTGTTACGAGTATGGGAGGAGTTAAGGCAGTATAACGATAAGGTGCCCCTGTGATACCAGTCAGTGAGTGTTAGTAAACACATTATGAATAATTGTTTCACAACATGGAATTGAAATATATAAACACAGAATTAGATGGCAGATAAGGACCGCTTGGCCCACCTAGTCTGCCCATTTTCCACTACCTACTGTATCACCGCAGACCTTACTTGATCTGTGGCTTTCCCTCACTTGTCTTATCATGAAGGTTCCCTTTTGCCTATCCCATGCTTTCTTGAACCCTGTTACTTGTTTTTGCCCCCACCACCTCCACTGGGATACTGCTCCAGGCATCCACCACCCTCACCATGAAGAAGTACTTCCTCACATCTCCCGTGAGTCTGCCCCCTTCAGCTTCATAGCGTGACCCCTTGTCCTTAAGCATCTTTTTATCTGAAAAATGCTTCTGTCTTGAACTTTATTTATACCTGTGAGGTATTTGAAAGTTTCTATCATATCCCCTCTCTCCCTCCGTTCCTCCAGTGTATACATATTAAGGTCCTTCAGTCCTTTCTCTTAGGACTTTTGATGCAGACCCTGCATCATCTTGCCAATGTAGTGAGCTGTGATTTGCATTTTTATAAAACACTATTGGAAACAAGAAATTTTATCAAGGTAATGAATATGGTTACTATGAATATTTAAATTGGAAATTTGATGTTGATAAAAAAATAATGTGAAATTAAATTTAAAAATACATACTGATCTTGTTTAAATAAATGTTCCTTTTCCGGCAGTAAACCACTTGAAAGAACAGCCCATAGTGTTATGTGTGGATGACTCAGGAAACAGGTGTATTGGAATCTCCAGAATTAAGTAGTTGTGATCCACTCTTATTCATGTTTTATAGACAGTATAATGCCTCTTCGGCACAGCATGTGCCAGAAAGTAATTAGTGTGTTTCATAATATTTTTCTCCAGAACCAGAATGCCATTAATACTAAAGAAAGAAGTGAATTAGGGTTTTAAAACATTTATGAATCATGGCTATTACATCAGCAGATAAACAAACTGATACCTGATGGGTTGAGAAAGTTGGTTGTGTGCTTTTCCTTGGTTGGAGATGGTTACCCACAAAAGCCTGTGTACAGATGTAACCTCTAGGTGGCGCTATCCCAAAGGCTACTACCCCTGCCTGCTTGGCTAGTAGTAGGTTAAGGGGCCTGGGTAGTGACACGGGTGCCTCCACCCGGAGGTCAGGGTTGTTAGTGGTCAAGCTAACCTGGGCACAGCCCTCCGGGACACTGTAACCCCCTTCTTTCCCTTCTAGTGACCTGAACAATACACAACAATCACTTTCACAATGACCCTTTTTCACCATGCAATTATCCACACTGTTTGCACTTACCACCAGGGCTGGTTCCTCTAGCTCGACCCTGGGGATCCCCTGTAAAACAAGGTTATGCACAGCAAATTGCAACAGTACAGTACTCTTGGCACAAACTGGAACCACAGTCAGGCTAAATGCAAAAAGAGTTAGATCTGATTTATTCAGGGGACTTAAACAAGGGATGGGTGTAATCAGGTTGATTTGCTTAAAGGCTGTATCAATCAGACAGTTATGCATGCACTTCAGAGTCCCGACACAGTCACACACTCTGCGTACCCAGGTAGGAAGACTGTGGGCTAGCCAGGAATGTTGCTCGGGGTAGGCTGGCTCAAGGCTGGTTTGGGCCCTGTGATCGAAGAAAGCAACATGCACAACACACACTATTTGTAATCCGGAGCCGGAGGGCTCAGTTCGTGACAGAAAAGACAACAAAGCAATCAAATGACAACACTTTAGATTTAGCTGATGTTGCAAGGAGCTACCCTGATGTTTACTCATGATGCCCAATACTGGACACAAACAGGATGAAGTCTAAACAGCAGGTTGTTGAACTGGAATGCCAGGAGAAGCAGGGCCCACACAAATCACTGGGGCATTGTTCCTGTTCAAAGTGTGAGCATGGGGCTGATCCCCAGGCAGGTTTCTCATTGATGGCTTTCTCTGTGCAGCGAGTAGTCTGGCTGGGCCAGTGTGGCAAAGCCCAGGCCCAATGGAAATGAATACAGATTCAGTCCGTGGGAGCTGGATGCAGCCTCCAGCAAGCAGAACACAGTTTAGCACACAGTGGGGAACCAAATCAAGACCCACTAACAGGACACAGCACATTTACATGTAAGAAATTCTACTGTACCAGGCAGACTACTATCCAATCACAATTACAGAGTCTCTGCACAAACCGGGAGTTCAAAGGTGGCTGGAAATCCTGACAGGCCGATCGCATTCAGCAAATCTTTGGTCTTCTTCAGGTTAAAGCCTGGTCATGGTTCTGTGGCTTAAATCATCCTCGCAGTTCAGATTCAGTCTGAATAAACTTCAATTTCCCGCTCAGGGACAGCAGGCAGACAGGCAGGCCAAAACTCAGCCCTTTCACAGTTCTCCTGTGCGAATTACACAGGGGCTGCTGCTTGAATCACTCAAGCTGTTACCACTTTGTTTCACCACTTTCACTTCCCAATTCAGACTGACTGAACTGCAAACAGTCTGGGACTTTCCCCAGCATCCAAAAGGTTTCGTTGGCTGATCCGTCTGTCAGTCACAACAAGGGCTCCCCCTCCAGGTCTGTCTTGGTGCCAAAATGCAAAAACTACAATTCCTACAGAATTTTGCTCCCACAAAACACCTGGGGACAGGTTCCATTTTAGAGTCCCCAAAGGTACTGATTGGCCCATTTCAGCAGTCCAGGACCAAGATGATGGAAACAAACAGAACTGTCCACGCTGTAAAGAAGGCAGGTTAGAATAAACTGCAATATTATTACTACTCTAACAAATGATCAGCAAACAAGTATATCTTCTAACAGAAATCCCTCTCAGATTAATTATGGCTGCAATCCAGGCAGCTCTTAAAGACACAGTACACAGAGGCTATGCAGGCACTCTTTGGCAATACATTTTAACTGCTGAAATGCAGGACAGCAGCCTCGCAGTGAGCATTTAAGCAAGCTCAAGGAAGACTTTTTGGGAACCCCCATTTGTAGGGGGTTACACAGAAATGAACTGCTTGTGAACCAATGAAAGGAGGTCCTCGGACCTGAATATGTTTCATGAAAATCAACTTTGACATAGCTACGTTAGTAAAGAGCCAAGTACTTGAAGTCCAGTCATCAGTGTATTTTGTTCAAGTGAGCTAGATGTGCCCCAGTCCCACCAACTCAAATATCACCATCAGTCTGACAGCCACAGTGAAAGCAACCCATGAGGTTGAACGTAAGGGGCTCCAAGCAAACACACCATCACGTGCCTCTAGACATATAAGTTCCCTGGCCGTGCCCACCTCTATCCTGGGCACAGTTCAGGTCAGTTGCCATACCACCTGACGGAGGGTTACATTAGCATTTGTCTCAGTTTTTTATACTCAAGATATAAGCTTGGACTTTTACACATTTGGACCCAGCACTTGCAGTAATTGTACCACACCATTTATACCCCAGTAAATGCACCATAATATTTGCAGGTGATTTTCAAACATTCAGATGCATTTATGACACTTTGCATAATTGTCATCTGAAAGATGATGCATGTGACACTTTTTTAATGCATGCATACTTTTCAGTGCCCAGCTTGCAATACTTGCAACAAGAATATAGCATTTTCTGTGGTCTGTCATTTGTGTCTCGAGAACTGCAAGTGTGATGGAATCATGATGCAACTGACTGAAAATCAGTCCCATAATGTATACGATATACTGTATGTACTGTACATCCGATACTTTGTGAACTGGATAATGGTGCAGCACTAAGCAGGAGACCTTAGAACTTCCCATCTCAGGCTGATGGAGTTCAGGCATGTTTGTGGAGGTGACTTATGTGAACTTAAAGTTCATAGGTATCACAGGTAGAACTCAAGCTTGTAGACTGTTGTCCTTTAAAGCTTGCCATAACCCCCAGTTAGAATTGGAAAGTCTTCTCCCCATAATGTCTATCCAAACTTTTCTTAAAACTGTTCATACTTGGACTATCTGCAACTTCTATTGGCAGTTCATTCCATGTAACCACCACCCTTTTGCTGTACCAAAACTTTTGTTGGTTACGTTTCCAGCTCTGATGATGAAGCTGTCTGTTGTGTCTCCTGCCACTACACCATCCAGATTTGGGCTGGAAACCACACTCTGCCAATAGTTTATCTCCCATTAATCTGTAAAGTAAGCACAAACCACCCCTAAGTCTCCTATAGTGAAGAGAGTAAAGATTGAGGGATGCTAATCTTTCACCATATGGTTTGTTCTTTAACAGATCTGGTCAATCTTCTCTGCACTCCCTCCAGCCTATTTATGTCCTCCCTGTTCTGCGGGGACCAAACCTGTGCACAGTACTCCAAATGGGGTATAACCAGTGCAACATATAGTGGAATCAACACCTTTTCATCTCTGCTGGCAATGTGTCTAAGGATGCAATTTAAATTGTGGTTTGCTTTCTTTACCTGTGCCCTGCGGTGAGAACCAAATTTGAGGTCATTAGTGATCAAAATCTCCAAGTCACTTTCCTCCTTGGTGTCAGCAAGTGTAATACTTGCAAGTTTGTAGGAAGCCATTCCATTGTGTTTACCAAAGTGCATAACCTTGCACTTGGCAATGTTCAGGACTAGTTTGTTGGTTACTGTCCACTCAGAGATCACGTCTATAGCCCCTTGTAAGAATGCAGTATGTTTATGATTGTTTACTGCTGTCCCTAATCTACAGTCATCTGCAAACTTATAAAGCCAGATTTCTGGGTTATTTAATTTAAGAGAATAAATATAGATGTTAAAGAGGCTAGGTCCCAAGAGGGAGCCCTGAGGTACCCTACTAGTGATAGAAGCCCAGTCAGAGAGGATCCCGTTTATGATCACCCTCTGTTGCCTCCCCTGCAGCCAGGCCATAACCCAGTTACAAATTTTGCCATTAAGGTTAATCTCGTCTAATAGGGTTAATAGTTTGTTATGGGGCAATTGTTCAAACCCCTTGGCGAAATCCAAATAAACCACATCCACTGAGTTCCCAAGGTCCAACTCCCTGTTAACATTCTCATAGAAAAGCTAAAAGGTTTGATTGGCATGATCTGGACTTTGTGAACCCATGTTGTACAGGGTCAACCAGATCATGAGTCGTAAGAAAATCTAAGATAAGATCCTTAATTGGCCCTTCCAAGATCTTCCCTACCAAGGAAGTTAAACTGATGGGCCTAAAGTTTTCAGGTTTTGTTTTTGGCAGTGTTTTCAAAATGGGGACTATCTTGGTGGTTTTCCAATCTTTGGGTGCTGTTCCTGAATCCAGTGAGGCCTGGAAAATACAACTAACCGAAAAGCCAAAACACCCGCTAGTTCCCGTAAGACTCTGGGATGTACGCCCTCAGAGCCAGGTGATTTATTAACATCTAGTTACTAAGACGATCGAAAACATCCTCAGGGTCAATAACTATTTCCCCAGGCCTAGATGACTCCTTGCCACTATGTAATATGGGATTGCTGCTATTATAGACAGAGCAAATCTACTTATTCTGCAAATCAGTCATTTCCACGGTAGTAGCCGTCTGGCCTGACTCATTAAGAAATGAGCCTATCATGCTGTGTCCAGCTTTCATGTTATTAATGTAAGAAGAATGATTTTTGCTGTCCTGTGCTTGATTTCCTAGCACTACTTCAAACTGCGCCTCAGCTTTCTTAATTTTAACTTTAATCTCTTTAACCCAATCTTTGTAAGTTTGATAAATCACAGGTTATTTAGTTTGTTTTAGTTTTTTGTGCAGCCTGTTCTTTCTGTTTATTAGTCATCTAATTGACGCATTCATCCAAGCAGGTTTTCTCTTCTTCATGTTGGTATTATATTTAGGAACACTAGGTATGTGTCTTAACAGAACGTTCTACTGTACTTTAGATACCAACATATCCCACATGCCCTAGTTGATTTCTAATACTAGGGAAATCAGATCTATTAAAGTTTAACTTAGTTGTAGTGCCTGATGTTTTGGAAAATAATGATTCACTGATACTAAAGTGGACTGATCAGTGGTCACTGTTACTGAGGGGCTGCTAACCTAGACATTTTTCAATGTGTTCCCCATGTTTGTGAGAACTAAATCAAGGATACTAGTCCCTCTGGTACTGTCATGGACCATCTGTTCTAGTCCCAGCTGGTGCATGACATCCAAATATTTATTTTCCAAGGTGTTACTCTCTAGCCCGTTTACCCAGTCTGTACTGGGCAGGTTAAAGTCACCTACCAACACTAACGTATCTACAGGGTTCAAGTCTCCAGTTGCTTTAAGTATTACTGTATCATCATCCATTGAAGTGGAGGGTGGCCGGTAAAGTAATCCTAAAATGATCTTAGTACTTTTTGGGGGGAGCAACTTAACCCGTAATAATTCCAGAGTGCCTGTATCCCACAGTAACTCTTCGCATTTTATGGATTCGTGTATGTACATGGCTATACCGCCTTCCTTTCTGTAATCTCTAGATTTAGAAAACAGGTTGTAACCAGGCACATTCTTTTCCCATAGGTCGTTTTCACTCCACCATGTTTCTGTTACCAGGGCTATGTGTATGTTGTGTGAGTGTAGTAACAGTTTGAATTTGTTGTATTTATTCACTAGACTCCTTGCATTGATTAGGACAGCCTTCCATTCTGGGGACTCATTGGGAGCATTAAGTGCGTTCATGGTGGTGTTTATGTTGTCAACCAGGTTCCCCCCTTTCTCCAGTTTAAATGACATTTCACTACATCCAGGATCTTTTTACACCGGATCCTGGTGCCCGAATGATTTAGGTGCGGGCCATCAGTTCTAAACAGAGTTGATCTACTAAATGTTACAGAATTATACATGAAATCAATGTGTTCTTCTATTTATTTTTGCAATCTGTTCATTTCTATAAGAATGGTACCCACGTATTGGTAATATACCAGAAATTATTATTTCCCCATCTCTATTTCTAATCCTTCTAGTTGTAGCTCTGTATTCAGACTGGATGTCCCTCATCCTACTTCTTGCAGCATCATTGGTTCCTATATGTAAGATCACCAGTGGTTTAAATGAGTTTTTGAGAAGCCCATTCAATAAAATTAAGACATCATGGAGCCTTGCCCCAGGTAGTGAGCTAACTGTTGTGTGCTCCTTGTGCCCATTACAAACTGCAGTAGCTATCCCTCTTGTAATTGGGTCTCCAATCTCTATAATGTCCCTCTCTGCAGTGCTGCTTTTATCCAGTTGCCCCAAAGTGACCTGGCCATATACTTTATTGGTCTGGATAGGATCTTTGTCCATGGTCTGTACCACATGTGCCCCCAACGTCTCGTCAGCATCCTCATGTAAGGTTTCATATTTATTAAATGGTTTAAGTGGTCTGTCTAGGGTGGGCCCTAGCTTAATGTCCCTTATTGACCATACACTTTACCCCTCAACTACGGCCTCGTTCTCATTACTTCTGTTCAAACTGTGTGTGCTTTCGACCAAGTTTAATTTTTCAGTCATCCTACAGTTAATGTCACTGACTGCCTCATCCATAAATTCCTCCAACCTAACAATATCTTTCTGGGTTTCTAACCTTTGTAATAATTGTTGAATCTTCCCCCTGAAGGGCAGCAATCTGGATACATTTGTCACAAGTGAACTCATGACTTACAGTTTCCTCCGTGTACATTTTACACTCCATACATGCTTTTTTCCCTTCCCCTTTTTTGATTTACCTTGAGCCATAGGTATATGATGCAGGACGCTAAAACGGGTCTTCTGGATTATAATCACTCCCTGCTGCTTGAGAATCTATTCTTTCGTTATGTCACCCAGTAGTCTGCCAGAGTCCACAGCAGACTTCCGCTCGGTCTCCCACTCACGTGGGGGTTGATTTTAGGCTGGGTGGGCTGGAAGTCTCCCTGTGTCCCTTCCTGTCCCTTGTATCCTCCTCAAGTCAAACTGTACAATTTCGAGTTTAAAATCCTACTGCCACCTCATGCGGTGGTCTTACTAAAACAGAGAAGCTTGTCCCCTGCTTCTTTTAAATAAAATACCTTGCACAACAGTTCCCACACAAAATAGTTGGATGGACTGGTAAGCAAGGTAAGCCTCCTCAGTCCCACAGTGTCTCTGAACTAGGAAGCGAATGTGTGCCCTGTTCCCATGGCAATGGCCTGAGAACTACCTCCTCTCCCCAGAGGAACACTCGTATCCTTTTTAGAAGTATGCCTGCTTATTACAGCACAGCCCAACACAGTGTAGCGGATCAAATGTCAGCATGTTGAAGGAATTAGACTGCCTTTGTACAACTATTACCTCACTGGCTGAACCCCAGTGGTGTTGACATTACAGCACAGTGGGATATGCTTGCCAGGTCTTGTGCCAGGGTCAAGATGTGGCACGGCAGCTCACAAGAGTGTAGCTGGAAAATTAAAACTGCTAGATAAAAACAATTCCCATATCTCACTGCTCCTGTGCACACAAATCCCTCTTTCCCAGACCAGTAAAAAGTTTAAGTATTTTTGTGGCCTACCGTAAAGCCCCCAGCACCTACAATATTCTGTCATCCCCACCTTAAGCACTCAGCTTCTGTTACCAGGATTACTGGAGGAAGCACAAGGACAATGGGGCCTATTCACTAATGTGTGAGGGGGTTCGCGCCAAAGGCATGTATCCCTCCTGCGCAACGCCGCACACTCAGGAGATCCACGCGGGGACTGCATTAACTAAACAGCGGTCCCTGCCTGGTTTCCTAATGTGGCCCTGCCCCCCTGGCATGCAGGTTCTTGGGGGGAAGGTGCGGAGCGGTGGACCCGGGTTGGTAGCCAATCATCAGCCCTACCCGGGTTCCTCGGTGGATCCGTTGTGCCCGTGGAGTGCCATGTTGGTGGCTGGCACAAATTGCGCTGACTGCATGGTGGGAGGGGATGCCCCAGATGTCCACCCCAGCATAATTTCTATGCCCTGATGGCAGGGGTGGCCTCCATGGGGGGGGTCCAATAACCCCCGTCATCTGCGTGACGTGTGTCGGCATCCCTGGGGGGTGCCAAACTTTTACAGCTGCCCTCCAGAAGGTGTAGCCATTGCTTCCCGAGCAAGGCACCTGTACCTTTGTGAATGGTGCAGAGTGCAGGGACTTGAAAGTCTCTCTTATGCCACCCCTCTCCCATCTTGCCTACAGCTAGTACATGTTCAGTGCCCTGAGCCGATCCTCATATGATCTACCCTGCTGGCCCTGAATCATTTTGGTTATTCTACCCTGCAATGTCTTAAGCCTGTGTCCATCACTTTGTCACACTGCCACGTATTTAGTGAGCAGAGGAGAACTGCAGCACCAAAACTGGTCCAAGCCTGGGCCATTGACCATACCTACTGCCGAGACCTCATTCATCTCAAAACATCAGCTACTGTTTCCCTGGTACAGGGCACGTGAGTACTGGCTATCCAGCTATAGAAACTGCTACAATTTGTTCTACAGTTCCCTGTTGGAGTACAATTTGTTCTAAAGTTCACTGCTGGATTGCAATTTGTTGCTCATACTAAAGTGCTAGCCAAAAAGTCAGTCAGGTGGGGGGATAGCAAGCTTGCATATCAGTAAGTGCTCCAACTCAAGATTCCAGGGCACTGCACCATCAGGCCTGCAACTGTAATTAAATCATCTTGGTGCCGATTGAGAACTAAACTACAGTTAAAGAAAGTGATTGTTGTGAATGTCATTGTAACCTTTGGGGTTTTACTGCTAAGGGCAGTGGGAGGATCTACAGTACAGTAGGTCTGGGTTACCAATGTGTGTGTAGGCATGAGGAGGCCAGGAAGTTAGCTTTAAGGAGAAGCCTAGATATATAGCAAGGTAGCCTGAATGTATTTATCCGGAAGCATTAAAGAAACCCACAATATAAAGCTATTAGAAACCGTGCTTAACATCCAAAAAGTGTATATGTGTGTGTGTGTGTGTGTGTGTGTGTGTGTGTGTATATATATATATATATATATATATATATATATATATACATATATGTCTCTAGATATTTAAAAGTACACCTGGCAATGATGCAAGTGGTTGCTCCGTGCAACTGAGTTGCGCTGGAGCAACAAAGGGATATATTCAAAAGAGATGAGCAATGGCGCACCCCTTCTGAATATATCAAAATATGCGGGCAGTGCAAATAAGATGTGCCGACACAACCCCCAGACAGGTCTGAATACCTAAAAACGGGAACTGCTCTGGAGCATCTGAGTTATGCCGTGCACAAATTCCTGATATTCAAAACAAAATATGCAGATGGGGCCAAAATGCATGCAAGGCACAAATGGGGTGACTTGCATGTAATTATGGCCCCATTTGCATGAGTTGTGCAGGGCTGGCCAGCAAAATACACCTGGTACACTGCACAGCAGGCGGTGCTGTCGGTGGAAGTTCAGTGCCCCCAACTCCATACCCGATTCCTGTAAAATCCATGTTTTAATATCCCTGGTAATCCAGTGGTACCCCCCTCCCCATCCCGTACCTCGATCCCCGTAACATTCATGTTTTAATATCCCTGGTGGTCCAGTGGTACTCCCCTACCCATCCCATACATCGATCCCCATAATATTCATGTTTTAACATCCCTGGTAGTCCAGTGGTACCCCCCTCCCCATCCTGTACCTCGATCCCCGTAATGCAAAAATATTTTTCTCCCTGGTAGTCCAGTGGTACCCCCACCCGTAACCCTGATCGCCTGATAACCGCATCCCCACATCCATGGTAATCTAGTTTGCTCCCCACCCCCCACCCACAAAGGACCCCATCCCACCCTGCTCCACCCACCCCAGGTCATCGGTGGGCAACAGACCCACCTGCACACCTCCATAGCTGCCCACTGAATAACAGCTTACAGTACGTGCAACAAGCTTATTGGTCCACACCTGCTGTGTGTACTTTACTAGTCATATACAACATTGTGAATGAACGACTTCAGAGCTTTGAAAAAGAGTCCGAAGGGATGTGAAAATGTTCAGCTGTGGGGCTGGCTGTCCTTGTATCTTTATGCTTTCAATAATAAAAATTTAAGTTTAACCTGACACAAAGTTTACTGCCTTTTGATTCAAGGTGGAGATTTCAGAGCCGAAGTACTACCTTTATGGATTCTAATTCACTTCTATTGGCATTGGTCCTTTCTGGTGGTGAGCTACCTGTTTGAGAACTGCAAAGAAACGGTCAGGACTTTTCCCTTGAAATTTGCAGGGTAGAAAGGGTGTGTCCCAGAGATGTGACTTATGCTGGTTTGGTGTGTAAATTGCATCGGTTACATGGTAAAGGCATTCCAAAGTTGAGAAATTTCCCAGAGGATAACATTGTGATGAACATGGCACCTTTCAGTACCTATATCTAGAAAACAGTTCTAGATATGGATGTTTTGCTAAACACAGCTTTACTAAGCATGCGTGCAGGTTTACAGTCTATGATTACAACTGCAGTGGAATTTTTTCCAAGTTTGCTACGGTTACTGAGATATTGTGCCATTTGCAGCACAAGGGTTACTTGGAATGTGTCTAGGCCTGTGCTGCATCTCTACAATTATAGGTATGTGGGAACGCAGGGCCCAGAGGGCCCTTTTCTCCCACATATGGATACCATTATACAGTAATGGGACGGGACCTTGTGCTCCCACAGGGAGATGACAGTTCTTGACAATGTCTGTACACTTATGGATAGTATGAGCCTGTGCTCCCCAAACCATTTATGGGTAAGATTACACTTTCTCAAAAAGTAAAGAAATTAACTGCAAAAAACTTCATTACTGCATCAGTTAGGGTTGAAGTGACAAAAGTAGAAATGAGGCATTAGGGTTGAGACCCTAACCACCCCCACCCTCCACAGACCAACAGGCAACAGGGGTGTGCCTTGGGGTCATCGGCCTAACTCTCACCCCATTCTCCTATACTGTACCATGTCAGCTTTCTTACACATGGAATGGGGTGAGAGCTAGGTCCAACAACCCCAAGGCACACCCCATCACCTGTTGGTCAATGGAGGGTTGGGGTGGGGTAGGGTGGTAAGGTGGGGGTGTAAGAGTCTCAAACCTAATGCCTCATTTCCCTAATTTTATCACTTCAACCCTAACTGATGCAGTAACAACATTTTTTGCAATGAATATCTATATATATATATATATATATATTTTATAGGGTTGAGGTAGCCTGTTTAATGTTAAACTTCAAATTGTGCACTTTAATAAGTGTTCAGTGGATTTGCACACAATTTGGTATGCATTGTCCTGTGGGGTAGATCTCTTGATGTGGCAAGATTCCTTCTGGTTGGATGTACAGATTCTGAGATCAGGACAGTGTGAAAAAGTTCAGTCACCTCTTTTTGTACTTCTTTCCTCATCGCCTTGTGCCCAGATGGTGTAGAATTTTGGTGTAATTTTTTATGGTAGAAAGAACTTGGATAACAGAACTGCCAGTGTTTGTTTCGTGCAAAAATATTGATCTGTTGCAAAGTTATTCAGTTTTTTAAATTCCCATTATTTCCTATAGGAAGATGATTTTTCAGGATAGAGGTAAAAAGTTCAACAAAGGATTTGATCTCGCAAAAAAGGATTCATTCTTTTGAGATCAGTTCCTTTTTTGTGAGAGAAAAATCTTTTTTCGTGAGCTGCCATCTTGTTTTTTTTCAGCAACTAAAAAGTGTGGAAAATACATTAAAATGTCATTTTAAAAATCAAACACCAGAACCTAGCTAAATTGGGCTCCATTTAGCAAGATTCTGATGTTTATTTTTCAGAATAAGAGCCAGAAATTCTTTGTCTGGGCACCCAATTTAGCTTATGGTATACTTCTACCATCACTTACTTATAGTGCTGCCACGTATGCCACTGCTTCTAAATCAAGTCTTCACAAATGGGATGTAACCTACAACAATATATGCCACTATGCATCCTCCTCACAATGACTGAAACACCACTGCCTCCTCTACTCAGACCTCAAATGGCTTCCACCAACTGTGGCTAGGCTTTACTCACTTGGCTCTATCACTGATACTACTATTAGGTCTCAAACATCTAAGCCACTAACAGATCTTTTTCACCACCTGCCCTCCTGCTATGGCTTACGCTCAGTGGGCAAGTCCCTTGTCCATATCACCAGGCACAATTCCTCCAAGGGTGCCAGTACCTTCACCTGTCAAGCCCCCCAATACTGAAACTCCCTTCTCCTAGATGTGCGACAGGCTCCCTCGCACAACACCTTCAAGGAGGAGCTACACAACTACCTCATCTCATCAAACAAGTGCTCCTGTTTCAAGCTGCCTTAGCCCCCCTACCCACCTACCTTCCCACCCCCTACCACCAGTTGGCTCCTCTAGATACTAGCTGGCTCTTCTAACTGTGAGGCACTTTCCTATCTAGCACTTCCAGTTGTTACTTACCTTCATTGTTTTCTACTCCCTCCACCAGCTATTACTACTGTTTCCCTCATCTGTATGACTGTCTTGTTTCTATCTAATTCCTACATGACTCTTGTTCATCGTATTTAAACTTCACTTTGTAATCAACTTATCTGTACTGTTTTGCTGTACCTTGTTTTGTTTCTTGGCCCACCATTAGCTCTGTAACAATTTGCTCTACCCTAATGTAATTTTTTCCATTGTATTCTACACCTACTGTAATCTTATTCTATAATATCCTGTTGTCGCTGTTTCTGTAATGTGTTCCTCCCAGGTCGTGCCTGAAAATAGTCATTGTTATGGCTAGTGCACCTACCCGGTAAACAAAAGCTAAATAAATAAAATCCTGGGTACCCAGCTTAGCGAGAGGAGCCTCCCCCCACATTCTCTGTGTGAGAACAGTAGATTTGCTTAAGTTCTGCAACTGCAGCTGAACCCCTGATGCCATCTGCAGTGTGAGCTGTAACCCACCCTGCAATTTCCCTGGTCTTTGGTGGGGTCACCCCCCCCACACACACAAACACACACTGTCCCCATAAAAAATATCTTCCCTGGTGTCTAGTGGCACCCCCCAACCTCCGATCGCCATCCTGATTTTTTTTAAATGAACCCTGGTGCCTAGTGGCACCCTCACCCTCCAATCGCCATCCCTATTGTTTTTGTAATGATCCTTGATTTCTAGAGGCACCCCCCCCACCAGTTGCCATCCCCATAATTCTCATTTATTGCCTCCCACCCACAGTCAATTATTTTATTAAACTGTAGCTGACGTTAGGGGATCCCTGTATTGGCATTTAGAGACCCCACTACTCCAGCAGTGTGGGACACTCAGGAGCCCCCCGACCAGTGTCAATATATTTTTCTTGGTACCTGCAGTAGAAAAAATTGTCCCCCAATGTTTGTTTTTTTTCACCTGAAACAAAGAAAATGGCCCCTCGTCGCCGCCGCTGACCTTCCACCATCCCCACCCTCACACTGAGCACCCACCTCTCCACTCCCCCCTTACCTTATACTTACCAGATGCTGTCCAGTTCTGTCATCTTCTGTGGATCGATACACGTCTGCACTCTTCAAAGCTTAGCTGTGTACTGAGGAATAAAGGTAAGTGCCATATAATATATTTCAGTGGTGTTTTGAACTTATGTCCATAACTTTGCCATTTTTTGGAATTTTTTCACTAGATTTTCAACATGGTCTTTTTGGGACTCCACCGCATGAACACTGCAACTGTCATGTTGTTAATGGGGCCTGGAAGGTGATTTTGCGGTCACTGCACGAAATCACCTTTCGGGACCAAATAACGTTTTACTTCCAGTGTTCATATGGTGGAGTCCCAAAAAGGCCATGCTAAAATTTTACTGAAAAAAATTTCTACAAATGGCTGAGTTACATGCATTCATTGAAATGTTTCTAACTTTGGTAATTTTCAATATTTTGACTCCAAATTTTCAACATAGCCATTTTTCAACACTACCTCATGAACAGTGCAGCTGTCATTTTACACATCCTGTCTGAAACTTGTTTTCCCACCTGTGGTGCAGAATGCCGTTTTTTTACGGATTTTAAAATTTTCAGTTATGGGGTTTATGAGGTGGGGTTATAAGAAGTCTATGTTGAAAATCTGTGGTTAATATATGACCATTCATTGCAATTTTGCTACACACACTTGTAACTTTGGATATTTTAAATATTTTGACCCCAGGTTTTCCACATAGCATTCTTATTACCCCACCTCATGTATATCTCAGCTGTCATTTTTCAAATCCTGCCCAAAATGTGGTTTTGTGCCTGTGGGGCAGAATGGCATTGCAGTTGTGCAGAATTATGTTTTGATGGGGATTTAAAAATTTTCTGTCCTGGGTACATGAAGTGGGGGTAATAAGGTGGATACAATGACAAGTTGGTCACTGTTGTCCTATAAATGGAAGCGCAGGGCTTGGACACAGTTACATATATATACACATCCATGAAGGGATAGGAGCTCAGGGTCATAAGGACCTTGCACTCCCACAGTAAAATAGGGATTCTATTATATTATCTCAGAAAGTAAGGAAATAAGTTGTAAAAAACTTTGCTCACCCCATTCTCATAAAGTCAATGCATCTGACCTTATTTACAGTTGGGATGGTGTGAACGTTAGGCTTGAGAAGCCCAAGGCACACCTCACACCTGCTGTCCTGCCTGGTTTGGGAGGGTGGGGTGTTGGGGTTGGAAACCTCAATGCCTCATTTCCTGACTTTTGTCACTTTGACCCTAACTGGAGCATTAATAGAGTTTTTGTGCTATATTTATTTATATATATATATATATATATATATATATATATATATATATATATAAAGTAGGGGTGGATGGCGCTCTAGATTAGGGTTGAGTTGGGTCTTTAATGTTATACCCTAACTTTGCACAATAATATCTTTGGCTCTCTTTGATGAAATTAGCTGAAATTTTGCATGTAATGTCTAGGGGGGCATGCTCTCTGTGTGGAAATTTTCGTGACAGCAGCTTGTGCAGTTTCTGAGATTAAGATGTGTCAGTTTTTAGTAAATGTCTAACTTTTTCCCCGACACTTAACATTGTTTTTTTCACTCTTGCCTACAGCCTGCATGGAGTGGAATTTTTATCCCAAACTTGCAGGGGACATTTGTCATTTTCCAAGGTAGTGCCTTTGAGAGGTCTGGTGAAACAATATTAAAGGGTTCCACAGTTATGTGTCTTTTCATTTTAGTGTTTTCTGACGTGTGTATACACACAGTAGGGTATCTGAGATAATGTTCAGCGGCAAAAGTAAAAAATTGATGCTGCAAATTCCAGTTTTTGGTTTCATGCCACTGAATTGGCAGGGTACCAAACATTTCTGGTGCACTGCTAAATGCCATCATCTTCATTTTTCCCATGAACTGACAAACATGGAAAATACATAAAACTGTTGTGATTTTAAAAAATAAACATCAGAACCCAGCTAACTAGATTCTGATGTTTTTTTCTTTTCATGATGCCCAGAAAACAAGGCTAAGGAAATTAGACTGAATTTATTATAGATTGGGAAGATTTATAACAAAAAGTGCCTATGGCTTTCACCACTCTGATGTATTTTCTAGGCTAGGATGGCTACAACCAGGAAACCAGAGAGAATTTCTGTGGCTCATTTTTTGCCACAGGATGATATTTCCAAATACAAATCATCCTTTAGCTCATATGGTAGAAATTCAGCCATTGAGTTCTCAGTCAGTAAGACTGAGACTAACATCACATAAGATACCTTTGCAAAGATCGTATAACAGATTTGGAGACCTAATTCTGCAAAATAGACTGGAAACCTACTAGAACAAACTCCCTTATGAGCTAAAATAGTTTGTAGTGTAAATAAGTTTAAAAAACAACTGGGTTGATACCTGAACACAAATTGTCACTTTTATAGATAATCTTTTATGGCATTGTATGTTTGTAAGTATTGTGTATTAAGTTTTGTACTATATTTGTAACACAGGGCATTGTTGTAAATGGGGGTAAAACCCCGATAATGTGACCTCTGTATAAAAATGAACTTTTATCAAATCAAATCAAATACGCTTTTTGGGTACCAAAATCCCAGGTACCCAACTTAGCAAGAGGAGTACTTTCCCACTGTTCTCTGTATGAGAACAGCGGGGATATCTTGACTTTTGTAAAGAAACTTTTAAGTACCGCAGTGGAATCAACAAAGTCCAAGAGGGTAGCATCTTTCAGAAAAAGAGACTTGCAAGAACATGGGGACACAATTTAAAGATAGGAGGGCAGTTCAGGGGCAATGTGAGGAAGTATTATTTCACAGAGAGGGTAGTGGATGCATGGAACAGCCTTCCTGAGGAGGTTGTGGGGTCTAAAACTGTGGGAGAATTCAAGAATGCATGGGACAGGCATAAGGCAATTCTTGTGGGGGGTAGGAAGAAATAGGCTGTTGGTTAACTAGGATCTGCGGCCTATCCTGTAGGTAGGGAAATGGGCAGACTAGATGGGCCTAGCGGTCCTTATCTGCCGTCAAAGTCTATGTTTCTATGTTTTGTAGCTGTAGCTGAAGTTGTGCTGTTGGCTGCAGTGTTAGCTGTGAGCTGCCCGAGTGGCACCCCCTACCTTTTGATCACTGTCCCTGGTGTCCGGTTTCACTCCCCACCCTCTGATCACTGTCACTGGTGTCTAGTGGTATCCCCCACCCTCTGAACACCGTCCCTGGTGCATAGTGGCATCCACCACCCTCCAATTGCAGTCCCAGGTGTCTAGTGGCACCCTCCACCCTCCAATCACTGTCCTTGTGTCTAGTGGCATCCCCACCCACCGATCACTGTCCCTGGCATCTAGTGGCACCTCCACCCTCTGATCATTGTCCCTGGTGCCTATTGGCACCCCCCACCCTCTGATACTCCTCCTA
Source organism: Neoceratodus forsteri (assembly GCA_016271365.2). NCBI lineage: Eukaryota > Metazoa > Chordata > Ceratodontiformes > Ceratodontidae > Neoceratodus > Neoceratodus forsteri. The sequence goes on from CM057452.1 coordinate 1,374,363,860, forward strand.
ATTTTTATTTTATTGCCCCCCACACTGAAGCCCATTGTTTTACAGAATGTGCTGACATTGGAGGGCCCTGCGCTCCCACAGGCAAATAAGGATACAATTATATTATCTCAAAAGTAAGGAAATAAATTGCAAAAAGCTGTGTTAATGCTCTAGTTAGGGATAAAGCCACAAAAGTAGGGAAATTTGGCATTAGGATTTTCAAAGCTAACACCCAACACTCATCCTGCACACACACCAACAGGCATCAGGGGTGTGCCTTTGGGTCATCAGCCCTAACGCTCACCCCATTCTCCTATAATGTACCCATCTCAGCTTATTTACTTGTGGGATTTGGTGAGCAATAGGGCTGATGACCCCAAGGCACCCCCCTGACATCTGTTGGTGTGTGCAGGGTGGGTGTGGGGTGCTAGCTTTGAACCCCCCACACATTTCCTACTTTTGTTGGCTTTATCTAATTAGGTAATAACACAGTTTTTCTGGGGAAAATATATATATATATATATATATATATGTATATCTTGCAAAAAAACTTTGCTAATACTGCAGTTAGGTCAAAGTGACAAAAGTTGGGAATTAGGCAGTGGGTTTCTTGTCAATTCACCTTCCCAAACCAGGCAGGAGAACAGGTGTGGGTGTGCCTTGGCTTCTCAAGCCTAACACTGACCCCATTCTATCTGTAAATAAGGTCAGATGTGTAGACTGTATGAGAATGGGGTGAGTGTTACACTTGAGAAGCCCAAGGCACACCCCACACCTGCTCTCTTGCCTGGTTTGGAAGGGTGGGGTGTTAGGGATACCCTAACAACTCATTTCACAACTTTTGGCATTTTGACCCTAACTGGAGCATTAACAAAGTTTTTTGCAACTTATTTCCTTACTTTTAGAGATGATGTAATAGTATTCTTATTTTACTGTGAGAGCGCAGGGTCCGACCCTCTGTAGATGTGTATATGTATGTAGCTTAAGGAAGTAAAGGGCCTTCTGGGCCCTGCGCTTCCATTTATAGGACAACAGTGATCAAATTGTCACCATAGCCATTTTATCACCCCACCTCATGTACCTGATACAGAAAATTTCCAAATCCCTGCCAGTACGTAATTCTGTGCAACTGCAATGCAATTCTGCACCACAGGTACAGTATGAAAACACATTTTGGGCTGGATTTAAAAAAATGACAGCTGTGACATACTTTACATGAGGTGGGGTAATAAGAAGGCAGTGTTGAAAATCTGGAGTCAAAATATTTAAAATTTCCAAAGTTAGGAGTGGTCATAGTGAAATTGCAACGAATGGTCATAATTGGCATTTTTTCTTATTTTGACCCCAAATTTTCTACATAGTCTGCTTATGGTCACACCTCATAAATCCCATAAATGAAATATTTCAAATCCGTGCCAAAATGCCATTCTACACCACAAGTGTGAAAACACATTTCAGACAGGATATGAAAAATGACATCTGTAATGTTCATGAGGTGGTGTGGAAAATTGGCTATATTGAAAATTTGGACTCAAAATATTGAAAATGACCAAAGTTATGAGTGCGTAGAAATATTTTTGATGAAAGCTCATAACTAGCCATTTTAGAAAGTCACTAAATTTTCACGATAATAAAGTGACCCACCTCAGGAACACTGGTGGCGAAATCTTGTTATTCAGTATTGCTATGTGATTTTGTCAGTGACCACAAAATCACCTTCCAGGCCTGATTAAGGAAATGACACTGCCATTGTTCATGAGGTGGAGTCCCAAAAAAGCCATGTTAAAAATCTGGGGTCAAAATTTCAAAAAATGCCGAAGTTATGCATAAAAGTTGAAACCCCCTATGAAATAGATTGAACCGCATTTACATTAGTTTCTCATATTGCAGTCGCCGGTGCCAGCAGCAAGATGCGTCTTCAGCTGGAGGGCAGATCTCGAATCTGAGACCTTTTCAGGTGACTAACGATGTGTGGGGTATACTGGGGGTATGGGGTGGTGGGTGCTGAGTGGGATGTGGGTGGGGGCTGATCGGTGAGGATCTTTTTTTTTACAGATTTAAAAAAAACATTGAGGGACCGTTTTCTTTATTTCAGGCATTTCATGGCATCAGAGGGTTGGGGTGCCACTAGACACCAGGAAAATGAATAAGAAGTAAGGAGACAGCAATTGGAAATTGTGTGGGGGGGTGCCACTAGACACCAGGAAATATTACAATTATAGGGATGGTGATCGGAGAGTGGGGGTTCCACTAGACACCAGGAAATAATGTAATAATTACGGGGATGGTGATCACAGGGTGGGGGGGTGCCACTAGACACCAGGGAATTAAACCAAAATTACGGGGATGGCGATTGGAGGATGGGGGATGTCACTAGACTTGGTGGGGGGAGAATTATGCAGATGGAAGTTGGAGGGTGGAGGTGCTACTAGACACCAGGGATAATATCAAAATTATGGGGATGGCAATTTGAGAGTGGGGGTGCTGCTAGACAGCAAGGAATAAAGGTGCTTTATTTAGGGGGACAGTGATCGGGGATGAGGGGTGCCAGTAGACACCAGGCCAAATTTTAGGGGACTATGATGGAGTGGGGGGGTGGCACCACCACTCCTCGCGCTAAGCTGGGCACCTGGGATTTCTGGTGCCCAGAAAAAGTATTTCTGGCCCTAATAGTTAAAAATGAGCACCAGAATCTAGCTAAATGGGGCCTGTTTAGCTGGGTTCTGGTGTTTGATTTTTAAAATCATAACAGTTTTATGTATTTTCTACACTTTTCAGTTTGTGGAAAAAAAACAAGCTAGGGGCTCACGAAAAAGGAATTTTTTCCTGGCAAAAAAGGATTGGCCCCTCATGAAAAAGGATCCTTTTTTGTGATGCCAAATCCTTTGTTGAACTTTTTCCCTTTATCCTGGAAAGTGATCTTCCCATTGAAAACAACTGGAACATAAAAACTAATAACTTTGCAACAGATTAATATTTTTTCACCTAAAAAAGGCATGGCTTTTCTGTTTCCCAGGCTGTTTCTATCATAAAAAAATCACACCAAAATTCCACACCATCTGGACGCAAGACGATGAGGAAAAAGCTGTCAAAATGGTGACTTTTAAGGTTTTTGCACTATCCAGGTCTCAAAATCCATACATCCGACCAGAGCAAAACTTGCCACATCAAGAGATCTACCCCATGGAACAGCGCATATCAAATTTTGTGTAAATCCATTGATCAGTTGGAAAGTTAAGGAGGAGTCCAATCACAAGTACTACATTGCAGAATTAGAATCAGCCTACCCCCAGTAAATCTCATACCAAAAATTAGGGTTTTGCATTACTTCATTTTACAGTTATGAGCTATTTTGTAACTCTCATTTCACTCCTTGTTCAAAAAAGCCAGTTTCAGTGAAGAGCCATGATGATGTCACAACCAGAACTCACAGACTAGTCCTCCCTGACAGCACTCTTATAGGACCTATTTCTTTGAAGTTATAGAAATTGTAGCTGCAGTAATCATTTAAAAAAAATGACAAAGGGTTGCCTACAGTGCTTGCATTTTCAGAATGTTCCGATGCATGATACATAAACAATAAGACACGGCAGGGTGTGTGTTAGACACTTTAACACATGGCTAGGAGGCATAGTGATGCACGAGGTTACCGGTTGAGTGCGTCCAGCCTCCTAGTAGTGTGTTAAAGTGTCTAACACACAGACTCTGGAGTGGCTTATTGCACTTATGAAATGGCTATCAAAAATGCAGATATATGTGATAGCTAAAATGTATAGTATTTAATAGTGAAAAAGTTAAATGTTTGTTTAAATTTTTACTAAAATAGTTCCTCCATCTGTTTTTTTTTTTTTTTGAGTTGAGGACTTTTGACCTGCTTAGGCTTCCATATCTGTCTTTTTCCCCCATGTAGTTGTCATGGCACCACCCTTACCACCTCCCCCCCACTATCCAACTAGCAGCACTCCTATTTTTGTTTTTTTGAAGAATCTGGTTGATCCTACCTTTATTTAACATAAAAAGTATCTGGTTGATGCTGCTGTTCGCCACTGTCAGACGATACTGCAGTCTGAGTGGGAACGGCAAGTCTGTGGCAGACTGGCTTCAGACTTAAGTGACTTATCAACTGAGCGCTTCCTCTGTGGCTCCAGCAGTGGGTTGAAACCATTGGTTTCTCACCACTGCACTGGCTCCTGCAGCTGCTCCTCTGCATCTGTCAGTCAGGAGCAAGGGGAGGGCTCAAGGGCCGTCTGCGTCATGTGGTAATTACACCGCAGTGTTGTGTTGAGCGAGTGGGCGGGAATGAGATGATTGCGATCGTGGCAGTTGCCTTTTTTTTTTAATTATGCAGGTTGTGCTTTTACTTTAAGATGTGCGAGTGAGTGTTAACTTCACAGTAAGGGTGGCATTGCTTGTGGCACAAAACAAGGTGGCAGCTATTTGATTTTTGAACATTCTTTTTGGCAACATCACCCATATCAATGCCCAGTGTGTATTGCCTGTTCTTATTCCGTGTTGTTAGACACTAGCACACAGTTAGTGCCTAATGAGAATGCTTGAATTTCAATGCCCATTTCATAATGTACTTTAGAATGCATCAGGAGGTGGTTTTGGAATGCAGCACTGAACTAAGGTATAGAATATAAAAGTGGTGCACAATTTTAGAATGTTGGGGGAGACATGCAAGCTTGGCATGTGGCAGGGATGTGCCATGTCACAGTGTGGTGGGACATTCAATCTCAGAATGTGACAGAGACACACATCGAAGAATTTAGAGAGAACTGGCAATTCTGGAATATAGTAAAGATGTACACTGTCAGAATTTGACAGGATGCACCATTTTATTGTGAAACTGCTTATCCTTGCCACATTCCAGAATTGTACCCACCCACCACATTTTAGAATTGTGTATCACATCCCCACCGCAGTCCAACATTGTGCATCCCAGCCATATTCCAGAATTGGGCATCCCCACCACATTCCAAAACTACACATACCACATTTCAAAGCTGTTGTTTTTTTAAACTCTTCATTTATTAAGTAACATGAAGATAGATGTATACCAACATAGTAGATCAGAACTCAAGTCACAGGACCATTAATACCATAATTAAAGTTCCGCATCCTACATTCAAGATACATAACAGAAAAATGTCCTTCACATTTCAAAGTTGTGTTTCAGTGCCACATTCTGAAACTGTCACCATCACATTACAAAACTGTGTCATTGTCACATTCCAAAATTGAGCATCACCGCCACATTTTAAAACTGTATATCACTGCCACTTTTTGAAACCATGCATTACCACCACATTCTGAAATTTAACATCACTGAAACATTCTAAAATTGAGCATCACTGCCTCATTCTGAAATTGTGTTACCACCATGTTCCAAAATTGTGTGTCACTGCCACATTCCGAAATTGTGCATCACTGCCACATTCTGAAATTGTGCATCACCACCACATTCTGAAACTGTGTGGCACCACCACATTCCAAAATTGTACATCACTGCCACAATCTGAAATTGAGCGTCACCACCACATTCCAAAGTTATACATTACCGCCACATTCTGAAATTGTGTCACCGCTAGATTCCAAAATTGTGCGACACCTCCACATTCCAAAGCTGCGTGTCAGTGCCACATTCCAGAGTTGTATATCACCACCACATTCTGAAATGGAACAACACCACCACATTCCGAAATTGTGCAGCACCACTATATTCTGAAATTGAGTGCTGAAATTCTGCATCACCACCACATTCCGAAATTGGGCGTTACCGCCACATTCTGAAATTGTGCTTCACTGCCACATTCTGAAATTGAACGTCACCACCACATTTTGAAATTGGGCGTCACTGCCAGATTCCAAAATTGTGTATCACTGCTATATTCTGAAATTATGTGTAACTGCCACATTCTGAAATTGAGCATCACCATCACATTCCAAAATTGTGCATCACCGCCACATTCTAAAATTGTGCGTCACTGCCACATTCCAAATTTGTACATTACCACTACATTCTGAAATTGTGTCACTGCCACATTCTGAAATTGAGCATCACCACCACATTGCAAAAACTGTGCCTCACTGCCACATTTCGAAACTAACTGTGCATCACCATTATATTCCAAAATCAGGCATCAGCACCTCATTCCGAAATTGGGCTACACGGCCACATTCTTAAATTGAGCATCATTGCCACATTCTGAAATTGTGCATCATAACTAACTGTGCATCACTGCCACATTCCAAAACTGAGCATCACTACCACAGTCTGAAATTGTGTCACTGTCACATTCCAAAACTGTGTGTCACTGCCACATTCTGAAATCGAATGTCACTGCCACATTCCTAAACTGCATGTCTCCTCTACATTCTAAAATTTCACCTGCCTGCCACATTCTGAAATTGTGTGTAAACTTCCACATTCCAGTGTTGCTTGTCATTGTCACAATCTGGAAATGTGCATTCCCACAGTATTCCAAAACTACACATCCCCACCACATTCTGAAAATGAGTGTCACTGCCTCATTCAAAAACTGCATATCCAAGTTACATTCTAAAATTATACATGCCTGTCTCATTCTGAAATTGTATGTAAGTACCATATTCTGAAAGTGTATTACCACCACATTCTAAAAATCTGTGTCCATGCCACATTCTGAAATTGAATGTTGCCACCACAATCTGAAATCAAGCATACCAACCAAATTTTGAAAATGTGCATCACCACCACATGCCAAATTAATGCATCCAAGACACATTACAAAATTACATATCCCTGCCATGTTTCACAACTATGTGCCTCCTGCATCTCAAAATTGTGTACCTCTGCCACATTTTAAAACTATATGACACTGCCACGTTATGAAGTTTAGCATCTCTGCCACTTTCCAAAATTGTGTATCCCAGCTACTTTCTGAGAAAGTGTTGTTGCTGCATTCCACAGTTGCAGTCTGGTGGCATTTCAAAATCTCATCCCTGCAGAATTCTGAAAATTGCACACATTTTTGTCATTCTAAAGCCATGTTTTCCACTGTATTCCAAATCCCCATCACAATTTTAAATACTGTATCTTGCATGTACATTATGGAAATGCATGCCCTAACCCACCCAATTTCAGATTTCCTTTTTCAGATATTTACTGCAACTGCAGTTTTATGTAATGTGAAAGGAATAAGTCTTATAAGGTAGTTTGCAAGAAGGACTAGGCTGTGAGTTCAGGTTGTGACATCATCAGTAACTCTTTAGTGAAACTGGCTCTTTTGAACAGGCAGTGAATTTAGGGTTACAAAATGACCTGTAACTTTAAAGCAAAGTAACTTAAAGATCTCATTTTTGGCATGAGGCTAATTGGGGATATGCTGATCCAAATTCTGAATTTATTGATGCTAGAAATGTTGGTCAGACTCCCTCTTTAAAGTGCAAAATTTGAGGTTCAATATTAAACGTGCTACTCAATCCTTAACTATAGGGTGCGACCATGCCCCTATAAAACATACATACAAAAAAATGTATATATAGCCAAAAAACATAGGAAGTAAAAAGCAAAGACTGATTCCTGCAATCGGTCTAGCAGATTCAGTGCATGAAAGGTAGTATAATTAAATGCTGAACAAGGTAATAATCGCATTTGATAAATACAGATCTGCATAGTCAAAGTACTTTTAAAAAGCATTTCCACTGAGATCATCCTAAATACAGAGGAAACTTGGGCCAAGAGATTTTATAAAAGATAGAAAGAGCAATGTAATGTGCATCCCATATCCAGAGCTTCAAAGACTGTCTGTGTCAAGGTGGTGTGACCAGAATAGGCTCTCAAAGCTGAATATGTTATACAGTACCAAGGCAAAGAGAAATGTAGATACCAGTCAGAAAACCTGAAAGAGAGAAATAATGGAAAGTTTATAACTCCAATCCATCCAAAATTTAATACAGACAGTAGATAGAGTGTGTGTGTGTGATATTGAGGAAAAGGGAGGCGGGGTGGAAAAGTAGAACCTAATAGTTACTAGCAACAAATGACTTTTCTTTTCACAAAACACACCTTAAGGTAGAACCAAATGCTCTATTGAAAATATTGTCAGTGGTTCAACCTATATACGACTACTAATTCTTGTAGAATCCCTCCTAGATTGTTACTTTTCATGTAAGAAAGGTTTACCTCCCATGGAGTATTAAGGCCCTTTGGTTTAAGACTACCACAAATAGAAAATCCAATAACTCTCACACTGGAGAAGTCTGAGTAATTCATCTCCTCCCCTTCTGGAACATTTAACCATCTCAGTTCCCATAAGGGTCATTGCTTTGGGGTCAAAGTTATGGAATTGCAAAAAAGGGTTCCCTACAGTAACTGGGCTCTAAGTTGTAATTTCTGATATCCTGAGAATGCTCTTGCATGTGTTGCCTAAGCAAGCATACTGTATGGCCAATGTAAAATTACACCAGAGGGTGTAGACTACAAAATTAGTGCCAAAAGAGAAAAACTCTCAAACATCAATCCTGTGAGTGTAGTCATCAATTTATAAAGAAATTGATTGCTTACAGAATTGGCACATGTTGCAGAGGCCACACTGAAACATGCTCTTTGGCTTCATGGGCAACCATGTACCTGCTGTAGGAATCCCAGTATCCCTCTTTAACTGACTGTAAACCAGTTTATCAGCTAGGTTTGGTGCCCTCCTGAAGGTAATACAGGGAACCACTCCTTGTTAATCTCTCCAGCAGGGGATCTCCCACTGTATTGCCTAATAGTGCTGCCAATATGTCCTGAAACAGAGTTATACCTTGTTATGAAGGTTATTGGTCTTTTCTTTTGTTGTGGCTTTGTTTTGGGTTTCAAAAGCTTTTCCCTGTTAATGGTTACTAGCTAGTAGGTTTACTAGGTAAAGAAGACAAATGTAGGTGAATTGCCCATTGGGATTGTCTCCCCCTCCTAATGGGTGAATTATACTAAGTGTTGTTTTGATTTGAAATATATAGCTTGGTTTTAAATCCCAGGAAAGTTGTTTGGTTAACTATCTCTTTAGGTAATTGATTCTAAGCTCTTGACGACCTAATAGTGAAGTAATTATTTCTCTTATTTGTATTTACCATAGGGAGAAAGAGCTGCTTATCATGGGACCTTAGGTTAGGTATTCTAGTGCAGAACCTCAACCCACATTGTGACATTAATTCTGGGAAGTGGATGATTTTAAATAACAATAGTAGATCACCTCTTAATCTTCTGCTTTGCAGATCGAATAATCCAGATTTCATGAGTCTATCACAGGTTTTTTATTTTTCTTTATGCTTCCCCTGGGCCGGGCATCCTTCCAAGGTACACTCGCGGCAAGAACTACTACTCCCTGCCTGAACCCTGCTAAGCCAGTTGGGACTCCCCCAACAACCAGGCAACCAAAGCGCTCCAGTTCACCCACCGGGCTGAGTCCACTCACCCTCAGCGGCCTGTCTGTAATTAGAGAGGGCTTACCGCAGCTGCCGGGTCCATCGGCAATCGGGCTGGCTGTGGGATGTGAGTCCTGCCTCTGGTGCCCCCATCATCTCCATGGTCCCAGGTGGGGTTTTTCGGTTGTGTTTTCCCCTCGGGAGTGCGATGTGCAGTGATGTCCATGCATGGCTCACCTGCTGACGTCTGCCGCACTCCCGCCCTCCCTCTCATTCTGGCTGGCATGCCTGTGCTTCCCCTGATCTCCATCGGGGGTCGCTAGGATGCTGAGCTGTCCCAGAACCCTCTCCAGAGAGAGGAGAGTAGTCCTCCGGATGCTCAATCCTCTCCCCTCTCTGTCGACCCCCGGCACCCCGGGCTCATTCCTGAGCCCGGATTGCCACCGTGGTGCGAGGTGTGGCATCCAGCACCTCAACCTTTAGTGCCACCGGGCTGACAGGTTTTGTTTTTTAACCAGGGATCCATTTTGGTCACCCTCCTCTGCACTTTCTCCACCAATTCCATATCCGACTTCAAATACAGGCTCCAAAATGGAGATCTATAATCCAAGTATGGTCAAACATAAATTCAATACAGGGGAATCAGGCACTGCTCATTTCTAGAAATAAAGGTGCATTTTATCATTCTGAACATACCATTTGCTGTTGCTGCCACTTTTTTGACAGTGGTTAGCAGTGGATATGCTATCATTAATGATAACTCTCAGGTCCCATTCCTTGTTAATTGACTGAATCTGGATACTATTTAGTAAGTGTACAAGGGATTATTTCTTCCAAAGTGGAAAACATAAGACTTATCATGATTGAAAAATATTCTATTTATTTCTGCCCAGTATTCAATCGAACCTAGGTCCCTAGTCATAGTTTTATATTTTTCAAAAGTGTCCACCTCACCACACGACTTGGTGTTGTCAGTGAATTTTGAGATAAAATTCCCTTAACTAATGGGGATGTCACTAATAAAGATGCTAAAAAGAGTGATACCAAGCATGAAGCCCTGGGGTACCCTACTGTTTATACTTCCTTCCTTTGACAGTTGGCTGTTTACTTGTACGCACTGTGTTCTTAATAGTAACCAGCTTTCACCCATCTGACTAGGCTTAAGCTTAATCTCATATTAATTAATTTTTCAGCCAAAATACCATCGGGAATGGTGTCAAATACTTTTCCAAAATCTAGTAGGACAATGTCCACTGCAATGTCTGAGTCAAGACATTGACTTACTCTGTTATAGAAAGATTCCAGTTTAGTGATACATGAAAAACCCTGCTTGAATCTGTGTTGGCTCACGTTGGTTAACCCCAGTGTACACAATTCAGCTTCAAGAAGACTTTTTTATAAGTGTTTCCATAATTTTACTACAGAGGGAGGTAAGGCTAATGGGCCTGTAGTTTCCAACAGTGCTCTTATTCCCTTTTTTGTATATTGGTACTACCACCACCCTTCACCAATCTCCAGGCAGAACCCCTCCTTCCAGTGATTTATTGAAAAGGATTGTCACAAGGGTGAGCAAGGACAGAGGCCATTTATTGTTTGAACCTGGGATGAACATTATTTGGGCCTGGACTAGTATTGCTTTTAATAGCACTTCATTGTCCTTCAGGGTATAGATATTGGTCAGATGCATTTTGAGTCTTTCATTAGACTCACTTTTTTGTGAGCAAACCAAACAAAAATAAGGGTTGAATAAGTTAGCCTCATCTACAGTACATCATTATCAATTTCAACACCATTGTTTTGCAGAAGGCCTATATTTCTAGCATTATTTTTGTTGTTAATGTATGCAAACTATTTGTTGTTCTCCTTTGTGGGTGCAATTTTAAATTTGATTTTGTATTTTTCCCTTCTAATCATGGACTTGCGCAGCTTTTGCTCTTTTCTGTACTGTATATCTGAATGTTCTTGTCCGTTGGATTGTGCCTAAAGTTGTGGTTCCAGCAGAGGCCAGTTGCCCGTCCACCACCACTACAATATAGCTCCTTTGAAGAAACCTCTTTGAGTGTTCATGCCTCTGCTTCAAAATCCTCTATTCTAGAACAGTTTCTCCTAAGCCTGATAAAGTTTTTTTGGGATGTACACTATCAGCTCTAAGTGTTGATGGCTGTTTCTTTTCTGTAACCTGTTTTCTTCACAGTTTCATCAGCAACCCTCAGAAGAGATGCATCCAAAAACTTTAACATGCTGGAGTTGATGGTCCCCATAAATCTTGTGCTGGAATTTGAAAGGTGCCTTAGAGCAGTGCACAGTGTGCCAAAGGGTCACCCTGCATCAAACATGGTGAGTCAAAGCCCGTGTGTCAGAATTTGTAAAAAATGGTGCCGCAGCAGCAGAGTCCAAGAGAATGATGCAGGGGTCAGCTTGACCCATGAATATGACGCATGGTGTGGAAATGACGCTTGGTTCCCAGAAGGCATACGGCAAGGAGAATGGTGCAGGCAAGCAGACGAATAGGGGAAGCACGCCACACCTGCAAAAACAACTTCACCGACACAGAGACAGATGTCCTCATCGAGGAGTTGCACAAACAGCATGAACTACTGTTTCCCCAGGGTGGGGACAAGGAACAATGGGACAAGAGGCAGCAGGCATGGACACAGGTGGCAACAAATGTGAATGCCGTTGAGCCTGTGAGGCGGACAATCAGGGAACTGCAGAAATGATATCATGACCTCAAGAGGCGGCAAAGGATAAAATGGCACACAATGCATGCTGTGCCACAGCTGCAGGTGGTGGCCCACCACAAGCCAAGGATCTCATCCCACAGGAAGAGAGTGTCGCCAGCCACCTGAGATACTGCACAATCGCAGGGGACAGTGACTTCAACCTCTTCAGGCTGCAGACCGCCACGCTAGGTATGTACCAACAGAGGCTAATGGTACACACACCACACACAAGCAGGACAGCACTAGAGTTTAGGCATTACAAATGCAGTGAAAGCCCCTGCACACAGGGAAATGTGAGGGCAAACAACATGCCTGGCCCCAATGGCACCATGCGCTGCACCGATACAATACATATGCAGACAGCCTGTGACTGCACCATGTCCCACCCAGGGGGACAAAGGCAGCAGTGGACACAACTGTGGAGCAACACACAGGTAACAGCAATGGGAGATGATAGAAAACATGCACACGTGCAGCAAGCAGGCTGGGATAATTAATGGTGGGATACCTGGGTCATAGCAGAGGGTACACAGACGGTGTCATGGGTGGTGTGTAGACATCAAAAGCACACCCTCCTGAAACCCACCCCCCTTGACCACCAGCAACCGTAACATCAGTATATCATAGGTAACCAAATTGCGGGTGTCACAAAGTGCTGATGCACACCACATTATGCCCAGCACTGCCACACCACAAGTGCCCCCGGCTGCTGCCAAGTAGCCCCCTCAGTGTCAGTAGGATGCTGTTAACTGCAATGAGAGTCTGGCCCTGCACTGTCCACCCATGACAGGCTGACCAATCACAGTGCATGTCAGCAACGTGAACTTGACTAGAGAACAGCATACCTACTGCACTCAAGGCACACTGGCAGCCAGCAATCGAGGACAATGGAGCATGGTGGCAGGCTCAGGAATGACATCACCAGATGAGCAGAATGCATGTAGAGAATCCCAAACTATCTGCAGTCACCAGCATGTATACTGTGCATGCTGCAAATGCCAAAGCTGATTCCCTGAATAACTGTGTATCAAGGGATTGGCTGTGCAGATGGCCAAGGAAGCCATGCCTGTGGGAGTTAGACAAAGTACAGATATCCCCTCAATACAGAATGAAAGGTAGACATGTGTCACCTGCTTGCATGAACATCCCAGAAGCTACACAACAGAGGTACCACAGTGGAAAGGCAATGCAAGTGGTTGGATGGGTCTGGATGGGATCCATCCTGCCGCCCTACTAATAATGCCAGTCAAAGAGGTCGGCATTGTGTTCCCATGTCAGGTGTCATGCAGGTCCACCTTTGTCAGTGTCAGCTGTGCCAGACCCCACGACAAACAATACATTGTGCAAAGCCGTATCACCGGAAGATCTCGTGTGGCAGTACCATTACATACGTTGCAACAGTGCAGTGTCATAAACATAGCCAAGATATGTCTGGAAGCATTGAGGTGGTAGTGGTGGTGGGGGGGTAGGCATGTAGGTGAAGTAAACCCTGCACTGGACAACCCTGCCACCATTAAAACACCATACCCTGCACACCCTTTGTCATGCCTACCACAGTGGAGAATGGACTGGGTTCAACAGGTGTACAACAGAACCAGAACACAGGAGTAATGTGACAGATACTTACCAAGCAGGGTGCATGTGACAGATATGTAGTCAATGATGATGGAGTAACACAGAGCCCCTGCCAGGCTGCCCAGGTCCCCAATAATCAACAGTTCATGGCTACACACCAGGGCACCAAAACACACTATACTCTCCCTAATGTGCATGCTTGTCCTTGATCCCCCCCGTAAACACTATGCCCCCCATCATGTCCCAGGCCCGCTGAAAGCACTGTCCGGACATGCACCCACCAATTCAGCTGACAGACTGTGCGACAGTCCCATGACCCTGTCTGTATAGCACTACACCCTCACAGTACCTATGAACCCACCCTCTGTCAGTACCCAGTCATGGTCATGTGACTGCAAACAGTTACACAGGCTACATAGGACTCTGCAGTACAGTCAATGGAAAAAGAATGGCAATATCACAGCACCCCTTACCCATCCTGCTAACAATGTGTGTAGATACGCATTTCCCTGAGCCCAACATCATAGTATCATCCATGCTGTCCCTGAATCATGTCTGTAACACTGCACTGGCAGCTGGGAGCCATACAATATCTGCAACACTGACCTGTGCAATGGCATGTGAGGGAGCATGGACAGGCTCCACCCAATGGCACCATGCAGCAGACATGCATTGCGGCCTGCACACTGGCAGGTGAAAACACAATACAAACAGAACTGCAACCACACAGTGCAGCATGGAGACATCAATGGGGAACACATGAGGAAGACACAGCCTTATAATATATGTGCTCTATACCCACTGATGACACCAGGGAGGACAGAAGCTCCACAACAGGCAGCAACACAAGCAGCACGACAACACCACCAAGCAGCCCAGACACACAAAGAGATGCAGTGGCACATGAGGAAGAGGAGGAGGAGGAGGAGGAGGAGAGGAAGGTGGAGGAGGATGTGCTGCAGCACCACAGTGACACAAATGCCAGGATCAGTGAGTGTGAGGAAGAGTGGTACACAGGCGAACTCCCAGACACAGCCAGCCCTGCAACAGCCACCACAACGGGATGTGGAAAACGCAGTAGAGGGCCATGCAATGCCTGCAGAAGAGGAAAGTGATGCCACACAAGGAGCGCATAGCCAAGCTGGGGAGGGAGGGAGACAGTGAGAGCACAACAGCAGTGGACGTGCACATGGACACCCCACAATAGACAGAGGATGGTGATGGAGGACAGACACCCAGTGACGAGGGCCTTGCATATTACTTTCAGGAGGTGTTGCATGTCGAGGAGTCCATGCTGGAGTAGCATGATGTAAGTATGTGCAGCACTTCAGGCACACACCATTGCCACCACAGCTAGCCTGACTTGCATCGAGGGGACCATAGCTGCAGTTCATTGAACAGTGCAGACCAGTGTAGCCAATACACAGGGGACACGGGCACACATGGAGGCCATACTGCAGGGCATACAGGCATGCATCCAGCAGCAGGCAAACAGCCAGGAGATAATGACAGCATTACTGTGGCAACAGGTGCAGTTACAGTGGAGCAAACACAGGCCACGCAAACCATGGCCACAGCATTGCAGATGATAGCCCAGGTCACTGTCTGCGGTCAGGTACATGGCCATCCCATGCATGATGGGGCAATCCAGCCCACAATGCACCATGTAACACAGGACCACAGGACACACACCACAACATCAGCAGGCCAGGAATTGCACCACATGCACAAAACATCACCCCATACGTGGCACCTGTCAACAATGTGCAGTCAGCAACAGCAATGGAGGGACCTGCCTACAGTTATGGGCCACACGGCAGCAACAGCCATAGAGATGTGTATCCTGTTGCACATGCCCAACACACTGACACGTGTCCAGTGTCCATGCAGGCCGGTCCATACATGACACAACTCATGGCACAATATAGAGATACCACCACAGGTGTCCATGGTTACAGACAGACACCTGAGTATGGAAGCATACAACGCACACTGTATGGATCCAACATGAACAGTGGTCATGGGCACAGCAGTGGATATGTCACACAACAAGCAGGACACCTACAAATGCAAGACCTAATGACACCTTACGACGCAGACCAGCCAAACATTGGCCAGACATATGTGTACCCTGTAGCTGGAGTGCAGCATCATCAGGAGCATCACGCAAGTGGCATAGTGGCACCACAGTCCGAGTTCATCAACACACAGGTCAACATCACACCATCGTATACTGTGGCGGGTGACAACAGCAGAAGTGGGACATGCAGTACCACAAAGGGGAACATGGGCCACACAGAGACCCGCAGCAGCACAGCAGAACACGACCAACCCAACATGGTAAAAACAGTCCCACAGTGCAACAGCAACACAGTCAACATGTGACCAGGGTGCACAGGCTACCATTGTGCATGACAGCACAGCCAGCATGGAGGGACACAAGCAAGCCACCTGTGCACAGTCCACTGGCTAACAGAGCACGACACTATTACAGTCAGGTGACACATGTCCACACACATCAACAGGGACAACACAGGCAAGGCCCAGCAGCATGGACGACAACACAAGTCCACAAACAATACTGGCCACCATTGGCATCACTGAATGTGCACAGTCCACCACGGCATGCAGTGTGCAACACAGCGAGGCTGCACAGATGACAACACAACAGCCTGTACATGCCAGGGGCAGGCCACGCAAGACACCCATCATGCCTAGTGGGACTACAGAGGTGAACACATCAGCAGCATGTGAGCCACCCACTGCAGAACAACATGGGCACACAGCTGTCAACAGGCTAAGGGCAAGCACAGCAATGGTGACCACTAAGGAGACGTGTGGCACCTGTTGGAGCAGTCACTGGTACCATGGACGCTACTAGGAGAGGAACAGCAGGTGAGCAGCAGGGCAGAACCAGTGTGTCAGGTAATTGATGCTCCAAAAGGGTGGCTGCAGCATGCAGCAGTGAAAACCCAAGTAACCACAGCAAAGCAAAGGAAGATGCCGAAGACAGACATGGAATGACGTACCACCGCACTGCATGTGCACAGAGTGTCAGGACAGCACACAAACAACACATGTAACAAGACGTCCATGCTGATGGGAACTGTCAAACACAGCAATGAACAGTAGCTGTTAAGGTGAACATGACACATAGCAGTCCAAAGCCACAGACACACAACAATATGGTCCCTGGACAAACATGCCCACCCATGACACACACCCTGTGCACATGATGCACTGTATGGTGACACACTCAAAAATATGCGTATACATGAGGCAGTATTCACCCATGGTACACCGGTAGCATCCAGTAGTGTGCTACCATCCAATATGACACATGCACAATGCACCACTGTAGGGATAGAAACATAGAAGCTGACGACAGAGAAGGACCGCAATGCCCAACCAGCCTGCCCATTACTTCGTCTACTTTATGAATGTGCCATCGGCCTGTACACTGTCAATGGCCTATCTATTCATACTCAGCTGTATTGCTCCCTTATGCCTATCCCATGCCTGTTTGAAGCCCTGCACTGTATTCATATCTACCACCTCCTGAGGTAGGCCATTCCATGCATCCACCACCCTTTCTGTGAAATAAACATCCTCACATTACCCCTTAACCGTCCTCCCACTAATCTCATGCTGTGTCATCTTGTCCTGCTATTTGTCTTGTATTGAAACATGTTAGACCCTTTCACCTTGCTAATGCCCTTCTGGGGTTTGAATGTTTTGATCATATTACCTCTCTCCCTCCTTTGATCTAGGGTATATGCAGCAGCTGACAACACAACCATGTAGCTGTGGCCACGACTGCATAATGTATAGTACACATGAGGACATGCTCTGTCAGTGCACACAATACACACCTAGCTGGGCCCCTGTACAATACAACAGCCGCTGATGTCCCCCCACCCAGAACAGTCACATGGATGCATACACCTGTGTAGCGACCACACAAGGGCATGTAACACAGGACAGTACAGTGCCCAAACGGTTGACAGTGACACAGACAAACATGTGAATATCCGATGATGTCAGCGGAAGAAGACCATATGGGCAATCATGTATGTCCGTGTTGCAGGGATCACAGCATAAGTCACTGACCCTGTCTCTACTCCCCAGGCTGCCCATCCTTACAGCACATAGCCTTCACCCAATACCTGTCACAGCCGGACGGTAGCCTGCCCACTGTCCTGCAGGAGTGTACCTCCCCTGGCAGCACATTACAAGTGTCCACCGCCGTCGCTGTGAAGATGTGCATCCTGCCCCCCCTACACCCCCACCCACTAGCCTCAGACTATGCCCTCGTGCTAAGGTTGCCACTGAGCTGGACTATACCATCCGTATCAACCATAATGATCCCCGTCAAGGATCGGAGGGTCCCAAACATGTCCCCTCACGCCCTCCTGTCATCCAGGGTATACATGTGCAGTGATCACATGCCCTCATCATAAGCCATATACCGCGGTCTAACTGTCAGTGTTGTAGCCCCCCTGTGGACCTACTGTAGCAGGGCAATGTCCATTTTGAGGTGTGGGCAGTGGTATTGACCACCGTTCATGGGCTGCAGACTTGGCAGTGACCTGAACAATGGTGGCTGAACATCCTCTCTCCCACTCCTGAGCCCCCTGGGTATGCATCCCAGCTGTCTGTGTGCCATTGCTGCCGCTGTCCTGCACTGCGTAAAGTGTGTCAGACCACCAGTGAGCATCACCCACAGGTCCTCCTTCTCCTCTGATGCAGATACTGGCACCCCACACAGGTAGTACTGTGTCCTATGATACATAACCCCAATATGCACAACATTGCATGTCTTGTCATTGGAGCCATACTGTGGGATGCTGCCACCCTAGCATTGCATGTTCGGCCTGTGAGTGCTGTAGCCCATCAGCTGTGTCCACTCTCCCACAGACCATGGTGCCCCCACCAGTAGGTACATATTGACCACATTGACATCCCCAATAAAAATGATGGAGCCATTGAACAGCACTGACTCCTGCACCGAGGCCTACGGTGCACCACTGGTTACCTGTCCTGTGCCACTGGATGCACCAACCTCAACCACCAATACCTACACATGTATACTGGTACAGTGTCACACAACATACATGCCCTGAATGGTTAGCAAATGCAGTGCACAGCCATGTATGGCACACAATGCACATGCACAGTACACATGGTCTGGGCACAGTACACACGTCAAGTGGCTGACAGTGGGCTTGTGGTCCATCCACTATGCCTGTACATGCAGATGACATCCTCACAACACAGCTGCACCTACCTCTCTCACGCCTTCACCCTGGCCACATGTTGCACCATGTACCATGCCCTGTCACAACTGACCACCGTCCCACAGAATAACACACTGTGCAGTACATGGTCCACTGTCCTCACTGCCCTCAATGTGCAGTGCACCCCCCAACATCACCCTTTGAGATTGTCCCGCCGCCAACATGGCTGCATGTGCTCATGTGCCACATCACCACACCTGCAGGAATAGCACATACGTGCCTGGTCTGACAGTGCCCTACATGTATATTAAGGTGTCTATCAAATGTCCACAAAAGCACAACACCTCCAGGGTGTACAATAACACTGGTTATGCTGCACTTGTAGGTCATTCCCCCTGGCACCTGGACCATCTCAGTATGCCCCCGCTGCATCACCTCTAGCCATCTGACATCCTGACAGTCACGGTCAGGCCAGTACCACATGAAGGGCGTACGTACCAACAGATGTAACTGCCAGCATTTACAGGACCTACGGTGTAGCCTGTCTGCTTGACTGTGTGCAGCTAGCAACACACTGTGAAGCCAACCCTCCCACCTCACATTCTGACACAGATGAATGGCAGGTATCATTGACCAAGATGCGGCTGTTCGTGTGTGGGTCACTGAATGGGGGACATGTGGCCAGTACAATGGGGACAGTCCAGTACTGTGTGCGTTATGTACCATGTGAACCCTGACATCCACTTGAACAGCCACCCCTACTGGCCAACAGGATCTCTGTCGCACATCACCTCCGAATTGTGCCACCCCATGAGTGCTGCCTCATCCATTTTGCAATACAGTGTCAGTATTGGGATACTGACCGGAGTGCCTGATGTGGGGACTGAACTCACAGCCTCCAACCTCCCGGACTCTGTGGCATGTGTGCTACTTAATGCGCCACTGACACAGACCCCTATGGTGCTGTGGATGTTGACCTGAACAGGTGCAGGTGCCTATCCTGATATCTGGCTGCGAGTAATCATGCAATACAACCATACAACCATGAAGCCCTCACTGTCGCTGTCCAGAGCTCCATCATATCCATCATTGATTATGGCATTATCATTTACGGCTCTGCTACAACCACCGCACTCAAACGTGTATCCACCGCCCTCAACAAGGCCTGTCGACTTGTCACTGGCTCCCAACACCTAACTCACACCTGTGACCTCTATTCTCAAACTGGATGGTTGAGTCTTGCCAATCGAATAAAACACTAAACTTGTATTACTACTAAGAAAATCTTGCTGGGCCTTGCCCCCCCTGGAGTCTGTGCCCTCATACAACCGAGAATCCACACTCGACATACCAGGGGATCTCATCCTTAGCTTCTGCAAGTCCCGTGATTGCCGCACAACACAAGGCCAAAGATCCTTTGCTTACCGGGCCACTAGTTGGTACAACGGTCTTCCAGCAACATCTCACTCCTCACTATTGCTCAGCTCTTTAAGACCTCGCTCTCTAACACTGACTGCCTCCAACCTCTGTGACTGTTGTGGCTAAACATATCTTTGGTTCCATAGCTGGAAGATGCCCTTTTGGACCCACATCTACTCCTGCACTTTGCCAGCACCCCACTTCCTATCTTCACCTCCCCTGCTGGCCCATGACAAATGCCACCTGGCTGCACTACCTCTATTCTTATCCGCCTTCCACCTCTCCTCTCTCTGTCCCCCCCAACCTACCTCCCCTTCTCTCCCATCCACTTAGTCCCCCTGATTTCACCCTCCTCCTTTCCCTTTCCCTTCCCCAAAGTCACCTTATTGTTCTTTTTTCATCTACATGACTGTGTTTTTTTTAAATTTTATAAACTGTTATCTTTGCTTATGATTGTCTCATTTGTACCAATGGCGTGGAACCTTTGTAAAAGAGCCTTGGCTCAAAGGTATTTGTAATCCTAGAACAAATAAATAAAATAAATAAATACAACATGTCAGTGTACAGTGCCACCCACCTGCACTCTGCAGCATTGCTCATGTGACTGTTCATAGGCACCAAAGGCCATTCACAACCATGTTGACCACTATCCAAACCACATGCAGTTGTGAGTCCCTCCCCTGGTTCCATGCTCTGTGGTTCACACATGTGCCCTGCTATGTAGTGATGCCCTTGTGCACCATCAGAGACCACCCCTCTCGTGCACTGATGTCCTCCAGTAACCAGTGTGTCAGCCACCAATGACCCAACACGGACACAGCTGTACAGACGCCTACTCTTCACCTATCACCATGTGTCATATGCAGCATGGCGAACACAATGAATACAGGATGTAGCTTGCAGCCTTTGGCAACCGGCCCAGCCACACATTTCTGGATGAGTGTTCACCCACCACCGGCACCCAGCGACACAGTGACAGCAAACGGTGCACATGGCAGTGTAACATCCATGTCACTGCCCCCAGATAGTGCGCCACCCCCTACCCAATCTGCACATGGGTACCTGCTAACATACCTTGGTGCACACACACCTACATACTACAAATGCATGGACATCACACAGTACCTGTGTTACCCATTCCTATCACCCATTCAGGCAAGTCAGTCATGTGTCTCCTGTGAGGGGCACATATTGACAGTCTAACCGGTTGGCAGGTCACTCATACAGGGATGCATGCACCTGTGTCAGGTGTGCGCATACAGATAATGACATACAATGTGTGTGGGCAGGCATACCCACTGTAGACACGCGTTTCATTCGTTATGGATCTTTCAAGATGGCCGCCAGCTGGGCCTGCTGTAGCTGCACCTCGTACTTTTGTTTTATTTTGTTATACTTCGTTGTATTCTGTTTATATTTTATTTTACTTGTTTTATCTGCCATTTTATTTTTTCGAAGAATTTGTTGTGTGCAGCGTGAATTACAGTTTGAACCTTATGATCTTATTGTTCCGCTGCCGTTTGGGCTCTTGTAGAGTGCGAAGAATTCCTGTCGTTACTGTATCTAATACTCCTCGCGCATAATATTCCTCATCCAGTCTGTGATATTTGGGCTGGAGAACGAGGAGTGGGAAACAATAAGCTGGGAGTAATCTTGGTGAGACAAGGAGCGAGGAGCTAAAAGAAGGAACATTGACGGGACGAGGGGTGTTAAAGAGGAACTGATCAGGCTGTGGAGAGCTCAAGAGAGGGAGCGGGACAGTTTTGAAGCTAGCCGGGAAGAAAAGTGCAAGGTGAAAAGGAGACCTATCGAGGGATTTATGGTTGGTTTTTTGCTTGGACCTTGGATGTAAGCTGATCCTGTGTTAAAATCGTAACAGAATATTGGGTCTGGAAGTGTATTTGATGGTGGGCAACAGGAGTGGGCCTGACTCCATTGGGTGTTTCTTGGTAGGATTTGCCACCTCACGGGGCAGTCGGGGTATTTACTCAGTCATGGAGCTGGCTGGGATACTGTGTTCCCCTTGACTTGCGGGTTTGGCTGCAGTATGGCCTTACCTGAAGTTCTGGTGGGGCTGCATTATTTCCTACAGGGTTTTACACAAGTTGGAGTTGATGGGCCCTCAAGCTGCTGATCAGAATCTTCTGGCTGGCTTTGATAGATTTCGGATTTGACTTGGATCTGGGCTCTCCCTCGTATATTATGGTGGAGTAATACTATGGATTTCCCATCCTGTTTTAATTCTTTGTTTCATTTGGCTGTGAGTGGCTTGGTCCTGTTTTTTTTCCTCTGATATTATGGATATGTAATATCGTCGTCTATCTCCTGTTCTGAATTTTGTGAATCCTGTACTTTATGGACGAAGACTTCTGGAATTAACTGCACCCTTCTCGGGATTTAAAGTTTTTATGTTTTTGGTGGACTACTTGGTGGTGAGCGGACCTTGGCATCCACATATTTTCTATAATGTTTTAGTTTTTTTTTGTCAAAGGTTTTGTGATTTAATTTTTTGTGGACTGTGACTTTCTGCTTGGGCAGTGAGAGTGCCTGAACTGCCCTGTCCCCCTAGCCATGAGAGGGCTGGGGAGGGAGTTAATTTTATTATTCATAATTGTATTTTGTATATCTGTGAGAGGGGACTGCAGTGGTTCCAGAATTAAGTATAGGAGTGACTTTCTTAGTTAATAGGGGATAGGGTGGTGTTTTAAGCTGTATTTTATTATATATAGGGTGTGCTAGTTGAGTAATTTTGGGGTTTGTTTTTGTCTTATTTTAATTTTATTTTGTTATTGTGAATTTTAGGGTAATATTGCTTTGGGTGGGGTTGGGTTATAATAGGGTGGGTTTGTTTAGTGTATTTATTAATTTGATATTGTGGTTTATAGTTTAAAGTTTGGGTTAATTGTTTTAGTTGGGGTGGGTTTGGGGGGAATGTATTAGTTTTATTATTTTTGTTTATTTTTTCGAGCTGTAGAATGTGTTGGATGCCAGCCCCCACAGTTGTGTGCTACTCATCCTCTGCCCTTTGTGCCCTTCACCCTTTCTATATTCCTCCTGCGGTGGTTGGATCCAGAAGATGCCCTGGGGCGAAATGGAAACCAGATCGTGGTTCGCCATGTCTGATGCCCAAACCCAAGGGCACTACGGATTGTGGTAGGCAGATGGCCCGGGCGGCCAACGAGGTTAGTCCAACTCGGGCGGTGTTATGCAGTGCCAGGTCCATGAAGAACAAGACTGCAATTACTGCAGATCTTGTTGGTACGGTGGACCTGGCATGCATCACCGAGACCTGGCTGGATGAAAATTTTGGCCCCATTGTGGAGGCTATGACTCCAGCTAGGCACTCGGTGATATACCGCCCGAGATTGGATCGGGGAGGGGGGGTTGCTGTCTGCTTCAAGACCGAACTGAACCCCATGAGGGTACTAGTTGAGGAGGTTGAGTCCTTTGAGTGTACAGTAGTAGCAGGTGTAGGCTATCGAATCACTCTCATCTACCGTTCACCTGGTGATGAGAAGCGATTCCTTCAGGAAGTGGCGGACTTCATTGTCGATATGGCGTTTGAGTCACCCAGATTGATGGTTCTGAGCGACTTCAACGCCTGGGTTGACGACGAACTCTCACAATTTGGTCAACACTTCCTCCAGTTAATAACATCTCTGTGCCTTACACAGGTGGTTTCCACTGCTACTCACAAACATGGACACTCTCTAGACTTAATCTTCCTCCTAGGGATCGAAACATCTGATTTGGGGGTGGAACCAGTTGGGTGGTCTGATCATTACACCATGGGGTTTAGTTTTAGCACCCCCCACCCGTCGGAGGCCTATCCCTGTAGAGATGGTTAGGTACCACCCTTTACGGGATATAAGTTCCCATGGCCTTGCGGCGGTCCTTGACCTCTTGTCCTCCACACTGGCAAGCAATGATCCAGAGGCCCTCGTTTCGGCCTATAATACAGCCGTTTCAGTGGCTCTGGATTCTATTGCTCCAGTCCATGTTCGCCCTCTCTCCCTTCATCCCAGGTCCCCTAGGTTTGATGGGACTTTGAGGGAGATGCAGAGACTAGGGCAAAGGTTAGAGAGTTGCTGGCAAAAGTCCGCCCGTGATGCCGACCACCTTAGATTGATGGACCATTACTTAGTCTATCAATCTGCAATCACCTGTAAGAAGGCAGAATTTCTGTCCGGGGACATTGTGGCTACTCAGAATTGACCAGCTCAGCTATTTCGAACTGTGGACAGACTGTGCCATCCAGCCTGTCTGCATGTTCGGAAAGCTTTTTCGCAATTAGAGTGTGATGAGCTTGCTCGATTCTTTGCAAATAAGGTGGCCGACATCAGGGTGGCACTGCAGCCAGCACACTTTGTGGGGGTTGTTTGTGATCAGTACGGGGTCACCGTACCTCAGTTTTCCTGGAGTACCTTCAGTCAACCGGAGTTCATGAATGTCATGAGGATTATCCAGAGTGTACACCCTACGTGCTGTAGTTTGGACCCTGGACCGACCTCCCTAATTTTGGGTTGTATTGACATCATCGGTCTGGCCCTTGTGCAGATAGTCTGGTGCTCCTTGGAATCGGGAGAGTTTCCCAGCTCCCTGAAAGAGGCGGTGGTGACACCACCCTTGAAGAAAGCTATCTTGGACCCAGACTGTTTCACAAACTACAGACCTATCTCTAACCTTCCCTTTGTAGGGAATGTGATTGAGAAAGTAGTGGCAGCACAACTGGAAGACCATTTGACCATCCATTGCATCTATGAACCGCTCCAGTCCGGTTTTTGTAAAAGACATAGTACCAAGACAGCGTTGGTTTGGGTGCTCAATGATCTCCTGATGACGAGAGATCGGAAGAGCCGTTCAATCTTGGTACTTCTGGATCTTTCTTCAGCTTTTGACACTGTGGACCACATGGTGCTGATAGGACGCCTGAAGCATATCTGTGGAATGTCGGGGACAGTCCTCATATGGTTTACATCGTTTCTCACTGGTAGAACGCAAAGAGTTGTGTCTGGGTTTTTTTCTTCAGGCCCAGCTGCTTTGTCTTGTGGGGTGCCTCAGGGTTCTGTGCTGTCACCCATGCTGTTCATGGTGTATATGCTACCCCTTGGAGACATTGTAAGAAGGTATGGACTAAGGTTTCACTATTACGCTGATGATACCCATCTCTACCTTTCTTTTGCACCCGGCCAGGATGGAGCTTTCTCTGTCTTTAACAACTGTCTGAAAGAAATCCAGGAGTGGATGGATTCTAGTTGGCTAAAGTTGAACTTGGAAAAGACTGAGGTACTGGTTGTGGACCCAGGTTGTCAGATAGGGGGGTCGGGTGTTGGTGCGCCCTTTGGAATTTTTCTTGGCGGCGTTTCTCTCCTGACCTCTGAATGGGTTCGTAACCTGGGGGTAGTTTTTGATGATGGACTGACCCTACAGTCTCAGGTGTCGGCTGTCGTCAAAACCTCCTTTTATCATCTTAGGAATATCACCAGGGTTAGGCATATGGTTCCGTCTGACGACCTTCCCACTTTGGTCCATGCCTTTGTGTCCTCGTGCTTGGATCACTGCAACTCCCTTTATCTAGGGCTTTCCGGGGTTGAAATCGGTCAGTTGTAGCTGGTGCAGAACACAGCAGCCTGGCTTTTGACAGGTTCTACTCAATCCTGCCATATTACTCCGGTGCTGTGCGAACTGCATTGGCTGCCAATACGGTGTTGGATCACCTTTAAAGTCGGTGTACTGACTTTTAAAGCCCTACATGGACAGGGCCCGGACTATTTGAAAGAGCTTCAGGTTCCTTACTGCCCTGGTCGATCACTCCGCTCGGCCGACGAGGGGTTGTTAGAGATTCCAAGGGTAAATTTGAAGTCATCTGGTTCAAGAGCTTTTGCCTATGCAGCCCCCACCCTTTGGAATTCTCTACCCCGACAGTTATGGGAGTGTACAACTGTGGAGGAATTTAAGAAGGGCTTAAAAACCTATCTGTGGCAAAAAGCTTTTTTAGATAATTGAAGTGTCTATAATTGACTGGTATATGATCTTAATCTGTATTGTTCTGTCGTTTGATTTTATATGCTGTTTTTATATTGTTAGGCGCCTTGGCAATAGAAGGGCACCATATAAATAAATGAATAAATATAAAATAAATATTGTGCAGCCCGTACATTATGTCCCTTACCACTGTCACTGTGTGCTGCCGTAATTATGTTTGTGTAGATTACTATGTGTCTCTCCCACAGTGCACATTTGATGAGCAACACAAATGACAGTAGAATAAACACTATTTGGATAGTGGTATGCAACAGTATCTCAGACATCTGTATAAGCCATGCAACTGTGTACGAACTGTGTATCGATTGGAGACGTAACACAAGTACCAGGTACACATGTAACTGGGGGACAGCCATATGTGAGGCTGTGTACCGTTGGTCAGAGGGCAGCTGTTGCAGAGTGTGCATACAGCAACAGTACACTCTGTTCACAGGATGGGCCATGAGGCCTACAGGTCTGTATGTCAGTGGGCCAGAGTATATGCCACACATGTGGTGGGCCAATACGTGTGCTATCCCACTATCCTGCGGACAGTCTCCTATGTGCAGAGTAGTGTATGCCAGGTCTGTGTGCTGACGCACGCATACATAAGCCATTTCAGCCATCACCATTGGGTGATTGATATACTGAACAGACGTGTGTCCCCAGTCAACCATGATACCTACTGTCCCCTAGCAGCATGGTCCCCATAGTTGCCTCAGCCATCACTACATCACACCCGTGCCCATCGTCCATGCCAGCAGAGTACGCTGTCAAACCATACCCTACATGGCCACGGACTGTTGCTCATGGCAGCCACTACTGCAGACCCACAGTCCCGAATGTGTAACACTGTCCTGTGTGTGTACATGGACTGTGCCTGGTCTGTGACATGCCGTGCATGTCATGGCCCATACCTGTACATGTGCATGGCACAATGCCTCACAAAACATCTGTGTCTGCAGCCCCCCCAGTGCAACACATGGCACCCCGCAGTCGAAGAATGACACTGACAACATTGGGTATGGCAACACAACAGTGCATATATTGTGTAATAACATTAACATCAACGTGTACATCCAACATCTGTGCAATCCTTCTAATGCCGGTGAGGTACATATTGTACACTACGTGTAAACATCGTTATGGATGTACTACAACATTGAACACTGAAATGGGACCGTCATGTGGCACAGCCCAGCTATATACACCCCTATCATGGCCCATAACACACACATATATGCAGACTCAACAGACATTGGAGACGGTGCCAACTCTGCAGTTCAGCACATGTTACGTAACTTAACTTGAGACGGTCTATTACTACATTATGACATTCACCCATTCCCCTGGACAATGTGGTACACACCTTACACAGTGCCAGTACTGTGTATCATGTCACACTACAGATGCGTTATTCCCCACTGTGGTGCCACACCACGCATGTGTGTTGGCACCGGACTAACATTCAAGCTCCCCAATTGTGTCCTTGACCGCCTTTATGGACACAAGTGAGCTACCCAACAGCTTACCACATCTTGTAGCTGATGTCTGGCAGTGGCAGCAACACACCACACATGGGCATCATGGCTTGCAATTCCCACGGCCCCCCCAGCAACATCTTGTGTATGTCCATTACCAGCAGGGACATCAGGCTGTGTGGCCTGACCTACATGAGTTTGACTGTCCACAATGTCCTGTTCTGTGTTATCTGCATTTTCAGTGGTTCCTACCACTGTGTCAGTGGCAGCAGCCACCTGTTGTCTGCACTGTTGGGGCACGCCATCCACTGCAGCTGACTGTGTGCTCTGAGCTGTACTGCAACCAGACTGGGTCACTGATGACTGTTCACTGCCATGTCCTGTACCAGTTGTTGGACATGCACGTTCCTGCATCTGCCATGTGTGCTCTGCATAACTAAGTGTCTCCTGCCACTTCAGGATCCTCATTGCCATCGTGAGAGCTCTCAGACACTGTGTTGGCAGCTCCTCATCCACATTGTCCTCATCATCGTCACTGTCCCCTGCAACAACAATGGAGGTGGGACATGAGTAGCATCCAGCCATGCACGCACGCACACACACACACACACAATACCACCCAAGCCATATGTGGACACACTCCACACATGTCACATATGTTGGCCATGCCTGGCAGTGTAGGCTGTGGCCATGGTGCTGTGTTGCATGTCCAGTGTGGCATGTGACTCAGCACCATGTGTGGCATGCATATGTTGCCCATTATGGGCCACACACCTGTGCCCTTGCAGTCAGTGTGCATGTATGTGGGCCATTACCACCTATGTGTACAGATGGCCCACTGTTGGTGCTGGGTGTATGCACAGATCACTTACTGTCATCAATGATGCCAGTCCAGCGCCACAGTCCTATGACAAACCGTCAATGCCCTGGTGTTATGCACCTACTGTACATGTGCCATATTTCTCCGTCCATGTCAGTGTGGGAATTGTACATGTTCAGGGTTGTCACTACCACAGGCAGCAGGGTGTCACAGCTTAGCACGTTCAAGGTGTGGTATGGCCCCCACATTGCCTGTCTGTGTCTGTGCTGTGACATCTGTATGCACTGGTTGCTAGATACTTGCAGAAACCTGT
The DNA here is from genome assembly GCA_016271365.2 of Neoceratodus forsteri. Taxonomy (NCBI): domain Eukaryota; kingdom Metazoa; phylum Chordata; order Ceratodontiformes; family Ceratodontidae; genus Neoceratodus; species Neoceratodus forsteri. The sequence continues at coordinate 1,374,392,821 of CM057452.1, forward strand.
CCATTGCACCTATACAGCTGTACATTGTTGGCTGTGGTGTCAGCTGTTCCTGTATGTAATCACCATGTCCAGTGTCACACTGCGGCATGGCACTGTTGACATGCGTGACCATGTGGCCATTGTGGTACTGTCATACATGTCCTGGCATATATATGCAGGCATACATGTCCTGATGCATCTCAGGCCTGTCATGCATGTTACACACTGGTCCTGCATTGTACACACATCACCACGTGTATCCTGGCATGCCCCCTAGAGGGCTTCTTGCAGAGGTGCGATGGGCTCGAAGTGACAGGATGATCTGACTACACATTTGTCATCTGCAGTAGTGTGCTGTGGTTGCTTTGGATCACTTTACTTTGGAGTACATCGACACACAGTACCTGCACATGCTGTGCATTTGTGCCCAGGTACCCTGAGACCCCTCACACACACACTATGCAGTGTTGCTTTGTTGCCTTTGTTGCAATTTGAAAATGACACCTATACATATCCATGGATGATGCCCATGTACCACATCTATGCATCCATGGTGTTGACCATGCACACAACACACACATGGAATGTGGCACTTACCCTCCTGGCTAGTACTTGAGCCATCTTCACATTGACCGGTCATCTCCGTGTCTTTCTGTGTGGCTCCATGGTCCTCTGCAGTTACACCCACCTGTGGATCTGTGGAGATAGTGACTTCACATGGGTTAGACATCTGGATGGTACACGACCAGTTGGTGATTGTATCTATAACACTATGTACATGTAGTGTGCCACTCACCTGACTGTCTTCGATGGCCACCATGCATCTGTATGTCTGCCTCTCTGCCCTGGTCTGTGAGGCTGTTCAAGATCCTTTGCTCCCTGTGGGACATGTCATTGAGTTTATGCTTCAGCTGTCGGACTTGCGCCTGATACCCATCAGCATCAGCAGTTTGGTGGCAATGCAGTGTCACACCCGGTCCCTGTCCCTCACGGGGTGCCTAGCAGAACCTGGTGGCATCAGCAGCCTTGACCACTTTGTCACACAGTTGGCCAGCATGACGGTCTCCTCATCAGTGAAGTCTGGTTTCCTGGACCCTGAGCCTGCCATGATGTGCAGTAGTGGTTGGATCAGCCACACCTATTTCACCTGCTGGGGACAAGGATGTCTTTGTAAACCCCTCCTGTGGAGGTGTGTTGTGCTTGCAGGGTACAGTTCCCCTTGACCTGCCTGCACATGCTTCCAGCTGTGGAAGGGCCCTGCAGTGCCTACCTAGTGGATTGTGGCACAGTATACTGGGGAGGTGATATTGCACCCGTGAGAGCGCTGTTATGGGCAGCGTGTACTGTAACAGTTGTCCATGATGCACATGCACTGCAGTGCCACCACTGTCTGTACTCTGTGCAGCATGATGCAAAGCAGCTGCATGTGCATCGGATACCTAACGCAGTGTGATGCAGGATTGGGGTACTGATGCCACTGACTCTGCATAGGATGCCGTACCGCAGTGTGATGCAGGGATGGGGTAGTGATGCTAATGTATCTGTGTCACATGCCTTGATGCACTGTGACGCAAGGATGGGCTAGTGACGCTAATGTATCTGCGTCACATGCCGTGATGCACTGTGATGCAGGGATGGGGTACTGACGCTGATGTATCTGCGTCACATGCCGTGACGCACTGTGATGCAGGGATGGGGTAGTGATGCTAATGTATCTGCGTCACATGCCTTGATGCGTGTGATACAGGGATGGGGTAGTGACGCTAATGTATCTGCATCACATGCCGTGACGCACTGTGATGCAGGGATAGGGTAGTGACACCAGTGTATGTGTGTCACATGCCGTGACACACTGTGACGCAGGGATGGGGTAGTGACACTAATGTATCTGTGTCACATGCTGTGATGCACTGTGACGCAGGGTCTCAGGGGCCAATGGCAGCTATGACACTATGGTGCCTGCATTGCAGACGCACACAAACACACAACATCACAGTGATGTTCACGGGTTGGGGCACACCTGTGTACCACCAGTGGCTTCAGCATCAGACATGCCACCACTCTGTCACAGGGTCTGGCATCATGATGGGTGGACTCTGTTGTATGACGTCACCCTGCAGCACACTGTTGACTACTGCATCATGCGGCATAACGCATGTAATCGCCATGGTGCCGTTTAATCAGTGGTGGGTCTGTTACTGGCTGTGGGAAATGTTATGGGCTGTACCAGTTGGCGGCACACGACAGGGATGGTGTGGTCCTGTGTATGGGCAGTGTGGTGCATGGGGTAGGATGGCTGTTGGCCATGCATTTCCATGCACGCATTAATGGCAATGCCACTACACACAGGGGAGTCCATACACCATGTTTCATGGGTGGGGGGTTGTGGCCTATCATGGTGTCTGCAGCCACGTACCATGCCACTGTTGGTGCAGTACTGTCAGGGTGTTACACTTCACCTCTGGCCTGTCTGTGTTCTGTGTTCCCTGTCCCTGTATTCCATTGTGATGGTGATCTTTGGGACCCCATCCCCATTGTGTGCCATCTGGGGGTGTAGCCAGTCATCACTGTATGTGCCAACACCAGAGTAGTGCTGCACGGGTGATGGTACCCAACATCCACTTTAGCCATGTGTGTCCAGTTACGTTATGTCATTGATGCACATGGTGTAGGGACCCGGGCCACCATCTGTGCACTGCTTGGCTGTATGTCATGTTTAGTGTCCCAATTACCTGACAGTGGTGTCAACCTTGGACAGCAGGGCACATGGGCATGGTGTGCCGTTGTACTGGTGCATCTGTCTGCACACGTCTGTGGACATATGCCAGCACATGCTCCTGCCTAGATACAGTCCAGTGTCATACCACCACACATGTACCCGTGGTTCACACACCCATCACCAGCGGTGTATTTCTGTACATCTGTGTGTGGCCATGCCTGTTGTCTGGGTGTCCTTCATTTGCACCCAGGAATGTCCTCACATTGGCCATACCATGGTCACACCGGCATGTGATTGGCATGGGTATCCGGGCATATGCTCCACCATGCCATCAATCTCTCTGTGTGGTGCACACTGCCTGGTACCGTGGTTGTGTGTGCCTTCCTCTGCTGACATGGTCCTTCTCTGGTTGTTGCTGTGTATTGCTGCCATGGGCTGTCAGTCATTCAGCAGAGAGTGTCCATGCACCATCACTAGTCTCTGTCTGACAGGCACCCTATGGAACAGCATGCATGTCCAGGGCTGTTGTTCCGGCATCTGTGTTCCATGGGTGCTAGGCCTGGTGTGTACAGCAAGTTCATACATCACCATGGTGTAGTGTGGCCCAGTTGGCATGTGCATACTGTGTGGCATGTGCTTCCATTGTGGGCATTGGATGTTTTGTCTTGCTCATGTTGCTGTTTGCTGTGGCATGGTGTTATGCAAAGTGATTCCGTACGACCTGTGCCCTAGTCCTATGTCCGGCTGCCGCTATTCCTCTTGGGTGTTGGTCTTGTGCATTGTCCTGTGCTGCATTGGCATCTTCATTGTCACCTATTTCAACACCACTATCATCCATTCCCTCCTCATCTGGCATGTTCACTCTGTTATTGATGGCAATGTTGTAGAGGATGCAGCAGGCCACTGCAATTTTGAATGTCATGCTGGGTGTATACTGCAGTGCACCTCCAGAGCAGTCCAGGCACTGAAACCACATTTTCAGAAGTCCAAATATTTGCTCAATCACAGACCTTGTGGCTGCATGTGCTTCATTATATTGTGTTTCTGCTGCGCTCTGTGGTCTTCTGGTTGGTGTAATTAGCCATGGCAGTAGAGGGTATCCAATGTCACCTATGAACATGATGGCAATGGTTAGTAGTTGTGCATGCATTTTTGCTATTGTATGCATTGTTGCTGCATCCCGCATATGTCCTCACTCCACCATGCATGCCTTGTGTTGCAGATACCACTTTGGCTCTTGCACCCATCTCACACTGTCTGCCCCATTGTGCATGTCCACATGTGTACCATGTGTGTTCCCTGTGTCTGCTGTGTTGATGTCACATGTATTTGTGTGTGTGACCAGTATGCCTCCCATTATCAGACATCTGGTTTGCACTGCATGGCTGTGTTGCTGTGTGGTGGTCTGCCGGGGTTTGTGTGTGGTGGTGGGGTACTTCCTGTGTGTCATGCATGTCTGTGTATGTGCAATTGAGCTCAGGGTTGCATATTCATGGGCAATGCTGTCCTGGTCATGGTCAAGGCTGCGTGTTGTGCAGTGCTCCACACAGCACAGTGGCATCCAGTGACACCAACAGTGCCATGCCTGTGTTGCCTGTCGGTTGTGTGTGCATGTGTGTTTCTGGTGTGAGTGGGTGTTATGTGCATGAATGGTCCTCTGGTACACACATTGTCATGTGCACCTGCTCTGTGTGTCTCAGGTGTTTTACCCCTGTCTCATAAGCCTCCATACCAGTAATTGATTCAGTGTTGGCTGTCTTCAGCATTACCTATGTGCACATTTGCATTCTGTTGCACATGTACCTATCTATGAGCCATCCATCCTGTATTAGTCCACGCTCAAAGCCTTCATACAGGCCACAGTGCCTATAGATGTAGGCATCATGGCATGACCCTGAGTAAGACTGACTACCAATTTTTGTTTCTCTGTGTGGAGCTCTGCTGCTTTTTCTGTTCCTCTTCTAGCTCTCCCACCTCTCCATGTTGTCCGTTTCCATCCCCTTTTCTGCCTGTATTCTTTGGTGGTTTGGGATTCTTGCCTTTGTTTTTCTTGTCTAAAAAAAAAAAACATTTTGCTGGTTTGTGGCAACAGAGGTACCAGCTGTTTCTGTGTTATCCTCAGTATTGTTGCTGTTTTCGTTATTAGTTGCCCCTGTAGAAAACTCAGTTGTTTTCTGTGTGTGCCCCCTTGATTTGGAGTGATTGTGGCTCTGAGATCTGTCCCATCACCCACAGTGATAAATATAATCCTCAGAGTAATCTTGGATATCCTGCTCTGCATTGTTCTTTTTTTTATTTTTATTTTTATTATTATTTTATTTAACTCCTTACATCCTCCGGCAGCCCCCTCCAGACTGCCCCTTCCAGCCCTGTGACCCGGCTTCCTGGGGCTTACTTTTACCGTGGGCCTCTGCCACAAGACACGTAGTTGTGCCCGGCCACTGGTGCAGCACCTGCGACCGGTCGGTCTCTCATCCTGCCACATGGAGGTTTTTTTTCCTTCACTTTTCTCCCAGGGCACATGGATGTGCAATAGGTACAATGTCTGAGCTCCTCCTCCACGGAGACGGCTCCAGCGCCTTGTACATGGGATATCCCCTGCACTGCGGCATGCAAGTGCTACCCTTCCTGATGGCCCCTGAAGGACCCAAGTTCATTCCTAACCCCGGATCACCAGCGTAGCATGAGGTGTGGCATCCAGCACCTCAACCCTCAGCTGCAAGTGTATTTTTGTATTTCTCAAGCTTAGGTTGTAATGCTTGGTCTAAGGCATTAAAGTTAGAATGACTGACAAAGCTGCAAGTGTATTTTTGTATTTCTCAAGCTTAGGTTGTAATGCTTGGTCTAAGGCATTAAAGTTAGAATGATTGACAAACTTACTCAGTTCTGCTTTTGTGGCTATAATTACTGGGAGAATTTTTTCATAATGTTTGGTATTTTCTTTAATAAGTAGCTTAACAAATGTACTAGAGCAGTCCAAGGCAGCTTTTTTCCAGGCTTCATGATTATTAACGTTCTCCAGTCCACCTGAAGGTAAAATGATCGCTCTTAAGTATATAAGGAGCCTTGCCACACTCCAGGTAATCTACTAAAGAGATAATGTTATATGTAAGATTGAGTTCGGAAAATAATAGTCTCTCTAGCTTAATGAATACTGTAGTAGTTTTAAGTCAGTTTCTTCACATGTGGTCACCCTGTAATTTAGACTTGATTGCTCCTTGCATATGTTCAGTTCAGTGGTAACTGAGAGGCATACTGGGGAAACAGTTTCTTCTTCACTGTCATTGACTTCAGCTCCACTCATATTGTAACAAAAGTGAGTTAAAATGCCAGTCACCCCTGTTTTGCCAACTTTGTGTCAAACTCCAAAGTGCTGTTCCCAGCTGATGCACACTGTTTGAATAACCAGATACCCAGGTTCCCAATACAATGCTGTAAAGTACTCATGGTTTAAGAAAGCATGTGCTCGATGGTGCAGGATCAGGGGTGTAGTTGGTGAAGAGACACACTTCTGTAGCAGTAACTCAGACAAACAGGAACACCTGCTGTACTCCAAATCGAGAACTGCACAATCACCAATGTCGGACTGGACACCAAATCCAAGTTTTCTGCTGCTGAAGTTGTATTCCAAAATACAAACAGGTGAAAAGTGCAAGAAATACAGACACAGACCCTCTACCAAGCAGGTGCCTCAGTGCTTCGCTCTGGTGGAGCTTCTTCAAGAGGCTGACTCCTGCTGAAGAGGCAGTGCTTCAAATAATATGTTCAATTAATGACCACCAATAAGAATGCAGAAATCATAACAAAATTAATTAATTTGAAATTGTATAGCAAGGTGGCCTGAAGATGATAATCTGGAAGCATTAAAGAAACCCATGATATAAAGCTATTAGAAATAGTGCTTAACATCCAAAAATAGGTATACCATAAAACCCCACTTGTTCAAACTTCTCCAAACCAAACCTCTGTTGTCTGAAATTGAGAGATGTCCCCCGTTTCCATTCAGTGAAACAAGTGATGTAGTGAAGTGTAACCATTATGATTCTGGTGCAGTAATCAGCCTCTAATAGGAACAGTTTGCCTCAATGAGAAACACCTGTTGTGAGGGGGTACAGAAATTAGTGGACTATTAGTGGGTAGCTTAGGTGATTAAGACCAGTTTGCCAGTTGTTAATAAAACAAAATACTGCCCTATTTTGTAGCCTCCCAATCTCTCACCATCACCCCCAACATATGACTTACTGTATGAGCAAATATCACTGTGCTTGTTTTTTGTAACTGGTAGACTCCTGCCCATTCACTTGCCAGTTAGATGCATTAGTCCAACTGTCATCTGAAAACTTGTTTAAACAAAACAAAACAAAAAACTTTTTTTTTCAGCTGCTTTTTCCAATCACCATTGCTGATGCAATCAACAACGGTCACCCTCGCTGTGTGCTTCCTTCCACCCAACATAATGGGCATGCTGCCACTGCCCACCCTGCTCTGCAGTGCTCAAGTCTGGCTCACACCCAATGACTGGCAGATTTCCTTGCCCCTGCCTGATCACCCGATATAGCTGGTAGACTCCTGCCATCTCACTTGCCCACTAGATGCACTAGTCGAGTTGTCATCTGAAAAATTGTTAAAAAAAAAAACTCATGCAGTCAACAACAGTCACCCTTGCTGAGTGCTTCCATCTTACCACTCGATATAACAGGCATGCTGCCAATGCCACACACTCACTTGTCCACTAGATACTGTACATATATTAGTCTGTTTGTCTTCTGAAAACTTGTCAAAAAAACACCTTTTTCTTCAGCTGCTTTTTACGATCATCAATACTTATGCGAACTGTAACGTTCACTCTCATTGCCACAGGACTGGCAGTAAACAGATTATGTTCACTTTCTTTCTGTCACTCTCAGCTCACTCAGCTTTAAATATGTTTTACAGTCTGACTTTTTTTACACATTTTAAACTTCTATTGATATTTAATTACAGTAGTGCAATAAAGTACAGTACTGCAGTACAATAAACGTTTTAAAACCGAAAGCCGTCTGTGGTTACAGTACAGTACTGTATTCTTAAGTGCACTGTCAATGGTCTCCCAATTATCCGAACCTTGTTTATCTGAACTTTTTTTGTCCTGCTGCACATTTGGATAAACAGGGTTTTACTCTGTCTGTCTGTCTGTCTATCTATCCATTCATCCATCCATCCACACCCATGCATGCAAAAACCATTTTTATATCTAGCCAAAAAATGAGTTGTAAAAGCAAAGACTGAGTCCTGCAATCAGCCTAATGAATTCAGTGCATGAAAGGTAGCATAATTAAATACTGAGCAAGGTAATAATCACATTTGATAAATACAGATCTGCATAGTCAAAGTATTTTTAAAAAGCATTTCCACTGAGATCATTCTGAATACCGGGGAAACCGGGGCCAAGAGATTTTATAAAAGATAGAAAGAGCAATGTAATGTGCATCCCATATCCAGAGCTCTGCAAAGATGGTCTGCGTCAAGGTGGTGTGACCAGAATAGACTCTCAAAGCTGAATATATTACATTACCAAGGTGAAGAGAAATGTATATACCAGTCAGAAAACCTGAAAGAGAAATGATGGAAAGTTAAGAACACCAGTCCATCCAAAATGTAATACAGACAATATTTTAAGGAGTTAAATACATACAGTAGATAGCTTTTTTTTTTGGGGTGGGGGGGTGGATGTTGGGAAAAGGGGAGGTTTGAAAAGTAGAACCTAAACAGAAAATTCTGATGAATTTTGTAGTTACTAGCAACAAGTACACTTTTTTTTTTTGGAAAAACACACCTCAAGGTAAAACCAAATGCTGTATTCAAAATATTGTCAGTGGGTCAACCTATATAGGACTACTAATCCTTGCAGAATCCCTCCTAGGTTGTTATCTTTTATATAAGAAAGGTTTCAGATTCTATGAAGTATTGAGGCCTTTCGGTTTAAGACTAGCACAAGTGAAAATCCAATAGCTCTCATGTTGAAGAAATCCGAGTAATCTATCATCTCCCCTTCTGGGAATTTTGACTATCTCATTTCCCATAAAGATCATTGCTTTGGAGTCACAATTATGGAATTGCAAAAAAATTTTTTCAATTAGGCTAAGTTACCATTTATGATATCCCAAGAATGTTCTTGTCTGCGTTGTCTAAGAGGGTGTACTATATGGCCAATGTAAAGTTTAGGAAAACTACACCATAGGGCGTAGACTACAAAATTAGTACCACAAGAGATAAATTCAAGAATGTCAACCCTGTGAGTAACCATCAACTTGTAAAGAACTTGTTTGCTTACTGAACTGGCACATGTTGCGATGGCCACACTGAAACATGCCCTTTGGTTTTGTTGGCAACCATGTACCCGATGTGGGGATCCCAGTATCCCTCTTAAACTGACTATAACACAGTTTATCAGCTAGGTTTGGCACCCTCCTGAATGTAATGTGGGGAACCTCTCCTAGTTCATTTTTTCCTACCTGGCGCCAACTGCTCAGAGGGATGGGCAGTGGATCCTAAGCATCTCCAGGTCAGTGGGACAGGAGAGGGAGCTGGGTGTCATTGTCCACTGACGAAGAAGAGGAGCTGGTGCTTTTCAGGTAGGGCATGTTGGTACTGCTGCTGGGGATGGCTAACCTCACATGGTGCAAGGATGGGCAGATAGCAGCATACTTACACAGTCCAACATTTTAAGCAGATACTGTAGCTTATAGCAGACTCAGTCAAACAAACTTCCAAGACCACCAAGGTGCCCCACCACATTGTCAAGTGAGGCTTTGTCAGGGGGCAGGGTTCTGAGCATATTGCATTGTATTTTATAGGTCCTTGGCTGTAACATCACTAGAACACCAGATAGTGATGTTTACAAAGTAAACAGCAGTTAGTTGTGGGAACCTCGCTTTGACACCCCTGCACCAAAACCAAAAAATGTTTAATTGAAACAGAGTGCCAACAATGTGAATAGTGCAGAGTGTTGTCAAAACATAAAATTTAAATAAAACTGATAAACCAGCTCAGGTGATTTCACATAATCTCACTAAGAACTCACATGTAAAATTATCAAGGTTGTTGTATTCTTACATCTTTGCTTAGTGAAATCAATTGAACTACTAGTGCATCCACGATAGAAAGTATTTTTAAAGAGAGAATGTAGACAGGCTATTTAATATGGAAGCACAAACTCATACAGGCAATCTCTTTATAGCTTTCAGCTTTGTTTACCCCTCAGAAGGGGATCTGCATTGCTTTGAGGATTGCCCATCATTAAATGTACTAATGTAAGAAGAGAAACAGGGAGAAAAAGATACAGTTATCAACTAGGATGATTGTTGGAACCTTTCCATCATTTTCAGATACTTAACAACATCTCCTTTAACCAAGCCTACAGTATATCATAATCTGAGAACTGACAACTTATTACACTGTTGTATGTGGGCTCCATGAATATAAATTCATAAAAAAGGTTTAAGGCCCCAGTCATCATTGAGTTCCTGTGGTTTTAGACTTCTCAATGTAAAAATCCAAAATGATTCCCTTTGTAGTAATTTCTTTAGCCTGTCCCCTTCCCTTTTATCTCTTTTGACACATTCTAGTTCCATAAATTGCATAGCTTTAGGATTAGATGCATGAAACTCCTAAAAGTGAACCCCCATAATCATTCAACAGTTTCCATTCTTGATGTTTCAACATGTTCTAGGATTCTTTCTTTCAGTGGTCTCACCATCCTACCTATGAATGTTTTGCCGCAATCACACCGAAGGATGTATACTACTTACAGTATGGTGTAGTGCATGAAATGCATTTCTTGATCTGAACTGTTTTGTTAAACTGTGGCAATGTAGGATCTTACTTCAAGAGGGTTCCTGCAGTAGGTCATTACTTATAGGACTGCGCCCTCTGGCGTCAGGACTGCATGGCAAGCTTTTCCAGCAGTGTCTGGCGGGGGACCGCCCACCAGACGTTACGTGATGGACGTCAGCATGACCCTATATAGTGGGCGGTCCCCACACTCACCTTTCAGTTCTTTCCCACCATCGATCAGCGCTAGTACCTCGCAGTTACTCCAGCTTTGTTGATCGATATTTTATTGTTTTTAAATCACTGTTTTTCAGTACTGATATCCATTTATGTCTTCTCAGTCACCGCCTTCAAAGGCAAAGAAGAAGTGCACCAAGTGTGAGGTGCAAATACCACACAGACAGCCACCATCTCTGCCTCTTTTGTCTAGGCCAGGATCACGACATCGCAGCCTGTTCCGACTGCCAGCCTTTCAACCAGGCCAATCGCAAATGACGACAGCAGACTCTGGAGGCCCATCTCTGTAAATCTAAGATAGCTTCTCTGGAGAAGGAGATGCAAAAGATTTGGGACTTGGCTTCTTCCCCTTCAGACAAACAGAAGAAGAAAAAAGAAAAGGAGAGGCACACAGAGAAGGAGCGCCATGAGGACCAGGATTGATCCTCATCCAGCAAGCCTTCGAATACAAGGCCTTTTCCCCGCTGCCCACCCTCGTGGTAACCCAGGCAGCTTCCGGTACCACCTCCAGTGCTGCCGTCTTTCAACCCATCACTACTGGTAAGTCTACCGCTGGCTCCTCCGGCGAATGCCCAGTACTTGCCAGTAAGTTGGACCCTGGCTCCTCCGGGGCCTACCTGGCCACTGATAAGTCAGACCCCACTGTAAAGCAGTCTGTGGTCCACCCGGCTTCGGCCGATAAGCTGGTCGAGGGTTTCACCCTCCTCTGACCAGTTACTGTTTTGCCCAGTAGGTTGGCCATCCCTGATGACCGCCCAGGCACTGCTTTCCCATCGAGGGCTCATGCCATCCCACTCATCATCCAGCAGAGCAACCTGACTTCCAGTCAGACCTCCCCGGGCCTTGCCCAACTGGGAAACTTCCTCCCCACCTCCCCTGGTGGTTTATCCTGCCCCGCAGCCTACACCTGGGACAGAGGAGGAAGATGATGCCTGGAAGTGGTTCTTTCGTTGCCCACTTCTACGGCGGTTCCTCAGGTCCCCCCAAGGGACCCCCACCCTTTGTCAGCTACTCTGACATTGAGTCGCCTTACATCTGCTGCCCTCCTCTTACCGTCGGCAGCACCGTGAGGTACCTTGCATCAGTCCCATCCATCAGGGCCTATTGACAGGCCTCTCATTGGTCTGACTTCCTTAAGGCTCGCGTTGGCTAATCTCATGTCAGGAACTCCAGCGTTTGTTCCTTTTTCATCGGCTACCCCGATGACGGCTATCCCTATATCAACTATCGTGACGTTGGGTATCTATCCTTTGAGGCATTTCTATTACAGCAACACCCCTGGGTTGTTTTACAGTTCTGGGGACCTATTCTTTAAAACATTTGTGATTTTTGTGTTGTGCAGTGTATTTGAGCCCTGTCCTGAACTTACAGGAAGCAGGAAGAGAGCCTGTAGTTCTGGAGGAGCAGCACCCAAACTACAAAGGCTGCATTTTAACTAGTTTTTTAAAGACTGCCCTTTAAATCACTTTGCCTGAGCCACAAATTAGTGGTGCACGCTAAGAGGCTTATTTTAAAAGCTTAAAATTGGGAAAATACCTTACGAGTGCCCCATGACCTCCTAAGACCACTTCTGGGTCACTGAAAACTCTTAAAACTCACCCTGCAGTGAGCAGGGTGCGCAGCGAAGCACGCGGAGACTCGCGCAGAGACACGCGCGTCTGCATATGTCTGCTGTGTCCGCTGGGATAGCGGGGATTCGAGACCCTAACAAGATCTTAAGGTAAAGTAATCACTGTGTCAATATGAGGCTGTGTATTAGACGTATTATGTCAACTGAGGACGAGACCAGAGATGGGTTTATCTGTGACAAATGTAATCTCATAGATATCCTACAAACTGAAATACAGGTGTTAAAACAAAGGGTCCAAGTGCAGATTGATATTAGTAATTTGGAACAATACATTGACTCTGCTGCAGATGCAACAACGTTGTCATGTGAACTTAGTCACCAGAATGAAACACATGTGAATGAGGAAGATTGGAGTCTAGTAACAAATAATACTAATAAAAACAAGAAAAAGGGTAGAAGGAACATAGGGGGTTCCTCAAATATTGTAACACCAAATAGGTTCTCCATTTTAAACCATGACGAGGTTTGCAACACATCAGCACAAGGTGACCTCCCCCCCCCATGCCAAGACAACCAAGTACATTACAGGACATTCCAATTCATAATGTTACACAACCTCCCCATTCATCCTCTAATGAGCAGAATAAAAAATTAATACCGTACATACTAGTAGGGGAGAACAAACATACAACTGATTAAACTAATAATCCAGTAAGAAATGAAGAGTTTAATTTAAGAAACGTCCTGGTGTTGGGGGACTCTATGCTGAAATACACAGACCATATTATCTGTAAAAATTGCAAACTAACAACCACAGTAAGTATACTCCCTGGAGCGGGTATAAAAGACATTAAAAATCTCCTCCCTGGTTTGAGAGAAAATACCCATAAACCACTGGTTCTATTACATGTGGGAACTAACGATGTAGGTAAAAGAAGGCTCCTAGAAATTCAGCGAGACTTTGAGGAGGTAGGAAGGATCCTTACAGTGGATGGTTGTGATCTCATTGTTTCTGGGATACTGCCAGTACCTAGGGCATCACGTGTGATAAATGATGAAATACTGAAGTTAAATGGATGGCTGAAAAGATGGTGCTTTAGAGAGGGCCATACCTTTATTGAACAAGGGGCAAAATTTAGGGACCCAATGCTATATGCACAGGATGGACTTCATTTAAACAGAAGGGGGAAATGTATTTTTGCCCACCACCTTAGACATATTTTAGAGGAAAATTTAAACTTGGCATGAGGGGGGAGGGTAGGCCCATTAGTTCCCTTCCAAAATAAGATATACATGATTGTACCTCATGTAACTTCCTCTCATTAAACGCCAGGAGCTTAAATAACAAATTGGATGAATTAAAATTAACTATTGAACAATTAAACATTAGTTTATGTGCTGTGACTGAGATCTGGTGGAGCCCAAATGATCCATAGGATAAACAGATAAAAGGATTTAATTTGTACCATAAGGACAGGAAGGATAAAAGAGGTGGGGGAGTGGCCCTATTCATTTCTGATAAAATAAACTCTGAAGAAATTGACACATCCAAATGGGACAAAATAGAGGTATTATGGGTTAAAATATCTCTCCGCTATTCACATGCCATTAACATTGGTGTAATATATAGAGCTCCATCTACTACATCGGATCAGGATGAACAACTTCTGGATTTCCTGGACATGATAGGTAGAACAAAGAGTAATGTGGTAGTAGGTGATTTCAACCTACCAGGCATAAACTGGACAACTTTGCAGACAAATAATATTATGGAATCACGATATTTGTTTTATGCTTACTAGTGGGGATGAACCAGTGGGTTAACTCCAATACCAGAGACAATCACATACTAGACCTCGTATTAGGTAATTTAGAGGGTAATATAGCACCTTGTAAGGTTATTGCCCCTCTTGGATCCAGCGACCATTCCATGGTTTATTTTTCCCTTGATATACTAACAGATAATAATACAAGTAGGACTAGCAAATATAACTATAATAAAGCTGACTTTAATAGTATGAGATTATTTTTTAAAAATTGGAACTGGGTAGAGGATTTCCAGAATAAAACACTTGACTCCATGTGGGATCTCCTAGAGGGCAAAATAACCTTAGCCACTCAAGCCATTATCCCTCTAATAAAGAAAATGGATAACACTAATAAAATTAAACCCAAATGGATGTCCAAATCAATATGAATTCTGATAAAGAAAAAAATAGGTCTTTTCACAAGGCCAAAAGATCTGGAAGTAACATATGGTGGAATACATACAAGGATCTGTTAAAAAAATCCAAAAAATGTATTAAAGAAGCTAAATTAAAATATGAATTAAATCTAGCACCTAGAGTCCAGGATAATTATAAATCATTTTATGCATATATTAGTAATAAAAAGGGAGCTTATAGACCTGTTGGCCCTTTACATACAATAGATGGTAAAACAGTTACAGACCAGTCTCACATAGCCCAGATGTATAATGATTTCTTTATGTCAGTCTTTAATAACCAATCCTCCCCTAAATTCGAACATTTGCCAACTGTATTAGAAATAGAATCACTGATAACGAGCGAAGAGATACTCAAAAGGCTGCATAAACTTGACCAGAATAAATCCCAAGGTCCGGATGGAATTCATCCAAGAATAATTAAAGAATTGGCAGACCTTTTGGCTGGACCCCTGACAGTAATCTTTCAAACTTCATTAAAAAAAGGGATGGTTTTGGAGCCATGGAAACAAGCAAGTGTGGTTTCCATATATAAGAAGGGGAATAAACATGACGTATCCAACTACAGGCCTATCAGTCTGATGTCAGTCCTGGGAAAGGTCTTTGAAGGTATCCTAAAAGATTGTATTATGGAGCATATCAAAAAGGTAGACTTGGTAGACCCAGTTCAGCATGGATTTACCACCGGAAGGTCCTGTCAGACCAATCTCCTGGAGTTCTATGGAAAGGTCAGCAGGGCTTTGGGAGAAGGGAAGTCTGTGGATGTGGTGAATCTTGACTTCTTGAAGGCTTTCGATAAGGTTCCCCATGGTGAACTCATTGATGCATTAATACTACATGGCCTACCGAGAATAATAACAAAATGGGTAGATGCATGGCTCACCTGTAGAAAACAATCAGTAAATATAAACGGGACCAACTCAGCATGGGCTGAAGTGACAAGTGGGGTACCCAGGGCTCTGTCCTGGGGCCTTGCTTGTTTAATACATACATTGCCTCAATGAAAGTCAATAATAGGGTTTGGGTTTCCAAGTTTGCTGATGATACCAGGGTTGGATTTCCTATTAATAACCATAATGATGCAATAACACTACAAGAAGCATTAAATATACTGGAATCCTGGGCAATAGAGAAAAAACTGATGTTTAATGTGGACAAATGTTGTGTTATGCACTTTGGGAAGGCAAATAAACAGATATCTTACACACTCGGAGGTAAAATATTAAGTATAGTGGAACAACAGAGTGATTTGGGTATGTAACCCCCCTGCAAATGGGGGTTCCCAAAAGACTTCCAGGAGCTTGCTTGAATGCTCCAAGCCTGAATGGTGTTTGGCATTTAAGCCATTTATCAGTGAGTGTTTTTAGAGCCTCTGGTACTGTATCTTTAAGAGCTGTCTGCTTGCAGACATAATTAGTTTGTATGGGGACTGTGTGCTTCTCTGAGTACCACTCGAGCTGCTGCCAATTCACTTCATTTTTGCAGTCACTAGAGTGCAAAGGAACCTATCTGAAAGATGTAACTGTTTGCCAGAAATTATTTAGAGTAATAATGAAATTACAGTTTGTCTAACCTGCTTTCTTTGCAGTCAGAACTGTGTCTGCTAGTTCCCCATTCTAGTTTTGAACTGCTGAACTGGACCAATCAGTGTGGGGAAGCTAGCTCTAAAATGGTGCCTTGGACGAATCAGAACTTGGACTCATAATCTGAGCCAGCCACAAGAGGATTGTATGGGCAGTGACTCTGGGAGATGTAGTTTAGACTTCAGTGCCTTTTGGACCAACAGCAGCAGTCTATTGTGAGTGACAGCCAATCCAGTCAAGAACTGGGAGGAACTCAAAGGAAGTGCCGGTTTTGTCGGTTGGAGTTTCAGTTGAGCTTTGGCAGTGAAGAAGGAAGGAGCCCTGTGCTTTTTCAGTGTGCAGTTTTAGTCAAAAAACGTGTGTAAGGCCCAGAGTTCCGGTCTGCAGCTTGTGTAACAGCTTGTTAGGACTGAATCCGTCCTGTGAAAAGAATCAAAGGATCTCTGAAGAGTAGAAACCAGGCTCACCCTGTAGAAGACTGGAGGAATTGCTGAAAATTGCACTCTGTCTGTCAGGAACTGAATCTGCTGTGTGTTCTCCCGGGTATTGTGCAGTAATTGCGATCGGGATACAGATGCAGCCTGCCTGGTATAGTGCTTTCTTTTATATGGATGTGTGAAGAGGTTTGTGTACCTCAAGTGAGCCCTGCTGACATTGAAGGACCCTATCTTATTTGGAGGTCGTGAGTACTAATTCAGGGTCGCTCCCTGTTGAATTGCCACATTAAATCCAAATGGAATTACTGTACTGCTGACTGTTTAATTCTCCTTTTCTCTGTGTGAAAGGGCCCCTACCAGCTGCACGGTTTGGACTAGCCACTAGGGCTTGGGTACCCAGGGACAGTAACTGATAGGGATAGGCCTGTGCACAGAGCCATAGGTAGATTATTAGAGTGATAAGCTAATTAACCTGATTTCCCCCTGTCCTTGTTATATCCCCCTAAATAAATCAGAGCTCTTGTTTCAGCAAAGTTATACTGCCTGAGGTATTTGTCTATGTTAAAGTACTGTACTGTGATTGTTGCACTGTATCTCATTTCACAGGAGGTCCCAGTGCGGAACCAGACCTGGGGTAAGTGTATACTGTGAAGGTAATTCTGATATATTGTGTGGGCCACTAGTGGGAAGAAAGGGGGGTTGCAGTGTCCCAGAGGGCTGTGACCAAGTTAGTTTAACTATTGCAAACCCTGACCTCTGGGTGGAGGCAACCGCCATTGGATCCAGGCCCCTCAACCTGTTAGTGGCAAATCAGGCAGGGGTAGTAGCCCCTGGGATAGCGCCATCTAGGGGTTACAGGTATTATGGTTACAAATGATCTGTCATTTAAAATGCACTGTAATTCAGTTATTAAAAAATCAAGCGGTATTCTACACTGTATAAATAAACATATTACATCAAGAAGAAGGGATGTTCTCTTGCCCCTGTATACGTCACTGGTGAGGCCGCACCTGGATTACTGTGCGCAGTTCTGGTCACCTAATGGAAAGACTGAAATAGTGGCACTTGAGAGAGTCCAAAGGAGAGCCACTAGATATATACAAGAGGTTAAAGGTCAAGATTATCAAAGGAGGCTAAACATCCTGGGTCTATATTCTTTGGAATACAGGCGTTCAAGGGGGAACATGTGTTTGATATACAATTCAACCATCGATCCAGACCTATGGGAATTACTTGACTTGAAATACAGGGAATCTATGTGTAATACCAGATCCCACCCTCTACAACTATTTGTTGAATGTCCAAAAATGAATAAAAGGAAATCCTGGCTCACACTGAGGACTACTAACATTTGGACCAAATTACCCTTAGAAGTGGTAGCTAGTGATACTGTGAATATATTTAAAAACAGATTAGATAGCTTTTTATTTTCACATAATGTTCAGGGTTATTAATTAAATGGTGAGCAAAAGGACTAATGTCTGTATGGCTCTATATTTACCTATGAGACCTATCTGGTTCATCCAGGCCCTTGGGTCACGACCTACCGTCCGGACATTTTTCTGGACATCAGGCATTCCACCATCCGCCATCGGGTCTATCAATGCCCCATTACTCCCAGGGCTACTTCCCTGGATATCACCAGGGATACCCATATTATCAAGGGTATCCCCCTCCTCATTTTGCGGGTTTGGGATCTCATTTTTATTCACCCCTAGCTAACCCACCTCCTCCTCCACAACCAGACTCCCAAGCGATGATACAGTCATGGTGTAAGGATACGAGGTCCGGGCTCTTTTCAGACCTGGAAAGTAGGCTCCCTAGTCTGGTGGTAGTACCCCCGACCCCCCCATCCCCTGCCCCTCAGCATACGGTGCATGTCTCGGGTACTACCCCTCAGGACATTCCTGTTTCAGACTTTGAGTGTCCAGAGGGTGAGGAGCCATCTGACTCAGATGAGGATACGTCTGAATCATTATCTGATGAGCTATCCTCTCCTCCTAGGGGCAAAGAGTCTCCTAAGTCCCGTCCGGTGGACCCTTCATTTACGGAACTCCTCTGCATTATCCAGCAGGCCAGTGGTTGGCATGCGGAGGATCTGGACCCTATGTGCCAGCGCCTGGCAGAGCATCTTGATCTAGAGACTGTCACCCCCATCCCGGTTCCTCCCTGGATAGCTCCTTATGAGGACCTTATGTCCACTATTTGGAAACTGCCACACTCCATTCCTGCTGTCCCTAAAAAGGCAGACTGGATATATCGCTCCACTGAAAGAGTTCCCTTCTTGGACTTGCACCCTAAGGTGGATTCAGTGGAAATTACTGCTGCTCATGATCGCTTGGCCAACCCCAAGCACATGAGTATGTCTCCCCTGGACAAGGAGTTCAGACAGATAGAACAGTATGGCAAAAACATCTGTTCTTTTGCCACCTGTGCCCTATGCTCATTGAATTATGTGGTACAGATGGTGTCTTTTCAAAAAGCCAATTTGGCCAAGTTGGAAGACAAGATTTCCTCTCTAGAGGATTATGACCTGAAAATGGAAATTGCTAAGGATCTCCGTCTTTCCAAAATTTCCTGTAGGCATGCTCTCAGGGCAACCTACGATTCTGTAGATTCTGTAGCCCGCTTCTCGGCTATGGCCATTAGCCTCAGGAGGCACGCTTGGCTGCGGATTTCTGGTCTTGCTTCAGATGTCCAGGCAGCCATATTGGAAGCTCCCTTTAAAGGATTGGTCCTCTTTGGAGGGGACACCAAGGACTTGATCATGGGCCTCCAAGATAGTGGTCAGGCCCTTAGATCAGTCTGCTCTATGTACAGAGCTGGTGCCCCCAAGAAGCAGCCCTTTTGGCACCAGTTTATGTGCCAAGGGAAGCAAGCGGCCCCCAGGAAACAGAACAAAAGTCAAGCCACCAGCTCTTCCTTTTCCTCTCCACCGACCGCCAAAACCCAGAGACCAGCAGGAGGGCCTTTGCCTTCCCCCACCCTTCTGCCTCTTGACTCATCCAGTCTTCCCTCCCCTACAAAGCGTGGAGCCAGTGGGGGGAAGATTCACCAATCATGTCCAGGAATGGGAGGGCATCATCTCGGACGCTTGGGTACTTCAGCTCACATTACAAGGACACACGCTAGAGTTCCTGGAGCTCCCTCCAGACTCTCTTCCTGGTCTCTCACACTACTGCCTGCACCAAGCCCCATTGGTTGAGGAGGAGATCAGGACTCTGGTATGAAAGGCCACAATTAAACCCATGCCTGCCACCCAGAGGGGAAAGGGGTTCTAGTCCCACTTCTTCCTGGTCCCAAAGAAGACAGGCGACCTCAGGCCAATACTGGACCTCAGCAGTCTGAACCTCTTCATTAAGTACAAGAGGTTCTGCATGTTGATGGTTCAGAGCCTCCTGCTCCTTCTACAGCAGAATCACTGGCTCTGTGCTCTGGACATGCAGGATGCTTATCTGCATATCATGATCTTCCTGGGCCACTGCCATTTCCTGAGGTTTTGTTTACAGGGGGAACACTTTCAGTTCACAGTTCTCCCCTTTGGCTTGTCCTTGGCACACAGGATTTTTACCAAGTGCCTAGCGGTGGTGGCAGCGGCTTTATGCTGCCATGGTATAGCAGTGTTTCCATACCTGGACAATTGGCTAATTTCAGCTCTGTCCAGGGACAGCCTTCTAGACTCACTCTCGATCACCCTGCACCTTTTCTCATGACTGGGGATCATGGTCAGTTTCACCAAGTCATCTTTAACCTCCTCTCAGAACCTACAATTTATAGCGGTGGTTTTGGATATGGTCCAGTGCAAAGTCTTTCTCCCCTTGGATAGAGCAGAGACTCTCCGGGAGTAGGTCACTCTGATGATCTCATCCAGATCTCTTCCGGCCAGAGCGTTGCTACACTTGCTGGGTCTGATGGCAGTCTCTATCTCCACAGTTCCTTTAGCCAGGTTCATATGCGGATATCCCAGTGGACTCTTTGGATCCAATGGGATCAGCACTTGGATGATCTGGACCACCCTATTCTGGTCTCCAGAGCAGTTCAGAGGAATCTACAATGATGGCTAGATCATCTCAATTTGTCCAAGGGACTTCCATTCCGAAGTCCCCCCCCCCCATGGACCCTCATCACTGATGCTTCATGTCTGGGTTGGGGAGCACACCTGGGGGACCATCGAGCCCAGGGTTCATGGTCCCAACCAGAGATGTCCTTACACATCAACATTCTGGAGATGAGGGCAGTACTTTATGTCCTTCAGGCTTTTCAGACCATCCTTTTGAGAGGAATACTGCTAATCCAGATGGACAATCTGTTGGTAGTCTGGTACATCAACAAACAGGGAGGCACCTGATCATACCTCCTATGCAGGGAGGTGATGTGGGTGTGGAATTGAGCAGTCCAGCATGACCTGTTTCTCACAGCCGTGCATGTTCCAGGCATATACAAACGTCCTGGCAGACAGCCTCAGTCAGATGTCGTTCCTCGCCCATGAGTGGGAATTAAGTCAGGAGGTAGCAGACACTCTATTCCAGATGTGGGGTCATCCAGAAATGGATCTGTTCACCTCCCCATCCAATGCAAAACTTCACAGATTTTGCCCACTCGTTTCAGAGTCTGGAGCTTTCTGGCACGACACGTTGTCTCTGTGTTGGACAGGGAAGTTCTTGTACGCCTTCCCTCCCTTTCCCATTCTTCAGAGTGTACTTCTCAAGTTACAGGCAGAAAGTGCTCAAATGATTCTAGTGGCTCCTGTCTGGCCGAGGCAAATTTGGTTTCCACTGCTGCAGCAGTTCTCAGTGGAACCCCCAATTCCTTTACCTCTCAAACACGACCTCTTGACTCAGGATCAAGGCAGGCTGGTACATCCAGGACTCAGGACACTGCATCTTCATGCGTGGCTCCTTCAGACATAATCAGAGCTCGCTTTGGGGTCTCTCATAAAGTCACTCAGGTCCCGGTGGAAGCCAGGAAACCATCCACTAGATCCACCTACGCCATGAAATGGAAGCGTTTTTCCATTTGGGCAGCTTCTAAAGAGTTAGATCCCTTTACCTGCTTTGCTCCTCAGATCAGGGAGTACCTCCTTCACCTGTCTGATTCTGGTCTGTCATACTTGTCCCTTAAGGTCCACTTGTCAGCCATTTCAGCCTACCATGTGCCGGTGGAGGGGAAAACCGTGGCTCAGTTGGAGGTCTCTAAGACATTCTTGAAGGGGATCCTCCACCCAAAACCTCCCATTCGTAACCCTACCCCAGCTTGGGATTTTAATTTTGTGTTAGACACTTCCTCCTTTTGAACCAGCAATGAGCTGTGACATGCACTACCTTTTTTGGAAGACACTATTTTTAGTTGCCATTACTTCTGCTCAAAGGATCTTCGAGCTCCAGGCCCCGATGCATAAGGAGCCTTATTTGATCTTTCACAAGGACTGGGCGGTCCTGCACACAAATCCTAAGTTTCTTCCTAAGGTGGTTTCTGAGTTCATGTTGATTCAAACTGTTGAACTCCCGGTTTACTACCCTAACCATTTGAATAGGGGGGGAAGATCTCTTTCACATTCTGGATGTTCACAGAGCCCTCAGATGCTGCATTCACCATACTAAGGAGTGCAGAAAATCTGATCGGTTTTTTGTCTCCTTCACCCCCAAATCCTTGGGATCAGCAGTTTCTAAACAGTGCCTTTCTAAATGGCTAGGTAACTGCATTCGCTTCCGTTACCAAAAGTACAACAAACCTCTTCCGGGGAGGCCAGAGGTCACTCTGCTAGAAGAATGGCTACCTCTACGGTGTTCCTGCAGAATGTTTCTGCAGCAGAAATCTGTGCAGCAGCAACCTGGAGTTCTGTCCATACCATCACAAAGCATTACAGTCTGGCAGTCTGGACATTGCCTCTAGGTGTAGGGCTGGGCTTGGCCTTGCCATCTTGCAGGGCCTACTGTCCTAGGCTGGTCCTATACTCTCTTTCTGTTGCTCCTCCTCCTCCTCCCGTGACTCTCTCGATCTCTCTAAGAGTGACTGCTTGGGATTCAGTCCTATAAGTAATGACCAACTGCAGGAACCCTCTCGAAGAAAGATAGTACAGTTATGTAAGAACTTACCATAACAGTAGATCTTCGACAGAGGTTCCTGCAGTAGATCACATTTTTCCCTCCTTCCCCCGGTTTTTTTTCATTTTTTTTCAGTCATTCTGAACTGGGCTCCAGGATTCCATCCTTTCTCCTGTCTCATGCTCCTTGGATCTCTGGCGGGAGAACTGGAAGGTGGGTGTGGGGACTGCCCACTATATAGGGTCACACTGACATCCATCACGTGGGGTCTGGTGGGTGGTTCCCCACCAGACACTGCTGAAAAAGCTTGCCGTGTGGTCCTGATGCCAGAGGATGCAGTCCTGTAAGTAATGACCTACTGTAGGAACCTCTCTCGAAGATCTACTGTTACTGTAAGTTCTTACGTAACTGTACTTTCTTTGGTCTGTTCACAGTTTGCACAGGCACTACAGTTTCACATATCCTTGGGTTTCTGTGGAAGCCACATGAGATGATGTGATGTTGTTTTTCTTGTGGTTTGGTGCATAGGCTATGCACAACATGATCTCTTAGTGTTTTGCCCCTTTTAAAAGATATTAATGGTGCTTCTCCAACACAGTAGTTTCTGCAAGTTCTGAATCTCCCCCAAGTATAGACCAATATTGATGCACTATACTGCCAATTTTCCCTGCTAAGTTATTGTATTTGGTTACAAACACAATTTTCTCACTCTCAGTCTCCTGAACTCTATTATTTTTCTTGCCTTTGGGCTGTAACACTGTAGATCTGTTAAGTCTGTATGCTCTGTATGAAGCTTCATTCAAGCAGTATTCACTGTACCCCCTTTCCCCAAAGTTTTAAAATAGTTCATGTGCCTGTACCTTAAAATCAGATTCTGCGCTGTAGTTATGTCTGAGCCTAATGAACTGTCCATATGGGATGGATCTAATTAAACTGTTGGGTGATGACTGCCAGCTCTACCTAGACTATTGGTTGCTGAGCCTTTGAGAAACGCGCATGGGGCATTTGTGAAACATTAGGCAAGTGGGAGCATCTGCTTTTAAGTCCTGTTTGTTGTTTTTATAGTTTTTCATAATAAATGTGTTTTTAGCCTGACTATCTGAGTTTTGATCATTCCATCTGTCAGCACTGTAGAGATGAACTAGAAGTATGTTTCTTTTCTGTTCTTTTTGCTCATTACTTTTCCATCTTGAGTATAGAGGGTCACATCTAAGAAATTCAAATGCTTATTGTTGATAGTACTCGTAAATCATAGATTAAAGTCATTTTCGGTGAGCCAATTCACAAATTCAGTGACCTCAGCTTCTGCACCATCCCACAGACAGACTGCATCAACTATAAAGCAGTTCCAGCATTTAATGTGGTCAGTGTGTGAGTTAATTTCATGGTTCTTTGCAGTTTGTTTTTCCCAAAGGTCTAAGGACAGGTTAGCGAATGAGAACACCATTGTGGCCTCCATTGCTGTGCCATATGTGTAAGAATAATTCCTGATGAAACATAAAATAGCTGTGTTTCAAAACAAAATCTAGAGATTTACAAATGAATTCTGTAGGGAACTCTTAGGCCAGACTGTTGACATACAAGAACTGTACACAGACATGAATGCCATGATCATGGCAAATACATGTGTAGAGGAAGACAACATCTGTTCCAAGAAACGTGTACTTATTGTTCCGCACAAAATCATTACATTTCTTCAAGAGTGACATGGTGTCTCTAAGATAAAATGGAAATTCTAGGACACATGTTTTAAGAAAGAAGTCTAAAAATCTACATAGATTTTCATGAATGGAAACTATGTCTGATACAGTAGGTCTGAAGGGGTGGATCCATACAATTTTTATGGATTTTGGGTAACCCATAAACTGTTGGACTTGTTGGATATGGCTTATACATATTGTGGCAAAAACTGCCCCTTGGGACATCCCAGCTGACCGGGCAGTTTTGTTGGGGACTTCTAATTCTCTGCCACCACCTGATTCTATCAGAAAATCACTTTTTGCCCTGCTTGGAGTCAGGAAGGTCAACACAATAACTACTGGTACAGTGCACTTCGGAGACATACTGCAAACAGGGTCCATTAGAAAAAATAAAAATGTCCTTGTCAATAATGAGGCAGTCACTGGTTCTATCAAGAACAGATTATATACTAGAAGATACTACAGGTATTTCATAGGTTTCGTAGTTTATCTTTGAGCATAGGTAGGCAATTTGCATTTTACTGCTCATATCGCTCAGTGGTTATAACCCCCTTTATCAATATCTAGCCAATATTTATCCAGTTTGGTCTTTAACTCCTCTATATTCCTACTGCCTACAATTTCCAGAGGGATACCATTCCAGATTCTCACCACTGTCTGTGAGAACCACATTCCCCTCTTTTTCATGTTGTTGATTTCATTATGCAGTTTTAGACTGTGTGACCTAGTTACGAACTCCCCATCCTTTGTCTCCAGGCCAATACAGTCCCATAGGTCATCAGTTTCAAATGCCCTGTACACCAAACATAAATCTCCCCTCAACTTCCTGTATTCCAGTGAGTGAAATCCCAATTTATTCATTCTGTCCTCATGGCCCAAGGACTTCATTCATGATATTCTCCTTGTAGCTCTTCTCTGTACCCCCTTCAAGCCTCTCATCCCTTACTTGGTATACGGTGCCCAAAACTGATGGCAGTACTCCAAATACTGCCTCACCAATGATGAATACAATGGCATCAAGACCTTCCTATCCCTGCCATGTATGTGTCTTCAAATGCAACCCAGTATGTTATAACATTTATTTGATTTTTCACTGCAATGTCTTTTAAAGGAGAAATCATCTGTAACTACTGTGCCCAAACACCTTTCTTCACTGGTTTCTGTGAGCTCTTTTCCATTTAGTGTATATTTTGCTTTAATATTTGGTTCTGCCCAAGTGCATAATCTTGCACTTTTCTGTGTTGAATTTCAACCCATGCTACTCTGCCCATTCGTCTAATTTATGTAATTCCCTCCTTAAGTTTTCTGTCTCATCCTCATTTCTGACTACCGACCCCCATTTAGAGTCATCCGCGAATTTAGTTAGCCATAGTGTGCCATCACAGCTCATTGAAGACGCATACATCTTGAACAAGCATGGGCCCAGCACTGATCCCTTCGGTACACCACTCATCACCTCCATCCAATTAGATAGTTCACCCCTTAGTGAGACCCTTTGTACTCTTTCAGTCAGCCATGACTCATTACACTTCACCAGCCATCCACTTACTCCCATGTTCTCTAATTTACTTATCAATTCAGAGTGATCAACCATATTAAAGGTCTTTCTGTAATCCAAGAAAACCACATCCACTGGAATCCCTCTTTCTACTGTGCTGCTGACCTTATCGTAGAAGCTCAGTAGATTTGTTAAACATGACCTTCCCCTCATGAAAGTATGCTGTGCTCCATCCTGCATTGAGTTTGTACTTACAAATTTCTTCAGTTCCTCGTTCACTATCTTCTCCAGCTTAGCCCACTGGTCTGTAATTACTATACTGTCTTTTGCTCCCTTTTTTTATAAATCAGTATAACTATTGCTTCCCTCCAACTGGGTACAACCTCCCCATTGTCCAATGAGGTTTGAAATATTCTAGTCACCGGAGCTGCCAACTTGTCTGCCAATTCCCTCAGTATATGTGGATGCAAGTCATCAGGTCCTGGTGCCTTATTAGATTTAATACTTCTTAATTTCTCTCTAATATTGCCTTCCTCAATCAGTATTTTCCAATATTCAGTACAGTCTCTCCTCTGCACAATCCTATTATTTCTTGATTTAAATACCATGTTAAAATATTTATTCAAAACTTGTGCCATCTGCTTATCGTCATCACTGTGTTACCACTACCATCATCCTTCTACCTTTTGTGCCCCTCCCCTTTTATAGTTTACATAATCAAAAAAGGATTTGTAATTGCCCTTAACCCTGTTTGCTAAATGAATCTCTTGATTTCTTTTCACCTTCCTTATTCTTTTTTTACACTCCTCAGTCCTGCTCCTGTATTTCTCTCACAGCCCCTCACTATTCAGTTTACAGGCCTTTCTATGTGCCTACTAACAGGATATATTTACAGTATGACAAAATGTTTATACGTTCACTGAGAATAGAAAATAAAGTAAGTTAAACAGACAGATGATTTGTCTGAAAAACCTCAAACTTTAGCCTCACCTTAAGTCTCCTTACCTGCTGCTAGCTTCAGAAGACATTCCCCCTAGGCTGGGCTTCCTTACCAAGCTAGCTTCCAGCAGGGACCCCTTCTTCGGATGTTGAATATCCAAAAGAGGGAGCAAGAGAGAGTTTCCTGCTCCTTCCCCTTTTATGTAATCTGGGCTATGGGGAGGTGACTTCTCCCTGGAGTGACAGCCCCCGCCCTCCAATATCCCCAACCATGTCAGTGCATGTGTGTGTGTCCTCATCTCCTTAGCCCTTCTTTTCTATCTCTTGAAGTTTTATGACATGCACCTGGGTCCATTGCCTGACATGGGAACATATCCCAGGAAAGACCCTGCACTGGGATTATGTCTTAATTGTCTCCTCCATGCTCATCCTGTCAGCAGTTACTGCTAACTTTCCCATGAGAACATCGGCACCTACACAGTGGGTGACTATCTCTCATTAGCTGCCTGTACATGTGACCTGGCAGCCATCTTGTGTCCATCCCAAACAGAACTTGTAACAGATGAATATTTAAACTAACAGAAAAAGAATAACTGAATCTGGTCCCATTTCCTGTCACACGTATAAAGAAATTCTTTCTCAGAAATGTGTCCTAAGGATTTTGCACCTGACATCAATTCAATGAGTTCCTTTTGGAATCTCATTGTGGTGTCAGAGTTTAATTTTTTATAAAATGTTTTTCTGACAGCATGTTATGGATTTTTAGTTTATAGAAATCTTTAGTCATGATGACTATATTCCCTCCCTTATGCGCTGCTTTGAGTTCCATACTCTTATTCATTTTTTTGCCCCCCTTCCAATCCATCACCCACCCAAATATTGAATACGCTCCTCCAGTGACTGACACCCGGGACCAACCAATCCCTTTATTAATTTCAACTTGTGAACATAGGAGCATGTGCTGTTTAAAACTGTATGCTCTGCTGGACAACTACCATGGTTGAATTGTTCGGACAACTGCCAGGATCAAACTGTTTTGTCATAGCTCCAGGTACATTGTTAACTGTGCCTAAATTACCCCATAGTAAAGTAATATGCTGTGGGCCCATGTCTCAGATAGGAGATTTAGGTGTTGATTTATAGGGGTCTATGATCACCTTTAAAATGTACTGCCCTGCTGACTACTGGCCTGTCCCCTGTCTTTAATTCATATAGGTACTTCTGCCCGATGCGCAGGGTTCTGTGAAATGCATCACTACATATGGTGCTGATTGCCATCAGATAGTACAGTATTTGTAGATCCTTGTTCAACCTTACAGTAACTGATTACTGTAAACCCTTGCCCAAACCCAAGTAATTGATCACTGTCCCTACTGCAAGTCTATGCTTCATACAGGAATGTTCTGCTCTCTGTTTAAAGGGGTCTAGTGTACCACACTGTGTGTGTGTTCCTGCTGCTAGTCTATGTCTCATACAGGAATTTTCTGCTCTCTGTTTAAAGAGGTCTAGTGTACCACACCGTGTGTGTTCCTGCTGCTAGTCTATGTCTCATCAGGAATTTTCTGCTCTCTGTTTAAAGGGGTCTAGTGTACCACATAGCACATGTGTTCCTGCTGCTAGTTTATGTCTCATGCAATTTTCTGCTCTCGTTAAAGGGTCTAAGTGTGCCTTGGTGCTTAATATTCCTGCTGCTAGTCTATGTCTCATACAGGAATTTTCTGCTCTCTGTTTAAAGGGGTCTAGTGTACCACGCCGTGTGTGTTCCTGCTGCTAGTCTGTCTCATACAGGAATTTTCTGCTCTCTGTTTAAAGGGGTCTAGTGTACCACACCGTGTGTGTTCCTGCTGCTAGTCTATGTCTCATACAGGAATTTTCTGCTGTCTGTTTAAAGGGGTCTAGTGTACCACACCATGTGTGTTCCTGCTGCTAGTCTATGTCTCATACAGGAATTTTCTGCTGTCTGTTTAAAGGGGTCTAGTGTACCACACCATGTGTGTTCCTGCTGCTAGCCTATGATTCATACAGGAATTTTCTGCTCTCTGTTTAAAGGGGTCTAGTGTACCACACCATGTGTGTTCCTGCTGCTAGTCTATATCTCATAAAGTAATATCAGCTAGATGTTTAAAGGGGCCTAGTGCTGGCACACTGCATGTTATCAGGTATATAGGTCTTTGTCAAATTAATGATCACTGTGCCTGCTGCCGTGCTTATAGTTGTCTAGTTCTGCTACACTGTGTGTCATCAGTTAGAACCTATAGATCTTTGTCAAATTAATGATCACTGTGCCAGCAGCTCATAGGTGGCTCACATAGGAACTTCTGCTAGCTGTTCAAGGGGTCTACTGCTACTACACTGAGTGTCATTAGATAGAATCCATAGATTTCTGTTCAGATTTATAGTTACTGTGCCTGTTGCCCTGTCTAAAGGGGTCTAGTCTATGCTGTGTGTCATCAGATAGAATCTACAGACCTTTGCCAATTTAATGACCACTGTGTCTGCTGCACGTATGTGGCCCTTATAGGACCTTCTGCTAGCTGTTTTAATGGGTCTAGTACTATCATGCTGTATGTCATCAGACAGAATCCATAGAGGTGAAATGATCTTCTGTTACCTTCAAAGTCTAGTACTACTACTACACTTCAGAGTCTTCTCATTATCATAGCTGCTGTTCAATAATTGCTGGGTATTGTTACTCTTCCTTACTGCTTTATACTGGCACTGTACTATGGCCTAAAAATAATCTGTTCTGCCTCCTGACATGGGGTCTATTCCTGTTACTTGATGTCTTGTTTTGTGGGATAATTGCTCACCCATTGAATAATCATGAGACTAGTCCCACCTATTATATCTCACCACCACAACAGAGCTATCCTATTGCTGGGATTCTCTGCAAGAAACATATCCTTGCAATGGGCTATTGTTCCAGGACACCAGTCACACTAAGCTTACTCAGATATGTTCTCCTCTGCCTCTCATTATCCAGTATCATTATGTTACAATCTGGTGATATAGAGACTAACCCTGGCCCCCCTGAAAACATATTTGCATCCCATTGGAACTGGGCTGGTAACAAAGGTCTGTGACTTATGCACCTTAATGTTAGAAGAGTGGACCTAAAACTACCTGAATTAGAAACTTCTGCGTCCTCCCACAAGCCACACATCCTGGCATTATCAGAGAGCTGGCTCACCCGTAGGGTCATGGACTGTGAAGTTCCACTTCGTATTTACAACATATTTCACCATGACAGGTGTAACAAAAGAGGGGCAGAATTCTGATCTACGTGGACTCTGACCTCTCTGCAGAAGTATGTGATAGCCCATACACACCTAGTACCACTTGTGAGTGGTT
Organism: Neoceratodus forsteri; assembly: GCA_016271365.2. Taxonomy (NCBI): domain Eukaryota; kingdom Metazoa; phylum Chordata; order Ceratodontiformes; family Ceratodontidae; genus Neoceratodus; species Neoceratodus forsteri. The sequence continues at coordinate 1,374,422,914 of CM057452.1, forward strand.
GACCATTAGAGTTAAACTGGGCCCAAAAAACATAATGATTTTCTATGTGCATAACCCACACAAGGCAGGGCTTGAAGGCCTACTAGATTTCATGCAAATGCTCTGTGGTTACTCACACACTGAATTGATCATACAAGGAGAATTCAAATTAAACTGCCTGCTCAACTAACCACAATACAAAGGCATACTCAATACCTGCCTACTTAACCAAATCATTACAACACCAACTAGGCTGAACCTTCACGCAGGCAACTATTCTTTGCTTGACTGGATTTTAGTAAAAAAAGGTCAAAATAATTTTATTCTTAGGAACCTTAAATGACAATTAGTGGTCACTTAGCCACATATTGCCTCTGGCACAGCAGTGCACCTAAAAGCTCTCTGCCTAGTTTGATTACAGGAACTGCTCCAACTTCAGCAAGGCATCGTTTCTGTTTGACTTGTCACTAATTGATTGGACCCACCTAGACTCAACACATGACGCAAATTCTGCCTTGGATTTCTTCATCACAGAATTTACAACATGCCCGCCTGTGCATACGTAGGGTAAAGCACAAAAAAATCAGACTGGCTCACATGTGATATTTTCACTCCAGTTTGCAAAAGAGATGACTCCTAGGACAAGTACAAGCAAACCAAGTTTGTGTCAGATTGGAACACATACAGACACCTACGAAACAGATGCAGATAGGCAATACATCAGATGAAAAGTCAGTATTTTAAAAAACAGCAAACTGTGAACTTGGGTGATCCTGAAAAATTTAGGCAGACCATAAACTCTTTGCTGAAAACCAAAACACATTCCTCACCCTTCTCAATCGACCTGGTCAGAGACAACTGTGCAGAATCTTCTAAAAGAGTGCACCTCTTCAATGATTTCTTCTGCGATCTGAATAAATACAGACCCTCTGGACACCCCAAACTTAAATCTACTAAGAAAACAGAGAACCTGAATTGGCCCAATTTCCATCTCAAAAGGGTCACATGTTTGGAAGTTGTTAAATTAATTGCCTCCCTAAAAATAGATAAATCAGCCAGATCAGACGGTTTGAACCTAAAGTTCCTCAAACTTGCTACCCCCCAGATAGCCCCACCCATAGCCAAAATCTTCAGCCTATCCTTCATGACCCACACCATACATGACCTCTGGAAAACAGCTATGGTTGCCCTGCTACACAAGAAAGGGAAGAAGATGCTATTGGAAAACTACCGCCCTATTTCTACTTTGTCAGCTCTAGCCAAACTACAAGAGAAAATAGTGCACACACAACTGACCAAATATCTTGAGCAACACAATCTAATCTGCAAGGAACAACATGGGTTCAGAAGGTGTCATGGCACTGACATAGCCCTGGTCAGATTCACAGATGCTATCTATTGTGTAACAGACAAGGGATTGTTGATGGGTGCTGTGTTCATGGATCTGACCAAGGCTTTCAATTTGGTCGACCACAATGTATTAACTAGCAAACTACTTGAACTTGGCTTCAGATCCCATGCTTTAGCTTGGTTCAGTGATTATCTGAACCACAGAAACAGAGGGTGAAAATCTGTAACGAGGTCTCAAGTACCAATGTAATTTGCAGTGGGGTCCCTCAAGGCTTCATACTGGGGCCTCTTCTGTTTTCAGTCTTCATCAACAAATTGCCAACAATCTGCAAACCCGTACATACTTTTCTGTATGCAGACAATGTGATTCTATACACACATAGCAAAGACATCAATGAAATCAATCATGTACTGGGAAACAGCTTCAAATATTTGCAGGAATGGTTTGTTCTAGAAAGAATGGTCCTGAACCAACCAAACACCCAATCAATGTTGTTTGGTTCTAACTTCAATTTGCAAAACATGGCCCCTAAGTTCTGCATTAATGCAAATAATGGGAACTGCCTGGAAAAAGTCAGCTGCTTTAAATATCTAGGAGTACACTTAGACTCTACCCTTACCTTCGATACCCACATTCAAAACACTACCAACCTGCTTCAACAAAGGCTTGGCTGTCTGTACAGAATCCATAAGTACCTAATGCCCGAAATCAGACACAGAATAGCACAAGCAAATCTGCTCCCTATACTGGACTATGGCTTCTTGGTCACCAATGCTGCTAACAAAACAATGCTACAGAAGATACACACTCTTTATCACAAAATTGCCAGATTTGCAACAGGTAGCGATAGCAAGACATATCACTGCCTTCCTCTAGACACTCTAAATTGACTCTCAACAGAGCTCAAATTCAACCTAACATTCGCCAGATTTATTAAAAGAACTATGGTTAAAAACTCCCCCATCTATTTAGCGGAGCAACTTGAGGTTAACTTGCCCTCCTCTTGATGAACCTTGAAAAATAACCTAAAAGTTCCCTTTTTTTGAACAAACTCTGGACAAAGCTCCTTCAGTTATCGTCCCTCCTCACTATGGAATACAATCCCACCCTTTAGAGAATCACGAACTGTCCCTGCTTTCTCAAAGAATTTGAAAGGAATTTGCCTAACTCTCTGTGCTTGTGACTACTTTGTGTAAATACCCCATGTAAAAACCTCTATGCATCTGCACTCAATGTAGTATCCTCTGCATATGTGCTCAATGTAGTATATGCACTAATTTCCTTGCAATTAGTTGCGCTTTCTATGTGCCTCAAGTATGTAATCAAGTATGTAATTTGTAATCGATAAGTGTATGTTTTTGTAACCAGAACCCAAATATTTGTATGCATGTCCTCAAATGTCTGTGCAATTACACCCAGGTCATAACTGAAAAAGGCACTTGGTGCCAGTACACTTACCCAGTTACCAAAGTGAACATAAATAAATAAATCCTATGTGGCCTTTCTTTCTTCAAAATTAAGTTGTTCCCTATCTGCGGTATCTCATTTTAATGGACTGACTTATTACTGACGCTAACATAGGCTGTACCCTATTCTGGTTTCCATTAATTGTAATCTTGGGCGAGATATTCAAAACGTTGCCCCGGGGCTAAATTAGCACTGCCCGGTGGGCAAACTTAGCCCGGAACACAAAGCAAGCTATATTGAAAAGGAAATAGCTCGGTGCTAATCCTGCTGAATATAGCAGTCTAAGGAAGCCAGGCAAACTGATCTGGGAGGGCAGGGCAAAAATAGCCCAGGAACAAGACAGCACTGAATATAGCAACAGAGAAGTGCAAACTGCAACTGCAGCTCATTAGACTCTGTAGCAAGCCAGTGTTGCAGGTGGAGAACATTGTGTGTGATTGCACTGAGATGTCTCACATCTACTGCAAACACACCTCTCAACCCCCTGCCTCATAAATCAGGGACAAGGATTAAAAAATCAGGGCCAAAGGTTTAAAATCAGGGACACATCTTAAAAAATGGCGATATCCACTCAGGAAGCTGGTAGTGTAAAATGCATTTTCTAAGGAAGAACACATCTGTAACATTGATGTTTGACATTATTTTATGCTTATAACCCCCACTGTTTGGTCATGGAAACACAATTTTTAGGAGTGAGAGAGTAAAATTTTGAGGTAAAATCAGTGACGTCCCTGAAAATCAGGAACAGTTGAGAGGTATGACTGCAAACAACAATGTAAGACACACACTGCAGAACTGTGCTATACTGAAGTAGGGTTTGCCCGGAGCTAACCCATTTGCACAGTGCTAACACATTAGCTCGGTGCAAACTGGTTAGCCCGGGACAAACAGGAGCTATATTCAAAGCTCCCATGTAACTGACCCTACTTAGGTAATCCATGGGCAAACAGGCACATTTGCATCTCATTATGTGCTGCTTAGCATATATTACCATGCAGTTTGCCTGGTGCTACTGCGTGGTGCACACAGCTCCACCTTTTGGTTGGAATGGAAGCACAGGCTGGACGCTGCAGGCCAAGGCATGCACACAGCAACCCCTTTTGGTCAGAATGGAAGTGCAGGCTGGAAGCAGCAGGAACTGTGTGTCGGCAGGCACAGTCAGTGCATACAGTGCACCCATGCATCTGTGCAAGCATGACCTATATATGTATGTATGTGTGTATATATATATATATTTTATCATATTTCTTTTTATTGTAGTTATTTAATATATTTCTTTCCAAAAGTATATATAGTAAGACAGTTCTACATAAACAAGTAGAGAGAAACAAAAAATCATGTATACATTCCATATTAACTTTTCCTAATTAGACTAAAGTGTGCTAAGTATTAACTCATTCAGGTCTCAAAATTTACAACAAAAATATTACTTAGCCCTAACCTCGCATATGAAATAGAATCCATAATTCCATTAACCATAACAACTACATTGTCCATTAAAGAAAATAAAATGATGAAAAAACCCCAGACCTCAGAAGCCCTCCAAAGCCCTTAAAACCCCTCTAATGCCTCCATCTCTACCATTTCAGCCATCTGAGACATTTCTTTATCAGATATTGACTCCCCATCAGAACTTTGATTCTTAAATTGTGCTCGTAAAAAAATCAGAAATCTGATTAGGATCAAAGAAAATATATTCCTTGTTCTTAAACGTAACCCGAACTTTTGCAGGAGGTAACAATTGAAATTTGGCATCGAGCTCCAATATATCCTGCCTGAACGCTAACAGCTTCCTCCTCTTTTGCTGTGTTGCAAACAAGAAATCTGGATAAAAATTAAAATGAAACGTCTTATAAATCAGAGTGCCTTTGACCTTAAAGAGTTTAACAATCAAGCCTCTGTCCGATTCAGATGCAAATGATATGAAGACAGTAATTTTTGCCTCAGAATCAGTCTCAGCATTTTTTCATTCATTAGCCCTGTCCTTCTTAGGCACTCTAATTGCTTTTGTCAAGAATGGGAGATTGTCGGCTGGTAAGTCATATACCTGTATAAAAAGATCCTTGACCATTTCTCTAGTGCTATCAAATTCTGAATCCAGTTTTAAAGGAAGTCCAACAATCCTCAAATTTTTATACCGTAATTGATTTTCCAGCATTCTACTTTCCTGCTTGTATCATAGTTAGTTTTAACTAACCCCTGCATAGTAGCTTCCACCCCATTCATTTTTTGTTCATGGGCATTAACTAATTCAGCATTACTTTTCACCTGAAGGGCAGTGTCTTTTAAATCTTCTCAAGTTGTTTTAATTTCTTTTTGCAGAAAATCTACCTTAGAGCTTAAGGTTTTGAATCGCCTATCCACTCTCTGGATACAAACAAGTATCTGGTCAATAGATCTTCCAAGCATATCCAAGGAATATTTACCTCTCGATATGGGTAGAACCGGTGTTTCAGACTGCTCAGCCCCACTCTGTCCTGAAGGTAACTTTGCTTGATCTTGCATTTTGCATGCCTGAAGACTAGGGGCCAGATATTCAAAACTTTGCGCCGGACAAAAAACGTTTGCGCAGGTTTAGCGTGGGATTAGCGCAGGTCTGCTATATTCAAAAGGCCAAATAGCGCGGGCAAACTGCATTAGCGCCGGGCAAAATTATAATGTATGCAAGGAGCAAACTGACATGAATACAGGCACAATGCTATATTCAGCGACTAGCGCCGTGCTAAGTGGTTTTCCGTGACTTAGCGTGACACTTAGCGCAGTGCACATTACCGCCCAGGAAAAGCTTGTCTTAACCCTGGGCAATCAGCTTTGTGTGGTGTTTGCGCGGGTTTTGCACGACCCTAACAAATAAATATGACACATAGAGGAAGCATGCTGCTAACTGAAGGCATCACAATGATGCCATCATCTGCCACCAGTCCCAGCCATGCCAGGCAGTAAGTGGTGACCCTGCCACCAGTGGACAGCATGGCAGTGTGGCCATACAGCACACACCTGCAGACCACACTTCTGTGGACACCAACAGATGCCAGCACACACATGCAGCACTGTGGGCATGGAGGATGTTGAGGGGAGCGTGTATGGGTGGCGAGGCTGTGCCACAGACCAGGTGTGGCCACAAGGCTGGGACACATCATGCAGTGCAGCGCACATGGGCCAGTATTGGGAATACCCCAACACCAGTGTGCCTTTCAGATAATATATGCCCCCCCCGGCCACATACCGTGCAGCTGTACAACTGCCACAGCACACAAAGCCAGAAATGTACATGTTACTGTGAGCATCCCATGCCACAGGTGCAGCATCTGTGGGTCACACAACAACATAACAGTTACTGTATGTCCACTGTCAGTAAACATCTGCAGGTTGGGCCTCTCACTGTGTATAGTGCAGTCATCATCACTGCCCTACACACCATAGGCATTGCTGTGTCCGCACACTACTGGCCCCCTTGCTACTGTAGTTTCTGCTGTGCACTGTAGCATGACCTACAATGTGACAGTTGCATGCAGCATGACCACCATTTGTGCCTATGCTGTGTTGTCCCAGTACAGCTGCCGGCAGCAGCGCAATGGAAATAGTGTTCAAATCTGTATAATATTCCCCAAGCTGTTTGCCCAGCGCTAACACATTTGCGCGGGTTTAGCGCAAGGCTAAACAGTTAGCCCGGTGCAAACTGCATGCAAATCAGGGCATAATGAGATGCTAATCTGGATGTTTGCCCACAGACTACCTAATTAGGCTCATTTGCATGTCACTTTTGAATGTGGCAAAGTTTAGCGCCGGGCAAACGTGTTTGCACCGGGCTAATGGTTTAGCCCTGCGCTAAACCTGCACAAACATGTTAAGCTGCGCTAACAGTTCAGGGAATATTTTACAGTTTTGCACACTGTACTTTCACATACACTGCTGCCTGCAGCTGTACTGGGTCCACGCATTTGCTGGCACACACATTGGCCACATAGTTCATCTCTACCTACCTTCACATCACTGTGCACTGTGTTGCTGTTGTGATTTGCACTTCCTGGTTGCCATATTCAGAGCTGTCTTATTCCAGGGCTAAGTTTGCCCTGCACTCCCAGCCCAGTTTTCCCGGCCTCATTCCCATGCTATATTCAGAAGCTGTTTGCCCTGGGCTATTCCTTTGAATATGGCTTGTTTTGTGCTCTGGGCTAAGTTTGCCTGTCAGGCAGTGCTAATCTAGCCTCGGGGCAAAGTTTTGAATATCTGGCCCTAGATTTCTTGTTCAACAATAAGGCATCATGATCAGCATGGAAGTCTCCTTCTTTGGCTGGTTGTTTATTCGTTGTTGCTAAAATCACTCTCTGCGAGGCAGTAGGTGCGATAGCGTGTCTCATCTGGGTGCCAGATAACAATCCTGACGACCCCAAACCTCCAACGTGGTTCACTGACCAAAATTGTTTTTCCAATGGTCGGATTCTGGGCGAGGCATACTCCTCAGAAGAGGAGCTCATTCGTTCTTTCCTTTTTCTCATTCATAGCAGTGACACTAAACGTTAAGACACAACACTTTAAACTTTAACTTTAACTTGCTAAGATGACAGCAAAAACTTTGTCCTTCCACCCGACCTCATGCAGCAAACAAACGGCATACACTTCAGTCCGCCATATTGTGTATATATATACTGTATGTATATATATATATATATATATATATATATATATATATACACACACACACACACACACAAGTGACTTGCAAAAGTATTCAACCCCTAGAGTTATCAGATTTGTCTGGATTACAAATGAGACTTACATATATTATTCCAGTCAGTATTTTATTGCAAACTCATATGCTCTAACAGTATATTTTCAAAGCCAAAATTAATTATCCGTCAGCAGATCTTTTAAAGAAAATTAAAACTGGAAAATGCTGCTTATGGAGTATTCAACCCTACATTAGTATTTGGTAGAGCCACCTTTTGCTGCAATAACAGCTTTAAGTCTTTTGGGGTATGTGTCTACCAGCCTTGCACACTGTTCAGGAGTGATTCTTGCCCAGTCTTCTTGGTAGATTTGTTCCAGGTTGTTCAGGTTGGTTGGGTGACACTTGTGGACCGTAATTTTCAAACAGTGCCACAGATTCTCGATGGGACTGAGATCTGGACTTTGACTTGGCCACTGTAGGACATTCATCTTTTTGTTGTTTAACCACTCCTATGTTGCTTTGGCCTTGTGCTTGGGATCATTGTCCTGCTGAAAGTTTCTCCCAAGCTTCAGTTTTTTAGCAGACTGAAGCAGGTTCTCTTGCAGTATCTCCCTGTATTTTGCTCCATCCATTCTTCCTTCAATTTTAACAAGATGCCCAGTCCCTGCTGATGAAAAGCATCCCCACAGCATGATGCTGCCACCACCATACTTCACTGTAGGGATGGTGTTTCTCAGGCATGGGCAGTGTTAGGTTTGCGCCACACAGCGCTTTGAATTTTGGCCAAAAATCTCTATCTTGGTCTCATCAGACCACAAAACCTTGTGCCACATCTTAGCTGGGTCACTCTCATGCTTTCTGGCAAACTCCAGACATGCTTTGATATGGTTCTTTTTGAGTAATGGCTTCTTTCTAGCCACCCTCCCATACATGCCAGTATTATGCAGAGCTCTTGATATGGTTGACTGGTGCACCTTCACTCCACTCTCAGCCACTGAACTCTGTAGCTCCTTCAAAGTGATTGTTGGCCTCTCTGTGGCTTCCCTCGCTAGTGTCCCTCTTGTTCGGACGCTGAGTTTTGAGGGACGGCCTTGTCTAGGTAGTGCCTGGGTGGTGTAATGCAGCTTCCACTTCCTCACTATTGATTCAACAGTGCACACTGGGATATCCAAACACTTGGATATTATTTTGTACCCTTTTCCTAATTTATGCATGTCTATTACTTCATCTCTAACTTCCTTAGAATGTTCTTTAGTCTTCATTTTCACAACCTTCCTTCAGATTCACAGTCTGACCAATGGTCATTAATCTGAGGGGGGGAGGGTTATCCAGAAAATGTGAGCTACTTTAATGTTTCAGAGGTGAGGATAATTGTAAGCCAATTGTGTCTCGTTGGGGCAATATTTTTCATCTGTATGAACTTGGAGCTTCCAGAGCACAGGGGTTGAATACTTATGCAAACAGCATATTTCAGTTATTTATTTTTCTTAAAAATATTTTCTAACATAAAACCAATGTCACTTTAAAATAATTATTTTGATGGTCAGTCTTTTAAATAAATATTACACAGAACAAAATCTCAATGTATCATTTGTCATTCAGACAAATCTGACAACTTTCAAGGGGTTGAATACTTTTGCAAGTCACTCTATATATATATATATATATATATATATATATATATATGAGAGCAAAAAACTCCATTTAATGCATTAGTTAGGGTTGTTCCACAGCGACAAAGTGAGGAAATTCACTGTTAGGGTTGAAAACCCCCTTGGACCCCGCCACCCCCCAACCGGCATTGGGTGTGCATTGGGATCCAGCCCTAACTCTCACCCCATGACATGTGTAAAGCAGCAGAAGTATAGGAGAATGGGGTGAGAGTTAGGACCCACGATCCCAATGTGCACCCCAACCCTAACTAATGCATTAAACTGAGTTTTTTGCCTCTAATTTCCCTTCTTTTTGAGAATGATAACGAGAAATAGTGAATGTAATGCAGCGGCGGGCGCGCTCCTGCTGCATAATGCGATGGCGGGAGCGCGGGGCCCGAAAGGGACAGCAACGCAAACAGAAATGCTAACAGTGGCGCACATGGTAACACAAGCACGAATGAGAACAGAAAGGGTAACGCACATGGTGGCGTAGACGGGAATGGTCTGCCACGTGATGTGTTGTCACATAGTAACATGGTGCCTGCAAACAGAAATGTCAGTGGGCATGGTGATGTAAAGTGAAAAAAGACCAAACCGTTATTTTGCAGCAGGGCTCCAAATGATTTCTGTTAAGTGTCGGGCGCCGTAATGTTATCCTATGGGAAAAACCGTCAATTTTGGAGTGCCGTAACTTTGCCGCCATGTGATATTTTTTCACCAAACTACTGAAAGGCACATCTGTGTACTGTTGGCTGTCTTCCCTCCAAATTTCAGGAAAAAGTACCAAACCGTGATTTTGCAGCAGGGTGCCAAAGGATTCCTGTAATGCTTCGGGCGTCGTAATGTTATCCTATGGGAAAAACTGTCAACTTTGGAGTGCCATAACTTTGCTGCCGTGTAATATTTTTTCAATACAACACTGAAAGGCACATCTGTGAGATGTCGGCTGTGTTCCCTCCAAATTTCAGCCCAAAACTCCCAACGGTTATTTTTCAGTGCAGTGCCAAAGAATTGCTGTCATTTTCCCACAGACTAGAAAATTACTGGTGCAATTTGCGAAAGCTTTCGCAAAAAAGTTCGACACTTTCATGAGCACGAAAGTAATTTGCGAAAGTACTTTTTCCAGAAATTTGAAAAACATATTTCTGGGGTGTTTTACCACAAAATAAAGACATGGCAAGCATCCTCAGGGCCCGAATAGTTAAATACAAAAATAATTACGTTGCTAGAGGGTCTCAAATTTAAATGCCAACCATTTTTCTGATCACCAACTGAAAACAAAATGGCGGATTTGCGAAAGTAACAGGCCCATTTGTGAAAGTAAAAATGCATTTGCGACACTGTCGAACTTTTTGTTAACTTTTTCCCATTGACTTATAATGGGAAACTGTTTTTGAATAACTTTTGAACCGTTTAATATTTTTCATGAAATCTTGAAAGGCACGCCGGGGACCCGCCTGCGTTCCCTGAAGATTTTGGGCCAGTCTGCGCAAACCGTACGACCTGTGCGGCGACCATAGGAATTCAGAAAAGCGTGGCGCACAGATCATGCTAATAACTCCGCAACCGTATATCCGATCAGTACGAAACTTGGCAGATCCCAAGGCCTATGGGGCTTGATCACACTTTCCAAATTTCAGGCAAATCCATCAAACAGTTGCAAAGTTATTAAGGTGAAAAATTTTGGGTTTAACATGGAAATGGCTCCTCAACCCTAACTATGGTAGCACTACCGTGCTACCATAATATATCATATATATATATTAGAGGCAAAAAACTCTGTTTAATGCATTAGTTAGGGTTGTTCCACAGCGACAAAGTGAGGAAATTCGCTGTTAGGGTTGAAAACCCCCTTGGACCCCTACCCCCCAACTGGCATTGGAGTGCGCGTGGGATCATCAGCCTAACTCTCACCCCATGACATGTGTAAAGCAGCAAGTATAGGAGAATGGGGTGAGAGTTGGGACCAGATCCCAATCGCACCCCCAATGCCGGTTGGGGGTGGGCGGGGTCCAAGGGGGTTTCAACCTAACAGCTCACCTCTTTGTCGCTGTGGAACAACCCTAACTAATGCATTAAACTGAGTTTTGCCTCTAATTCCTTCTTTTGAGAATGATAACGAGAAATAGTGAATGTAATGCAGCGGCGGGGCGTAGGCGGGCGCTCCGACCACATGATGTGTTGTGGCATACTAACAGGGACAGCAATGCAAACAGAAATGCTAACAGTGGCGCACATGGTAACACAAGCACGAATGAGAACAGAAAGGGTAACGCACATGGTGGCGTAGACGGGAATGGTCTGCCACGTGATGTGTTGTCACATAGTAACATGGTTCCTGCAGACAGAAATGTCAATGAGCATGGTAACACAAAGTAAAACAGAAAGAGAAACAGTACTGTAGACAGAAATGGCAAAAAATAACAGAAACGCAAGCGCAAATGAAAATGCAAAGGATAACGCATATGGTGGCGCAGGCGCCAATGGTAAGTGAACGGAAGTACGGATCCGTAAGCGGAAAGGGCAACAGTAACAGTAATGTAAGCGTACAGGCTGGTTTTCCCAAAACCTGCATTGAGAAAGACAGTGAGTACAAATAATGTATGCAAAATAATGAGTATCGGCCCAGAAAATGAGATCTTGGAAAACTAAATACATTATATCTCAGGAACCGTCTGACGTAGAAAAAAAATTTAAAAGTCATATTATTTACAACTGTCCTGGCTAATTTGAATCTTAGCCCCATTAGAGGCTAAGTTTTTCGACGAAAGATCCGTTCTCACACGCTTCGAGATACGGGCCCTGAAAAGGCACGTGAACGCCGTAATGTTATCCTATGGGAAAAAAAGAAAAGTTCGGAGCGCCATAACTTTGCCTCCCTGTAATGTTTTTTCACCAAACTACTGAAAGACACATCTGTGGGCTGTTGGCTGTCTTCCCTCCAAATTTCAGGAAAAAAGACCAAACCGTTATTTTGCAGCAGGGTGCCAAAGGATTCCTGTAATGCTTCGGGCGCCGTAATGTTATCCTATGGGAAAAAACTTCAATTTTGGAGTGCTGTAACTTTGCCGCCATGTAATATTTTTTCACCAAACTACTGAAAGGCACATCTGTGTACTGTTGGCTGTCTTCCCTCCAAATTTCAGGAAAAAAGACCAAACCGTTATTTTGCAGCAGGGTGCCAAAGGATTCCTGTAATGCTTCGGGCGCCGTAATGTTATCCTATGGGAAAAATGGTCAACTTTGGAGTGCCATAACTTTGCCGCCGTGTAATATTTTTTCAATACAACACTGACAGGCAATCTGTGAGATGTCGGCTCGTTCCTCAAATTTCAGCCCAAAACTCCCAACGGTTATTTTGCAGTACAGTGCCAAAGAATTGCTGTCATTTCCCACAGACTAGAAAATTACTGTCGCAATTTCGAAAGCTTTCATAAAGTTCGACACTTTCGTGACAGCAATAGTATGCGAAAGTACTTTTTCCAGAAATTTGAAAAACATATTTCTGGGGTGTTTTACCACAAAATAAAGACATGGCAAGCATCCTCAGGGCCTGAATAGCTAAATACAAAAATAATTACGTTGCTAGAGGGTCTCAAATTTAAATGCCAATCATTTTTCTGATCACCAACTGAAAACAAAATGGCAGATTTGCGAAAGTAACAGGCCCATTTGCGAAAGTAAAAATGCATTTGCGACACTGTCGAACTTTTTAACTTTTTCCCATTGACTTATAATGGGAAACTGTTTTTTGAATAACTTTTGAACCGTTTAATATTTTTCACGAAATCTTGAAAGGAACATGGGGACCCCCTGCACGTTCTCTGAAGATTTTGGGCGATCACGCAAACCGCACGACCTGTAGGCATCGACCATAGAATTCAGAAAAGCGTAAGCTACGAGCACAGATCACGCTTAATAACTCCGCAATCGATATCCGATCAGTACAAAACTTGTCAGATCCCAAGGCCTATGGGTCTTGATCATACATTCCAAATTTCAGACAAATCCATCAAACGGTTGCAAAGTTATTAAGGTGCAAAATTTTGGGTTTAACATGGAAATGGCTCCTGAACCCTAACTATAGTGGCACTACCGTGCCACTATAATATATATAATACACACACACTCACAGATTGATAGCTAAACACAGGCACACTGCCTGGCCATACATGTCCTGGAGGATGCCCCCCCCAACAGCATAGGTACCCCACTGCAGTAGTGGGTGACTTACAGTGGGGGGACTCAATGCACGGGACAGGCATAAGGTGAACCAGGTGGGGGCGGGAGGCCATAGGCTGTAGGTTCACTAGGATATGCAGCATATCCATTAGATAGAGAACAGAGCAGATTGGCTGGGCCGTGCAATTCCTTCCCTGCCGTCATGGTCCCTGTGCCCATGTGTGCCTGTTACACACCCTGGCATACCCCTTAGCTCTTGTGTCACTGAAAAGAGGGACATGGATATATGTGGACACTCAAGATGAGGGACAGGGCAGTTGCAAGGGTAGAATGATGGATGTCCCTCATAAACAGGGACAGTTTACTGGTATGCACACTGGTAGGCTAGTGTCTCCCCCCCAGCATGGCCCCCGATTCCTGGTAGCCCCAACAATCAAAGAAATACCTGGTGATCTAGTGGTCCCCCCACCACCCCAGCACAATCCCCGACCCCTGAGCAAGTAATATTTAAGATCATTTCCTTGGTAGTCTAGTGGTCCCCCCACCCCGCATGTATCCGACCCCGGTGCATATATTAAAATTACATTTCCCTGGTTGTCTAGTAGTTCCCCCCACCGTATATCTCAACCCCGGTGCACATATTAAACTACATCTTCCTGGTAGTCTAGGGTCCCCCCACCAGTGGTGACACCCGCTCCTCCCAATAATGTCTGAGAACAGAGCAGACGCGACCAGCTCAGCCCTTCTCTCACCACCACGGCCGCTGCCAACTGAGGTAGGAAGGCAGCCCTTCCTACCTCAGTCGTTGGCCAGCCGTGGTGGTGAGAGGAGGGCCCAGCCAGTCGCCGGCTCTGTTCTTGGACATTATTGGGAGGAGCGGGGTGTCACTACTGGATGGGGGGACCACTAGACTACCAGGGATGATGTAAGTTTAATATGTGCACAGGGGGGTCGGGATACATGCGTGGGGGTGAGAGGGCCACTAGACTACCAGGAGGACTATATTCTACGGGGAACTGGGGTCAGGACACGTGCTGGGAGGGAGAACCACTAGATTACCGGGGAAATGAGGATTGTCTACAGGGAACAGGGTCGGGATACATGCTGGGGGTGGGGAATCATTAGATTACCAGGGAGATGTTATTCTACAGGAGCGAGAGTCAGGGATCGTGCTGGGGGGTGGGGGGAACACTAGTACACCAGGGATTAGGTGTGCTGTTACTGGACACGGGGGTCAGGTTACATGATGGGGGTTTGGGGCACCGCTGCTATTAGAGCTGCATTAAAAGCAGCTTTTTCCCAGCGGTAACTAGTGCTGTGCTACAGGTCATGCTAATGCCTGTAGCACAGCGTTATGCTTTTGAATATGTCAGTGCGCCGGCATTCAGGGCCCCCTTCCCTGCTTACATTATGGTTAGCATCAGTGCTAACACCTAGCACCGGCGCTAACTGTACTTTTCAATATTGCAGTCGGGTGCAAAGTTGGCACTAGTCCAGTGCAATGGCTTTGCGCCCGGCACTGAGCTTTGAATATCTGGCCCCTCATGTCTTATGTAAAAATTAATAAAGTTAGAAAAAGTGTTTTCTGAGATAATGTTCTCCACTTCCTTAACTACCACTTTTTCAAAAGTTTTAACTACTGGGTTATTGCTATATAAGCAGAATTTAGACACAGGTTTAAATAATGTCTTGCAAAGTGCTCTTAATTTACTTGCATAGATGTCACATAGCAAAGTATCTTCCCTAGTGTTATCATAGTCTATATTGTCTAAGAACCAATGTTCTAGAGCTTCCAAATTCTGAACATCTTGTTCGGTCCAGGCGGAAGGGTTTAAAAAATCAAATGATAGTTTTTTCTGGTGTCATGTTTTCAATCCTGTCCATATGACATGTGTCCTTGTGTCTATGAGTCCTTGATCCATTACATCTTTTTCATTAATTAGTTCCAGGATATGTAAATCAAACCCCATGTTAGCCTTTGCTGTTGCGTTTTTTGTGTAAAAAGTCTTTCAGTCTAATTTTCCTGAAAAGTTTGTCGACTTCTGTTTTACTTTGGAACAGTGCAGGAGGTTCTGGGATACAAACGACAATCCTCGAGATAATCTTTCAGTCTGTTGTTGATTGAGCTCAGTGCCAGATAGATTTATCACTTCTGTTGGCCCTTGTTCTGTTGGTGCAGTTCATAGCGTTTTCCTTTCTCCCCCTCTTCCCCTCCTTGTTTTCTATTTTTTGCCTGAATTTTCTCTTTTTGTTTTTCCTCTTGGGCCTTGTAAAAATGCACTGATTTGCTGCTGTCTGGTTGTACTGTCTTATTTCAGAGTAGTCAGTACACTCTGATGAACTTCAACATGCCAGATACAGATTGGGCAATGCCAGCAGAAACATCCACCAGAACTAGACACATAGTGGATTCCCTGCAGGGGGAGGGCCTCAAACAATTGGTACAACAACCCTGAAGAGACAAGGCTATCCTGGATCTAGTACTGACTAACGGGGAAAGGATCACATATCTCAGGTAGAAGGTAACCTGGGGGCCAGTGACCATCACATGGTATGGTTCCATTTGGCCACCAGAACTAAATCATCCCATTCCAAGGCAAAAATATGGGACTTCAGAGGAGCTGACTTTGATAAGATGGCCAACAGAGTTAAGCTGGCCCTGGCAAGATGAAATACAGGTGAGGGGGTACAGGCAAAGTGGGCAAGCATTAAGGATACGATACTTGAAGCAACATCCCATTGTGTTAGGGAGAAAAGCAAGAGCAAAAGGGAGGAAACCACTTTGGTTCTCAAAAACAGTAGCAGAAGAGATCAGAGCCAAAAGGTTGGCCATCAGGAAATATAAGGGAACGCAGTGGGACAAAGATAGGGAGGCATACCAAACTTCTCTAAGGGAAGCAGGGAAGGTAGTAAGGCAGGCAAAGGCCCAAACTGAGGAAACACTAGCACAAACAGTAAAAGAAGGGGCCAAGAATTTCTATAGATACATTAGTGAAAGGAGAAAGTCCAGAGAGGGTATTGCTTAAATCAAAGGGATAAGGGGGAGTGTACGGAGGAGGACCAAGGAAAAGCATCTATCCTAAATAGATACTTCTGCCCAGTATTTACTGAGGAGAAGGTAGGGCAGGGCCCACAGCTCAGCACCATGGACATAGAGGGAGGGAGGTGTGCACAAGTTTGTTCACAAAGAAAGAGTCTTACAAGAGCTTGGTAAGCTCAGGGTGGGCAAGGCAATGGGACCTGATGGCATACATCCCAGGGTACTAAAGGAGCTAAGAGTGCAACTAGCAGAGCCATTAGCTGAACTGTTTAGTGAGTCTCTGAGCACAGGAGAGGTCCCAGAAGACTGGAGAAGAGCTCATGTGATCCCACTCCACAAGAGTGGCAGCAGAGAGGAGGCAGGGAACTACAGACTAGTCAGTCTTACCTCAGTAGTGGGCAAGTTTGTGGAGGCACTCCTTAAGGAAAGGATAGTGCAACACCTGGAATCCATAGGAGCACAGGATCCAAGACAGCATGGGTTTACAACAGGAAGGTCCTGTCAAACTAATTTCATAGATTTCTTTGACTGGATAACCAAAGTGGTGGATCAAGGGGGTGCGGTTGATATCGCCTACCTTGACTTCAGCAAAGCTTTCGATACTGATCCACATAGAAGATTGATTAATAAGCTGGGTAGGCTCAGGGTGGGTCAAAGGTTGGTCAACTGGGTGGCAAACTGGTTGGTGGGCAGGAAACAGAGAATGATGGTAAATGGTATACAGTCAGAAGAGATGCAAGTCACAAGTGGGGTACCTCGGGAATCAGTCCTGGGGCCAGTCCTCTTCAGTATCTTCATCAGTGACATTGCAGATGGACTGGAGGGTAAGGTTTGCCTGTTTGCAGATGACACCAAGATCTGCAATAGAGATGATCCAGATGGGGTGGGCAGAATGAGAAGAGATCTGGAAAAACTGACAAAATGGTCAGAAGAGTGGCAACTGGGATTTAACGCAAAGAAGTGCAAGATCATGCACATAGGGAAGAGAAACCCTGAAGCTACCTATAGGTTGGGAGGGGAGTTGCTGGCAATTACAAGGGAAGAAAGAGACTTGGGCATCATCATCATCACAAATGACCTGAAATCATCCAAGCAGATCACTAAAGCAGTAGGTAAGGCTAGAGGGATGTTGGGGTGTATTAGTAGGGGTATCACAAGTCGTAAAAGGGAGGTAATAATCCCTCTTTACAAGACACTGGTTATGCCCCATCTGGAGTACTGCACACAGTATTGGAGGCCACACCTGCACAATGACATTAACAAAATGGAGGCAGTCCAGAGAAGGACAACCAAAATGGTGCAGGAACTACATCAGAAAACATATGAGGACAGATTAACAGAGCTCAATATGTATGCCCTAGAGCAAAGGAGGGAGAGAGGTGATATGATCGAAACATTCAAACATCTTAAGGGCATTAACAAGGTGAAAGAGCCCAACATGTTTCAATATAAGAAAAATAGCAGGACAAGAGGAAACAGCATGAGATTAGAGGGAGTCTGATTAAGGGGTAATGTGAGGAAGTTCTTTTCACAGAAAGGGTGGTGGATGCATAGAAAGGCCCACCTCAGGAAGTGGTGGATATGAATACATTGCAGGGCTTCAGACAGGCATGGGTTAGGCATAAGGGAGCAATACAGATGAGTATGGCTAGATAGGCCATTGACAGAGTAAAGGCCTATGGCACATTCATAAAGTGAGAAAAAATGAGCAGACTGGATGGGCCTTGTGGTCCTTATTTGCCATCAACTTCTATGTTTCTATGTAGCTTTCTGTCCTTTCTGTGGCAGTTTCTGTGCAAGTACTTCAGATCTGTATACCGAGTCTTTCCTGTTCCTAGATGCAGACCTTCCATGGCTTTGGCACTTGCTTCTTTTAGTTCAAGAAAAAAGTCTGTCTTCTTTACAATCCTCTTCGTCCCTGTCAAGCTTTTTTTGTTTCCTGTTAATGACTTCTTGCTTGTCTTTTACAAGCCTGTTTTTCAGGTCTTTATCTAATGCAGCAAACTCTGGTGCAGAAGAAAAAGGGGCAAGTTTTTTCCTAATCTTAGCAATTTCTTGTACAAGATCTCTATTTTGGAGGAGTCAGTACACTCTGATAAACGTTCTGTTGTTCTTTCTCTGGCAGTTTCTGTGCAAGTACTTTCATTTCTGTGTACTGAGTCTTTCCTGTTCCCAGTTGCAGCCCTCCCAGGGCATTGGGACCTGCTGCTTTTAGTCCAAGAAAAAATTCAGATCTACAATGCCGAATCGACAACTAACTCGTCAGCCGGCAGCGCAGTGCCAGGCTCCCTGTCAACTGCGATTTTCAGTAGGCGGGGAGCCACAGACAGCAGGGACTGTTATTTCTTTGGGGGGGCTTCACCCCCGACCCCCCCACAAAGGGGACTCTGCCCCTCACACTCCCCCGTTACAATAGATACCAACTCTGAGTCGAAGTTGGTTCGGAGAGTGTATGCAGGATGGAGGAAAGTGTGCTTGTTCCCGGGCGCATCCTCTACAACAACATGGCGCTGTTGTCAGCAGTGATGTATGTCGTTGTAGGGGTTTCGCCGTGGGAGGTGCATACCAAAAATTATACCTTCGTTGTAATGTTCTTCATCCCTTTAAGCTTTTTTAGGTTCCTCTTAATGATTTCTTGCTCATGTTTTACAAGCCTGTTTTTCAGGCCTTTATCTAGTGCAGTAAACTCTGGTGCAGAGGAAAAAGGGGCAAATTCTTTCCTAATCTCATCAATTTCTTGTACAGGTTTATTATACTTTTCATTATTCTCTTTAATGATAAGCTTCAGAAAGCCTCTACTGCAAACTGCAGCTATTTCCTCCCATTCATCTTCGTTTGTAAAATCATCTAAACCTCCTGTGGGAGTTTTAGTCACTCTGAGTCTCAGTGGTGTCTGATCTTTTTCTAAATATCTCTGAAGTGTATTTGTACTATAGGTCACATTTATTTCACAAAACAGCAATTTTTCCAAAATAAAAAGATTTGCTTTAAATCCTTCACTTTTATTGCCATATGCCAGTGGTTGTCGATCTTTTTTGGTCCGGGGACCCCCGGCCACCTGTCAGCCATGTCGGGGAACCCCTACTAAAAGTTCTAGATATTGTACCATGTTCAGTGTTTTGTACAGCATTTATACAGCTACCCTTAATTAATTAAACACAAAAACAACAGCAAACCAATGTTAAAAAAACTTGTATTTTTTTAATAATATATGTAAGAAGTACAAAAAATATACTGTATAAAGTACACAAGTTACACCAGTATAAAAAGTTTAAAGTACACAATAAGAGGAGGAGAGACTGACTGGTAGCGAGAGAGTGGAGAGACCGAAAACAGACCAGCACACAGCTCATAAGTCAGGCAAATGATTTCCTTCTCGAGGGTCGCCAGCTGCAAACTGGGAGACAATAAAGTAAGTTATGTGCATTAGTATTCAAGCTACAGTAAATTCAGTATTTCCCCACAGTTCACCTTATTAATTCCTTTTAGGAATTTGAAGATCTCTATCATACCTCCACTCTCCCTTCTGGTTTCCGGTGAGTACATGTTCAGTAAGTGCCTTAAGGCACTCCTCATAGGACCTGCCGTGTTGGCCCTAAATCATTTTTGTTACCCTGTGCTGCACCATATTTAGCCTATCTCTATCCTTCCTGAGGTGAGGACTCTAGAACTCAGTGTAGTACTCCAGGTGTGGCCTCACTAAGGATCTATATAGGGGAAGTATTACCTCTTCCCTTCTGCTGTCAGTACCCCCTGATACATCCCAGCATCCTACTCACTTTGCAATATGCCTTGTTACACTGATTCAATTGTCTGAGGGAGCCACTGATCATAACTCCAAGGTCCCACTCTTCAGCCATAGTGGTAAGCCTCACCCCACTCATCCGGTATTCTGTCCTGAGGTTCTTGTTTTCTAGGTGCATTACTTTGCACTTTTGGTGTTGAATTTCAATTACCAATCCTTAGACTACCTCTCTAGCTTTCGTACCTCACTCTGCATTTCCCTGATTCCCTTGTCTTTATTCATCCTCCCATAGATCTGAGTGTCATCTGCAAAGAGACACAGCCTGCCCCAGATACCATCACCAATGTCACTAATAAACATATTAACACAGAAACATAGATTTTGTCAGCAGAAAGGACCATTAGGGTCATCCAGTCTGCCCCTTGTCCCTGCCTAGTCCATCACCACTGACCCTGGTTGGTCATAGGTGACACTCCCTCCCCCATTCCTTTTCCCAATATGCCCTTGTGCCTATCCAATGCACACTTGAAGCTCCCCACAGTTTTTACCCTTCCTCCACCTCCTTTGGCAGGCTGTTTCAGTCATCCACTATCCCTTCCATGAAGATATATTTCCACATATCTCTCCTAAACGTTCCCCTTCTTAGCTTTGTTGCATTTCCCCTTGTTCTAGTCCCTCCCTTTCTCTGAATTAGACTCTCCATTTGCACCTTGTTCACTACTGTGAAGTACTTGTAGGTTTCGGGCATGTTCCATCTCACTCTCCTCTCTTCCAGGGAGTACATGTTGAGTTCCTGCAGACTTCACTCAAATGGCTTCACATGCAACCCCTTACCATTTTGTGTCCCTTCTCTTTACCACCTCCATCCTTTCAATGTCCTTGCAGAGGTGTGGCCTCCAGAACTTGACATAATACTCCAGGTGGGACCTCACCAGTGAGTATCAGAACAGCAGCACCACCTCCCTTCTTTAGTTAGAAATGCCAGTCCCAGTTCACCCAATCATCTTGCTAGCCTTTCTCACTGCTTTGTCACACTGCCCAGCTACCTTGAGGTAATCAGATATGATGACCCCTAGGTCTCTTTCTTTGTGACTACAAGCTCCTCTCCCCCATTATATATACAGCTCCTGGGTTCTGCAGATTTCAGTGCATAACCTTGCACTTTTGGCATTAAAACCCAACTGCAACCCCTTAGACCATTCCTCTAGTTTCCTGAGTGTCAGCCCTGTTACAGATGTTTGTATCATTCAAAACGAGACACACCTCCTCAAGCTCCTTGATAATGTTGCTTATGAAGACTTTAAAGAGGACCAGTTCCAGCACCAAACACTGTGGCACCCCACTAGTCACTGTCCTAGTGCCTGAGTGGCTACCATTTACTGCCACCCTTTGCCTCTTATCCCTTTACTTGTTTGATACCCAGCTTGTCACTTTCTCCCCCAACCCCAGGCAGCTTAGTTTCTTACCTAGCCTCCTGTGTGGCACAGTGTTGAAAGCCTTACTGAAATACAGATAGGCCATGTCCACTGCTCTCCCTTGATCCACCTCCTTGATAATCCAGTCAAATAAATCTATGAGATTAGTTTGACATGACCTCCCTCTCTAAAACCATGCTGCCAGTGTTCCAGTAGCCCTTTTGCACTCTGGTGCTTCACAAGCTTCTCCTTCAATAGTGCTTTCTTTACCCTCCCTACCCTTGATGTGAGACTGACTGGTTTATAGTTGCTAGCGTTGATGAGGACCAGTCCCAGAACAGATCCCTGTGGTACCCTGCCTGTGACATCCCTCTCTGCTGACTTGACCCTGTTGACTACAACCCTCTGCTGCCCCCCCTTTAGCCAATTACGTACCCAGTTAAAAGCCTTGCTGAAGCTGAAGTAGAGCAAATCCACAGTGTGGCCCTTATCCAGTGCCCTCGTCACTCAGTCAAAGAAACCTATCAGGTTAGTCTGACAAAACCTTCCTGCCACAAATCCTTGGTGTTTACAATCCTGGAGCCAGTTGCTCTCCATAAATCCAGGAGGTCATCTTTGACCAGTGACTCCATCAGCTTCCCTGCAATAGAGGTAAGACTGAGAGCTCTGTAGTTCCCCACATGTTCCTTGTCCCCCCCCCCCCATTGACTGGAACTATATCCAGCACCCTCCAATTCTTTTGAACTACCCCCATCCTTAGAGAGCTGTTGAATAGACCTACCAGGGTTTCAGCCAATTCTGCTGCCAGTTCTCTGAGTAACGTAGGATGCAACCCATCTGGTCATAGGGCCTTTTCTATTTTTAGTTATGCCAGCCCTTTCTGCAGCCTTTCACTTGTAAATATTGGCTGCCTCATCTCTGGTACTCCCTTAGTGGCTACTTTGATATCACTTTCTGGCAAGGGTCCCCCATTCTCCTTAGTGAAAACTGAGCTAAAGTAATCATTATAGGATGGCAACCTTTTGCCCATCCTCCTCTATTACCCTACCCCCCGTACTAACCTTATGATTCCCTCTCCTTTCTTCCTTTTTCCCCTAATATATTGAAAGACCTGTTTTTCTCTGCTCTTGACCCCTCTTTGCAGTACACAGCTCTGTGTTTGCTTTTGCCTCCCTAATCACCCTCTTTGTTTCCCAATTTTTCAGTATGTATTCTCTCCATTCTCCCTCTCCCTGCTTTTCTTTATACTTGTAGAAGGCCTTTTTCTTTGTCCTCACCGCTTCCTGGACATTTGCTGAGAACCATAATGGTCTCTTGAACCTATTCTTTTTTGTTACCATTCTCATGCATAACTTAGATGCCTCAGGAATGGTTCCCATAATTGCCCCATCTCTCTTCTACACCCTCATGTTGTCTACCCTAACTGTTCCTTGACCAGCTCCCTCAGCCTTTTGAAGTCTGCCCTTCTGAAATCCAGAACTTCAGCTCTTGATTGGGGTTTTCCAGACCCAAGGGCAAATTCAAACCAAATGGAGTTATGGTTGCTGTTCTCAGTGGCGCTCCTCTTGACACAACTCCAGTCACCTCCAATTTTATTGGTAAGCACCACATTAAGAGCTGCAGTCTCTGGTGGGTTTCTTAACTAGATGTGCCAGCAAACAGTCCTGGAAGGTGTCCAGTGAGTGTGGACATCTGGTGCTTCTGGCTACTGCAATATCCCAGTCAATGCCTGGGAGGTTCAGATCACCCTACACCACCACCTCCCCCCCTTGCTATCCCTCTTTCAAGTTCTTCCCTGAGCTCTCTGTCTTTCTTCTGATTACCCCAGAGGTTTATCAATCACCCCCAAATGCAGTTTCTTGCCTGAGGCTGCCACGAGTTGCGCCCACAGCAAGTCATTCCCTCCATTACTACCCTGATGCACCTATCTTCCATCACCTTGATGCCCTTCTTCACAAAAGGGGCTACTCCTTCCCCCTGTACCTGTTCCTCTATCCATCATAAACAGTGAGCACCCAGGGACTGTCATGTCCCAGTCATTATTTTCCAAAACCCACGTTTCTGTGATGGCCACTAGGTCCACCTCTGTGTCCACCATCAGCATGTGGAGCTCACTGATTTTGTTACCCAGGCTCCTGGCATTAAGGCATACCCCCTTCCATCTGACCCATGATCCTCCATTGTTACTGCACTGGTGTTTCCTTGTCCTCTCATCCTGCTGTTTTTATTTTGGTGTTTGCACACTTTGTGTTACCCCTCCTAATGTCTCCTCACCTAGTCCAGTTGGAGCCAGAACCCCCTTTGCACCCACTGTATTGCTACAAGCCTCCAGAAGTGGGGGACCACTAGCTAGGTCCCTTCCTGTCACCTGCCACAGTAGTTCCCCTAGTTCCAGTCTCCTCCACAATCAGTTTAAATGTCTGATATAGACTTCAAACTCTTGCTGCACCACACAGGCCCCCCTCTTGCTACAGTAGGTGAAGTCTATCACCCTTGAAGAGTCTTCTATCCAGAAGTCCCTCAATCCTCCACAAAGTGGTACCCCTTCTCCTGACAATGTATGTTAAGCCACCCATCCATTAAACTCTTCAGTTACATTACTCCTTATTCTGTCATACTTCCCCTCCCTGCTGCACACAGGTAGGACTTTGGAAAAGGCCAGGGAGGCTGAGTGTGCCACCAATTTCTCCCCCAGTCTATGCAAGTTATACTTCACCATCTCTGTTGACCAGTTCACCAGATCATTGGTACCCAGGTGTACCAGCACCCCCAGCTCCCTCTCCACCATCCTTTATATCATGTTTAAATCCCTGATGGCCAATGCACCAGGAAGGCATGTGACCATCCCCCTCCCATCCAACCACCCTCTCTACCCCTCAGATGATCGAGTTCCTGACTACAAAGACTCTTCTGCTAGGCTTGCTCCACCAGGGTGCCATCATGTTGTCCTGCCCTTTCCCATTGACTGACTCAGTTCTGGAGGTATAGGGTGGAGAGGAAGGGAATATGGTGGTACTATATGTAAGGGAGAGTATCACAGTAACAGAAACGCAAGCAAATTAGGGGGGGAGGAGGGTCTGGAGGTACTGTAGGTCACTCTGGAGACAGGGTCCAGAGCCACTGTTCATACTAGACTGATCTACAGACCTCTCTAACACAAGAGGAGAAACTAAGATAAGGACCTGAGGGAAGCCATCAGCACAGCAGCAGGAAAAATAGACATGCTGCTGGTGAGGAACTTCAGTCTGTCGGACATAGATTGGATCCTCCCAGCTGTGGTCTCAGCTAGAAGCAGGTATATTCTGGACTCCCTGCAGGGGGTGTTTCTCTGACATTCAGCAAAAGAACTGCAGTGGGTAGCAACATCCTTTTGAATCACAGTTCAGTAAAATCTATACAACAGTCTGACAAGGGTGCAGTTCCTCCTCAAGTGACCAGCCACAGGACTGTCATTTGCTACCTTTGACAACTCAGTTCTACACTTCTTTGGTATGACCAATTGTTCTATCTGTTCCTGCTTCTGAGGTCAGACCTTGATGCTGTCTCAAGGAATATATGGTGGGAATTAATGATAGATAGGAGCATTGACTCACAGTTGGTTAACATAATAAGTAATCTATGTGAAGGCATATGGGCCACGGTACATTATGGCACAAATGGGTGTATTTCCTCAGCCATACTTATCAATAGGGGAGTACACTAAGGATGTGTGCTAGCGCCCACGCATTTTTGTCTCTCTATAGAAACCTTGATAAAAACTGTAGCTCAATCATAATCTGATTCCCTTAAGATCTTGGACTGTATTTGTCCAATTGTAGCGTATGCCGACAATATTATCCTATTGTCATTATCCAAGAATGGTCTGCAAAAAAGCTTGACTTTCTTGACCAACAAACAAGGGGAGTAAAATTAAAAGTTAGTTTAACTGAAACTCAGGTAATGGTTTTTGGTAATCAAAACATCAAGGGATCTTGGAAACTGGGGCAAATTAAATTAGTTGTTACAAATACATTTACATATCTGGGTTTAATTTATCACTCAGATGGTTCTTGGAGAAATCACATTGATAAAATCAGCCTGACAGCAACAAAGACTGCAATAACACTGAGGAGACTTAACCACCTTTATGGTGATTTATCCATTAAATCACTTATAGATGTGCTGTACGCAAAATATTTATCTCAACTATCATATGGAGCAGAAATTTGGGACACAGCTAAGAGGGAGAGCCTGATGATCCCAATTTACAAACTTTTAAGGAAATCTATGGCTCTTCATCATACATTTCCAGCAACCTACTTGTGAGCAGAATTGGGTCTTGAACACATCAGTTTAATAATGGACTCAAAGAAATTAGTTTTATGGCTACAACTGAGAAGACCCAACTCAGATAGATTAGGGAAAAATGTTTCGGGGGAAAAAAAAAAACACGAATTGGTCTCGGTTGGGCTGCCAGAAATCAGACTGGTATAATACAATACTGTGTCTATTAAAGAAATATGATCTCCAGATACTCTTGCAGTATTTAAATAAAAACATTAGGCTCAGTGCACAGTACAAAAATATATTAAAAATAAAGTAAAGAATTATTGGGTATTGGGTGGACAAGGATATTCTCATTGGTATGCAAAAGATAACTGTACCTTTGAATTTAACTTTATTGTCTTAACAGATCCAATATTAAGGAAAATCTACACCAGTTATAAATTTGAGGTCTTTTAAAGTAATGTATTACTGGTCAGATACAAAAAAAACCACAATGCCCAAAATTGCTCTTGCCCCTACGGAGGCAAAGAAAATCTATACCATGTGCTGTGGTACTGTCCATGGTATGACAGAACTCGATGATACTGGCTTGCTCCCTTCATAGGTTCTCTGGAAAACTCTTTAAATGTAAAAACATTAACTATCATCCTACTGAATACTAAAGATGATGATGAAATCACAAGGTTGGCAAACTATTTTTGGGCTATTTCAAAAACTAGGAAAGCGAAGACTAAGAGCTCTGTAAGGTACCTATAACTCATAAATAGACTTACATTAAGGATGATAGCAATATTGACAAATTTCACACTCCTGTCTGCATTTTATTAACATAGAAACAGAGAATTTGACAGCAGATAAGGACCGCTTGGCCCACCCAGTCTGCCCATTTCCCTACCTGATGGATAAGCTGCAGATCCTAGTTAACCAGCAGCCTACTTCTTCCTACCCCCACCACCTAGAATTGCCTTATGACTGTCCCATGCATGCTTGAATTCCACCACAGTTTTTGACTCCACAACCTCCTCTGGAAGGCCTTTCCATACATCCACAACCCTCTCTGTGAAAAAATACTTCCTTAAATTACCTCTGAGCCTCCCCTTCTATCTTCAAATTGTGCCCCCTTGTTCTTGCACACCTCTTTTTTTGAAAGATGCTACCCTCTTGGACTTTGTTGATTCCCTTGAGGTACTTGAAAGTTTCTATCATGTCCCCCCTCTCCCTCATTTCCTCGAGGCTATACATATTAAGCTCCTTAAGTCTCTCTTCATATGTCTTCCGGTGCAGACCCTGCACCATTTTAGTTGCCCTCCTCTGGACAGCTTCCATCCTGTCTATGTCTTTGCGGAGATTGGGTCTCCAGAACTGCACGCAGTAATCCAGATGTGGTCTCACCAGCTGTCTGTACAGAGGGATAATAACTTCCTGTTTTCTACTGGTGATGCCTCTCCCTATGCATCCCAGTATCCCCCCAGCCCTCCTTGCTGCCCTCTCACATTGCTTGCCCACCTTTATGTCATCTGATATGACTACCCCCAGGTCCCTTTCCATTTTTGTTGTTGTTAGTATCTCACCCCCAATTGTGTACTCTTCCCCTGGGGTTTTGTTTCCCAGGTGCATTACCTTGTACTTAGCATTGAATCTAAGCTGCCATACATTTGACCATTCCTCTAACCTTGCCAAGTCCCTTCTCATCCTTTCCACCCCACCTTGTGCATCGACTCTGTTGCAGATCTTTGTGTCATCTGCAAAGAGACATACTTTTCCTTCCAGTCCCTCTGCAATGTTGCTTATAAAGACATTGAAGAGGACCGGTCCTAATACTGAACCCTGCAGGACCCCACTACTAACCCCCCTTTTTTCAGAGTGGACTCCATTTACTTTTACTCTCTGTGTCCTATTCTCCAGCCAATTCTTTACCCAGGCTGTCATCTTGGGACCCACTCCCAGGCTGGCTAACTTGTATATTATTGTATATTAATCTTTTGTGTGGGACTGTGTCAAATGCCTTGCTAAAGTCTAGGTAGGCCATGTCCACAGCCCCTCCTGATCAACTACTTTGGTCACCCAGTCAAAGAAAACTATCAGATTTGTCTGGCATGACCTTCCCGCTGTGAATCCATGCTGCCTTGGGTCCTGTGCCCCTCTGGCCTCTAGATACTCAACAATTCTTTCCTTCAGAAGTGATTCCATCATTTTCCCTACCACTGAGGTTAAACTAACAGGTCTGTAGTTTCCTGCTTCTGCCTTGCTCCCACTTTTGTGAAGGGGAATCACATCTGCCCTCCTCCAGTCCTCAGGTACCACCCCATCCTCCCATGATTTGTTAAAGAGGGTAGTCAGTGGTGTCACTAGTTCTACCCTTTAGTTCTTTTAGAATTCTGGGATGAATCCCATCAGGCCCCATTGCTTTGTCCATCTTCAGTTTTAAGAGCTCTTTCAGAACCCTTTCTTCTGTAAATGGGCTGGTATCAACTTCTGTATCCAGAGTGTTTCTACTGTTTGTTTTAGGTACCTCCCCCTCTTCCTTTTAAATACTGAGCAAAAATATTTGTTTAGTATCTCTGCCTTTTCACAGTCACCCTCTGCCCACCCTCCCTCCCCTTTATTAAGCCTCACTATCCCTCCCTTGGTCTTCCTTCGCTCCCTGATGTACCTATAAAAGGTTTTATCCCCCTTCTTAACTGAGTTGGCTATCTTTTCCTCGGTTTGGGCCTTTGCTGTTCTGACTGCCTTTCCAGCTTCCTTTTGCTTTAACTGATACAGTTCTCTGTCCTGTTCCTTCTGCGATTCCTTGTACTTCCTGAATGCTTTCTTTTTCTCTTGAACCTTCACTGCCACTTCCTTTGAGAACCATAGTGGTTTCTTACCTCATTTCGTTTTGTTTATTTGCTTTACACAAAGGCTTGTTACATCTGTGATGGCAGTTTTTATTATTCCCCATTGTTCTTCCACCCCTCCTTCCTGCCCATTTGCTAGTGCATTCCTTAGGCACTCACCCATTTTGGCAAAGTCAGCCCTCCTAAAATCCAGTACCTTTGTCTTTGTATGGCTTGACTCTATTGCTGTGTTTATTAGAACCATACTGTTCGATGGTCGCTAGTTCCCAGATGGCTACCCACTTCTACATCTGTGATCCTCTCTTCATCTTCATTTGAGAGAACCAGGTCTAAGATTGCTCCCTCTCAGAGTGGGCTCAGTACTGGTTGTCTAAGGCATGCCCCTGTAGGACATCTAGAATAACCCCACTCTTAGAGTGGCTGCTGCAACTGCACTCCAGTTAACATCTGGCATATTCAGATCACCCATCAGCAATATCTCCCTTTATCTGCCATTCTAAGTATACTTTCTATCATTTCCTTGTCCATTTCCTCCCCGAGAGAAGGTCATGTCTAACCCTGTGCGGATTGTGGTGCCATTTCCTGCCTCCAAATTGACCCACAGTGCTCTTCTCCTCCCTGTTTATTACCCTTTGTTCTGTTTGATTTCTTTCTATGTAGAGAGCTACTCTCCTCCTCTTTTACCCTCCCTGTCCCTCCTGTAGATAGTGGATGAGTGTATCCTGGTATGTTTACGTCCCAGTCATGGTTCTGTGTGTACCATGTTTCTGTGACTGCCACGATATCCAGATCTTCCTCCTCCATCAAGGCCACTAATTCAGGAAGCTTGTTACCCAGACTACGGGCATTGGTACTCATTGCTCTCTATTTTTGATGGCTTTACCTTCTGTGGGCATCCCCACTGACCCTTCTACCTTGGTCTTTTCTCATTTAGTACCCTGTTTTTAGGGGAGGCTGGGATTTTCCTGCTGCTTATCAGTGCCTCCCCTTGACTAGTTTAAAGGCTTGCCAATGAAGCATTTAAACCGATTGCCCAAAAGACTTGTTCCTTCCTGGACAGATGCAGACCATCCTGCCAGTATAGGCTGGTGTCCCTCCAGGTGGAACCCCAGTCCCAATGAAGCCAAACCCTGTGCTCCACACCATTTTTTCAACCATTTGTTAAACTGCATGGTGCAAAGTACCCTCGCCTCACCCATGCCACTGACAGGCAGCACCTCTGAGAAGGATACTGTGTGTGCTACTTGTCTTAAGCCCTCCCAACTCTACAAAGTCCTTCTGCACTAATCTCATGATAAGCTAGTCATTTGTCCCTAGGTGGACAATGACGTCAGCTCAGAACTCCCGTGCAACTGTTCTTGTGATCCTAAGGATGCGCTTCCTGTCCCTCAAGCCATGGCACCAGGCAGGCACCTTACTTCAGTTTTCCTGCTCCCCCAGTTCTATCCCCCTAATAATTGGAGTCCCCACCAGGAGCTGCTTTTTTCCTGTGGTGCCTCTACCTCCTTCCTGAGGGCCTCCTTGTGACAGTTGTCTGCACCTCCTTAGTCTCCTCTGTGGGTGCATCCATAGGGGAACTATGCTCCCCCAGAATGGTGTATGGATTGTGGAGTGGAACAACTGACTGGGTGTGCCTCTGTTCCACCACCCTTACCCTCCCTGAGCCCACTGTGGTCCAACTGCTGTGCTTTCTTCACTACCTCTGAGGTAGTGGTGGTGGCTCTGGTGCTCCCTGGATGGGGGAGGTTCCCTTGCCACTGTCCAGTGCAGCCTGAAGACTGGCAACTTCCTCCCTCAGGGCAGATAGTTGTCTGCAAACAGGGCAGCATCTCAGCCTCCAGAAAGACTCCCAGAAGACTGCTGCCCCACAGCCATTACATTGTACTACTCCCCACATAACTTTCTACCTTTTTTATTTTATTTTTGTGTGTGTGTGATTGGTGCGTTATATAGAAATATATGTATTTATATAATGTGTATGCTTATATTGTCAGTGCAGTGTGCTAGACAGGATAAGACAGTGATATGTACCTTGCCCTCTTGAGGAAATGATGTCAGAACCCCAGGTATAAATGAACTATTTCCAGGGGTGGGTGGGGTGAGGGGGGAAGGGGTTGGGCCTAAACTGTGCCCTCATGAAACAATCAGCTAAATGCTCTGACCTACCAATGCGATGAGTGCCTTCCTGTCAGCAAGATGCCATACACGACAATTTGTAATACTGCTTCAAACCAATTTGACAGAGAAAATACCCTGCTAATCAAACACAGAAAAATCCAAACATCCAAGTCAGACACAGGTAAACCTCCCCAGCCCCAAAAGAGCCTGGTGACTTGTGCTCTGAAACAGTCAGCCCCAAAACACGTCAGCTGTGCAGAAGGGCAGACACAGAAAACAGTATTCAGCCTATGTGGGTTTAAACTCTTCCTGCACTGAAAACCTTAACACTTGTAACAAAAGTAAAGCAAACTCCACCTCCCTCTGTTGATTGAAAGACTGCCTTTTCTGATAATTCTAAGTTCCTTATTTCACCCTTCAGTTAGAAGTATCCTCCACCTGAAGAATATTAACTTTCCTAAGGAATCTGCTTCAAACCAA
The DNA here is from genome assembly GCA_016271365.2 of Neoceratodus forsteri. Taxonomy (NCBI): domain Eukaryota; kingdom Metazoa; phylum Chordata; order Ceratodontiformes; family Ceratodontidae; genus Neoceratodus; species Neoceratodus forsteri. The sequence goes on from CM057452.1 coordinate 1,374,454,121, forward strand.
AGACAATTGTAAATTGTAAGGTTCACCTCCCTCTGTTGTGAGCACTACTCGCTTTCTTGCAAATCTTAAGTCCAGTGTTGCAGCTTGCAGCCAGAGGTAGCTTCACTTGAAGACTATGAATTTGTAGTATGCGTACACGTAGGTGCATTTTGTATATATTGCTTTACATAAAATTCAATAAAAATCAATGGAAATAAAATTACAGCTATACCAGCAAAACCCTGGTCAGGGTGCACATTACCCATTTTGTAAGCAATTCCCATTGATGTTGAGTCATAGAAACTGGTTGTTCTGCAGCACTCGTAAATGCATGGAAAAAATGTTTTAACAGCCCACAGATAGCTCAGACCATATTAAAAAAGATACCAGAGCCCTGTAAAATCTAGTTATGATTAACCAAGGGGACAAACAAACACTTGTAATAGAGCTCTCGGAATTATTGTTAAGGGAGGGTGGAGTACATCGACTTGAAACCCACATGGATAGTGGGTCTCTGTATAATGTAATACTGATTTAGTTGACCTTGAATGGCCACATTATACACTTCATGCTGGCCTTCCTAAACACAGCAATGCATTTGTTTCAGTGTAGCAATGTATGTTATACACTTCCACATGTAGAACTGGATTGCTCTGCTATACTTTACAACCCAGAGCCTCCAGAAGTAGAAGCAGATGCAGAGATGTTGATGGCAGAAAAGGCCCAGTAATGCAACAAATCTTCCTAGTGCATACCTACCCAGCCTAATGCTGGACTGGAGCTTGTCCACCAATGGCCCTGACTGTACTCTGGATCCCCTCTCCCTAGTACATCATCCCCCTTCTCTCCACTGCCCATCTTCCTTACCTCCTTTGGTTTGAATCATTCTCCTGTGACTGTCCCATCTGTTTAAAACCCACAACAGACTCCATGCAGACCACTAATTCTGGCAACACATTCCTGCTTCCCACTACCTTTTATGTAAAAAAGCACTTCGTTACATACCTCCTGAAGCTTCTTCTTACCATTTTCCATCCACTGCCTCTTATAAACTTGCCTTTGGTGCTTGTGAACAGAGCACTGCTGTGCTATTTGTTTATCTATTCACTATACTGTTTTATTGATATGTATGTAATAAATAGTGTATTTCAGTTTGGAAAAAATGTTTGTAAAGATTGTAAGGACTTTTAAGTCGAACAAATAAACTGAAACTGAACTGAAAAAAAATGAAACTGCATCTGAGGATTAACCCGAGCTCTGTACAACTGAAGGAAGAGAGCAGGGTGAAGTTGTGGGACCATCAGAGTGGCCAATTCCTAGGTGCCCCAAGAAAACTTGATTGCACAAACAGGCAAATGACAGACAAGTGGCAGAAATAGGAGAGGGCAAAATAGATCCTTGCTTTTAACTCTCTCTACATGACAAATGGGACAGGGTGTTACACAATTCCTGCCATATTGGTCAAGTTCATGGCAGTTAGGATTCTATGCCGAAAAGTGCAAAATAATGCAGCTAGGGCTGAGGAACCCAAGAGTAGAGTATACAATGGGGGAAGGGAAGATACCGACAGTCAATAAGCAACAGAGGGACCTTGGGATTATCATAACTGATGACCTCAAAGTGGCATTGCACTGTGGCAAAGCAGTGTGTAGGGCTAGTGGGATTCTGGGGTGCATATGGAGGCGTATCTCCGGCAGGAGGAGGTAGGTGGTGCTGCCACTGTATTGCTTCCCGGCGAGATCCCACCTGGAGTACTGTGTGTGTCCAGTTTGGGAAGCTGCACCTCAGAAAAGACATAGACAGGGTGAAGACAGTCCAGAGGAGGGCTACTAAAATGGTTTAGAGGTTCCACAAGAAGTCCTACAAGGAGAGACTGAGGTCTCAACATGTACACCCTGGAAGAGAGGAGAGTGAGAGGTGATGTGATAAGAGACCTGAATTACCTCACTGGAGTGAATAGGGTGCAGGAGGGGAGTGTTTTGAATGAGAAAGAGCATCAGGATGAGGGGACATGTGATGAAGCTGAGGGGAGTATAAGGGGGATGTGAGGAAGTACTACTGCACTGAAAGAGTGGTAGACACCTGGAACAGACTGCTAGCAGAAGTGGTGGAGGCAAAACAGTGGGGGGCTTCAAACATGTGTGAGACAGTTATAGGTGAATATTAGTGAATGGCAGGGAGAAGGGATGGTCACCAAAGACAAGTTAGAGTCTGCGGAGACAGATTAGGTAGAGAACATCTGATCAGACTGAATTGGTTAAGTGATCCTTTTTTCCTGACAAATTCTGTGTTCTAGCTCTCTACAGTATCTATCTATCTATCTGTCTATCTATCTAGCTGTCTATCTCTAGAAGTAGTATAGTTATAATATTTATTTATACAAGAGGCACCCCTCCAAAGCTTGGAGTTCCTATATAATAGATGGGCACTCAAGCAGAACCAGCCTGTGCTGCCACAGAGGGGTTATGATGACATCCGACCTCAAGAGCGAAGCTTGAGAAGTCCGATGTGCAGTAGTCAGAACCCTGAGGTGGCAGCACAGGCTGGACGGACATGAGGCTGCCCATCCCACATTTTATATAGTGTTTCATTTTTTTGTGTTGTTTTAGTTTTTTCCAAATTGGTGCCCCACCCAAGCAGAGATGGTGCATTTCCTGTGCTTGTAGAGGCAGTGTGCAGTGAAAGCGTGAGACATCGGGACAGTCGCACTGTGAATGCTGTTTAAGAATGCTGAGTTACAAAAAACCAAAATTGAACAGCTAAGAATGGACTTGTCTGTGTCTTTTTTGTGTTTGTTATGTAGGGATTGAGCTTGTATCTCATCTTCATCTCCCCCATGCCTTGGCAGCATTACTTCTTTTAAAGTTATTCTGCATGGCAATTCTCTGGCCTGAAGATTTCTGATCAGCTGATACGTTGTATTGCAGAAAGGTACACGGACATTCCATGAGCTTTGAACAGTCGTACTGCAACATGTCACCAAGGATGGAAATCATGCTGAACAAGAGCCCACTATATACTATAAAACAATCAGTGATGGAAAGAAAGAACTAACATGGCAATAAAAACAGGCAGAATAGAATGCAAAATGTACAGAAATCCAGCATTAAATAAATATAAAATGCTGTCTGATGTCTGTCTACTCAAACGCTTGTTGCCTAAAATACTGTAGCATTTGGATATATATCTTAAAGAGGCAAGTGAACCACTGACAGGATTCTCCTCAAGTAGAGGAGAGGGAAGGCGGGATCTAATTGTGCACGTGGTCATGAATAATCTGAGGAGGAGGAGCATGGAGCAGATAAAGACAGACTTCTAAGCTCTGGAGTAGGCAGTGAAGGAGCGATAAGGGTGGCAACCATCTCAGAGGTACACCCATGGCCATGCCTGAATAAGAAGGAACAGTTCCATGAGTTCCAATGCAATGCATGGCTAAAGGGGTGGTGCACGGGGGAGGGATTTCAGTTTCCTGGGGACTGAGGCATGATCTTGAGGGATTGGAGACTGTTTAAAGAGGATGGCTTACATCCCAAAGAGGAGGGCAGGACAGTCTTGGAAGCTAAATGGTGGCAACACATACAATATCTAGTTTAAACTACTCGGGGGGTAGCGTGGCAAGGAACACAACACATGTCACAACTCATGGGAGCCTTTCCAGCCTCCTCCCACCAAACTATGGAACAGAGGCAACAATACTCAAGGGAAAACACAAATGGCCACGGAACCCATTGTTGGAGAGAATATGTAGCAACTAATGGTGATCAGATTCTGCTCTGCAGGATCCGGGCACCCTCCAATGAACAGCCAAGCTATCTAGCCACTGGATCTGACCCCCATCTGACTGAGCTTGTATGTCAGATCCCCTGCTGGATGGGGTTAGATGTCTTAATCCAAGGGTTGGATCATTTGATCTGACCCTCTGTTAACTGTGATCTAATCATTGGATTCCTGATATGACTGCCGCATCTCTGATCTAACCATTGGATCATATGCCACCATGATCGGATCCACTTGGAATCCGAGGAGACCAGATCCATGGTCAGATGCCATCAGTGTCTAATGGCATCTGACATCTGCTCAAAATGGTAATATCTGCCAATATCCTATTATGGCGGCTACTATTTGAGCATGCATAGAGCTATCACAAACAGTCTTGGTAACAAAATGCCAGACTTACAGTCGCTGCTTGTGGAAGAGAACCTTGACCTAGTGGTTGCCACTGAGACATGGGTAACCTCAAACCATGAATGGGACATAGTCAGACCAGGATACATACTGTTCAGTAAGTGCAGTACATAGGGCACGGAAGGAGGGTAGCATTGTACATAAAGGAGGGACTATGGGCAGTGGAAATGGACAACCTGGGACAACTGGAAAAGCTGGAAAACCTGTGGGTACTAGCATCAAAAGGAAATGGGAAACAGGTCAGGATCCAGTTGGTCCACAGACCACTAGGCCTGGACTAGTAGCTGGATAATGAACTAGTGGAGATGCTGAGTAGGATGGCCAAATTTGGGGAAGCGGTAGTATCGAGGACTTTAACATGCCAGTTGTGGACTGGAAAATCCCAGTCATGACAAGTACTAGAGAACAGCTGTTGGTAGATGCATGCCAGGAGGTGTTCCTAGTATAACTAGTCCATGAGGTGACAAGGGAATGGGTGCTACTGGATCTGGTACTTACAAACAGTGAGATGATCTAAAGTGTTGTAGTCCAGGAACTTCTAGGAACCAGCCACCACAAGACAGTGAGGTTGGGGATCCGAATGGGGACCATCAAAGAGACAAATACACTAACAGTATGAGATTTTAAAATGGCAGGTTCTGTCTGACAGGAATCAGGAGCTGGTGAGAGAAAAAAAAAAGAGCGAATGAGACAGATAAAGGGGTACAGGAAAAATAGAATGCATTTAACAAAGGATTGATAGAGGCATCAGCAAACTTGATTGAGAATGTATCATATGGCAAAAGGTTAGATGGCTCAATGTGGTTCATGGCAGACAAGAAGAATGTGGTAAGATCCAAGAGGAGAGCATTCATAACATGTAAGGGTAGCCAAAAGCAAGATAGGAAGGAGTACCTAAAGGCAGCAAGGGAAGCTATTGGGAAGGTCAGTGAGGCCAAGGTGGGCCAAGCAGTCCTTATCTGCCATCAAATTCTATGTTTCTATGTTCTATGTCAAGACAGAACTCAAACTAGCAATGTTGATAAAGCACGTTTAAAGAGAACCTTTCTTGATACTTTTAACAAAAAACAAGAAGGTCCCTTACCTTCATGGGAGTTCCTCTGTAAGCAAGATTCATTTTTTCGAAGTTGCCCTAAGGAAGAGAAGAGATCATAAATTGCCCCCAAGGGGCATGCTGCTTGATTCTTTCCACTTCCGCTTGCTGGCCACATCCCCACGCTCTGACTTTCTGTGATGTCTGACTAGGGAGATCCTGTGGGAATGCTCCATACAAGTCCATGGAACAACTTTTCTGATGCATTTTTATGTTGTTTAACCTGAGCTTTGGAAAAAAATAAAAGCCCTCACTTGGCTAACAAGAACCTTGCTAGTTAAGCACTAGATTTCATTTTCTGCAAAGATACTTGGGTTGAGGGAGGAACCAGTATTGAAACAGGCTGTAGGGCTTGCCGCTGATGGTAGGACACAAGCTAAGTCTTTCAAAGTCAGTGGCCTGCAATTCTTACTCAGGCACTTGGACAAAGTCTCCCGAAAGACTGCTCTAGAATTTGTACTACCTGCTCCCCTAACTTCCCAGTTTACTCAGCTCCAGCCAAGCATAGTAGGCATGTGCACTGTTCCCCGATTCACTCTCTGGCCACTAACTGACCTCTTCCTGTTAGATTTATCCTATGCACTGTCAACAGCCAAAACAATGTAATAGACATCCTTGTAAACTGGTCAGGACATCCTTGTAAAATGGTCATGCTGTAACCGGAATTCAAAGTGCCCCTGCATTGTATCCTATATCGTACTGTTTACTGTATTGCCCATAGCCTACAGCCTCAACTCTGTATTAGACATCTCAGTATACTGTTTCATGCTGTAACCTTGGCATCAAACTGCCCTGGCATTGTATATTGTATCGTACTGTCTATTGTATTTACCTATGTCTGTATTGTGTATTGACGTGGAGCCTTTGGAAATGAGTCTCTGACTCAAAGGTTGTAATTCCAAGATTTTAAATAAATAAATAAGTGCAGTGCCTCTGGGATAATTCCCAAAACTGGAGCATGTTGGGGCACAGGTACCCTAGGCACAATAATGTACAAATAAATAAATGACACTTGAGCACTGCTTGAGCATAATAGCAGAGTTGCTGACTCGGGGAAGGTGGGGGATATGCCTAGCAATGTGGTTATGTTCACAGAGGGAGCAGATAGGAAACACTTCTATGATGGGTAGGATGGGGGTGCCATACCATCCACGATGGTCCGGTGCATTCATGCCCCCTTTTGATGCCGTCTCACCAAATCAAAAGTAGTTTGTGTGACAATGACAGGGACTCCGGGACAAGAAATACCTAATAACACAAACTAAAGAGCCTGCACAATATAAATATATAACCATTCTTAGATGATGTGAAAATGTTTTTATATTGGAAGGGGGAGCAGTAATTCAGATGCTGCTCTAGCAATGATGGAAAAAGTTAACAATGACACAACTCGGGTGGGAACTTGTGGTTTCAATAGCTGTTTAAGTGCCCTAGCTCAGCATACCACCCACAGCTGCCTGGCAGCAGACATAGATACACCAGAAAAGTTCCACATGAACTAGAGTATGTTACACAAGATGCAGAGGGCAGATTTATCTATATTAAAATGTATCACCATATGATGCCATGTACTATGATCAGTCTCTATGCCCCAAATAGTTAAGCTGAAAATGTGGATTTCCTAAATCACACATTAATATTTGTGGCAGAACCTGACTGATGCTATTAATCAGGGTTGACTTTAACAATATTGCAACCTTCTGTGGACAGGTCAGGAATAGCTAGGGCCTCCAATAGCAGGGTGGGGTGATTATCAAACAACCAGCTTGGGAGGTGGGGCTGACTAAAGAGTTGAGATTTTTGAACACCTCAGTGAATATTTTACATTCTGGTGTCATCCTCGTAACATGTATTCTTGCATTATTTATTTCTTGAAGTCAACAGATTGGCTCCACGTAGTGGACAAAATGCATCATAGAAAACATTACAGCCTCATATCTTGCTTCTGTGGTCCTAGACCTTATCATAGTTCAGCCAGTAAGGTCTCCCATTTAGTGATTCAGTGTTTCCCTATTAATGGACACAGGCTTCCAGTCACTAATAGACACAAAAACAGTGGACTATCTGGATATAAATTTACAAGGAGAATCATCCGCAGGGGTGAGGTGGGATGGCCTTAAAGTCATCCTTATCGGTTATATAAAGTAACCAGTTATGCTTCTCAGAAGAGAAACAGAGGATGAAAGAGTAAATAGATCTGGAACACAAAATCTTTGATCTTGAAGCACAGCATAAAATTACTTTTGACAAGACTATTAAGAAGCAACTGGATGCAGAAACGACATGCCTGATAAAATGGTTGGATAAAAAAAAACGGGTACGATCAACTACTCCTGACAATGTTACTATGAATGAGGTAACAGGGCAGGCCATCTGCTGGCCTGGTAACTTAGAAAAGAGGCAGCTAGCTGAGCTGTACTCTGTGTAAGCCACGGCCCACAAAAACAGCAAGCAGTATCAGATCCCAACAAGGTGCTAAAGAGTTTTGCATCTTATTACTAGACCTTATATCAAAAAGACAAGGTAGTACAGTCTATAGGCAAGCTTGATAGATTCTTTCATGGGGTCCTTATTAAATTAGCAGACAGGGTGAGGGAGGCCTGAAATAGATCCGTAGGCACAGACGGACTCATAGGGGCAATAATAATCTTACAATTGGAAAATTTCCTGGCCCTGACAGAATAGCCTCAGAGTTCTATAATCACTTTTGAGATCTGTTAGTACCTTTGTTGACAGAAGTTGGCGGAGAGGTACAGGGGGCACCTGCCTCAAACAGTTTTGCACAAATTGCGGTGATTCCCAAACCTGGGAAAAGTGCTAGGCTTTGCAGCTCATACAGACTCTACACTCCTTAAATGTGGATATGAAGAGTTTTACAGCAGTGTTAGTAGAAAGTCCACAGAAGTGTCTGGGATACCTGGCTCACCAGGATAAAACTGGCTTCATAAGAGGAAGAGCACTAGCAGATAACATCAGATGCCTTCTAAGTGACCTTGACAAAGCGTTTGAAAGGGACGTGAAACGTTGGGTGTTTGTGTGGGAGCCTCCCTGGGCTACACTTCTTCAATATCTGTGTTGTTTCACAATAAAAAAACATAACTTTTAAGAGAATGGCGTGTCTTGCAGTCTGTATAAGAAGATAGGAGTGCTGGGTCCCTTTTTCGTATCATGCCTTCTAAATGTATTTACTGTTCAGAAATATTTCTCACTGTCTGTCCTTGTGGATGTGGAAAAAGTATTCAATTGGATAAAATAGAGATTCCTAAGACACACTAAAGGAAATGCAACTGGGAGAAACATTCTTTACACGTACAGAGGCCTTGTATGCTGTACCACAGGCAGTAGAGCAGTTTAATGGAGCTCAGTCGATTTGTTTTTTCCTCTCAGGAGAGAGGAGGCAAGGGTGTCCCTTCTCTCCTCTTTTTATTCGTCTTTTGTATAGAACCAGTGGCTGTTGTGTTACGTCAGAGTGGGAAGATCAGGGGGATTCAGGGGGGTGGCAGGGAACACAAGGTGTCCCTGTGTGCTGATGACTGTTTTATCTTACTTAGCCTTAAACCTCAGTTTCAGCTTTATTGAAGGAATTACAGTAGTATGGAGAGCTTTCAAGTAATAAGGTAAACTATGAAAAATCAGAGGGGACAACACGTCAATTATTTACCCTTAGCTATGAAAAGTTGTTTGGGGAATTACAGGTGGACATTGAAAGATGGAAACTGCTACCGTTAACTGTGGCAGGGAGAGTCAATACTCTAAAAATGAATGTCCTACCATGAATTATTTTTGTTTTGAAACCCTTTCAGTATGTATCCCAGTATCTTACATAAAATACATTGCTCCTCAGCTTTGTCTGGGGGTAGACACAGGATAAGTAAAACAGTAATGATAATCCCCAGGGAATGAGGTGGACTAAATATGCCTGATATGAAAAAACATTACCTAACAGCCCAAGCATCCCCAGTGGTGGTATAGGGAAAACAGAGCTGAGACACTGGATAGTACAACCTGTACACTGTGCCCTCCCTTCCAGACTCATTTTTCTCTATCCCTGGCATCAGTTTATCCCGCAGATTTAGGTCTGAATCAAAAACCCTTGGACAAGCACACAGTACATGTCATATGAATAGTCTTATGAATAACCCAGACCCTGAATGAGTTAGGGCTGTTAACAGTGATTACAGAAAACGCTGAGTTTACGCCCTCAAACTCTGATGCAGTGTTTACTAGGTGGAACTACAGTGCACTCACATGGTACTGTCTGCTGGGGCTGGGAATCGGGTCATACCAAACATTCAGGTCATTTGGGCTTGGCAGTGTTCAGAAAGAAACTGCTGAACTGGGTTTCACAGCCAAAACCTGAAAAGCCCCAAAGCTTGAAATTATTTGAGAGAGGCATTAAGATTGACTGCTGCTGCAGCAGCACTACATAAAGTATTATGCCAGAAACAATTGCATTTGCTGCTGGGGAGACCACAAAACTGATTGATGAGTCAGCCAGCAGGATCACAAGCAAAGCAGTGCATGGGGGGCGGGGCACGAGACTGACAGAGGCAATAGTACCTGTTGAATCTGTCTGAAGGTAGGTTTGTCCTCTTCTTCCAGTGCAAGTGGACATATGGCTGCACGCTTGGTGGTCTGTTGCTTCTGGTTCCACTACTCGCACTTAGCAACTGCAAGCATTGACAGGAGCAATGATGTGACTGCACTAGTGGCAGTCCGGCAGTCAGAGAATCTGTCTCTCTGCCCACACTGATCCTGCTGCTGTTAGCTGTACCATTACTGGACCAGGCAGTATGATGCTGTGTGGGTTTATAAACCCCTCATGTCAGCGCAGTAGTGTTAGAGCAAGCAGAGCAGGCAGCAGGTGTTGGGTGCCTATCTGAGCACAGATCATCTCATAGCATGGTGGGTGGCACAGCTGTGAATTGAATAGTACTAGAGTGGAGAGATAGATTATTTCAGATATGCCGCAAGGTACAGGATTGGAAAAAAACAACATAAATCAAGCAGCAGACAAAGAGTCATAGACAGTGCATAACAATATAAAATTTGTCTGCTGTTGGAGTTGAGAGAGAGAGCAACAAAAAAAAAACAAGGAAAAAAAAAACGAGACAACACAGCAGCACTGGAGGGAGGGAGGAGGGAGCAGGCAGTGGATGCCTCTAATCCCCAGAGGCAAAAAATAAACAAAAACTATGTATAAATATATTGTATATATATATATGTATATTTGAGTTTGCAGTCAGGTCTGGTGACAGACCTCAGGGAAGGAAGGAGATTCAACCGTCAAAACCCTTCATTTAATTTTGTGCCAAATTGGGAAGGAAGGAGTTTTGACCCTCAGAGCTCTTCATTTAATTTCAGGCCAAAATGAGCCAGTTCAGATTTTGTGCGGCTCATCTCAAAATTGGCCTACCAGGCCAAATATGCCAACTTGCTTGGCTCTACTTCCAACTAATAGAGAGAGACCACTGTGTGACATTGTAAGCTTCTTACTACAAAGTACTAGCTCCCAAGGCAAGATTTCTTTTGCTCTCTGACATGCACATTGGCGGGGTAAACTGCAATAACCCCCTTATGATTGCCAATGCCTTCAACTCCCTGTTCACCGATCTGCCTGCTCTCTCCTTCCTCCCCCACATTTCCAAAACGTGGGACTCTACCCCAGTCAGTGCAATCCCTCAACCTCCCTTCTACCTCAGGGTCATCTCTGTCCTGGAGACCCAGAAGCTTCTTGATGGTCTCCCCCCTCACACTGGTGCCGGGCATGACAGCCTTGAGCCTAATCTACTCAGACCTGGGGCTTTCATACTTGCCCTCCCTATCACCCACATTTTCAATAGATCCCTTCTGTCAGGCACCATCCCTGACACTTGGAAGGTGACCAAAGTCATTCTGCTCACAAACAGGGCGACCCCAAGGATCTCAGGAACTATCGACCGATAGCGATACTGTCAGCGGTCAGCAAGCTTCTCAAAAGGGTGGTTGCTTTTCAGGTCTCCCATTACCTGCAAACCTACGATTTACTCTCCCCTGCACAACATGGCTTCCGGAAAGAGCATAGTACGTCCACTGCCCTAGTGGTTGTCTCCTCTGAGATCAGATCTGCTGCTGATCAAGGCAAACTGACTGGAGCCATCTTTGTGGACCTCTCAAAAGCCTTCGACCTTGTTGACCACTCACTCCTGTGCTCCTCTCTCCAGTCTCTGGGCTTCTCCTACCCTGCCCTTGCCTGGATCAGCAGCTACCTCTTGGGCAGACAGCAGTACACCTTGTTCAACAAGGCCCTGTCAAAGCCTGCCCCAGTCAACTGTGGGGTCCCTCAGGGCTCTGTCCTTGGGCCCCTCCTATTTTCCCTCTTTATTAATCGGCTGCCCTTGGCCCCGGCTCACGGGCGTTCTACTCTGTACGCTGATGACTTAGTTATTCTGTTCAGCTCCCAGGACTGCTCTGACATCAACACCAAGCTCAACTCTGACTTCAACCAAATCCAATCCTGGCTGGAGGCTCACAAGCTTGCTATCAACTTGCAGAAAACTCAACCCATGCTCTTCAGCTCCACAGTCAAATTAACAGCGGTCCCGTCCCCTCTAAGGATCTCATGTGCTGATGGATCCTTCCTTCATGATGCTGAATCTGTCAAGTACCTGGGAGTGACACTTGATCCACAACTGGACTGCACTCTGCACATTTGCAATGCCTGCAAGGCCTCAAACAGTAAGTTGGGCCTTCCGTACAGAGCAAAAAGTTGCCTCACCGCGGTGTTACGTCTCGCCCTAGCCAGAGGAGTCTTCTTACCCACGCTCTCCTATGGCCTTGTCTCCTTTGCCCTCTCTACAAAAAACAATCTCTCCAAATGGGATACGGCGTATGATAATGTATGTCACTTTGCACTCTCTGCCCCCCGCCTCACCCACCACTGCCAGCTCTATTCCCAGCAGGAGTGGCTTCCACTGGAAAAGCACCGGTCCTTCGTCCTAGGCAACTTCATTGATAAGGTTATCAGAACGGCCACCCCGCCGGCCCTTGCCTCTACCCTCATACCCCCTTCATCCTCCTACCACCTAAGGTCCAGTGACTCCCATGTCCTCCTGGTTCCTAAAACACGCACCCAAATGGGTGACCGGATCTTCGCTAGTCTTGCGCCTAGATTATGGAACTCCCTTCCAGTGAGCACTCGCTCCTCCACTTCCCATTCCTGCTTTAAAGCTTCCCTCTGGGGTTTCCTCAAATCTGCCGCTACCTGCCTCTGCACTTAGTGCACCCCTGCCGCATGTCCCACTGATTTCTGACTGCTTTAGGGTTAGGGTCTCCTGACCTTCCCTACCAGTGAAACATACTGTGATCAAAGAACAGATTGTGATGGATCCTTCCTGGCTCTACTGTATCAAATTGTGCATATGCCATTTGTTCTATTCCTTCAGGTTATTCACTGGCCTCTCCTATTCCCCTTTGAAATCTACTTGACATACTTCACAACCCCTAGCCTGCAAAGCCGTGTTGCCTGTTAAACTCAGCTGACTGCCTGCCTCCTTTGTACCGTGATTTATCTTCCTCCCACTGGCTAGGTAAATGTCCCCTGAAGTTGCTGCATTGACCATGTTTATGACTGTTGGCCTTACTTGTACCTGCTCTTATTGTTTGCCTGTTGTACCTGAATGTATCTTTGTAATCTTGAATGTATCTTTGTAATCTCCTAGGTCGCACCTGAAAATAGGCACTTGGTTGTCTAGTGTACTTACCTGGTAAACAAAAGCAAATAAATAAATATGGGCACTTCCTGATGGAAGGTAATAGGAAAGCTCAGATTAAAAGGGACATTACACCTTAGGAAGACTTCTTATAGTGGGCAGTCATGCTGGTAGGCAGAGGGAAGTGCATAATCAGAGCATACCATCTGTTGTTGGGGACCAGATTATTGGACCTGCAGAGAGTTAAAGATGGTTGGTAGGGGGAATTGGGTAGACAGATCCCAGACCTAGTATGGCTCAACACAGTTAAAGGCTAGAAATTTACAGCATTCTTAGGATGGAAGGAATTTTGCTGGAGGATTCTAACCCATTTTTTTCATACCCCCACAATTACTAAACACTTTGGGGGAAGGAATACAAACCATTGTTGGAGGGGATGTGGCCAAGAAGGAACACACACACATATTTTTTGGACCTGCTCCAAACCTTGTGGCAAAAGGTACAAAGAGAAATGGCACGCGTTTGGTCCCAACCTATACCGCATGATTTCAAAACCCTGGTTCTGGGACTCTCTCCATAGGGTATGGGGGCCAAATACCAAAGAATGCTGTTTAGTATGCTGGTGGTGGTAGCCCTGAAGTGCATCGCCTTCCTTCTAGCTGTCATACACAGTACCATCCCTGGAGATCTGAGTGCAGAGGGTACTGGATATGCAGAGGATGGATAAAATAACTGCTCTATTGTGGCTCACACTAGAAAAATTCACATCCGTTTGGCAACCCTGAGAGAAATACTGAATGCAGTCTTTGGAGGGAGGCTTGGGAGCAGATCACCCTGATAAGGAGTGAGAATCTCAGAATTACCTTCCTTTTCCCCCTCCCCTATGAACACTGCCCCCTTCCCATCCTTCCTGCCTGGGTCCACAACTCTCAATAGTTAAGACAGCATTTGTCTTTGAAATGGATAAGTTGCACAATGATGAAGTCAGTGTTTCTGTTTTATTTTCATTGTTCCTCAAAGTTCTTTGTTTAACTTAGTGACAATTTCATCACTGAAAAATCTTTAGCAAAATGTTTACAGTAGACGTGAACAGATTCACAATGGCATTGGTTTGTATTATACTAGTAGACAAAAGCCATTATTTGAAAATTATCCAGCAGTAGCAGTATTAATTGCTGTACATGTAACCTGAAATGTAAAAAATGTCGTATGTAAGTGAACTGCTTTAATAAAGCTGAGTTTTAAAAAAAGTTTAAAAAAAGTAGCAGAAGTCAGGAGGTAATCCTGCCACTGCAAAAGTTGTTTGTGAGACCACATCTGGAGTGCCGCATAAGGTGCTTGAAACTTTACCTAAGTAAAGATTGTGACAAAGTACTGCAGAAACAGTACAGCACAGGGCAACCAAGATGGTCCAGGGATTGGGGGCAAGTCATGTGAGGAGAGGGTGCAGGACTTGAAAATGTACGTCATAGAGAACGGAAGGGAAAGGGGTGACATGATAGAAATGTACAGCACCGCTATGGAAACAGGATGGATGCTAAAGCACTTTTTTTGCTGTAATATGGTGATAAGGGGAACTCACTTAAACTAGGAAGTAAACAGTTTTTCACAGAAAGAGTGATGGAAAAGTGGAACAAGCTACTGAAAGATATGATATGGGCCAAATGTGTAAGCAGTGTCAAAGGGGAATGGGACACACATTTGAGCTTAGTCAGAAGAAGGGGGCAGAAGATAAGGGGCAAGGTGGCCACTATGGTCAGAGCAGAATAGGTAGGTAGGGTGTGAAGACTGGATGGATCAGTAGGCCTTTATCTGCTGGTAATGTCTATGTATGTATCTATGGCAGGGAGTTCCAGAGAATGGTGGTAACCACCATGAAAGCCCAATCTCCAGTGTATGTTAGTAGAGTTGATGGAACCCACAGCAGTCTCTACTCTGTGGACCTCAGCTCCCTGTCATGCTCATAGCGACTCTGGAACTTATTAAAATGCTGGGAGTCTGGACCATTCAGGGTGTCATATGCTAACAAAAATACCCCGAGGTCAGTGCACCACTTGATAGGCAGTCAACCCAGAGCACAAAAGGGTGGAGTAATGTGATCAGACCTTAAAACTGAAGTCAGCAGCCTCACTGCCGAGTTCTGAATGAGCTGTTGATAGCTCAGTTGGCCCCTGGGTAAGCCTTATAGGGCACATAGCAGTAGTCAAGTTGTGAGAAGATGAGGGCTTGCACTAAAGTGTGAATACAGTATCTGCAGACCCAAGCAGGGGTAGAAGCCTGGCAGTGTTCTTCATGTAATAAATAAAATGTAATGTAGTGAAAGTATTTCCTGATGACAAGAGACAACCGAGGAACAAATGTCAGATGCTGTCAAAGAACTACTTCCAAGCTTCCTATTTACCTTACTGTCTGCAGATGAACTCCATCAAAGATAGACAGTCTGAGGATAATTTTCATATAGTAGCTTTTATTGTTCCCCACCTACTCAGTTTTCATGGGGTTAGAACTAACCAACTGCTGGCTCACTGGCGCAGCGGTTGGATTTCCACTTGCGATGCCAGCAACACGGGTTTGGGAATGAGCCCGGGGAGCTGGAGGGGCCCCAGTGGGAGAAGGCTTGAGCATCCCAGGATAGCCTGCCTTCTCCGGGGATATAGTCCCAGCGTTAGACTGATTCCCCAGGCGGAGGTCTGTGTACAACATGCACAGAGACAAGAGAGGGGAGGATGTCATGGATATCGGCGCTATGCGCCTTGACAGCAGGGGTTCACGTGACATCCATAGAACACCATAAAAACAAGCGCCGGAACACAGAGGGGAAGGAGCGACACTGCAGACCCTAATGGCTCCCTCCTGCCTGGACTGATGAAGACCCGATGAAACAAGTAAGCATTGGGATGTTCGGGCCCCACCTCGTACCTGCCTTGGGGGTTATCCACGGCTCCATGGGGGTCCGCCGCAGAACCAGGTAAGGAGGCAATGCAGGGTGGCAACTGAGCGTCTCCCAACTGAGCGGGGTTCCGATGCAGGGGAGGAGGCAAAAATAGAAAGTGAAAAAAAAAAAAAAAAAGAACTACCAACTGAACACTATTCAAACTCTGATTTCTTCTAATCACTGTTCTAGTCTCAGGGCAAAATATGCATACAACTGGGAGTCATCTGTATAAACTGGAAATTCATGGTGTAGTCTCTAATGATCTTTCTCAGTGGAAGCATGTACACCACAAACAGAATCAAGCACAGAACAGAACTCTGAGTAACTCCACAGTCCAGAGCCATATGCCTTGACTGGCAAGAGCCGAGCATCACCAACAACCCTCTTCCATTAAGCAAATACTGGGAACCATTGTAAAATAGTGCCAGTTTGACTTCCCAGCCCTTCAAGTCTGCCCAGCAAGTCAGTGTGGTCTGCAGTGCCAGATGCAGATGAAACAACAAGAATTATTGCAATCAAGACCTCCCTTGATCCCTTGCTAGGGCAAGATCCGTGCACTCTTTGATCAGGGCTGTTTTGCTACTCTGCCTATTCTGGAAAGTAGATTACAATGGATTCAAGAGGTTGTTGCTCTCTAGGTGATCAACTAACTGTGGCACAACCATTTTCTCAAGAATTGTCACCAAAAAGGAGAGGCTGGAGACAGGACAATACTTGGTCTGGTAGGCAGGATCTAATGATGCCTTCTTAAACAATGGTTTCATCACTGCTGTCTTAAGGGGTATTGGGAGAATACCTTCCCACAAAGAGGTGTTGACAGTACCTTTCAACACTGGACCCAATACTACATACCCTGCCTTTAACAGTTATATGGAGCAGGGTACTGAATACATGTGGTGCAGTGCAGACCAGTCACTACCTTAAGGACCTCTATCTCATCCAACTGACAAAACTCCCCTATCTGATTATGAAGCCTTGCAGCTCCTTCTCTCCATCCCTGTTGCCCATGCCATGAGTAATGGAGGAGCGCCAGTACCATATACTGACAGTCTTTACTTCAGAGAACTAATTTAATTGGTTAAATCTTTAAACTGAAACAAGCTTCCAGCACCATAAGCACTCAGGGTGCTATAAATTATCCAAAATGTGAAAAAGTGCAGCCAGACGGTTTCTCTTGCCTGAAATTAGGATAGCAAATAATCTTTCTTAGCCTTCCCAATTTCTCCTTGGTAGAGCTGCTAGTTTTTCTCCAAGGAATGTCTGTCTGCATCTGGCTGAGGTCTCTTCCATTTGAGCTCTAATCTGTGACCTTTAAATGGTGACACTCAGTAGAGAACTGGAAGGTGCTCTGGTACAGGGGACACCAGGCTCAAACAGACTGGTGCCATGGAGTCCAGAGCTTAGGATACAGGTCTTTTATGGGGCCTTTTCCATGGAACTGCACCCCCTGGTAAAGACCTGAAACAGATTTGAAGTGTTTGACAAATCCAAACACCTTCCAGGATCTAGCTCCCATTTCACATGGTATCGGATTACTACCACAATCAGAGGTGGCTTCCTCAGCACTCTGGCACTAAATAATATGGTACAGTGGTTCAAACAAATAACAGACTCCACTGAGATCTTCATGGTCAACAGGAAGACAAGGTAAAGCATGTGGCCCCTGAGTGCATGGCTGAAGAAATTTCTTGTCTGAGACCTAGCTCCTACGTGAGCTGGAGGAGATTGCTGGGAAATAAGTATACGGTATCACTGACCCTTACATTAAATTCCTAAGGAAAAGCATTCTTGGGGATTCCAGCATCCAGTCTGATGACTTCTTGATGAACTGTTGAAGGAAAACTTGTTCCCCACCCATCATTAGCTAGATGAGCACAGTCGTATTGTATATTTTAGATCAGCCAGACCTCTGATGGCCACACACTCAAATGACCTAACCAACATGATGGGTGACACCACATAATTCAGTCCAGATTTAATGCAGAGGGCCACATCACCACCCCTGTGCTACCTTCTCAGGTAGTGTAGCATGGAGAAACCTGGACCATCTCATCCGGCTCAGGGCCAGCAAAGTCATGCAACCAATTTTCTGTTCTGCGTGCTTGCAGACTATCCAACCTTTTTAACTCTTTCCCCTTTTATTGCTACCACAGGACCCTTTTAAAATCCTGAAGCAAACACTGCATAAGGGATATAAAGGAAAGCATCCTTAATGGATCTCAGATGCTGTCAGAGAGAGGACTTCATAGGTGAATCAGGATTCCACAAATGCTTAAATTAGTTGGTACTTATTATTTAATAGCCCTATGTCTGTGAGCCTACCCATTAAATAGATGTGCTGAATGCATTATTCCTGAATACATCATGATAGCTCTGTGAGTCTTTATGCTAGCTCCTTCATAGTGCTGCTACCCCCTTCCTGATGGGTCATGAAAGAAGGCAAAGCTAGCATCTCTGCCTCCAGGATGTAAGGGTTAAATTTGGCTGGAACACACATAAACTCAATTCCCTCACCTCTTATACAGTTCTATAAGTGTTCCTGCACCTCTGTTAGCATTCTTCACTGACTACTGCAGGAGAGTTCCACTGCCAAGATTGTGGTGGGTGAACTGGGAGGACTGAGTCTTTGTTACATTTTAATCACAAAACAATTGAAATTTTTTTTAAGTAAACTAAGTAGCATTGTCTGCAAGACTTATGTCTTAACCTTGTTGGTCGACATCAGTCAAATTATTAGCAGGCAACAACACTCTTTAGTTTAAATGTTTGTTTCCTAAAAACCAAGTGTCCTTTTTCTGCCAGCTGAAGGGCAGCACTGGCCTGATACTGTAGAGGTAGCATTGGCCCTTCTTTTAACCAGGCACAGTGGTCCAGGGAGGATTCTGGAAGGGGAAGGGCAGGACACCATTGAGTATTTGCTAGTGGACATTGATCATGTCACCACATAGGGCAACAAGTTTGGAATCATTGCAAACTACACTGTATGCCCTGAGACGATTCTACCTGGAGATCACCCAGCAACAACATGTAGAGATAGGCTTGGCCATTTACATGCATCTCTAGTCATGCAGCAGCAGTGGGTAGAGGGAATTTTAGGGACAGCCCCCCGATAACATAGCCAGACTTCAGTAGGAAATAACCCATCACTGCACTGGTTGCCAGTGAGACATACCCATAGGTGAGTCAACCAGGCAAGGGGTGCACAAATGATGGATGAAAATAAATATGCCTATTGAAAAGCTCCTTTTTTATTTACAATGAGTGTGGTTTGCAAATATTTGAAACACAGTCAGCCTCAGTCAGGTATGCAGACATCTAGAGACACACAGCCGCTGAGTAAACAGCCTTATGTTTTGCACTGATCACTGGGTGCTTTGTCAGACCTCTAAAGAAGCACCTGGTGATTGGTGCAAAATGTTAGGTTGTTTAGTCAGCACGCGTGTGCCTCTAGATGTCTGCATACCTGATGGAAACTGATTCGTTCTCCTGTATTGCACTTTATGAATAAAAGAGGTACTGAAATAGAAAAGTGACTACTATGTGCTAATGTTGGGGATGAGTCCTGTCTCGCGTTTCTCTATGCCTGATTAAGTACTACAGCAAGGCACCACAATCCTTGGAGTGAGGCACTCCTTACAAGTAGTATTATAGGGATCATCCAGGGTGGGTGAGAGTCAGTCATTCTAATCAGAGCTAGGAAAAACAGAGAAGCTGCCCCCGGGGTTACAGGAGGAATATAGCAGGATAAAAATCAGACCAGATTGCTGTGGATCTCAACTGCTCGCTCACACCATTTCTAATTTATCCACTGAAATCCACCGATACCTAATAATCAAGACAAAAGGCATATCACAAGGAGATGCTAATTGAAATTCAATTGAGAGTGGTCCAAAAGCATCAGTCTGTCTCCTCCTACCCATTCTACTAAAACCCAAGACGTCCATAACATAATTACAGACCCACCACGCTAAAGGTAAACAAAATACAGCAAAATAAATTTATAGGGCTGAAAATAGCAAACAAATATGACAGGCAGCAATCACTGAAATTAAACAGAACTTAGAGCAGCAATAGAAGGTGCACAGTAATTCAGGCTAGCCCCCATTTCCACACACCCAGGTACCCCACTCACGGCTCCCAGAACAAATGTGTAGTATATCATTCAAGTCATACTGTCATCTCATTTCACAGAGATGGATTTAAGTGGATCTTTTATGCCCTATAGAGAGTTAGAGGTATGGGCACTCTTCAAATCCTCATCCTGCTTCTTCTCATGTCTCCTTTCTCATCTTCTGGGGGTCACTACTTGAGAGTCCTGAATATCTGGTAAAAGGTGCATTTCCTTCTCTGCTAGCACCATCTGTATGTCTGCAGTAATATGGCAGAGTTCTACACTGTCTGAGGGCAGGACCTACAACTTGGAAGGAAAAGGAATTCGAAAACAAAGACCCTTGTCTTGGAGCTGTTTAATAAACATCTGGTACTGCTTGTGACAAGGGCAGAGGGTGCATAGTCATGATCTATGTAAAGTTTGGGTACCTCAACCACCAAATATTCTTTCTTCCAGGTCTATGTAAATAAACACTTCTTAACATGATAGCTCAGTAAAAGGGCCACCATCAGTTGAGGGAATGCGTGGGATCTTTAGCCTTGGGGCCCAGGGTGTGGTGCAGTGCACCCATTCAAAGTTAATTGGTAGTGAATAGGCAAGTCCCATATGGTTCCAAAAAGTTTCTCTAAAAAGAGAATAATTTAAGGACCCTCTGACTCATCTGGCACACTTTAAATGCAGAGGTTGTATCTCCAATATCTGTCCCCCAGATCTTAGTTTGTCTCCCCTGCAGCTATGTGGCAGTCTTTGTTATGTGCAGTAGT
Organism: Neoceratodus forsteri; assembly: GCA_016271365.2. Classification (NCBI taxonomy): domain Eukaryota; kingdom Metazoa; phylum Chordata; order Ceratodontiformes; family Ceratodontidae; genus Neoceratodus; species Neoceratodus forsteri. The sequence goes on from CM057452.1 coordinate 1,374,474,879, forward strand.
ATTTGGTCTGTGATGTCCACCCTCTAGGGTCATGACTGCTGCCTCATAGTGCTACAGCTTTGATTACTTCTGATCATCTTGCAGTGTGGCAACCACTAGGGCATTTTCTGCTCAGAAGGCTCTCGGTTCATTCAGATTGAGATCCAATTTAAAAAAAAAATTGGGGGAACTAGAGCACTAAGGCATGGCCACATTCATAACTGAGGAGGTGGAAGCCTCAGTGAGGGAACCAGTCTTTTCCATTCCGTTATGATCCTTCATCTGGGAGACCCAGTTTTTACAGTTTTTCTTCCTATCATGAGTATCCTCTGAATAAAATAATTTAAAGGCAGCATTCGTAGGTTTTAGCTCTGTTTGTGAGGATTAATGCAGTAGGTGGTAATGAGTTCACCTTTCAAATGATCATCTTGGTGATGACATCACTAGGCATCCACATATTTAATGTCTTTCAGTGTTACAGTATAATATTATTATTACTTTGGAAGGTTGTTAAGGGAAGCGTAATGTCGTTACTTAAGATAATATGCAGAAATATGAAAGGAGTGAAAGATAAAGACAAAATTTTAAGTTTAACTGTGCACATCTAAACAATTTAGAGTGCCTTCTCTTGCAGGAGATACACTTTAAGGAGAGTGATTTTAATTATTTTGTGAACCTCTTCCAGGGAAGGGGAGTCAACTCTTCACAAATAGCTAGCTTAAGTACTGTTAAGAAAGCATCCCAAATATTAATAGAAAATCAGTTGTTAGATGGTACTAAGAGATGTAGGGCTAGATTTTCAGACTGAATTGGGGAAATGCAGCATGATTACTCTGCATCTCCGATGGTTGCAACAGTAAAATAGAACACCTAAAAGGTAGTTAACCTTATGTGCACAATTGTTGCAGCTTTTGAATTTCAGGTGCCCTATAATGATACATGTATCAATATATGATACTTGTACCATTATTTTACCATCACACAGAGAAGTATCATGAATGTGGCAACATTTTTGAAACTAGCATTCAAGCATTTTTCCACATTTAAGATTCCTTAGGAGCAGTCCAAAATTGGAATTGCACCTGCAGTAGGTCCTTTACAAATTCAGCCCTTAATGTGATTAAGCTCAGGATGGCTAAACAATTTTTTTTAGGATAGCCAATATTTATGCTCAACATGGGTTGCTTTTATCACAGATTGTTTTACCTTACATTGTGGAAGGTACTCAAATTTAAGGTTGGAGCCCTGGGACAGGTCAGTATGGGCCTTTGAATGTCAAATAAGATGAGTAAAACAGTTGAAGAATATTATGTTAGATTTAAATCTGGCAGATCCCTTTAGGTAACAGTTTCACCAGTTACAAAATACTCCTTTTTGCTCACTGTTTACAAATCTTATTTGAGAATTGACTCCTCTCAGAAAACTTTATGCATAGAACCAAGGATGTAAGAGATAAATGATCAAAATATCCAACAGTGCATCACTGTTCCTTTCTTTGGATGCCAGTAACATGGCTGAAAGGGATTATTTCTGGAAATTGGATCCCCTGCTTCTGAAAGATCAGACATTTGTAGATAAAAAATAAGGACATTATTGAATTTGTTACAACTAACAGTTAAACTTGAACTTCATTTAGTATGATTTGGGATGCTTCGAAAACATACCACAGTGTATGCAGCCTATAAAAAGGGAGAAAGTTAGCGAGCTTTGGGAACTGGAGAGAGAACTTTTAGCAGCTGAAATCTGATACACAGTATCTATGGAAGACAAGTATTTTCAATGCTGAAAGTTTGCCGTGTTACTAAAGGAACAGCACGAGGAGGCGCTCCATAGAGTTAAATGGGGCAATTTGTAAAAGCTTGTTTTTATACTTTCCAGTGATGATTTTGCCAAAAAAAGGCAGTTGCTTAACTAACAAGGACCTTCTTAGGTAAGTGACTGCATTTCTTTGACAAAATCGTCACTGGAAAGTATAACAAGCATTCGTCAATGCTGAATGTTTGCTTGCTGGCATTGCCATTGGTAGTGAAGGAGTTAGAGAGATGCATAATAGGAATGGCGGTGAAGTATTGAACTGATACCAACCTCACCCCCACCCTGTAGAGACTTACAGGCATTGGGGGTGTGCCTTTGGGTCATTGGCCATAACACTTATGCCATTTCACCTCAGCCTACCCTGCAGACACCGACAGGTGTTGAGATGTGCCTTGGGGTCTTTGGGCCTTATGCTCACCCCATTCTATAAGGAAATATGCTGAGATGGGTGCAGTATAGGAGAATGGGGTGAACATTGGGGCTGAAGACCCCAAGGCACACCTCAATGCCTATCACTGACTGCAGGGTGGGTGTGAAATGGCAAAAGCATTATGACTGACAATCCCAAGTCACACCCCCGATGCTCCACATTTTCAACATGGGCTTTTTGTGACCCCACCTCATAAAGAGTGGCACTATAATTTTGTTACTCAATCCTGAAAGGTGATTTTGCACAGTGACTGCTCCATATCACACCACAGGTATGAAAACACATTTCAGGCAGGATGTGAAAAATGACAGCTGTACTGTTCATGAGATGGTGTTCAAAAGTGGTACTGCTGAAAATCTGGAGTGAAAATGTGAAAAATTGACGAAGTTACTAGTGTGCATAGAAACTGTGCAACGCATGCCTGTAACACAGTCATTTTTTGGAATTTTTTCACCAAATCTTCAACATGGCCATTTTTGGACCTCTCCTCATCAACAGTGGCACTGTGATTTTGTTAATCTGTTCTGAAAGCTCATTTCCCACAGCAACTATGCCATTCTGTGCCACAGGTGCGAAAACACATTTTGGGCAGGATGTGAAAAATGACAGCTGCACTGTTCATAAGGAGGTGTAAAAAATGGCAATGTTGAAAATCTGGAGTGAAAATATTAAAAATTGGCGAACTTATGAGTGTGCATAGAGACTGCGTAAGGCACACTCGTAACAGTCATCTTTGAGAATTTTTCACCAAATTTTCAGCATGGGCTTTTTGAGACCTCTCCTCATGAACTGTGGCACTGTCATTTCATTAATCAGTCCCAAAAGGTGATTCCACGTGGTGAACACTTAATCACCTTTTGGGACCGAGAAATGGAATGACAGTGCCAGTGTTCATGAGGTGGGGGTCCCAAGAACCCCATGTTGAAAATTTTGGGCCAAAAGCCCTGAAAATAGCTGAGATATCAACCTAAGTTGAAACCCCGCATCCTCCCATTGACTCCCATTATAGGGCTTATCGTGATTATCTTCAGTTTGCGGTCGGCTTTTGAAGAGTGGAGACAAATCCCGGTCCACAGAAGATCGCTGCTCCCAACCTCTGGAAGTAAGTATGGGGAGGGTGGTGTAGGGAGGTGGGTGCACAGAGGGAGGGTCGGGATGGGAGAGGGGGGATGGGTGAAATGACGAAGGACCATTTTCTTTTTTGCAGGTTAAAAAAAAAAGATGCCGGGGGGGCCATGTTCTTCACTTCAGGTAAAAAAAATACTTTTGGCACACTAGGTTGGGCTTCCAGTGTGCCACATGAGTTTTGGGGGAGGCTGATGCTGGCTGGGATTGGGCACCCCCATCGGCAAAGAAATTGAGCTTGGGGCATGGAGGCCTCTGACTCCAGAAGTGGGCATCTTGGTGTTAGGAAAATATGAAAACTGTCTCGGCACACTGGGTTGGGCTCCCAGTATGCCACAATGTGAGGGGAGGGGGATATATGTTGACATGGAGATTGGGCACCCCGATGTCAGCTTTCCTGGGGAGTGTGTGGTTTTCACACATGCACAGAAACAGTGGCGCTACTGTGCATGTGCGGAATGAGCTGCATTCCACACATATTTGTTCCATGACTAAACATCAGTTAGCTGTTTGGCATCTCCTTCTTTTGAAGTTTTTGCGCACACTACTCATACTAATAAGTTTGCAGAGCACAGGCGTGGTGAACTTAAAAAGGACTTGCATCCGGTATGTAGGCTTAGGGGTAGTTACAGCCAAGAGGCAGACAGCGAAGCAGAGAGAGCCATGGCTAGGTCACATACTAGATATTACTTTCTCAGTGAGAAACCTTACAAACTTTTGTCATATCAGTTGCAGTGTGAATGGAAAGGCAATGCTGATAGCCTGATACAATTTGATAATGGAATTATATCATTAGATCATAACATGAGTACTAAGGCAGTTAAGGACTTTTGTAAAACCATGTACTTCAGAAATTAAGGCAGACCTGTGGAATATAGCTAGTGGTTTAGCATTTTGCAGTTAGAGTGACTGAGGAGATTGGAGCAGAAGTCCATAGATAGGGAAATAGCCTTGCAAGAAGTCCATGCTACTATTAAATCTTTCTTTGCACAATGAGAAATCACCAGGACCAGATGACTTTCCATCAAGATTTTACAAACAGTTTATAGTAATATAGTCATTATTTACAGAGTTTGATGTGACCAGTTATCTCCATCAGTCCTTCAAAGAAGCAATAATAACACTTATATTAAAGACATATACATTTCCCACTAATTGCAGCTCTTATAAGCCAAGCTCACTCTTGAATAATGATTATAAAATATTCACAAAAATTTGGTTAATAGACGGTAAAGTAATCTACTCATTAATCCATTTAGATCAAACTGACTTTTTTGAAGGAAGGAAACTTGACCATAATATCAGGCAGATCCTAAACTTAGTAGGAAATTATCCAGCCCAAAATACAGCACTGCTTACCTTAGATGTGAGAAAAAAAACTTTGATTGTATGAGTTGGTCATTTTGTAAAACCGTTTTGTGAAAGGTTGGACAACCTGAATTGTTATAAAATTGTTTATAAAATTGACAAATTGTATTTCTACTTCACCAAAGGCTTTTGTCAAGACAACTCTGTCACTCTCTGATAGTTTTGTTCTTTTAAATGAAACAAGGCAATGATCCTTCTTAGTTGCCCTCTTTACTGAGCTCTTAGTAGTGACTAGATGCTCAAAAGAAGAGATTCGGGGATGGGTACAGGACTAGAACACATGTTATGTTTCAATATGCAGATGATGTGTCATTGATATATTTACAGAATCCTTTCAACTCAGTTAAGGCTGTTCTCAGTTTCTTTAATTGTTTGGTAATCAGCTATGGCCCAGCAGAATCAAGGTCTGTTTTCAGGGGCAACCTGGGTGCAGTGTGAAGGTTCCTCAGGATCAGACAGCACACAAGTGGAGGTTGTGGGAATCAAACCCAGGTCTGCTGGATGTGCCAAACTCATTCTCGGCTCATTACTCTAACTTCTAGGCTATACCATCAATTTGATCTCTAGATTTAGCTCCATTTTGTGGTATGAAGTCAATTGAGCAAAGTCAGAGGCTAACATGTTAGACCAAACCCAACACATTCTTCATTAGGTTTATCTAAGATGGACAGTGTCAAATTTTGGGGTGTACTGATCCCCAGAGACCTAACTTTTTGCTTCAGGTTGCACACTCGCCTCTGAGGCCTGAAGATCAGAAGGCTATGGGTTCTATCCCCACACCAGGCCATTGGGTTAAATCCCAATGCTGACACTGTAGTGCAGCATGAGGGGGTATTGCACTCCTGAGGTACCATCTATTGGATGACACATTAAACTGAGGTCCCATCTGCCTGTTCTGGTGGTAATTCATGTGGATGTTAAAGATCCTATGGCACTTCTCAAAAAGATTAGGGGAATTTTTTATTTAAAAACAAATTCAGGGATACAGAAATAAAAAAGAGGGAGGGGTTTAAAAGAAAGCAAAACTGAAAGTTAAATCTTCACTTTCAATACTAAATACAATAATTAAGCAGAGAAAAAGCAAAAGGAAGTAATAATGAAAAAATTAATAAAAGAAAGCACAGATCAAAAGGAAAAACAACAAAAAAACACAGTGCAATCTGTAATGCAGCATCGTATAACAAAATATATTCCATACCTTAAGGAGGTTTGTAGATCCCCAAAAAATGTGCGCACAATTTCTGCAATTGGTTAGATGGGTTATCTTTAAATCTAAATAAAATACCTCCTGTATAGCAGAATCTACCAAAGAAAGAATTGAGAAATAAGACATCCAAAGCTGCTGTAGCACCAACTTGCATCTGGCTTGCCACAAATACAATTTTAAACAAGCTAGAAAAACTTGTAAAGTACTGATATTATATTTCTATAGTGGCCCTTTGAACACACCTAAAAACAAGCATGCATAAGTGAGATGTTCTAACCATGGAAGCTTCAATTTCTGGGCAGCATATTCCCAAAACTCTTTACTAAAAGTACGTTGTAAAAAAAATGTTCTAATTTCTCTATCTCTGTGGCACATTTTGAAAAGGGGCAAGAACGTTCTGATATGGCCTTGTGCTTATGGTTCCCTCGCACATTCAACATTAGCACAAAGCCAAACTACATCCCACATCTTCTCAGGGATGCAAGGATATTGCAGTTGGTCTAGGACCAACAGCTGTTTCCCTACCAAGCAATTTTTAAAATCTGGTTCAGAAATACAGATAGACCCCAATATAGGATCATAGAGTGTTTTCTGCCCAATTAGATAATATCCTGCTTCTCCACCTTCCACTTCATAATTTTGTTGAATAGAAGGTTTTAAAAACTCTGGGACAGTAAGATACCTCATTAATTTGGGAGGTTCATTTACCCACCAAAATAGGTAGGGGCCCATCATACTTCTTAGCCAAATATTTCCAAGAGATAAAGGCTCCTGAAATACCAGCTTAAAGGACCTGGTGAAAAAATCTTATGAAAGAATAACACAGGGTTTATCATTCCTACGTCAACCTTTGCCTTAGGAAGATAGAGAAAATCCCTTTTAATTGGATTTAACTGATTTCCCCAGAATATCTGGAAAACCCCGCTATACAAGGTGGTTTCTAACTGGGTTGGTATAGGAAACACACAGCTGAAATATAATAAAATGGGCACAATAAATTGTTTATGGATCCACACCCTCTTAAATTTTGAAAATGGTCCAGACTTCCATTGTTGGACTTTAACCATGCAGGACCCCTATTTCTCTGTCCAGTTAAGAAAAGCCATGTCCTCAATACCAAATTGAATCTCTAAAATTTTGATAGGACCTGGCACTATAGAATCCCCCCGCCCCCCCAGTTGTTAACACTCTAGTGTGATCCCTGTACTCTAATGCAGGTTTAGGGTGGCACCTGAAACTTGACAGAAATCAGAAAAAACTGTAACAAAGCCTGTCCACTGGCAACATTCCATAGGAAAATACGCACATTATTGGCATAAGCCGGAATTTTGAGGGTTCCTAAGTTCCCTGGCCAAGATATACCCTGTACCCCTGGGTTAGTAAAAATTTTACACACTAATGGATCCAATGAAAAAACATATAATAAGGGACTTAGTGGACATCCGTGCCTTACACCAACCTTGATCCTTATATCTCTGCCCACAATCTGATTGTAATAGGTAACCACATATGCATTATTATATAATTTAGCTAAACAATGAACCACCCTTACCGGAATTCCATAAAATTTAAGAGTTTCCCACAAATAAAAATGGTCCACCCTATCAAAAGCCTTGGCCTGGTCCAAGAAAAGCAAAAATCCTTTTGCCAGGTGTTGTTGATATTAAGCCAAGACATCCTCAATAACACATAAAGTGTTCTTAATATTCCTACCCCGATATAGAACATGACTGTACTGAATGGATAAGAGATGGCACCACCTTCAGTAATCTGATATTAAGAATTTTGGCAAAAATGTTGTAGTCAGAATTGAGGAGGCAAATAGGCCTCCAGTTATCATGGTCATGTTTATCTCCCAATTCCAACAAATAACCCCTTAGTAAATAAAGGAAGAAGGAATACACCCTAGAGAAAACAGCTCATTAAACACTTTTGCTAGCCAGGGAGTCAGCATAGTAATAAAGGTTTTATAAAACGCATATGGGAGTCCATCCCAACCCAGGGAAGCACCATTTTTTTTGGCTTTTTATCACCATCTCTACTTCTATAGCAGAAACTGGGTCTTGCAAGAGTTGCTTATCTGTCTCAGAAATAGGTGGAACAACTGTTGGAAAGAATTCCATTGGATTGGATCTTCCTTTGTGAAACTTGTCAGAATTCTCTTTGATACAATTATCTATTAATCTACAGTAGATAAGGCCTTCGGGGCTTTAACCAATCTACCTGAATTATCTTTCAATTCTGAGATATGAGTGGAATCAGCCTTTGCCTTACAAACCTCACATGGGTCCCCATTGGGTCCCTTCTGTGTCCCATAGTGAAGCTCAGCTTCTAATACTGATAGGCCTTCATTTCCCACTGAATACACTGAATTTGTTCAGTTATTCCAGAATAACCTGCATTGGAGAGAGATATCAATCTCTGCCACTTATTCCTAAGGAAGAGATACTTTAAATATGCCTCATCCCTCTTTTGCTTCCCGACATAGGAAAACAATAATTGTACCCCTTTTTTGTGTCCTCCCACAGGTCCCATAATGAGTCATACAGACATTGTACTGCCTCCCTGGCAGTAAAACATATTTGTACTTGTTGCAGTATTTCTGCATCTTGGAGAGGGGCCATATTTAATCTCCATCTCTGTATAGAGTGGTGAGAATTTGTTTGGGCTCCAAGGCAAAGATATAACAGAGAATGGTCCGAGAATTCTATGGGCATAGTACAGACCCTAGCAATTTTCAAACCTGGAGATAGAAAAAAAATATTTATCCTAGAATGTAAAGATCCCTAGGAGTACATACTCCCTCTCGCAGGATGTATCTTCATGTAGCCATCTAGTATCCTGGCACTATTAATCATGGCTTTTAAAGAAATCGCATCACAATAAATCTTTTTCCCAAGATCTTGTTGCACTGAAAAGTCCAAGGATCAGTTAAAATCCCCTCCTAAAAGTAATTTCCTAGAAGTGGCTCAGAAAGGTTTAATTAGACTGAACAGTGCCACTTTATCAGCCTTCCTTTGTGGAGCATAAACATTTATAAAACAAAAAGGCATGTTTTTATAGGAGATATCCAGTAATAATGCTCTCCCAGGAGTGATAGCCACCAATCTAAGCAATTGGACAGTTCAGTCAGAGAACAAGATTCCCAAGCCATTGGCCCTCTCCTGTCCAAAGGACCAAAAGGACAGGCCCCACCACCAATCCCTTTGCATAGCTTGTTGATCAGAGACTGAGGCTGTCCACATTTCATTTCTTGTAAAAATATGATATGAAATGGCTCCTGGCGTAGTAAACTGTAAATAGCCAAACGTTTAGATTTAACTTTAAGACTGTGCACATTTAAAGTTGAAATTTTAATCTGTTCCATGGAAAAGTGAAAATGTGAGAACCATTAGCATTCCAAACCCAAAAAGAAACACTTAACCGCAATACCCAAATCAGGTCACCCCTCTGCCACCACCCTTCCCTTTAGGGGAAGTCCATTTCCATTTCTTCTTCATCTGGCCTGGGGAAGGAACGGTCTTTTGGGTAACTGACTGTCCTGAGGCCTTTGAATCCATATCACCCCAGTATGAGTCCTCCCAGTCCTTCTCAGGCTGTAAAGCATTGAGTTTATTTGTTAAGGGAATAGCCGCAGTTAGGAGTTGCTGCTTCGAGATCCTTGCACTTTTTCGAGGCAGTACAAGGCAATCTGTCTGTGCCGGTGGGGGGAAGGGCATGCTAAAACCTTCCCCTGGAGAATCACGCTGTTCTGGCTGAAGTATTCCAGGACTAGTTACCGTGTCTGGAGCCAGGGTGTCCTTGGTTGTGGAGGCATTGAGGGTTGATCCCATAGTATCAGATGACTGGTGCTAGACTCTGGGTGCTGCTCGATTCACCAGTCCATCTGGGGGGGGGGGAGGATCTGGGCATCCGAGCAGCTGGGATCGGAGCAGAGGGAGATTGTAGTCAAGGCTGCTCCTTGGCAGGGGAGGTTGAGGATGAATAACTGAATTTGCTCTTTGAGCCCTGAAAATTAGCTTTGAATGGTTGAGAGGCGCATCTCAGTTTGCTGTCGCCCATGGGTAGTCCTGGAACATGTGCCCTTTAGCATCACATAAACTACAAGTATTTCAATCCTGGCAGGCCAAACTTATGTGGCCAAAACCTCCACACAGGCCACAGCAAAGTTGTCACAAACACTTGACAAATGAGTGTGAGCTCCGCACTTATAGCATGGTCTTGGCTGACCTGCATAAAAGCAGACCCCCATTCCCTTCTGAGAAAAAAACTGGTGGGGATGTGCATCACCCCATAAGCCACCAGTCTGAGTCTTACTTTAAAGCACCAACCCTCAGTCCAGAAACACTCTGCATCTATAATTGCTTCAGGACTTTCAAGAATATCACAACTTTTACTTAGCCAATAATAAATATTATTGATATTGACATTCTAGTTCCTGAACAGAACTGTCACTGTCTTTATTAGAGGCTTAATTAGTGGTATAGCAGAAAAGGGCAACCATACTGGAGTGCTCTTAAGTGTCTCATATAGACTCCAAAAATGCTCTAAACCAGCCCCAGTTTTAAAGCTTATATCAAAGTATTCTTCTCCCGAAATATGTATGAGGACAATTAACTTCAGAGGGGATGATTTTCAAAAAATCTTGTAGGAACACTTTACCCACGTAAGCTCTATCAGGCTTTGTAGCTAAACCCCCGATGTATCTGAGCTGCACAGCTTTGCAGTGAGGCAAAAGTTCAGGCTCGGCATGGAAAAGGTCTGAAAATTGTTTCTGTTGGAATGGTGGGGGTGTAGCATTTCTCCCTGACCCAGGACCAACATCTACATGATGCCCTTCTTCCCTTGTCATGTCATTTGGTATTGAACCTAAGGGCTCAGTAGAGCCATATTCCCCTGTACTGGGGAGAGTCACCATTTGCAATTCAGAATTAGGACCCCCTTGTACCTCCCTTGCGTTATCAGTTCCCCCATCAGTACTTACAGGCGCTGGCACAGTGTCATTCCACCCATTGTCTGTACCTGTAAATGCAGGAGCAGCTGGTGTAATATCTACAGTAAGCTGTCCAGGGCCCTCTCTCAGCATCCATGTGGGAGTAGACTCAGGGGTATCCATGGATCAATCTGGGTCGGGGATCCAATTCCCTGCTTCCACCTGCTTCCATCCGGCAGCTCGCAAGGCTGCCTCCGGTGTCCACTCTGCAGTATGCATACCTGGGATGGAGACACCAAAAGCTTCCCCAATCTGTGTCACTACTGATTGTAGTGCTCCTTGTGCTGTACTTGAAGACATCCTGGTACCTCAGCTAACCTCATCCACCCGTTCTTCCAGAGCTCTGTTTGCTGCAGGCTCCAGTTCCATCTTCTGTCTCACCACTTCACTCTGGGACTCACTCAGTGGTGAATTCATTCCGGTGGCATCCTACCTACTCATGGGCATATCCTCTGCAGATGAAAAAGCATCTTCTGACTCCTCATCTGGAGTACAGACATTCTCCAACGGGAGCTCCAACGAGCAGGTATGAGGAAACACTGAATCGCTGCCAACATTTGCAGCCATGGTAGAAACACTGGTGGAAGAAGCCCTACCAGCCTGCTGGCATCCATTCTACTCTCCTTCCATGGGATCATCCTCCATCTTGGTGGGAGCCAACAGCGCCCTCTGCCCAAGAATAGGGGAATGTTTTATTGATCAATAATAAGCAAGCAAAACATACAAATATAATACATAAGGAAAACAAAAAGGAAAAAACCTTCATGACATTTTTTACCCAGAGAAAATACTACCTTCTACTAAGGAAATATTATAATACGGGATTATTTCCATATTTTGAAATAAACTTGACATATTTTATTGCCAGTCAAAATAACTCTCATATACGAACATACGAAATTTGCCAGCAGATAAAGGCCTAGAGGTCTATCAAGTCTGCTTGAATGTGCAGCTTGCAGCCCTTATTGTGCAGCTGCCCCTCCCTTCCACCCTTCCCCTGCATTGACCCACCCCCTTGTCATGTCCCATCCCCCTTTTGAAGCAGTCCACTGTTCTACTGGATACCTCTTCTGCAGGTAGCGCATTCCACCCAGCTACCACCCTCTCTGTAAAAAAAAGTGTCACCTCATCTCCCTCCTGAATCTTCCTCCCTCCAGTCTCATATCATGGCCCCTAGTGTTCCTCTCCTCCTTTACTTTGAACAGCCCCTCTGTACCTGTCGTCTTTATTCCTTTCATGTACTTAAAGGTTTCAATCATGTCCCCCCATCCCTCCTCTCCTCCAGCGAGTACATGTTTAACTCCCTCAGCCTCCTCTCGTATGATAAGTCCCCCAGCCCCTTGATCATCTTTGTCACCCTGCACTGCACCCCCTACAGTAACCAATGTCCCTTCTCAGATCTGAGCACTAGTACTACACTAGTACTCCAGGTGCGGTCCAACTAATGACCTATACAGTGGCAGAATCACCTCCTCCCTCCTTGAGGATATACCCTTGCAGTGCAACCCAGCATTTTGTTGGCCTTGAGCTGCCTTCCACAGTCAGAGTTGTTCATTGACCCTGTAATGAGCACCCCCAGATCCTTCTCCTCCTCTGTCTGGGCTAGCTGCACTCCCCCCAGCTGGTTACTCCTCCTTGGGTACTTCACTCCAAAATGCAGCACCTTGCACTTTTTGGCATTAAACCCCAGTTGCCAGGTGTCTGACCAAGTTTCAAGCTTTGCCAGATCATCCTGCAACCCCTGCCATCCTCCTAGATTGTCCACCACTGCTCCCATCTTAGTATCATCAGCAAACAGACTGATCTTGCTCTTGATGTCCAATGATATGTCTGCAATGAATATCCCAAACAACTCTGGTCCCAACACCAAGCCCTGTTGGACACCGCTTGTCATTACCTTTGGGTGTGAAAGCGCTCCACCCACCACCACCCTCTGTTGCCTTCCCTGAAGCCAGTTTCCTACCCATCTCACCAGCTTTGTACCCATCCCTGTGCCTTCTAATTTACTTCCCAGCCTCCCATGCAGCACTGAGTCAAATGCCTTACTGAAGTCCCGATACAGGACATCTACTGCATGGCCCCATCCAGTTGCCTAGTTACCCAGTCATAGAACTCCACCAGGCTGGTTTGGCAGGATCTGCCATGTATGAACCCATGCTGTCTGCTGTCCTGTAGTCCTTTGGCCTCTAGGAGGGCCACCAGCCTCTCCTTCAGGATAGTCTGCATCAGCTTGCCCACAATAGACATGAGGCTCACTGGTCTGTAGTTCCCCGGTTCATCCTCGGGGCCACTCTTGTGGAGGGGCACCACATGAGCCATCTTCCAATCCTGAGGTACACACCCTGAGTGTAGTGAGGCATTAAATAGGTCTGCCAAAGGTCCTGCAAGGACCTCTGCCAGCTCCTACAGGACCCTGGGGTGGATGTCATCTGGGCCTGGTGCCTTGTCCACACTCAGTGCCTTCAAACCCTCCCAAACTCTGCCCTCCATGATGTCCCCATCTGTCACCCCATCTCCCCTGTTTCTGCCATTCCTCTCCCCTTGGGTATCACCCCCCTTTTCTCCTTGGTAAATAATAATAATCTTTATTTTTAATGAGCCTTTCAGAAATCAAGGAGCAGAACAAATTGTAAAATCACATCAGAATAAAATATAATAAAACCAATAAAATAAATAACAGCAAATATCATGATAAAAACATTAAGATCAGACCGAGCAGAAGTAATCATTTAGCGCTTCTGCCTTATCGAACCCTGCTTCCACCCAACCCTCAGCCTAATCTTTACTGTGGTCCTTACAGCCCTTTTCTCCCCTGATGTACATAATGAAGTCCTCTTCACCCCTTCTTAATGCCTTGTGCCAGCCTGAGCTCTGTAGATGCCTTGTCCCTTACTGCCCGTGTCACCTCCTTCGATTCTGTCCTCCCCTCTTCCTGTTTTCTTGCACTTCCTAAAGGCAGCTCTTTTCCTTCTTACCTTTTCCATGACCTCCTTGCTCAACCAGCTCGGTTTCTTAGCCCTAGCCTTTTTGCTCTGGGCCTTGCAGCAGGTTTTGGTTACCTCCACAGTCCCCAGCTTTATGAGCTCCCACCTCTGGTTAGTGCCCATACTTGGTTGAATTCTGGCTAGGTACCCTTTTATCACTTCCCCATCCTCCCAAAGTCAGCCCTCCTGAAGTCCAGCACTATTGTGCCAGATTCCACTCCTTCCTTGCCCTATAGTATTTAGATTTAAGTGACCCTTTCAAAAATGATCCTAGGTACAGCCCTCCACCAGTTGGCTACCAAAGGAGGTGGTAAAGCAGATTTCTCTTTTTGATAAATCTGGGATGTTTCTTTGGTGATATTCCCTACTATACCAGTCAAGGGAAGATACTTTTGTAGTAGCATATATTGGCATCTGGCCTGCCAGATACACCATTTTATTATTGCACATATAAGTCTTAGTGTGCCTGGATAAAAATTTCTCCACATTGAATCGTAGACCCCTTATACTAATACATCATCGTTCATATTGGATTATTGCGGGCACCCCCAGGAACTTGCTATACTGTCCCATATGGACTTAATATGCACTCATAAAACAGATGTTGTGTGGTTTCAACCTGTAATACACACCCATCTCTTAAACATATTCTTTCTTCCATGGTTTTGTGAAAATGGTTACCCTTTACATTTAATTTGTCATGGCAACACAGCCATAACGAGTCCCACATTTTTGAGGGAATTCTTGATTTAGTAAGCTGCCTAGTCAGACATTTTTCTTTATACCCGGGGGCAGGAGAAACAAGGGAATGTTAAAAAATTAGAGTTAAGCAACTGAACATACATTTATTTTCTATTTGAGTGTAAACATTCCATTATTAGTACTTTCCATGTTTAATTTTTTTTTAATCAGTTATGTAGCTGGATGTATCTTGAGGCATGTTCCTAAATGCCCCACACTTAGGGGCTTGACATTTTTGGAAGAAGTAATGACATCTGGCTTTAAAGCTTAATACCCAGGCCAGCTGATGTCCTAGCAATATTGGCAGTATATTAGAACATTAAAAAAATTGTAAAGAAAAAAGAACCGGATTTAACATATTAAGTCCCCCTTTACTTATAGGCCAGTATGTAACAACCCTTTTTTACCAGGTTCAATCTACTACCTCACAACAACTGGAAGAATAAATTGTAAACCCTAGCTTCCAATTTAACAGGGAGTGGAAAGACTTAACAGACTGTCAAAACAATTGGTATAATAATGTTTTTTAACATATGTGTCCTCTTAAACCTGGACATGGGATAAGATTTCCATCTCTGTACTTTTTCTTCAGCTTTTTTGATGACTCCCAACCCGATTGTTAGTGCAGGGTCTGAACCACCAAATGAAAACCCCAGAATTTTTAAGGGTCCATCCCGAATCTGAATCCCCTCAATTTCAGGTACCTGCCATTCCATACAGACAGCAAGTACTGTGCCCTTACTTTTTTGTTTCTTTATATAAGATCCAGATACCTGTGAGAAGTTCTGTACTATGGTCACTGCTTGTGATCCTGAGATATGGTCTTCTACAAGTAGACAGATGTCATCCGCGTATGCTAATACACTTGGAAAATATGTGTCTGATGGATTTAACGTGTTTAATAGAGGCATCATCATTTAATTTTCTTAATAAGGGATCTATTGAAAAAACACACAGTAGGAGGCTTAGGGGGCAACCCTACCTAACCCCTCTGTTAATTGAAATATGTGAACCCACTATGCCATTAACAGTTGGGCTCATGGAGGCATTTTTATATAGGATTTTTAGCCAGTTAATGAATTTGAATGGTATTTGTGTGACACTAGGTCAAATGCCTTTGACTGATCTAGACTGAGAATGCATCCTCCTGCAGTAGGCAAATCATATATTTCTCTGATTAACCTTAAGCTATCAATCATTGTCCTATTTGGGATAGCACAAGATTGTGTGTGAAATATTAATGTTATCACTTTAGACAGCCTGTTACATAAGATTTTACTTAATATTTTCCAGTCGTTGTTTATTAGAATAATGGGATGCTAGATATTAATTTCCTCTTTGTTCCCTTTTTTGTGTAAGTAAATTAATAAACTGTCTGCTAACACAGGTGGCAAGGGGTATTGACCCTTTAGTATTTCATTAAACACTGTTATCAGGTATCCTAATATTATGTCCTCTGCTTTTTTATAAAATTCACTCAAATTCCATCTGGTCCTGGTGAAGGGCCAGTTTTTAGATGAGTTATAACTTCTGTGATTTCTGCACAAGTAATAGGTTTTATTAAGCCCTTTTGTACATCCAAAGCGATGGCTGGAATGTTTAACTCTAGCAAAAAGGTATCCAGAGTCACTAATAGCTGATGGGTGCCCAGAAAGGGCCTTTGTATGATCCATCACTACCTACATAATTCCCTTATTGTCTGTTACTATTTTCCCAGAATTATCCTTTAATAGTACCATATATTTTTTATCCGCTCTTTGGTTACATGCGTTATATGGATTAATATTTTGGGCTTTGCCCTGTGTCCCATACTTTTGTTCTATAAACAGGGAATCCACCTTATCATATTATACTTTATACATATCCTTTTTTATTGTTGTAATTTGGCCGGAGTAATTCAGGCTGAACTCTGCAGCTAATGAAGTTAATTTCTGTAGCTGTCTCCTTAGTTCTAAATACATAAAATATTTGTTTTGGTTAACTAGTTCAACAGTTTTTTTACAAAAATTATTTATTTCTATTTTTGTTTCTTGCGACCACATCAAATGATTATCGTATAACTCAAATATTGATATTCTGGTCACTAAAACTTCTCTCAATTCCATCCAGCCATTCTCTTTATCTAATATCCGGGTATTCATTTTCTAGCGCATATAAGAACCTGGCTTATTTTTGGGAAACCCCAACTGTATTTTGACCAGGCTATGATCTGATGATTCAATGGGGATTACACTGTGCCTATTGTATGGTAACCATTCTGACAAGAAGAGATAGTCTATTCGGCAAGAGAGCGTTCCTTTATAGAATGTGTGTTTTGCTGGCATTTCTCCAAAGGTGGCACTATCCTTTAACCTTGCTGTATTTAGTATTGAATGAAGACAGTTTGAATCACTGTATATTTTCTGGGTCTTCCCTGTTTTGTCTGATAATGCTAAAATACAATTAAAGTCTCCCCTGAAAATTACTGATTTTGTTGTATGTAAATAAGGTTGAATGTTTTATAGGATTTCCATATGTTTTGTTTTGGTTTGTGGATTGTAAATGTTGATTAATCTCCATTCGTGTTCATTATATATAATATCCAGCAAAACTACCTGCTCCTGTACTAAATCTACTAGCCTAGTGACAGTTATGTCATTGGTGGTAAACAAAAAAACAACCCCTGCACATGATTCTTCCTCCAGTGACCAGAAAGAAGGCCCACTGAACCACTCTCTGGATGCCTGCTGAATTTCCCTAATGGAATGTAGGCAGATATTCTGCAAGAAAATGATTTTTATATTTAAACCTCTAAGTATTGAAAAGGTTGTATTTCTCCTTTTTTAATTTTTATACTGTTCACATTTAAAGTCCCGCAGGGTAAGTCCTCCACCATTGTCAGTCCAATTTAGGGGAAAAGAGAAAACTGAATCTCATTAATGTTTTCTCTCTTCTCGGAGATTTCATTCTAGACTTTTTCTTGGAAGAGGACCTAGAGTCACTGAATACAATTTCTGTGTCAGTCATTAGATCTGGTTGTGAGAATGCCACAGAGGATGCATCTGATTCATCCTCAATATCTGCCCACTGTTTTCTCTTGGAAAAAGGGGCAAATCTGTTCTTAGTTTACACTGGGTCCTCTGAATGAGATTTTGCCCCAGGAATACTTTTGTTGACTCTGCTTCTTGTGAGTCTCCTAGAACTCCTTTGTTTCCATGGAGTTTTCTTTTGGGGTGGCATGACCTGTACCTGCTCTTGTGCAGGGTCAGAGATCATGTCTTACTGATGTACAGTCTCCATTGAGATTACCTCAGAGACTGTGTTGTTTTGTACTGTTTCCTCCCTTACTGGGGTAACATCCCCTGAAGTTGAGGGCATTGGGGATGTTGCATTAAAGGATCCCTGTTCTTGTTGTTGAGTAAGGTCCTCCTGCTGAGAAGAAGACCAGCATTTATACTTAGTTCTTGCAAACTCCTCTGTGGCCTTGGTGCTGCTGAGGACCTTGCAGCTGCCTGTTGTTTTGCCTTGTTTACCACTTCTTCCTGGTCTTCTTGTTCCTGGGATGGATTATTATGGAATGTCCATGGACAGTTTTTATAGGAATGAGTATTGTCATAACATAAGTTACAGCACATAGGATGTGGGCAGTTAATGCTGAGATGTCCGATGCCATCAAAGAGTGCACATTTTAACCTGTCACAGGCACTGTTTAAGTGAGTATAGGCCCCACACCTAAAACAGGACTTAGATTGATCAGCATAGAACATGAAACCACGTTCTCTCCCCAGGTAAAAGCAGCTAGGCAGGCGCTGTATGACCCCATACATCTAAGGGAGAGTTACCTGAATGTGCCATCCTGCTGTCCAAAGTTGCTCAGAATCTATGTTTAGGTCGGGGGGGGCAGTACTTGTACATTTCGTTTTTAACCATCTCAAAATGTCAGAAACAGCCACACCGTCATTTTTAAACAGTACAGTGATTGTTCAAAATGCAGGCTTAGTTAAAGGAATAGCAACAAATGCCACCCATAGTGGTGTGTATTTCACCTGCTGGTACCTCTGCCAGAATGTTTCTAGGCCACCCGCTGTTTTAAAACTTAAGTCAAAGCTAGAGTCACCAGAAGTGTGTATAAGAGCATATATTACTGAGGGGGAAAATTGCAGACTTTCTTTAATTAATTTTTTTCACACATACATGCGATCTGGAAAGACTTCCAGACCTCCCCGTACTAGATTTATAACAGCATTTTACCTTTTTGCCTGTTCTTGTGGGGTATGGAACTAGGGTTACCACCTTTAAAGAAGCCCAAAGTGGGACATTTCTTACTGAAACTGGATTTTTCACAGGACAATGTCATCTTGACCAATACAACAGACATGTTTTCTCTAAATAATCAGAATTAGGATTAAGTGTTGTAGTTTTCAGTTGTTTCTTGTGTTTTTTATTATTTTAAGGTATTTTAGTTAAGGTATTATAGTTTTTTGCAACATTTAGAGGAAAATCAGAAAATATTATTTCTACTACAACGTCAGGACATTTAGCATTTTTCATGTTTTTCTGCAGGACTGAGCTGCTCCAAATCAGGACTGTCCTGCGAAAATAGGGACAGGTGGTAACCCTATATGGAACAACCCTGCATAAATGCGCCCTTGGGGCCTTGTGTACTGGTATGGTACAGCTCCTGTGTCTGCTCCTATGTTAGAGCTAGAAGGTGCAGACTGTGCTTGTGTATGTGATGGGGGGGGGGGTTGGTTAGATTCTGGTCTAACCCAACCTGCCTCTTTTAATGCTTCTCCAGTTGAAATACCTGAAGCAAGAACAATATTATCATAATTCGGAAGGGGTGGAATAGAGCCTTATGCCTGACAGCTATTAGCTGTGTTGCTCTTCCCCATTTCCCTGCTCCATTTCTTGTATTTGAAAGACCCCCTTATACTGCTTAGCACCATTTGTGCCAGTTCCAATGTCTAACCCTTTGTTTTCAGTCCCCTGTAACTCTTTTTCTGTAATGTCTGAAACTTGTTCTATGCCCAATACAACATCAATGTTTTCCATCCCCTTCTGATTCTCCTGAGGAATCATGGAAGGGTTTTCCATTTGGAAGTCACTATTGATAGTTTGCAAAACAGTACTTTCCTTTATTCCAGATGTGACATCCGCGTTGTTGCTTATCTCCATATCTACCATTATAGAATCCTGAGTTGGACCTTCAGACACCTCCTCCATGCTCACTTAACTTTCTCCCTAAGGTGTATTTTTTTTTTTCAGCCTGGGCCAATAAGTAGACCAAATAATCCCTTCATGTGGAAAACTCTTTTTCCTCTTGTAGGACTCTCTCTTTCATTCCCATATCTGGTGCATATATTTGCGGGGTTGCTTCCAACTGCATGGGTCATATGGAAGCTCTTGCTACCACCTCTGACATTTCTACTGCCATTTCAGCAATATTGCAAGACTTGGATGCCTCACAGGATGCCTGGGTGGGGAGGGAGGCACTGTCCTCCACCCTAGACACCATTCCTCTGTCTCCTTCTCCTCCATCAGTGACCAGAAACCAACTGAGCCCCCTACCGAAAAGAATAGGGGAATTTCCCTGGTGTCCTGGCCAAATTTCCCCCACTTAACAAAAAATATCACCAACAGCTTAATCTGGTTCAATGCCAGTTGGCATCCATTTGTATCCCCCTCCCCCGGGACGAGGCTGAAAATAGGCAAATTGTCTAGTCCTCCTTTCCCAGTCAACAAAAACTAAATAAATAAATAAATGATTAGAGAGAAACTGCAATCTAGTATTAAACAAAATTAGCCCAAACCTTGACAATTAAAAATATATCATTAACCCTTATAGTAAGGTTTGACCTTATCAGAATTAACATTTAACCAAAATTGCTGTTCCTTTTTCTGGCCATCCGTGTTATGATAAAGAAACAATTGTAATGTTGGAGAAACAGCTGAGAAAGATTCTCTGGAGGAATGCTAGAGCCAGACTTATGAAAAATTATATATACCACCAGAACTTTTAGGCCGGTGGCTCCACGACTTCCAGAAATAAAATATGTTTCTACTCAAAGTGACAGATCTATGACAGGTTTCATCCAAGTCCCCACTACATCAAACAGGGCCCAAATCGAGGAAGATCTGGTGGCCTTTGTTGGACTTAGAGTGTGCTATATTAAAATCTGTGTAGAGCAGATCATTATAGAAATAATCACACAGCTACAAAAAAAACTCATTGTGGATGTGGCAGAAGGTTCTGACATTTATTGGGGATAAAAATAGAGTCTCTATTTACCGCAACAATCCAATAAGATTTTCCCTTTCATACCTGGATCAGGTGTTTTTACCCAGATGTCTAAGGGTTGGTTTCACCTTAGGGTTCAGTTCAGTTTTATTTTATTTGCAAAGACTAAAATAATCAAAACAATACAGCCAAAATTTAAGGACAAGGACATTTAGAAAAAACAAGCAAGTACTAAACATTGCACTTACATGCGTTAGAAAAAGCATATGAGACAAATGATGGCTTGTTCAAGCAACACTGTAGCAATGATAACAGATCATCTAGGCATATCACCATGAGGCTGTATATAATATAAAATCACATTGTTTTAGTCCTGTGTACAAAAGCCTAGAGCGAAACCGGTTGGGCTGTACTGTTTTGCATCTGGATCCATCACCAGCTACTGCTATGTGACTTCTTTGCACCTTTGTTCTTGTTATTTGCACAAGATGTGTCACACTAGCACTTTGTCCAGTTTTAAGTAACAAACTTGACGAAGCAGATACCATGACTGATGCTGTTTTTTTTTTTTTTGTTCCCTGTTACTGTTTACTCAGCCAGGCATGGTTGGGTTGTGGAGCAGCCATTTTGTTTTCTCTGTATGCAAAAACACCTATCCAATGGCTCCTAAAGTACTGGACATAATTAATACAAAATTACTGTATGTTTCGCATCCAGTGAACTACCTGCAGTATCATGGGCAGTAAAGTCAGCCCCAGTAAAACCACAGTGACTGTTACATCCATCAGTAGCCTCCTTGAGCCATCCTTTATTATTATCAACAAAGGGACTGACAATTTGGAAACACAATCTGTTTTTATTTAATATACATTTGTAATTAGGTTAAACTATGGCTCTTGAATAAAGTACAGTGTTGTACCTTTATAGAAAATACACTAAGTTATTTCCCTTAGTTTAGCCATATCTGTATACAGTACTAACATCTGTAAATTTTTGTTTTGCCATGATAACATACTTTTTAGCTGTCTCTGAGGAGATTTCTGACAGCAGACTTAGCAAACCCTTGATTTTCATTTCATGATCTAATTTTGAGAGCCAGAGAAACGTTTGTGGCTTTTGAATGCAATTATTCCAACATAATTTTGAGTATTTAGAGTCAGCCATATTATATAACTGAAGAAAATAGGAAATGGCTTGCATCAGAGCTTGGCAACTAACTGTAATGTTGTTGTTGCCTGTAATGTACTCTCCTGGGTCATGCCTGAAAATCAGCAGGTTTTTGTCTAGTGCACTTACCCGGTTATCAAAAGCAAATAAATAAATAAATGGACAACACTCCTGTTTTAGCTCTCAGAGCTTCCTTTAGGATGTTTTGTGGTAATACACAAAGCAGCCAAAACCCTTTCATTCTCTGCTCCCATACCTCAGTCCCACACAATAGCTGTATACTAGCTTTTGTGCATAAGGTCCAGAGGCTACCACTAGTTACAGGTACCATTAATAACTTGTACCAGAAAAGTACAGTAATTGTTTTCAAATGCCAACATCTGATAAAACTATTGTTTCAATAACGAGTACAGATGAAGCGTTCTAACAAAAACTTATACGTTATCACTAAGCACAAGTTATTCTTTAAAAAAACAGAAAATCAAAACAGACTTTTATCTCCATAGTCAGTATTATCTTATTTAACAAGCATACCAATTATCTGGCAGCAAATTCAATGTGCAATGAAAAATAAAAATGGTGCTGCTTATGGCACATTTAAAAAGATGTCTCGGAGCAGAGAAGCCTAAATGGCACATATAGCACACAGCACATATAGTGCTAAAATCATCTTAATTCAAAGGCCATACAAACAGTAAAATGTGAGGCTGAGTGCCTAGGTTATCTCACAACTCCTAGTGAAGAAAATTTTTATAGCTCCAACCTATCTTCGGACTGAGCCTTTAGATGACAGAAAATCTAAAAAGTCTCAGTAATAGTGAGAATGGGATGCAGTGGGAGGAATCACTATTTGGGGTAGTTTAGTAATTATACAAAAAAACACCTACTGTGCCAATTAAGGAGCTTGCCAATTTGACTAATTAAAAAAATGCCAAATGTGAGTTTTTCCAGTGTCCCTTCACAAAACGTGCTGATGCCTAGCTGTGCACAAAGTAATTCAGTTATTAGGTTATAGTGAAAAAATGAACTTGTAACTAACTTATTACTGCAATCTCTCAAAAATATGCATACCTTAAATTACACACACACACAGAATAAAGAGTGAGTAGATCGGTCCGTATTACACTACCTCAGAATAATAACCTATCAATAGGAAATCATTAAAGACAAAGAGACAGACAAAAAGAATATAACAGTTGCAAGATAACAAGCTTTAACAGTTACAGAAAGCAAATAAATGCATCCTAACTGCTATTATGATCCAGAATTGGTATTCAAAACAGAACAAATATATAATAAAATCTAGGTACAGTGCTCTCTGTTTTATCTGCCAACCTCCATACATCCTAAATTGTGGTGGATAAAAGAGGATGGCAGACAATAGAAGGTGGCAGTTAAAGGTGGAGATAGCATTTCTGGAAGATGGGACTGGAGCTCATAACGGTGTTAAGCGAAGGTGGCGGGTAAAGGGAGGGTGGATAAAGGAGGGAACACTATGCCACATTATAAAAATAAAATTATAATGCAGCCTGGAGAGCAAATGTTCAAATACAAGCATAATTTATAAGTTTTCTGTGAGTTGCATCAGGTCAGGGTTTTCTCCTATTGATGTTCACTGAAAGAATGAGTTGATTTATAAAGTATTTAGAGTATTTGGTATTGCATGGGGATTGGGGGGGGGTCAAGATGGGGATCTAGCAGCAGCGTACTTCCTGATCTCCATTTTTGACTTAGACATTGACATTGATGTTATGGTCTAAAAGGAAACAAATAATGTCCAAAAATAAAAAGCAATTGAGTGCTGCCATTCACGAATTTGGCTTGTCTAAGTCAGCACTGCTTGAAAAGCAGTTTCATTCCACAACAAGCTTGAGAGTGACAGCGGGACAGTCTCTCCAGCCACCCTGCAGGCTATGGCTTTTTCTCCAGCAGACAAACCAGGTGGTCTGGCGAGAGAGAGATAGCGTCCCCTGCAGCGTATCCTGTCAGTGAGCAACCCATTGTTCAGTCCTCCCCCATGGAGCAAAAACATTATACTATGGACTTACGTTGCAAAGCTTTGGATAAGTTATTGGAGTGGACTGAGAAGAATGACCACTGGTTTGAAGCTTTAACAACAAAAACTGATTACCTGCAGGTAGAGGTAAAAAATGTACAAGAGAAGTCAGCTGTAACTGATCAAACTCTGGTAGACCAAGCTACTAAATTAGAACACAAGGGAAAACTGCAAGCAATTAATGCTACTTTACAAGGGGTAATAAAGGAGAATGTCAATATCTCACACAAGTTGGAGCAGAATGAAAATCAATTGCAATACAGAAATTTTCAAAAGCCCAGTGTCCCTGAATCACTGGACTCTGAATTTAATACAGTGCGAAATTGGGTAAAAGACATCCTAATTATCACTTTTGAGCTTCCAACCGACACCCCTCCATTGCTGGCTCATGCTTTCAGGCTACCAAAAACTAATATCAACCCAAATGCATCGGTGAAATCCACAATTTTAGCAACCTCGCATTTGACTTGGACATAGATTTTATTTTCAAGTTTGCTAAACTGAAGGGTGTGCTGATATATAAAGGCTGTGGATATTATATTTTTACCTACTATTGCTTTCAGACACAACAATAACACCATACATTCCTTGCCTACAGACAAGAAGTATTGGAACTGGGGGCACAGTTCTCTCTCTTACTGCCAACAAAAGCTAACGTTCTTAAAGATGGAAAAACAAATATTTTTTTCTAAGCTGACCAGCTTGTCACCTGTCTCAGATCACAGTATTCTACTGCTTCAGATATATCAGAACATGATACCACTATTTCCTCAACCAACTCCAATAAAGATATACCATCTTCCATGAAAAGGATGATCTTTTGATCGATTTGATGGATTTTCGATGCTTAAAAGCTAATTTCTAAAAGAGAGAAATTTTACATTTCTATATCTATGTATTACATGTAGTTTGCTTTAATTTAGGTCTGAGCTGGCTAGTTTAGCTGGAGTGCTAACATTTAAATGAACTGATTTTTTATATCGCAGCTGCAGATATAAAAATTGTATTATTATTTACTTTATTCATCACTCCCCCATATGAAATGGACTAATGTTATTCCTAATGTTTTAATGTTTAATGTTTACTGGAAATATTTGATTTAGTTTATTGAATGTCAACATTATTTTAAAACAAAAAAAAGTATTTAGAGTATTTCTAAGGGATTTTTTAAATTTACAGAAACTAAAAGAAGTTTGCTAGACAGACAGATTTAGGTATGATAATCAAACAATGGCTCTCTTCATTCATCTCCCTGTGCAAAGTGGCTCAAATAATAAGTTTAGGCAGATATAATTTAATGTATTCCATAGATTGTATTATACATTGGAGAGATTAACAAATTTATTGATAGCATTTCAAATAATTTCAAGATGCTTGAGGCTGAAAGAATCTCTGATATAGTCTTTACCATGATTAGCTGTATGCTAGCGGTAGACTCTCTCTATGACTCAAACATTGTTATGCTGGGTTTCATTACCAGAAAAAAAAATCTTTTACATCAAAACAACAGTATTTCCTGAATTTATAGTCATTGGCTGAACTTGATAGTACCAAATTAGAACAAGTTTATTACATATTAAATGGTAAGTTTGTTTGCCATTCATACAACATGTGAGAATAATTAATGTAATCCATAATCAGCCTGCTGTTTATCTGAATCCCCACAAGGAATCATATGTGAGGGAGAAAACTAACTAGGCTTACATCATCAGCCTGCTGTTTATTTGACTTGGCCTCATCAATGGGGCTGCTGTTATACAAAAGAAGACAAGAACTTCACTGTGCTCCTGTTTCTTTGCTGTGTGCTGTGGATAGTATGTTCCCTCTCTCCCCAATCAGCCACCCACCCACCCTGTCCAACTCTTCTTTTATAGCCAAGGTTAACTGGTGACAGGTGAAGCCTGGGGGAGGCAGGGAAGCATGCTGGGACATGGGAGCACATCAGCCAAGTGATCAATTAGTGTATCCAAATTAGAGTATAGTTTCAGCTGATTTACTAAATAAATCTGTTATTTTATTTGTACTATTTTGCAATACTAACCGGTTTGCTGGATTGGGTATATCGTAACTGGGTCAGAGGCTCAGTTAATTTACTTAGAAAGTTTGCCAGCAGTAGCAAATTGTTCCAATTGGAAATACCTGTGCTACCTGCATTACCCAACTGTAGGACCTAAGAGCAGGATGCAGTAAGCAAGGATAACAGTTAGGATGGAGGGACCTAGGAACTGGGGCAGGCAGCAGTCATGGGAAGAGGCAGGGAGGTGATGGATGTTTGGTAGCAGCAGTATAAGAGGGGATGTAGGGAGGGTGGTAAGCTGCAATGGCTTTGGGGCAGCCATGTTCTTGGGGATTGTGTGGAGAGCAGGGGGATGTATATTTGCACAAGCAGCTTGGTCAACTTAGGTGAGGTTGTATGGCTGAAGGGGAGCTGATTAGAGTGGGTGGGGCGGGGTTGGGGAGTATCTGGGGCCAGGAGGGTCCCTAGAATGTCACAGCTGGTGAACAGAGGGTAAAACAAGGAGGGAGGCTAAAGGGGACAGTCAGCATCTACTCAAGAGACAGTGGGATCAGAGTCATATAAGTGGAGGGTGGTTAAGAACAGGGGAGGATTGGATCAGCCACAGAGCATGGAATGAAGTCACAAGGCAGAGCATCAGGGGAGGCTCAGGACAAGGGGAGGCAGTCTAGGAACAGGTTCTCAGTGCTGGCTAGCCTGGAGGATCAGGAGAGAGGAGGGAAAGTCATAGAGAAGGTAAGGGAAAAGGGTAGTAGTAGTGGCACGGGGACTAGCAGGGTGGCAGGAAGCCAGGTCAGTGCACCGGAGGGTAGCATTGGCAAGGGTGGGTTGTTAAGGCAGGAGAAGAGGTAGCAGATTCAAACGGGGGGAAGGGGAGCAGGTGGGGATGGTATGGGAAGGAGTTGGTCCAGGCAGAAGTAGTAGGGGGTGGGGGAAGGGATGAAGGAAAGGGTAAATCAGGGATCAAGTGAGGCAATGGGGGGGCACAGGCAAGTAAAGGGGTGAGGGGGATCTGGACTATGAGCAGAAGAAGAATGGGAAGGACCAAGGAGGAGAGCAGGAAAAAGGAAGGAGGGTCATAATTCTGGGGGACTCAATACTGAAGGGTGTAAGATGGGGCAGCAAGGGCACCAGGAAAAGCCGCAGATGGGTGGAATATATGCCAGGCATGATGGCAGTAAGAGTGAGGAAGTTTATTACTAAGTGTGTGGTGAGGGATGGGGAGAAACCTCACATTGTAGTACACCTGGGTACAAATGACCTGTAGGGGAGTAGGGTCGAAGAGGTGCAGGAGAGGTTTAAAGAAGTGGGAGGATATGCAAGAAGGAGGGATGTTAAGTTACTTTTTCTAAGATTCTTCCGATGCCTAGAGCAAGTGAAGCCAGAAAATGAAGAATTATGGAGTTCAACGAATGGCTCGGGAAATGGTGTGAGACCATGGTATGTACTGGGTGGGGGGTAGGACTTGGGAGAACAAGGATCTGTGTGTACCAGATAGGCTGCATTTGAGTAAGGAAGGCTTAGGGGTCCTGAAGTAAAAGCTGGGGGAGTACATAGCATCCCGAATTAATTTAAATTAAGTAAGCAGTGGGGGGGGGGCAAAGGGGTGGGCCACAGAATGTGCCACCTAGTAAGGGAGTCCATTAGCCCCCCCAACTAGTCAGGAGGGGGAGGAGAATTCAAAAAGGGGAGGCAATAGAGGAGAGGGGAAGGGTGAGGAGGGGTGAGGTCACGATGGAGGGTGGTTTCCTTGAATGCAAGGAGCCTGGGAAACAAGGTAGTAGAGTTGCAGGCACTCTTGGCGGTAGGAGACGTGGACATAGCAGCCATCACTGAGATATGGGCCACTCAATACCAGGTCTGGGACCTAGTGATCCCTGGGTACAGACTGTACCATCGGGACAGAGAAAAAGGGAAGGGGGACGGTTGGCTATTTATGTAAGGGAAGGGATATTGTGCGACAACGAGGAAGGGGAGGAGGGCAAGGCAGAAGCTTTATAGGTACAGCTCCAGAACTCGAAAGGCAGGAAGGTGAGATTGGGGGTAGTGTACCAGCTACCCTCTCAAAATGAGGAAAGTGACAGGGAGTTGGGGGAGCAAATAAGGAGGTTTAGTGGTAAGGACAATACATAGAAACATAGAATTTGACGGCAGATAAGGACCGCTTGGCCCACCTAGTCTGTCCATTTCCCTACCTAATGGATAAACTGCAGATTCTAGTTAACCAACAGACTACTTCCTCCTACCCCCTGCTAGAATTGCCTTATGTCTGTCCCTTGCACTCTTGATTTCCTCCACTGTTTTTGACTCGACGACCTCCTCAGGAAGGCCATTACATGCATCCACAACCCGCTCTGTGAAAAAAAATACTTCCTCACATTACCTCTGAGCCATTCCCCCTCTATCTTCAAATTGTGCCCCCTTGTTCTTGCACATCTCTTTTTCTGAAGGATGCTACCCTCTTGGACTTTGTTGGTTTCCTTAAGGTACTTGAACATTTCTATCATGTCCTCCTGTCCCTCCTCTCCTTGAGGGTATACATATTAAGTTCCTTTAGTTTCTCTTCGTATGGCTTCTGGTGCAGACCCAGCACCATTTTGGGCACAGAAACACGAAAAACACATCACTATTTCAGTCAACTCCTCCTTCCACAATCCCCCTTTAAAAAAATATTTACTTTTACTTATCCAGCCACCTGACCAGAACCTGTAGCATGGCCTAGTGTGCCACCAGCCCAGTTTTCAGTCCACTCCTCCTCCGTCCTTCTGCCAGAAGCTGGATGCTAGATCCAACCATCCCAGGTCCCCGATATGGTCTGCAACCAAGTCACCTCACTAACCAAACCCACCCATCCTGTGTTGCTTGCATCTTGCTTGGCTGCTGCCATAGCTGCTGCCACACTGCACTAATCAAGGCCTATGAAGGCCATCCACTGCACTGTTACTTCTACTGCTAGGCCTAGCTTTCTGCCGCAGGGGGCCTGTGCTGTTTTTTTTTTGTGAGGTGAGACAAGCTGAGTAAGTAGGTAACCTAGTCTTGAGTTAGCTTCTAGCTCACCCTCTGCCCCTTCTGCCACCAGTGGAGATGAGACTCACTAAGAGTAGACCATCAAAATTATGCTGCCACAACACTGCTATTTAGAGCTCAGTTCTCACTGACTCCTCCAAGACGTAGTGTGCAGCCTGTCTACTCTCTGGTGGGAAAACAGTGTTGCACTCACAGGACTCATGTGGTCTTGCTTGGCTGGCACTCCTCCACATCATGTGTGATGGCACTGCCGCTAATAGTTGGAGAGAGTGGACAACACAATACAGACACTGTAGAGTCAGGAGTGCACCTGCAGTGTGAGCGCACACAGGCCGGGGGGCACTTATTGTGCAAAAGATTAAATCCAAATTTAATGCCATTATTGCCACACCATAAGAGCAACCTAGGCACAAATGTGTGTGTGTGTGTGGGGGGGACCCCTGCTTTATTGTAGAAATTAATTCTCAAGAGCTAATATCGATACAAGTAAATACAGTGGTTTCCGCTGTGTTCTGAGGTACTGTATCTCCATGTTTCAGGATTTGTCCTGATCATTGTGAGGGTTAGTGTCCACATCGACCCTCATTTTGAGTGTCCATGTCCTTAATTTCAGTGACAAAATGTGAGATATGGTGCATTCTTCCAAGACCCTACTCAAAGAGTGCTGACCATGGCCATAGTATATATGATCCTTACAGAATGACAAAGGGAAAGTAAGCGAGCCAAATCAGTCATGAAGAAACACATCTATAACATTAAACATGCATAAGGGGATTTGAATGGCCCAAAACAAAAAGATCAGGCTTCGCAACACAGAGGCCCCTCTTTGCAGCATGTTTCCCAGGTGGGATAGATGAGGAGCAGAGCAGTTTTCAGGGGTAAAATGAGGGCTGTCCCTGACATTTAGGGACAGTTGAGCAGTATGGTAAGCACAGACTATTGGAGCCCTACTATAGTCATGCTTATGCCCCCACCAGTGAAGCTGACCTCCACATCCCCACTCTCAAGTGCATTATGATATAGGGCAAGGGAAACTGCAGGGATGTGCACAATTGAAATGAATGGGGGTATTTTTTTATTACTATTTTATACATTATTAATGGAGAGTTGGAGATTAATGAAGGCCACCACTCGACTAACAAGGACCTTGTTAGTAGAACAGTGGCCTTCATTATTCTCCAACTCACTATCATAATGTATAAAAAAGTAATAAAAAAAAACCAACTCCATTCATTTCAAGGGGTACACCCCAGCACTCTGACCCATGGACATCATCTCTTAAAGACTCCTGCCTCTGTCTCCCTAGTAAACAGGTAGGCGACTCTTGACTTATGTGTACTTGGCGGGTTGTGTGCAGCAGCATGGCCACATCTGCTGCAGTGTGTGTGTGGGGGAGGGGGGACTGGCCACATGGGTGGGTATTGAGTTATTGCTACTTAAAGTTTGTTCCAAACTATGGAGAGAAAATAGCAAGGGTACAGGCCAGACTGAAATAATTAAGTAGTTTTGAGGGTAACTGTGTGTATTGAGGGCGGGAAGAACCACATGTGTTTCCATTGGTATGTGTGCTATAGTTCATCTGTGCAGCTGAGATAAGAGGGCACAAGAAAACTAAAAAGTATAATGTAGATACAAGCATGCTACATGCGTGCAGAGGTATGTAGGTTTGTATTGAAGTACAAGTGAGCCATATGTGTGCAGGCAGTATAGCTTAGTGGTTAAAGGCACTGAACTGCAAACCAGGAGACTTGGAGACCTGAAGATCTGGGTTTGAATCTCATCAACCCCCACTTGTACAGTATGTGGTGTGATCCTGCGAAACTCACTTAACTTTTATGTGTGCAGTAATCAGTGATCACTTGCTTTTTGCATGCATGCCACATGCATGCAGTCTATTACAGTTTAACATAAAAAGCATGCTTTCCACAGTTACTTGCTGCATACTTGCCACACGCTTGCAGTCGGTTCCAATTTAACATCTAAATCATGCATGCAGCATGCATATCACATTGATAGTTGTATGTGTGCAGCATGAATACATATAATTATTTCTGTAATGGCTACCACTGAGGTCAAACTAACAGGTCTGTAGTTTCCTGCCTCTGCTTTGCTCCCACATTTGTGAAGTGGAATCACATCTGCCATCCTCCAGTCCTCAGGCACCACCCCATCCTCTCATGATTTGTTAAAGAGGGTAGTCAGTGATGTCACTAGTTCTCCCCTTAGTTCTTTTAGAATTCTGGGGTGAATCCTGTAAGAACCATTGCTTTGTCCACCTTCAGTTTTAAGAGTTCTTTGAGAACCTATCAACCCCCCTATCCAGAGTGTTTCTATTGTTTGGTTTAAGTACCTTCCCCTCCTCTTCTTTTGTCAATACTGAGCAGAAGTATTTGTTCAGTATCCCTGCTTTTTCACTGTCACCCTCTGCCCACATTCCCTTCCCTTTATTAAGCCTCAGTAGCCCTACCTTGGTCTTTCTTTGCTCCCTAATGTACCTATATAAGGTCTTATTCCCCTTCTTAACAGAGTTGGCTATCTTTTCCTCAGTTTGGGCCTTTGCTATTCTGACTGCCTTCCCTGCCTCCTTCTGCTTTAACTGATATAGTTCTCTGTCCTGCTCCTTCTGTGTTTCCTAATATTTCCTGAATGCTGTCCTTTTCTCCGTAACCTTCCCTGCCACCTCTTTTGAGAACCGTAGTTGCTTTTTCCTTCCTTTTTGTTTTGTTGATTTGCTTTATACAAAGGCTTGTTGCCTCTGTGATGGCAGTTTTGATTTTTCCCCATTATTCTTCCACCCCTCCTTCTTGCCTGTTTGCTAGTGCTGTTCTGAGGCACTCTTTCATTTTGCCAAAGTCAGCCCTCCTAAAGTTCAACACCCTTGCCTTTGTATGGCTTGATTCTACAGCTGTGTTTATTGTGAACCACAATGTTTGGTAGTCACTTGTTCCCAGATGGCTACCCACTTCAAAATCTGAGATCCTCTCTCCATCCCTGTTTGAGAGTACCAGGTCTAAGATTGCTCCCTCTCGAGTGGGTTCCAACACTAACTGTCTGAGGCATGCCCCCTGTAGGGCAATGAGAATGACCCTGCTCTTGGATGTGGCTGCAGTAAAGGTGCTCCAGTTAACATCTGGCATATTCAGGTCCCCCATCAAAAATATCTCTCCTTTTTCTGCCATTCTAAGGATTCCTTCTATCATTTCCTTGTCCAGTGTCTCCCCCTGAGATAAGAGTCTGTAAACAACCTCTGTGTGGATTGTGGTGCCATTTCCTGTCTCCAGGGTGACTATACTGTGATAGTAGGGGATTTCAGTCTGCCAGGGGTAGATTGGAGCACCACAGTTACCGCGAGTGCCAGGGAACAGGTCTTCCTGGAGGCCTTCCAGGATGGCTTCCTGATACAGAGTGTAATGGAGCCAACCAGGGAGAGAAACACACTGGACCTTGTGTTGACAGATGGGGAACATGTCCAGGACATAGGGTTGGAAGACCCCCTGGCAGGTAGTGACCACTGCACATTGTGGTTCTTCCTCAGTCTTGGTAAGGAGGTGGCCAGAACCAAGACAAAGATAGTGGACTTCAAAAGAGCAGACTTTGACAGGATGAGAGGGATCCTGGATGGGCAC
Source organism: Neoceratodus forsteri (assembly GCA_016271365.2). Lineage (NCBI taxonomy): Eukaryota > Metazoa > Chordata > Ceratodontiformes > Ceratodontidae > Neoceratodus > Neoceratodus forsteri. Next base: position 1,374,507,634 of record CM057452.1, read on the forward strand.
CTCACCAACATCCCCCCAGACATGGATTCCAACCAGAAATGAGCCATCACATCATCCAGCTGGATCTGGCAGAGGCCACTAACTCGTGTACAAAGATTCAAAGTAAGAAAGCCAGGTCTGCTCACGAGCAGCCTCAAATTTGAACAGTTCATGTTTTAACTGTAAACTTCTTGTCCATGCAAGAGTGGTTTAGTGATCACAAGTTAGTATTAAATGGAAAGAAGACTAAGTCCATGGTATTTTATGGCGATCGGAAGAGATTAGACCAAAATCTTGAATTATCTTTAAACACTATGAAAGGGGAAGGGATAGAACAAGTTGATCAATTTAAATATTTAGGACTGACAGTAGATTCCAAAATGAGTTATGAAGTGCACATTCACAACCTTGTAAAAATAATACATCAAAGGTTAGGAGATTTATATCGGGTGAATACACTGTTAACACCAGCCACTAGGGTATTGTTAGCCCAATGTTTTCTACTGTCAGCTATGGATTATGGTTTGATTTTCTACCATTCTGCATCTGACAGTTTATTAGGAAAAGTTAGTAGTAGTAAGTAGTAAAAATGTTTATTTATACTGGAAGGAAGACCAACTTCAAACACCATTAGGGCCATTAGAGCCCTCTTTACAAGGTATACCTGTTTAGATGTCAATAATTAAAACAACAGTGTCCATTTTACATAGAAAAGACACTTAAGCACAAATTACATATACAAATAAATATGCTATACAATAAACATCTTCTAAATACAAACAACTCATCTATTACATAAACAGCAAAAATAGTTCTCCTGATTCATAGCTGTATTAAATTTTGCTATAGTTATATCTTGAGTTTTAAATTCAGGTGGAAGTTAGAGTCCTACTTAATCAAGTTGCTAGGTTTATTACTCGGTTACAGTTAAAAACCCATCATTGTCAGCTGTTAAAAACAGCAGAGATACTATCCCTTAAACAGAGATATGAATACACTGTAAGTATATTAGCAAAAGAAATTGTTATGGGAAAAGTACCTGGATCATTTTACCAAATGTTTCAAAAATACGTTAATCCTTTTGACACCAGAAAGTTCAGTATGTAATACTTTCATATAGCAAAGATGAAAACTGCTTTAGGGCAAAGGACCTTATTCTATCAGTTACCAAAATGTTTTAATTCCATTATGAGCCAATTTGACTGCCTGGGAACATCTATCCTTGGGTTTAAAAATAGTTTTAGGAAATTGTTGAATATGAATGAAGCATGTGAATGCTTTAGGTAGATTACTTAACATTATTTCATGTTTTTGTTAAGCCCCAGTGACATTATTTATATGTGTACTGTGTTATTGCCTTTTTATATATTTGCATAAATTGTTTGTATTTAAAATATTGTGATGTTATTTGTATTTTGCAGTTTGGCACACTGGTCGACCATGTAAATGGGTCATCTGGCCTGTGGACTAACCAGTATAAATAAACAAATCCCTACTGCTCTCCTGTTTGCCACCATATAGAAATATCATAAATATTACTGGCATCATATGTGAGAATATTGTACATTCTGCTTGTTTATCCTTACATGATATTACATAGCATATATATTTATTTTTTGCTGTAATTGTGTCGCTTTTGCATTATGTGTATCAATACTGTACCTGTGAGTGTATTATCCATGTTCTTGTCAATTCTGTATGTTGGCCCAGGCTCACCTTGGAAATGAGCTTGCTCAACGGTGTTCCACCTGGTAAAATAAAAAATGATTGATTGATTGAAATAAAATTTAAAAAAAATGAGCTGGTTGAGCAGGGAGATGGTAGAGAGGGTGAGGGAGAAAAGAGCTACCTTCATAAACTATAGGAGATCCTAAAGAGAGGAGGACAGGGAGTAGTATGTGAGGAAATCCAGAAAGGTGAGTAGAGTAGACAGGGCAGCCAAGGCTTCAAGGGAGCTAAGGCTGGCATAGGGAGATCAGAGAAGGGGAAAAGGATTTGTTAAGGTATATAAGGGAGAAGAGAAGCTGTAAAGATCAGATTGTCAGGATCAGGGGGGCGTGGCTTGGCTCAAGAGGAAAATGATTGCTTAGTTCCAGAGCTCCCAGCACCATCGATCGTATATCTGCACCATCCTACCTTTATTTTGTTAAATTTACTACTACTTCAACTGCGAACAACCAGTATTTATGGCCTCTCCCAAAAAATCAAGGAAAAAGCAAACGCATCTATCTTTTCAAAGGACAACAGAAGTAGCGAGGCCTGGGCCAAGTACAGTGGAGCAGCCTATACCACCCAGCAGCATGGATCCTAAGAAACAAATCTCCAGCTTATCTGACCAAGTGACCCCAGTTTCAAATAATAGTGAGTCACTGAGAAAAATGCTGAAATTCGATCTCACTCATCAAATGAGATCGGGTTTTGAAAACATTGGAGCCCAGCTAACCCATCTCCAACAAACTGTGAACTCACTAAGTGATACGGTAGAATCGCATGCTGGATGCCTCGATGAAGTGGAAAGTAGAATCAGTGCTCAAGTAGACAATTCTTCAAGGATGGACTCTACACTGCAAAGGGCATTGAGAGAAACAGAGGAATTAAAAAATACCCTTGACGACCATGAACATGAGAACTGGGAGAGGCGGTGCAACGTCTGGGTAGTTGGGCTCTTGGAGGGGCTGGGATGCTCAAACTGTGTCTCATTTATGCAGAACTGGCTGGGTAATATGCTAGCACTGAAAGAAGCCACTAACCTGGAGATCCAGATAGCACACAGGTCCCTGGCGCGAAAGCCAGGTCCCGACGAGTGTGCAAGGCACATAATTATTAAATTTCTGCAGTTTCAGGACCGGCAGTTGGTATTGGAGGTGGTGAGGTGAAAAGGCTCGATCTTGGAAGGTGGTAAACGCATCAGCATATTTCCCGACTTCTCGAGAAAGCTGCAGTTAGAGAGACAATCATTTACCGACATTAAGAAATCTCTCCATGCCATGGAATGCCCATTCACAATGTTGTATCCAGCCCGATCGATGATCTGTCCCAAGAATCAAGAGCCCAAGTCTTTTACGGATCCGGTGGCTGCCAGAGTATTTGTGGAGCAGCTGAGGGGACAACAACACCGGAATGGAGCAGGCCTGCACAATGACTCTTGAGCACAAAACCTCAAGGTACTGTAACTGCATGGCCGGTGGGGGAGGGGTGGCTTCAATTTGTGCATGGCCCATAGTGGTTCATTTAACCAGCCCATACTGGCTGGGCCAAGTGAGCCCCTTCCCCTTTCAACCAGCTCTGCAGCAAGAGACGAGCGACTCTGTGTGCCCTGAGAGTGTATGGTCATTGAAAGATTTAAGAAAGTATAACCAAATAGAGCAGCTTACTAGTAAAGCACATTGTTTTACTGGCTTCCAAAGCCCTGAAATAAGCTCTCTCTCCAAGGTTAAAACAATCTCAGTTCCATAGATGGTTCTTGGAGACATATACCAACACACCAAAGAAAAAGAACAAAAAAGAGCTGTTCCTTGTCTTTTGCATGTTGTTCTTGTTGTTTAATTCAATATTTAGCAATGTTTGCTGTATTGCCAGTTGGCGGACAAATAATGCCATTTTACGAGTTTGTGTGGGAGTGATAAATAAGGATGGTGTAGGTACGCTTGCCATCTTGGAGGTGGGTGTTTGGGTTGCCAGAGAGGATCTTAACTTTAAAAAATAAATAAGTAAATAAATAAGCAAATTAATAAAAACTGGGGGCACCAGAACAGATGATTGGGTATGGGGGGATGGAAAGCTGTCCTCCAGATGTGGTCATAAGAGCAGTGTATAGCTGATCTGTGGAAAGCATAAGGGGGGAGGTGACCACTCAAAACGCTCCACTCTGGGAGCTTCATTGCTTGCGAAGCTTCCTCCTCATTCTGGGGGGCGACCATCCAGTTAGGGTCTTTGGGGGTAATTACTCCAGTTTATTACATGGGTATTAAGGGAATTCTCCGTGCTCTCTCCTTGGTGGGGAATATATACTGGATCTCCCCTGCTTCCCACGGGATAGAATGGGGAAGATGAGAAAGTTGTCCCCCAATTGGGGTGGCCCTGACACTCACACCAAGAACAATTTGGTCACTAAAGATGGTGGTGGGTACTCAGCCTAAAGTGCCAGAGGGACTTAGGTGGAGCAAAATCTCTGTGGGGTGGGGGGGGTGGCTAAGAAGGGAAAAATGACCATAGGGATTGAAGTGCTGCAGGTGATGCAGGCTTTGGATACAGGGGTAAGGAGGAGTAGTTGCTTTGAAAAAGTTATTTGGATATGAGGGACACCATTGTTTGGACCAGTTGGGTTAAAAGGCCCAAGTTTTGGGAGGGGACATGTTGAAATAAAGTTCTCAAGTTGTAGGGGTTTATGGCGGGGGGGGGAAGGGAATGTCAGCAGTGTTCGCATAGCAAGAAACATTATACGGCTTCTCTAACAAAGTTCCAGGTTGTGTCCATTGTATATATTGATGAGGGATGAATACATTAAGGTTCATTACGTGGAATGTGAGGGGACTCAGCACAGCTCTAAAGAAAAAAAAGGTTTGGACCTACTTGTCAAGACATAAGGGGGACATATGCTTTCTGCAGGAGCTGCACTTAACAAAATCTGAGGTGGGGGAGGTCGCTTCCGCTTGGGGAGGCAGTTTCCTGTTGGCCCCCTTCACCTTGAGTGCCAGGGGGGTGGCTATCTGGTTTAATGCGGGACTTTGAATTAAAATATATCATTATATTGCGGACCCTTCGGGTAGATATATCATATGTGATGTGACTGTAGAGGAGGAGGAAAGATGTACACTGTTATCCATATACGGCCCCAATACAGATGATCTGGGTTTTTTCCATCGTCTGGCATTAATACTGGCCCCCTTCCTGGAAAATCTGATGGTGGGGTGGGACTACAACACTTATTAGGACAGACCTCTTGACCACTCGGGTGCACCTTCTATGCCCCTCCTGAGACGCTCTATAGCACTAAGGTCTCTGGCCAGGGAGCGAGCCTTGGAGGAGGTCTGGAGGCACTACAGTCCTAATGCCTGGGAGTATTCCTACTACTCCCAGGCTCGTATGATTTCCATGAGGATTGATCTCTTCCTGACCTCTGAGTATCCTCAGGCAGGTACAGTTGACTAGGTATGGTCCAGTTTATATTTCGGACCATGCCCCCCTGGAAATGGAACTTCAGGTGACAGCCAGACCCTTGCCTACTAGACAATGGAGATTCGACACCTCCCTGCTGTCTTCTTTGGAATTTGGAGCTTATATCTCTGAGAGCATTCAAGAATTTTTATCCCATAATAAGACATCAGATACCTCAGCTCGTACAGTCTGAGAAACACTAAAGGCCTATGCTAGGGGACTAATTATCGCTTATGCATCCCATTTGAACAGAAAAGAAAAACTTGAGGAAACCCTATTAGAGGGATAGATAAAAGAACTAGAAAAACAATTTATGGAGGGAAGAGGGGATCTAGTGACAAAAGAGGCAGAACTAAATAGTAAAAAAGGAAAGCTAAACAGTTTGGCCAGTAGGAGAATAGCTAGAGATCTCTGAAAAACTGGTACAATAAACTACTTCGAGGGGGATAGAGTGGGAAAGTGGTTAGCATGGAGTATTAAACAAAAAGCTGTGCAAAGAGTAATACTGGCAATAGAAGATGGGAAGGGGAAGTGCACTACAGACCCCATGGAAATTAATAACCACTTCAGGGTTTTCTATGAAATCCTCTATACATCTGAAGCCCCACACAATGTAAACCCAGACAGTTTCCTGGACACCATAACACTCTCTACCGTGAGTCCAACCAGACAGAATGAGATGGATGCACAGATCTCCATAGCAGAGCTGAGACAGGCAGTCTAGGATTCCAACACAGGGCGGTCCCCTGGCCCGGATGGACTGCCAACAGAATTTTATAAGATCTTTTGGGAAGACATAAACCGGGTTTCCTGAAGGGGCTGAACAACAAGATACAGTTTTCTTTTTACAAGATACACTGCCTCGCATTCTCGGCTTACCTCCGGACACTAATCTCCAGATCGAGCGTGCCCATCACTCTCTTGGCCCAGTTCCCAAGCTGGGAGAGTGCCCGCATCCAATTCTAGTCAGGTTCCTGGATTATTGCCAAAAAGAACTGATCGCCGCTGCAGCTAGGGACCAGGACTCCATTTCGTGGAAAGGAAACACAATCCGAGTGTTCCAGCGCTACTCTCTGGATTTTACTGAGCGGCGCAAGGCATACACGCCCTGCAGGAAAATACTACATGCCTACTGTGTAGCTTTCTCACTCAGCTACCCTGCCACCATGTGAGTAATAATTAAGGGCTCTCCTACCTTCTTCTCATCACCGGAAAGCTTCATGGGTTTTCTCTGCAAAGAGTGTCCGCAAGACTTCAGGAACCCGGAGCTGTGTAACATGTCTAGTGGCCCCTCAGACCCCTCCTCCCATATGGAGATGTCCACCAGATCCCCTCCACAATCTCCCCAGCCTTCAGTGCTCTGCTTTGAAGCTTCATTACCCCCGAGAAGCAGGAAATGCCACCCTATGCAGCGGCATGAAAAACGGCAGCACCCGATTACCCGGCAAAACGATCAAGGAACCCTAGAAGATGTGGCAGATGACTTGCAACACCTTTTTTCGCCCAACCGATATTCCCCTCTGCTCACCCTTTCGGAGCAGCCAGTGCATGCTGCTGATCGTGCTGCAGGATACACCTCATCAGAGGCACTGAGATCTTGGGCAGCAGTTGTTGCAATGGAATTCATGCCGGGCCCCTCGGAACAAACCCCCCCCCCCCGTGCAGCCAAGTTCATCCCGCCAGCTTTCCCTGCCTTCTGAAGATTCCAGTTGCGAGCCCCAAAAGCGACCGAGAAACTACCTCCCTGATCGCACAGCTAAGTGTTTTCACTCATTGGCTATCTATCTGTATGTTACCTGGCTGAACTAGAGGGCCGGTGTATCCATAGCCTTACAGCCTGGCTCTCCATTGGGAACTGCTATTAGTCTGGCGGCTTTGATCCACCTCACCTCCTTGGGCGGATTTGTGTGTGCCTGATAATACGCTGCAAGGTCCGTCTGAGGGGAGGACTTGGAGGGGGCCAGAACTAGCGGCCCGATCCTCCCAGAGTAACCAGCATTCATCGCCAATGCAGTTCGTTATGTTTCGAGTGGCTGACATCTCGAAACTTGTGGGGACTGATACAGTTAGACTGACCACAGTTGCTATCCGCTAGTTATTTAACCTCTTGTGTGCACCATACGAGTAGTTAGCAACAGATAGGGGCTTTCAGACAATTATTGAGGGTGGCTCTATGACCAGTTTGTTTTAAAGGCTCAGTCCCCTTGCTGTACTTATGCCCATTCAAGTAGTCGGTGTGGGCAGAGACAAGGAGCATGATTGTGCTTCTCAGTCTTTTTTTTTCTTCACTTTATTTGTGTGTTGTTCGATGATTTTTTTTCTCTCTCTCCCCCTTTCTGCTCCTTGTTAGGAGTTTTAACAGTACAGCATCGATCATTTCGGGCTTCCCAGTACTAGAAAGGGTAACCTATCTTAGAATTCCACAGAGTCTTTCTGGCACTTCGCGGGTTTCTCAGCGCCCCCCCCCCATGTGGCAGCTGAAGGAATTTCTCTCTGATGCCCCCTCAGCTATGCTGCACTTTATATTGGCTATTTTAGACCCTGAGTTTGCCCCCAGCAATTCCTATATTTCTCCCTCCTATGCCCCAACAAGGCACGGGACAGGAGATATCTGCTGTCACTCAGCGAATACGTGGAGCTGTTTTCTTGCATTGCTCCACTTTCTCCCCCTTTACACCCACCCCACGAGAGGACAATGGATGGCCATGGAAGCTGACCTCCCAGCTTAACCACTGCCCTCCGTCAAATGTAAGTTACTGGATAGACACAGTGATGTATATAGTTAGAAGTATTTGTGGGCCGTTTAGCCCATTTACTTGGCTTTTATATCTCACAGACTGGGTTTTTGTTAAGTATTTGTTCATTCCAAGTACTGTAGGACTCACTTTATGTATATGGTTGAATGGTTTGAAGAGTCTCAGAAGGGGAAGACCGTATGTGACCTCAGTCTGTTCATTTTTTGATACTACTATAGTACCTTGCACCAACTCTCACCACATTAATTAAGGCTGACCTTCATGCATACACCTGGAATGTACGGGGCTTAAACACCCCGGTAAAACGTAAACAGGTGTTATCCCATTGGAAAAGGCTGAGGGCCACGCTGGCCTTTTTACAGGAAACTAAGCTAACCAAACAGGATCATGATAGGCTAGTAAAAGACTGGGTAGGGCAGGTATTTTCTGCCCCCTTTGCAACTAAAAAGAGAGGGGTAGCCATCCTAATTCACAAGTTACTAGCTTGGACATGTACGCAAACCCGTTCGGACCCCCAGGGCAGATGGATGATAGCATTAATGGCGACTCCTGAAGGGCCCCTACATCTTGCTTATATTTATGCCCAGAATGAAGATAATCCCTCCTTCTTTCATTCATTAGTGCAGGAGCTAAACTCTGTCAACAGACCCTGTCCCCACCATTTTGGGAGGGGATTTCAGTTTGGTTCTGGTGCTCCAACTAGATCGCAGTGCTCCCATACCAGTGCAGCACCCTAAAGCCCGTCTGGCCTTGCAACACTTGTTAATAGAAATGGGTCTTGATGATGTCTGGAGAACTCTCCATCCGCAGACGAGGGATTACTTCTTCACTTCTGCGGTGCATGGCTCTCATAGAAGACTAGACTTCTAGCTGGTATCGGCTGACATATATCAGAGTACAGTAGACTCTGTGATCATGCCTAAAACTATATCAGCTCATGCCCCTGTACATCTGCATATTCTATGGGGTTTGCGCCCATACAAATCTGCTAAATGGAAACTAGACCCCCTTCTCCTGAAGGACCCACTCTTTGCTCCCTGGATAACTTCGGAGACCGGTCTGTTCCTAACCGAACCCCCCGGATACCTCTTTCTAGCACCCGCTGGGAGGCTCTTTGCCTCTGCGGCGATAATTGGTTTGGCCTCCACCTGCTGGAAGAAACGGGAACATCTCCTCACTTCTTGGAAGCTAAACTAAAAGATTTAGAAACCGCTAAACAGATGCCTTGTCTAGCAGCTGATTCTCCAATAAATAAAGACATGCTCTCTACTCGTATGGAGATTAATGACTTGCTAACCTGCAAGGCTGAACTGGCCATGCTTTTACAGAATGGCTCAGTCATCAATATTGGGGGGGGGGGAGGCCGACAAGCTATTAGCTTACCGCCTTCGAAAGCAACAGGCTGAACGCCATATTGCTGGTCTGAGAGACCGGTCAGGCACAATTAGCACAGATCCCAACTCCATTAATGGTATCATGAGACAGTTTTTCTCTGAATGATATTCCTCTACTAATACTCAGACTGAAGCCTCAATAGACGCTTTCCTGACTCCGCTCCAACTTTGCACTCTCCAGCCCTCCCAAGCGGAATCCTTAGATCTCCCTATTACACTGGAGGAAATTACAATAGCCATTAAAAGCCTCAATGCTGAGAGAACCCCTGGAGGGGATGGCTTCCCAATTGAGTTATGGCAGCTACTTGCACCTCAGGTTGCCCCCCTCTGGGCGCAGGTCTATAATGAGGTCTTGCAACTGGTATCTTCCTCCCACCCTTCGAGAAGCGACTAACCGTATTCCCAAAAAGGATAAAGACCCCACGCTCCCCTCAAGCCATCACCCGATTTCCTTAATTAATACAGACAGCAAAATATTTGCTAAGGTTATAGCGATTAGGCTTAGCCCCCTCCTTTCTTCTCTCATCCACCCTTCGCAGGTGGGCTTTGTGCCCAGCTGTCTGAGCCGAGATCATATTAGATTGATGTTTAATATTATCTACCAGGCTAAATCTCTCCCCATCCCCATGGCAGCCATTGCTGTGGACTTCGAGAAAGCTTTTGACTCCCTGGAATGGCATTACTTGGAGAGAGTGCTGCAGAGGTTTGCTTTTGGCCCCCTATTTCGACAGTTCTGGTGCTCCTATTTAAAGAAGGATGTTAAACTACTGGAGGAAGTCCAGCGCAGGGCAACCAAGATGATTCTTGGGGTGAGAGACAAATCATATGAGGAAAGACTGGGTGAGTTCAACATGTATTCCCTGGAGGATAGAAGGGAGAGAAGGGATATAATTAAGACCTTAAAATCCTTAATGGGCATGAATAGGGTTAGTACTGAGGGCATGCTTAGATTAAAGAGAGGAGGATGGACACAATGGGCACAATCTGAAACTGGAGGGTGGACGATTCAGGAAGGAAATGAGGAGGCACTACTTCATGGAAAGGATGGTAGCGAAGTGGAACACGCTGCTAGAGGAGGTGATATCATTGAAATCTGTGGGCAGTTTTAAAGGGGGTGGGACAGGGTCAATGGTAAGGTCAAAACTGGGGGAAGCTGGGGAAGGGGTAGTCGGCAGAAGTTAGCAATAAATCAGATGGACAGGCAAGGGTTGGGGGCAGCTGTAGTAGATTAGACTGGGAGCTGCACACTCGAGCAGACTCAATAGACCGTATGGCCTATATCTGCTGGCATGTTCGTATGTTCATATAATAAGCCTATTTTTTTTCTGTCAGCCTTCAACTGATATATTACATATTATACCAGAGTAGTTCAATTGGATTAGGTTTTCATGCTAGCTCCACTGAGTTTGGTGATGATGATGACGTAAACCTAGATTCACTGCAATATTTTGAACATTATGTCCAAGATTGGCTTCAATACTGAACTAGTAAAAAAGGGAAATAAACAGAAAATATGAGTGCTGTTGGGATCCCCAGGTGTCCAGTTGACTTAATAGCACAGCTGACAGTGTAGGAGAACAGCATTCTGAGAAGGCCTAAATTTAAATCCCAGCTAGGGCATCTAATTATTTCTCACCTCTAAATTGTATTTAACGTATAAGCACACCAGACTCCTTGTAAATAAAAATATAATTCTAATTTACATGGCTCCAGGGTGTGCACTTAGAAAAGATGAGTGCCTTTGGGATCCCTAGATTTACAGTTGTCTTGGTAGCACAGCTGGCAGTGAAACAGAATAGTATTCTGAGCAGGTCTGGGATTAAATCCCTTCTAAGGCACTTATTTCTTTCTTACTTCTAAGTTGTATGCCTATTAAAGAGCCCCTGATATTTCAAGGAAAACTGAAGGGCATGCTTTCTAGATACAATACAGCTTATATTTCATATATTTTCTTTATTAACAAGTAGTCAAAGCAAATGAAATCTAATGGACAGGGATGCTGTTTTCAGGTTTATGTGCACAGTTCTAATAAAAACATGAACAGTGACAGCAGAAAAAGGCCATTGGTTTATGTAGTTGGCTCTGTTTTGCAATGCCCTACCCTGTGATTATTTTCTAGCCAGGGTTTATGTCCTTGCCTCCCCACCTTGCTCCATGCCTTACTGCTACCTCCCTGTGTAACTATTAAACCCCTTACTTGGTCCCAGTCCTGCCTAAACCCATTTATGTTTTTTGCTTCCCCCACCTCAGCTGGCAATCTGTCCCATGACTCAACCACTCTCTAGTTCCCCAGTTTATCTTATTTATTCCTTTCAGGAACTTGAAGGTATCTTTCTTGTCTCCCCTCTCCCTTCTGGCTTCCTGTGAGTACACATTTAATGCTCTAAAATGATTTATCTTACAATCTACTCTGCTGGCCCTAAATCATTTGCTATGTTGGCTCTCGCACATGCGCAAGCAACATCTTGCGCTAGTGCGGGTCTTGGGGGCGCGGCTGCTGTTGGGCGTAATGGTGGGCACACATCAGTAGGTGCATCCCTCATTCCCCAATCAGCCTGCATGCCACCGCCACACCATGCATTCATAATGGGGCGAGCACATCAAAGCAAAGGTCTGCTGCAATCCGAGCAAAGCTCGTCATACGTAGCAGTCCTTTGCTTGCCGTGCTCGCTGCCATTATGACCATGGTCGGTGAATGGGCGGCTGCCCACGCTTGCTGACATCAGGGTGCCCAATCCTCCTGTCGGCAACCCCCGTGTTTGTGTGTGCCGACAGGGGAGCCCACCGTTGGCATACCCCCAAATGTTGAATGCCGGTGCCAATCCCCTCAGCTCGCGGCCCCCCGCTGTCTTGCCCACCGACGGGGAGACCCACCCCGCCGGCATCACCCCAACTGTTGAATGCTGAGGTGCCCAATCCCCTCGGCTCATGCTCCCCCTTTCTTTGTTTGCCGTCGAGGGTGCCTAATCCCTGTTGGCATTACCCCCTGATAAGTTAGGTGTCGACGAGGGTGCCCGATCCTCCATCGGCTACTGACACCCCCACCCCAAAACCCACTTAGGTGGCACTCTGGGAGCCCACCCCAGCGTGCAAAATGCCCTGTAAGATGAAAACTGTCCCGCAACGGTTTTCCTTTTTTTTTTTCCCCTGCAAAACGAAAACCGTCCCTCGTAGTCTAGATGCCCCTCCCCACCTGCACCCACCCACTGTGCACCCTGCCCCTCACCCCCCACCCCATACTTACCTCTAGACTCCAACGCGACGATCTTCCGTGGACCTGGAACACGTCTGCACTCTTCAAAGCCGACCGCGAACTGAGGAAATGCCGGTGAGCTGTATAATGCAATGAATAGGGTTTTTTCAACTTTGCTGCATATCTCAGGCATTTCTTGGAATTTTAGCACCAAATTTTCAACATGGGGTTTTTGGGGCCCCTCCTCATGAATTCTATCTCTGTCATGGCGTTAATTGGCCTCGAAAGGTGATTTCGCAGTCACTGTGTGAAATCACCTTTCGGGACCCATTAATGAAATGACAGTGCCAGTGTTCATGAGGTGGCCTCTCAAAAAGCCTATGTTCCAAATTTGGAGGAAAAAATCCAACAAATGCCTGTTTTACGAGAGTGCGCTGCGCAGTTGCTACGCAGGCTCATAACTTTGTGCATTCGCAATATTTTAACGCCGGATTTTCAGCATTGGCATTTTTGGCACCTCTTTGTGAATAGTACAGCTGTCATTTTCCACAGCCTGTCCAAATGTGTTTCCGCACTTCCGGCGCACAATTGCGCAGTCACTGTGGGAAATCAGTGTTTGGGCCAGATTATGAAAATGACAGTGACACAGTTCATGAGCAGAGCTCCTAGAATGCCTTTGTTGAAAATTTGGAGCTGATACTCCATAAAATGACTGTGTTCCGAGCGTGTGTTGGCAGATTGCACACATGCTTGTACCGTTGTGCATTTGTGATATTTTCACTCTGTATTTTCACTATTGCCATTTTTCCACACCTCTTGATGAACAGTACAACTGTCACTTCACATATCCTGCCCAAAATGTGTTTCCGCACTTCCGGCGCAGAATAGTGTGGTCACTGTGCGAAATCACTTCTTGGGACACTTTGAGGAAATGACAGTGACACTGTACATGAGCAGAGGTGCTAAAATGCCTATGTTGAAAATTTGGTGCCGAACGCCCATAAACTGGCAGTGCTGCAAGCGTGTGTTGCATATTTCCCACACACCCTTGCAACTCTGCAAATTCCATATATTTGTATGCCACATTTTCAGCACTGACTTTTTATTACACCTCCTTATGAACTGTGCAGCTGTCATTTTTCACATCCTGCCCAGCATGTTTTCCCACACTGCACTAACAAACACCCACAGGGACACCCTAATGCTTCTCACTCTCGGCAGGGTGGGGGTGGGTTGGCATCAGTTCAATACTTGACTGCCACTCCTATGCTGCATCTCTCTAACTCCTGCACTGCCAATGGCAGCAAGACAACATTCGGCATTGACAAATGCTTGTTTACCCTACGCTACAGCTTCTTAGCTTCTCTCAGTCTTTCCTCAGGTGTGGACTCTAGAACTGGGCACAGTATTCAAGACTCAAGATGGGGTCTCACCACTAAACTATAGAGAAGTAGTATTATCTCTTTCTTCCTGCTATCGAGACTCCTCCCAATACATTCCAGCATTCTGGTTACCTTGCTGGTAGCCTTATTGTATTAGCCAGTTTGTTTTAGAGAGTCACTTATTGTTTTAGGGAATCTTATATAATGACTCCCAGGTCTCTTTCCTCTGAGTTGGTGGCTAGCCTTACCCTCCCATCCAGTAGTCTGTCCTGGGAGTCTTCTCCCCCTATCTGCATCACCTTCCACTTTTTGCCATTGAGTTTCAACTGGCTAACCCTACACCATCTCTTCAATGTTTGCAGGTCTTTCTACATCTTCATATCATTTCCTCACTGTCTACTCTGCTGTAGAGCTTTTAACTAGGTCATTTGCTGCATCCAGGTCCTCTAACTCCATCAGTAGCCTTCTGTGTGTCACTAAGTCAGTGGCTCAGCAGGAAGCACACTCACTTCTGAAGCTGGAATATCGGAAGGAGGTGGGTTCTAGCCTCACACTGGGAATGTGGGATAAATCCCAATACTAACACTGTAGTGCATCAAGGGGGGGGGGGATGCTGCACTCCTGAGGTGCCGTCTTTTGGATGAGGCATTAAACCGAGGTCCTGTTTGCCTGTTCTGGTGGTTGTTCAGGTGGATGTTAAAGATCCCATGGCACTTCTCGATAAGAGTAGGGGAAACTTTATTCAAAGAAAACTATTTACAAATCATAAACAAAAGAACAAAGCCAGAATTAAATCATAGCAAAGTATCTGTCAAAGAGAAACAATGAGTAAACCTTATGTACGTTGTATGATGGGAAAGTCTGAATCAGTTATTTTATTTTATTATTTATTTATTGAAAAGTTTCATCAGGAAAGACACACTGAACAATATAAAACTGCTCATCTCACGGAGCGTCCTGGGGGGAAGGGAACATGGGAGTACAGTAATCAAAAGCACATTTCCATGCAGTATTATAGAAAAGTATATATACAATAATCAACAACACATTTCCAAAGGTAATATAAAACAGAGAAGCAACAGAGTAAAAAAACAATACATCAGTTAGTAGCATTAGATAATCATTGGGATTTGATGCAAGAGGAGCAAATTAACAGCTCTGCAGACTTAATACATATAGTGCGGACAAGGAAGTGCAATAAACAGGGTTCGACCTTAACATTGTTTTACTAGCCCTGAACCTAGTGCAAATTGGCCAGGGCTCATGCAGCTAAACCTCTACTTGTCCGTCTTGACTAGTGCAGGTGTTTCATGCCTGTTAATGAAATTGAAAAAGTCCTTACTTTAGCAGGCTGTAGTCCTTTTGCTAGTCTCCCTCAGTGTTCCAGGTGGTCTGGTATGATTAGCAGCTCATTAAGAGCTGCAATTACCTGGCAGTTCAAGAGGGGGATCCAAACAGAAGACTCAATGTGAGTTTTTATCACTCAATTGTTAGGAAAGTCAACTAGTGTGAATGCTGTGATCAAGGGTAGAATGGTTAAATCACTAGCTTCCAGTTTGCTGAACTTGTCTTTGATTTGTCCTACAATATTAAGACCAGTGTGCCTCATTTCCCAACCTTTTGAGTGCCTATATCCAACACTGCAGTGACAGAATGCTATCATGTATACCCTGTCTGCCTAGCCAGGTGGTCTGTCCACTTTATACTTTCTCTGGACACCACTGCAGACCAGGCTCTGAAGTGGTCATCCATAGACCCATAGCTGCGATTACTGACTGGTGTAGGGTTCACAGCTCCTCTTAATGGATCACACCAGTCAATGCCATCAATGCAGTACCACCCAGCATGTCATTTCATCCTAAAAATAATGCTTAGCAGCATGTATGATACAAAGCAAAACCTTAGTAAAATATATAATTTGAAAGGTTAAAATAGGTATTCCTGGTATGCACAGATCATCCAGTATAGAAAGAGAGGTAGTACAGCATCGTGCCTGTATACTGCTCCCCTTTGACTGATGAAAGGACACTGTTATGAAAAATCTGTTTTTGTTAGGGCAGAGCATGTTAAATCAATATTTTTGTGCCTGGTATATATAAACCTATATGTCAAAGTTTCTTACATCCCAAGCCCCCTGTGTTTAACTCTCTCCCAAAAAAAATTCTAGAACTTTCCCTGGCTCACTTCGAAGTGTAAGAAAACTACCAGAAGTGCAGTTCTGGTCAATCACAGGGTGGGGGGGATGAGAGTGTCTTTCTCTGCCTGATTCTGTACATTGTCCTGCAGGTCAGGGTGGGGCTGTGGTGAGGTACATGATGATGATGTTGGCTATTGTGTGTGCAGAGCTAGAACTGCCTGACTGAATATTTGCTATTATGGTATTCTCTGGTTTGGCAGGGAGGGGGTGAAGAAAGAGGAAGCAAGGGGCACATGGTGAAAAAAACAATGGGGGTACACACTGCATGTGATTGGACTGCAGTCTTTTTTTTTTTTTTGCTGTGGCAGGAAGCAGTGTCGGAGCAGGATAAATATGCAATAATCAAGAGTATTTCTTGGCTTGCATTTTTCCTGTATAACCGATCAAAATTGACAATTATTATGTGGGCTAGTGCAATTTTTAATCAACTTGTCCGGCTAGCTAGTGCAAAAAAAAGTTATGGTTGACCCCTGGCAATAAAGTACATTGGTTTCTCCTCACATTAAGTGCTAGGCTGGGAAAGGGGATTGGGAACCCAGAGGAGAAATTAGGAGGAGTGAGGAGCCAAAGCGGAAATTAGGAGCAGCTGCAGGATGGAGAGAGGAAGATGAGGAGGGAAGGAGGTTGAGATAGACCACAGGGAGGAGGAGTGCCTGGTTTGATGAGGCATTGGGTTCCAGAGCTTTAGGAACCTGTAGGAGAATGACAATTGGCCTATAGAGGTGGTGTGCCATGGTATAGCTAGGGTGAGGGAGTCACTGGATCTGAGGGAGAGAGGGGCAGTGGGGCGGGAGGACAGTGAGGAGGCAAAGTAAGGGGGAAGCATATCAAACCAGAATTTAGAGACAAATTTTATGCAGTGGGCTAGATGACAGTTTTCCAGGGAAGGAAAAGCTAGAGAGTGATATAGATCATAGTGTTGAGTAAAGGAAGCGGCATCCAGAGCGAAACAACAGCATTGAAAACGGTGTCCATTCTGGTTAAGGATGACTTTGGTGCTGCACTGTAGACTACGTCACAGTAGTCAAAGATGGGTAGCATCATTTTCTGGACAATCTCCTGCCTGGCCCGTAGAGGTAAGCAGCTTTGGTTCCTGTAAAGGGCACCTAATTTGGGTGCAGGTTTTTTCAGGATGGAGTCTATGGGCCAGATTTACAAATGTGGGTGCAGGGCTTGCATCCAGCCCTGTGCAGCAGGACTTTAACTTCTGCAGTGGGCCAACCCCCTTTGCCACAACTGCACCTGAATTTCCAGTCTTGGGTGCAGCTGTGACAGTTTCCATGCTTTATGGTGGATTGCGCCAATGCTCTGGCACAAGCACTGTTACTTAGACTCCTGGGGGTGGTGCACACTAGACCACAAAACTGTGGTCTAAGCTGCAGTCATCAGTGCAAGGGATGGAAAATCCTGATCACCAACAGGGGAGTGCCGCAATCTCCGTGAGTCATATGTTTGGTGCACCAGGGGTTTGCGGCATTCCCAGAGCATAGGAAATCCAGCCCAATGTGTCCAGTGAAGTTTAGGTGCTGATCTAGCCAGATCCTGAGATACCTAAAGGAGGAAGGGTCCTCCAGAGCAGAGCCATCAAGAGTGTGAAGGAGGGCAGTTTAGTTAGCCTAGAGAGTCTCTGCCTAGTGTCGAAGGTCATGGAAAATATTTTCTTGTTGTTAAAGAAAATCTGATGAGAGCTTAGCCATTGCTGAACTTTCTCAAAGTCATGCTGAAGTGTGGCAGCAACATCAGTTGGCGATTGGCCAGAGTAGAAAAGGGCAGTATTGTCAGCATACATATGGATGGAGGAAGAGGTGCACACTGACGGGAGGTCATTAAGGAGAATAGTAGGGGGCCAAGGACAGAGCCTTGGGGTATGCCAGCATTAGTCTGGAGTGGGGGGAGGTGGAATCAGCTATTTTGACTGACTGTGCCTGGCCTGTTAGGTGGGAGTTAACCAGTTTTTAGCTAAATCAGACAGGCCAGCAGATCTCAGATTATCTAGGAGGAGAGGATGGGAGATGGTGTCAAAAGCCTTCGCAAGGTTGACAAAGATCGCAGATGTGGTTAGACCATCGTCCATACCTGAGAGTATGGAATTGGTGAGTCTAAGTAAGGAAGTGGTAGTAGTGTGATCTTTCCTAAAACCAGATTGGTAGGTAGTGAAAAAGGCAGTGTCAGAGAGGTAAGCGGAGAGTTGGGAGAGGACCAGGTGCTCCTGAAGCTTAGCGGGAATAGGTAAGAGAGAGAGATTGGTCAATAGTTCCCAGGCATGGAAGGGTCACCTCCCTTGGGTAGTGGGAGAACTACAGCATGCTTCCATGGGTCAGGGATGGAAAGGTTTAGTAAGGCAGAAAGTTGTGAACAAATGGCATGAGCGGAGAGGAAGAGAAGTTTGGGATCAAGGCCATCATGTGAGGAACCCTTAGATGGGTTGAGAGTGAGGAGAGCATTTAGAGTGTCATGAGGTGAAACTGGAGAGAAACAGAAGAGGTCACTAGGGAAGGTGCTTGGGTGTGAGTTATTGCAGACAGACATGACTGGTAGTGTAGGAGGAAATGAAGCTAGTAGAGTAGCAGCACATGAGGTAAAGTAAGAGTTGAATTCAGTGGCAACTGAGAGGTGGGCAGACATAAGGGCATTATTGACATAGATGAGTGGAGTTTGGGATTCAGAGGGGGGAAGAAAAGGAGGAATAATAACTTTCCAAAATGTTGACTGGGTATATACAGTGGCATCCCCCAGGATGAAACCCACTTGTAAAGCACTCTGCGATATGTTGCAGCAGATCTACTGAATAAAGCAATGTAACTTCAATGGCAATTAGTCTCCTTTGTCATGCAGAAAACTGTGGCATTTCATTTTATCCTGGCAGTATCACATTTTTCTGAATGACAATAGGGACTAATTGCCATTGAAATTACATTGCTTTATTCAGTAGGTCAGATGCAGCATTCTGCAGAGTGCTGCAAAATGGGGTTTCAGCCTGGGGAACACCACTGTATGTTAACATCAAAGGTGGATGTAAAGTATTCGGACTTAGCGAGCCTTGTAGCCTTGGAGCAGGTGTTTCTGAGGGCTTAATATCTCTCACTGTCAGCATTTGATTTAGAGACTTTGTGAGCCTTCCAAGCCTGGTCTCAAGCTCTCATAAATGCCATTAATTCTGGTGTGATCCATGGGAGGTGGTTTCCGCGTACTCAAGTTCACTTATAGGGTGCATGCTTGTTCCAGATGTTAAGAAAGTGGCCTTGGAAATGTTCCAGGGCTTCATTAACTGTGGTAGCAGAGTAAATAAGAGACCAGTCAGTGTGAGCTAGGTCATATAGGAGGTTGGTAAGGTCTAGGGATTTATATGAGCAAACAAGCAGTGTTTTATGTGGGGCTTTTGGGCCGTGGAGTTTGAGGACCAAGTAGATCATATGATGGTTGCTGAGTGCATCCAAGAGGAGGCTTGATTCAGTTACTCTGTGGACATGTGAGGTTAGGGCCCAATCAATGATTGAGTGGTTGCCTGATTTAGTATTTAGTCGGGTTGGCTCGTGGATCAATTGCATTAAGATAAGGGCCACAATGTTGTTATACAGCTTGGATAGGGAAGGGTCAGGCTAGTTTTGGTCAAAGTCACCTAGTATATCAATCAATCAAATCTTTCTTTATCGAGGAGATCACCGTTGAGCAAGCTCTTTTACAAGGTGGATCTGCTGTTGTCAAGGACAGTTATACATACATAGATTAAAGGTACAGAATACAAAATGAGCAAAGAGATACAAGCAAACTTAAAGAAGAATGGTAGGCGCAAGGTATACATTCCAAGTGTTCACGTAAGAACATATATGCATCACACAACATTATTGTGGTATACACAACCTTCATGGATACATATTTATTAAGGCCTCTTTAGAAAGGTACAATTATTTACATTTCAGCCCTCAGTGACTGTTTAAATGCTTGGGTGAGGATCCTAGGCTGCAGAGGGGCCCATAATGAAGTATTTCTCTCCTGCTTGAGTGTCGGGAGGAGAGTAGTATGGGAAAAAGTGGTGCCAAGGTGTCAAAGGTGCGGAGGACCAGTATGGCAGCTGACTAGTTAAATAGGGAAGGACGGAACTAGGTTTGTGGCTGAATATGGTAAAGCTGGAGAGGGAACTGTCAGAATGACTACTAGGAACTATGGAAAAACTTACAGATTTCGGTGAACGTTTTGTCATAAATGGTCCTAAACAGGACAATACTGACAGGACAGCTGAGTCTCAGTGATCTTTGTATCCATTCCAGAGTGTGGGCAAAGTATGGCTTATGGCAGTCCTACCAAAATGGTTACTGATCCTGGGGATTTTCAGAGAAATTAGCGAGTGGCTTCTTAGGGCATAGCTACTGATTGGGCTTAAGGGGAAGCAGGCAACAATGTAATCTGGGAGTTTGTTGGTGAGGGCTCAGAGTGTCCAGAGGGCTGCATTTCTACACCATCTGTATTGCAGGGAAGGCCACCCTACGGCTGCATATAGAGAGCAGTGATGTGTGGAGGACAGGAGGCCAGTTATAAATCTTAATGCTCTATGGTACAGAACTTACGGTTTTGCAAGGTGTGAGACGGATCATTGGCCATAGATAATGTCAGCGTAGTTGACTAATGAGAGGAATGTAGATTGAACAAGTTGTCTTTTTGCGTCTGCATTCAGGAGGTGTTTAATTCTGAAAAAGAGGCCAAGCCTCTGCCTAAACTTTTTCATCGATTCTTCTGTGTGCTCCACAAAGGAGAGTTTGTTGTCCAGCCGTATTCCCAGATATTTGAATTTAGGCACGAACTAAAGATTTTAACCCAGTAGGGTGGTTATGGAAGGAAAAGTACCAGCAGCAGCAGAGTAGGCCCCAGTGCTAGATGGTGAAAAGAGTATGGCCTTGGTTTTTTTTGCATTTAGCAGTAGCTTTTTGCTCAGAAGTTGGTGCTTCAGCATATTGAATTCAGTTTGTAGTTCTGAGCATGTGGCTCCAGGAGAGTTGCGGCTTAGATAGAGCACCGTATCATCGGCAAACAAGGTGATACTGGCTTCCGTGATGCCCAAGTCCAAGTTGTTAATATAGATGGCGAACAGCCCAATATGGATCCCTGTGGGACTCCTCTTTTTATTGGTTTGAGTGGAGAGAGCTCTCCTTTGACCTTGATTTGTTGCTGCCTATCAGAGAGGTAGTCCTGGAACCAATCCAATGAGATTGAGTCCATGCCTATGGTTTTTAGGGTGGAGAGAAGTAGGCAGTGGTCGACGGTATCGAAGGCATTACTGAGATCTAAAAACACAGCACAAACAACTTTTTTATTGTTGAGGTCCCGATGCCAGTCGTTAGTGACTTTGGCCAGCACCATAATAGTACTATGCTTTGTTCTAAAGCTGGACTGCATGGGGTTAAGCAATGTAGAGTTGTCTAGGAACGATCTCAACTGTATATCCACGATTCTTTCCAGCATTTTCGGAAGTATAGGTAGAAGAGAGATTGGCCTATAATTGTTTAGGTCACTTGGATCCCCTGCTTTAAATAGAGGGATAACATGAGCAGTTTTCCATTCCATGGGGATAGAGCCTTAGGCTAGGGACAGGTTGAATAGGTGTGATATAGGTGTGGCAAGTATGTGGTATGCTGTTTTCAGAAAGTGTGGGTCGAAGGACTTGGCTCCTGCGCTTTTTCTAGTATCTAGCCATAGCAGAAGGTCTTCAACTTCTTTTGTGGTGGTTGGGGAAAAGGAGAAGATTATATTTTTGTTACTTAGTTCTGGCGGCTGGGCTTTGAATTGCGGATGGAGACTACTTACTGGTGCATTATCGAACGCCATGCCTGCATTGGCAAAGTGGTTGTTGAAGGCTTGAAGAATCTCAGATTTATCAGTGATAGTGACATTGTCAATGGTAATTTTGGAAGGTAGCACACTGCCTGGGGAGTGGCCAGACAGTTCCTTTATGGTGGACCAGAATGTGGTAGGGCTGTTGGATGCAGAGAGCAATTCATTTTGATAAAAATTGGCCTTGGCCTCTCTGATCAGTTTCGTGCAGGCATTTCTAGCTGTCCTAAAGAGACACCAGTCTGTATCGGCATACGATTTCCGGGCCTTTTTCCATAGCTGGTCTCTTTGAGTCAAGTATCTTCAGGGTCTGTGAAACCAACGGCAGGTTCTGGTTTTTATTAGAGCTTTAATCAAAGGAGCATGGTTGTTTAGGGCACTGGTTATGATTTCATGGAGAACATCATAGGCATCACCCACTGATTTAGCCAGATAGAAACTCTGCCAGAGCAAAGAGTTTTTTAGATTGTTGAAGTAGGCCAGAGGGTCAAAGTTCAGTCTGGATCTTTTGGTAGAAAACTTTGATGTAGATAGTGGTTTAGTGATGGTTCTTATGCCAGCTGTAAGGCAGTGGTCACTAACATCCGCTGGAAGGATTCCGGCATGGGAAAAGTAGTGTGGTTTGTTGACAAGGAGGACATCCAGGAGGGTGCTTCTCACTGGATTTTTATTGTTGATGCGAGTTGGTTCAGTTAGAAGTTGGGTAAACCCATGGGAGTCACAGAATTGTTTTAGGGGTAGCGATCCGTTAGATAACCAGTCGTAGTTAAGGTTGCCTAATATAATTGTTTCCAGAGGTGTCACGTCCATTTAGGATGACAGATAAGTCAAGAGCTGTGGTCCTGCTGCTGGGGGTCTATAGCAGCCTATTATACGGAATGCCACAGATTGGGATGGTTCAACCCTGAGAGACAGGCATTCAAATATCCCAACAACGGAAGTAGCATCTAATATAGATACTGTGAATTTGTTTTTAACATAAATGGCTACTTTCCCCCCTGGTCTTTCTGTCTGCTCTGAAGAGGAGCTAGTTGGGGATATTGACCTCACTGTCTGGTATGCAAGCCTGAAGCCAGGATTCCCAGATCACAAGTATGTCTGGGGCAGTATGACTAATCAAGGCCTGGATGGAATCCAACTTCTTTAGAAGGCTGCAGACATTGGCATGCAGGAAACTGATTCCTTTTAGAGTAGTAATTTCAGATGGTGATGAGATCAACTTTGTGGGGCCAGGATTAAGTTCGATGTCTCCTGAGCACAGTAGTAGAAGGAGCACAATTCTTCCCAGATTGGCAAGGAGATTTTAAAGCACGGCCTTGTTAGTGCGTCATTGGTCAGATTGCAGGCATCCAGGGACCGACTGCCTCTTGTGTTGCCCTGCCAATGCGTAGCTTTAAGGTCCATGCAGAGTAACACCAGACTATGCAGTGTTTAGGTGGCTGAGGTTTGGGGCCATGCATAGCAGAGTAAATTGCTGTCCCACTTCGAGTGGATTCAACATACTTTGAATGAATCAGAGGCAAACAGGGGCAGCATGTTATGTACATATTCTTATTATGTGGGTATACTGGTAGCATAGGGCATTTCTCTTTGTTGGAATCAGATCTGTCTGGGGGTCCATTCATATTAGATAGCAGGGAAAGGTTGGCTAATAAGCAAAGCCAGCCGAGATCTCCCATGGTTGCTTTTGCACAAAAGTGAAGTGTACTACTACGGGAGCTGCTAACCAGGGTCTTTGGGTCCCCAAATTTGTTGTATAGGTTGCTACTACTGTGAGATGTTAGGAGTCAGTGTTCAATAAAAGAAATTGAGTGTAGCCCTGGCAGTAACATGTCTCAAAACAAAGTTTATTTAATGTGGGACCTTCACGGAGAGCAAGAGAATGAAGAGGAGGATGGAGAACATCCAGTTTGCGGGAGATGTGATATTTCTTCACTAGGGGCTGGTAGAAGTGTCTATGCAGAGCGGAGAGGGCCAATGGAAAATTGAGGGTGGGGCTAGTGGGAATAAAATAACACTCGGGGGGATGGGTGGGTGGAAGAATTTGCTGACTTTCCGTACCTTGCTGGCGGTGAGTGTCTGGGGCAGGGTCTCGGGCGGTGGCTAGGGAAGCGCCGACCGCCCGGTGGCCACTAGTCCTACTGCCGGAGTCCCTAAGGGAGACAGAAGGGGGGAATATTAGTACCAGCCCCAGCCAGCTGAGGCTGAGCAGACCAGTGATGATGCAGAGCTAAAATTTACAGGACAAACGGAGCGATTTCCTAGGCGCCCCTATGTCTAGCTGGTGTCTGCATGGAATCAAAAGAAGGGCTGTAATGACTTAAATTGTACCCTCCTCTAATAATTCAGGCAACGGTTTTAACACAGTGAGGCTTACTAAATGCAATTCAGACAGTTACATTTTCAAGTTTCCCCCCGAAAATCGAGAGAACAGCTCCTTTTTTGCAAAAGTAAATTAAAAATAAAGGATAGAGGGCAAGCTAATCGAGTCCGGCCTAAGGAAAGGCGCTTTGTGCCTGATAGGCTGAGGCTTTGTCGCACTTTTGCTAGCAGGAACGTCTGGGCAGTGGTTTCCAGGCGGTGGCTAGGAAACGCCTCGACCGCCTTGTGGCCGCTTAGTCCTACGGCCGGACTTCTGGAGTCCCTAAGGGAGACAGAAGGGGGGACTATTAGTACCAGTTCCAGTCAGCTGAGGCTGAGCAGACCAGTGATAATGCACAGCTAAAATTTACAGGACAAAAGGAGCGACTTCCTAGGCACCCCATAGTGGTTGAATTCAAGCATGCATGGGACAGTCATAAGGCAATTCTAGGGGGTTGGGGTAGAAAGAAGTAGGCTGCTGTTTAACTAGGATCTGCAGCTTATCCATTAGGTAGGGAAATGGGCAGAATGGGTGGGCCAAGCGGTCCTTATCTGCCGTCAAATTCTATGTTTCTATGTAGCTGGTGTCTTCATGGAATCAAAAGAAGGGCTGTAAAGACTTAAATTGTACCCTCCTCTAACAATTCAGGAAACAGTTTTAACACAATGAGGCTTACTACATGCAATTCAAACAGTTACATTTTCAAGTTTCCCCCTGAAAATCGAGAGAGCAGCTCCTTTTTTGCAAAAGTAAATTAAAAATAAATTATAGGAAGGCGAGCCAATTGGAGTCCGCCTAAGGAAAGGCGCTCGTGCTCCGATAGGCTGCGGCTTTGCCCTACCTTGCTGGCAGTGAGCATCCGGTGCAGTGGACTCGGGCAGCAGCTAGGGAAGCGCCGACCACCCGGTGGCCGCTAGTCCTACGGCCGGAGTTCTGGAGTCCCTAAGGGAGACAGAAAGGGGGACTGTTAGTACCAGTCCCAGCCAGCTGAGGCCGAGCAGACCAATGATGATGCAGAGCTAAAATTTACAGAACAAAAGGAGCGATTTCCTAGGTGCCCATATGTCTAGCTGGTGTCTGCATGGAATCAAAAGAAGGGCTGTAATGACTTAAATTGTACGTACCCTCCTCTAACAATTCAGGCAACAGTTTATGAGGCTTACTACATGCAATTCAAACAGTTAAATTTTCAAGTTTCCCCCTGAAAATCGAGAGAACAGCTCCTTTTTTGCAAAAGTAAATTAATAATGAAGGATAGAAGGGTGAGCCAATCGGAGTCTGCCTAAGGAAAGGCACTCGCACTCCGATAAGCTGCAGCTTTGCCCTACGTTGCTGGCAGTGAGTGTCTGGGGCAATGGTCTCGGGCGGCGGCTAGGGAAGCACCGACCGCCCGGTGGCCGCTAGTCCTACGGCCGGAATTCTGGAGTCCCTTGCTGGCAGTGAGCATCTGGGGCAGTGGTCTCAGGCAGCGGCTAGGGAAGCGCCAACCGCCCGGTGGCCACTAGTCCTATGGCTGGAGTTCTGGAGTCCCTTGCTGGCAGTAAGCATCTGGGGCAGTCGTCTCGGGTGGCGGCTAGGGAAGCACTGACCGCCCAGTGGCCGCTTGTCCTATGGCCTGAGTTCTGGAGTCCCTGAGTTCACAGTTTGATGTGAGAGTAGAAATTTGAGAGAGAAGATTAGAGGCAATAGTAGGGGAGAGGCCTGGGTGGCAGTAAATCCCAGCATTGCAGATTGGTATGGAGTAAGGCATGTAGAGACTGAGGACAAAGGCTTTGTAATCTGTGAGGACTGATACAGATAGGACCAGGGTAGTGTGAATGGAGGATGAGGAGTAAATAGCTACACCACTGCCCCTGCCTGCACGCTCTTGCTGGGTGATATTGTAGCCAGGGATGTACAGTATATATTGGGATCAGGTGTTTTATTATTTAACCATGTTTTGGTTATTATGAGGAGGTCAGGGACCAGTGATAGCGCTAGGGGTTGAAGCAGGACTAGTTTAGGTAGTAGACTTATGTTAAGATGGAAGATTTTAAGACCATGAGGGAGGGTTGGCATGTTGGAGGCAGGGGAGCGCATATGTGGGAGAGGGGCCACCTGTGTGTTTGATAGAGGGGGACCAGGGTTAGGGTTTATAGCCCCGGCAGATAGTAGTAGAAGGGAAAGATTATAATGTGGAGCTTTGAACTTTTGTACCATGACTTAGATGTGACCGGGCTATAGGGGGGTAGGCGGAGAGTAAGAGGAAGCAAATCAGATAGATAGGGAGCACAGGAGCACTTAGGAGTTAAGGATAGAAGAGAGGGAGGTGCAGGGTAGAAAAGTATGGTGAGCCCAGAGTTGGAGGAATAGAGTGGGGATCCCAACATCAGGATCAAAGGGGCTGAATTTAGAGGAAGAAAATAAGCAAGAGGCATTACTGAGGGTTTATTTAGGAGGTTCGCATGGATAGGTGGCATGGGAAGAAGTGAGACAGTAAAGAGAAAGTAAGGAGAAGTAGGCAGCTTATTTGTAAAGTCAGCATTCTGTGGTATGCAAGGGCCAGGCAAGGTTTTTTTTTTTTTTTTTAGAGAAAGGTAATTCAGAATGCCTAGTTAAGTGACAGGTCTAGATAAGGTGGAGTGGAAGCCGTAAGTAGAACCTAATTTAAAGTCAGGTGATGTGTCAGAAAGCTAGAACGATTCTTGCCCTTTGAGTAGTGCTGGCTTAGGAACAGTGCCCTCAAGTGGTAGAGATGTATAACTTGCAAATGGAAAAAAAAAAGTAAATAGCTTAAGGCAGAAAAAAATCTTCAAAAATGGCTGTAGTTTCCTGCTCTAACAATTTAAAAATGGTTGTAGTTCCCTACTCTAACAATTCAAATTCAGCAGTGGGTACATTAGGCTCATTACAGATTCAGTTGCAGAGGTTAGGAAAAGAAAATAAATTTAGGCAGTAGAGAGATGAGCTCCAGGGGAAGGCACCAGGCAGTTCACATCCCTAGTAGTTGAATCTAATCAGGGAGAGCCAGAGTGCTGAATCAGGCTAAAGTAGACCCAATTCAGGCACCATCCGCCAACTGAGTTCACGACTAGCAAGCAGGGCTGGAGCTGCTTTCCCAAAGTGTACATGGATCCTTGCTCTTGAGGGCGGACTGGGGAGCACCCTGCAGACAGCTGTGTTCAGTGCCGGACTGCTAATGCAGAAGATGGAGCCCACTCAGACCAATCCTGAAGAGAGAAGGGAGAAATCAGCCTAAATGCACCAACAGGACAAAGGCCTTAGAATTTGGGAGGCACGGGAAGAAATGAGACAAACAAATTTAATAACAAGGTGAGAAATTAAGGGTGCTTAGTTAGCCAGGGTGGGAGAGAATGGCTCTGGGAGTGGCTGGTATTAGGCACCAGCAGTGTCACCAGTATACAGAGGAAAGGCAAGTGGGGGGGGGGTTTTAGAAGGAAGAAACAGTGATTCAGCAATTAGACAAAGCAGTTTTTTTTTAACTTCAGACTTTGTAAATATTTAAATAGCTAAAGGCAGAAAAAACACTCCAAAAATGGCTGTAGTTTCCTACTCTAACAATTCGAATTCAGCAGTGGGTACATTAGGATCATTACAGATTCAGTTGCGGAGATTAGGAAAAAAAAAGACATTTAGGCAGCAGAGAGATGAGCTCCAGGGGTAGGTGCCAGGCAGTTCAAATCCCTAGGAGCTGAAGCCAATCAGGGAGAGATGGAGTACTGAATCGGCCTATAGTAGACCCAGTTCAGGCACCATCCACCAACTGAGTTCACGGCTAGCAAGCAGTGCTGGAGCTGCTTTCCCAAAGTGTACCTGGATCCTTGCTCTTGAGGGGGGCTGGGGAGTGCCCTGTGGCCAGCTGTGCTCAGTGCCGGACCGCTGGCACAAAAGATAGAGCCTGCACAGGGAAATCTTGGATCCTTGCCCTTTAAGGGCAGGCTGGGGAACACACTGTGGCTGGCTGTGTTCAGCGCTGGACCGCTAGAGCAGAAGATGGAGCCCACTCAGGGCAATCCTGGATCCTTGCTCTTGAGGGTGGTCTGGGGAATGCCATGTAGCCAGCTGGGTTCAGTGCTAGACCACTAAAGCAGAAGATGGAGCCCACTCAGGGCAATCCTGGATCCTTGCTTTTTAGGGCGGGCTGGGGAGTGCCCTGTGGCTGGCTGTGTTCAGTGCCAGACTGCTAGCGCAGAAGATGGAGCCCGCTCAGGGCAATCCTGGATCCTTACTCTTGAGGGCAGGCTGGTGACCACCCAGTGGCCAGCTGTGTTCAGCACTGGACTGCTAGCACAGAAGATGGAGCCCACTCAGGGTAATCCTGGATCCTTGCTCTTGAGGTTGGGCTGGGGTGCATCCTGCAGCCGGCTGTGTTCAGCGCTGGACCGCTAGCGCAGAAGATGGAACCCGCTCAGGGTAATCTAGGATCCTTGCTCTTGAGGGTGGGCTGGGGAGTGCTCTGTGGCCAGCTGTGTTCAATGCTGGACCGCTAGTGCAGAAGATGGAGCCCACTCAGGGCAATCCTGAAGAGAGAGTTATCAATGGTAAGCACTTCCATCTTTCTTAAAGTTCATTTCTCTCCACAAATTTCATTTCTAAAAAGTAAATTTCTAAAACGTAAATTTGCCTTTAATCTTTTATTCTCTTCCCCACAAGTTGTTGGTCAGTTACTTGTTTCTTTTGCAATGTAAATAAACATCAAGCAGTCCATTTATGTCATTTGAATACCATAAATATTAGACATAATGTATCCTTATTCCACCGATTCTATGCTACAGGAAAAACACCATACATGATATTATTATATGTTACTGAAGTAAAAACTGGTGCTGACCAGGCCTGTGCTACAAAACTCCAGAATTTTTTTATAAATGCACACTGTAAAAATAAATGCTCCATGGTCTCCAGCTGCTGAATGCATTGACGCCTACTGCATAGTTTGTCTGATAGCTGCTTATGTTTGTGGTTTACTTTCATGTTAATTTTTCCATAGCAGCTGAGCCAATATATATTCCACATATGTGGGGGTAACCTGAGATTCCTTAATAGTCTTAAAAGAGCTGGTCTCTGTGGGGCGGGACAGTTTTCAAAAACTATTGGAGTCATGCAAATCTGATCAAGTAAGTGGGCATATAATACTTTCCTATGTAGAGTGATCGTCATATGACTACTAATCTGCCATTGCCTTAGTCTAGTGAAAGTATCTTTTAGATATTTTTGGAGCAGCTAGAATATTTTTCACTATTCTTATACTGCCAGTTTCCCATTGCTGGAAGCATAATTTGCAATTTTCATAATGCCATTGCTCCCACCCTTTACCTTAATGAATAAGTAGTAGCCTAAAGTTTGTTATGAGAAAAATACTATTTTAAAAGAGCAGTGGGTAGATCATGTTTAAGCCTCTCATTTATATGGGTAAATTGGTAATATTTCTTTTAATTGGGTTGAGGCAACTGCCCCATAGGGCCTGAAAGAAAACGCTGAGAAGACTTGTTTCTAAACTTTTTTTGGGGGGGGGGCAGGGGGCATAACTAATGTATAGAAAAAGTGGCAACAGGAATGAGGAATGTCTTTATTAAATAAATTATTTTCTTTTTCCTTAATTTCCACCTATTCCATAATTCCACTTTACGTTTTCCTAATTGAATTTTTGGTTCCCAATTCATTATATCCATTTGTCTGGTACCATATTGGATTCCTAATATTTTTATTGGGTCCAAAGTGATAGGTATCCCATGAAGGTTAGTGTCAGTATATGGAGTAGTGGTATCTAAATATCATCAAATACATTTCTCTGAGTTTAAAGATGCCCCTGAGAGTTCTTCAAATTCCTCACATAGTCTTAGTGATTCCTTTATTGAATTGTCATCTGCAACTATATAATCTGCACAAGTAAGTACATTATATGGTACTGTACCTCCCTCATTTGTTATTGGTCATATACTCTGTGATTTATAAAGGGATCTAAGTAAGGGATCCAGAAAAAAATGTAAAAAGTTTGACTTAGGGGGCAACCCTGTCTAACCCCTCTTGTGATGCCATTAAAGGTCCTTTCCATCCATTAATAACTGTGACCACTGTAGCTGTTTTATATGAACATTTTATTCAGCTAATCAGTTTAGTAGGTACCATATGGGATTCTAAGGACAACCAAGGAAAGTCATGAGTAACAGAGTCAAAGGCCTGTTTTTGATCAAAGGATACCCAAAAACCAGACAAGTGTCCTGTATTTCCTTTCTCCTGTATTTCCCTTAACAGTATTAAATGGTCAGATACTGTATACTTCTGCCAGGTACAGAACAGGATTGGGCTTCAGATATCATCGTATGTGCAATTTTGGTAAGTCATTTAGCTAAAATGTATGTTAGTATTTTAAAATCTGTGTTTAGGAGACTAATTGGTTTCCATTTTTTTATTTGTTTTTTTATTTCCCTTTTAGTGGATAAATATTAATGAGCCCATATTCATCCCTAATGGTACCAATGATTGTTCCAAAATAAAATTATAAACGTGAGTTAGTTCTACACAGAGTTCCTGACCTATAATTTTATACAGTTTGCTTGGCAGCCCATCAAGGCCTGGTGTCGTCCCACTTTTTAAGGAGGAAATGGAATCCTGAATTTCATGACATTGGACATTCTGAGTAACTGAAGTAGTAACATTCTCAGGGAGCTGTGATAAATTGAGAGTTGACAAGAACTGGGTAGCTTGTAGAGCTATGTGGAATGGGAGAATTCTGAATTTGCAGAACTCTGATAACATTTCACAAAATTCTGTGACGTTTTGTGAAATTTCTTCAAAATGTTGTGGAATCTTTAAAATATAGTAATTTGGTCATAACTCAGCTGTTGTTTAAGCTAGAGCTTTGAAATGTGGCACTTTTATTCTTGTGATGTAGGGACAATAATGTGCCACATAACAGGAAATGTAGATTGATAGTTTAAAAGTTATAGGTGTTCATAATCTGTCATTTTATTTTTTGTGTGAAATTTCTTGAACATTTTTATTTGCATATACCTCTGCCATTTATTGGGTCAGATATCTGAAATGTGGCATGATTACTTGATGATATAGGTGTTCTAATGATGTGCCAGATTTCATGACAATGTGATGCAGCATCTCAAAATTATATGTTCTCAAAATCTGTCATTTTATTGTTTGCAGGAAATTTCGTAAAACAATTTCATCTGCATATGACTCAGGCACCTTTGGAACAAGACATGTGTAAATTAGCACACATAACCTTTTTGTAATGCTTATAGAATGACCTAATTATGGAGAGAATTTGATTAGAGATTTTTATGTTACAGGGGTTCAAAACTTTATTATGTAAATATTTGCAACATTTTGTGAAAACTCTCAAAAATGTGGATGTTTGTAACTTCTCTGCTCTTGCAGGCATAGATATAACATTTGACATGCATATCCATAGTCAGTGTATCCTGGTGTCTAACACAACTGGATAAATTAGTTTAGCAGTTTTAAATTTGCTGTAGAAACAAAAAATATTGGTAACATTTTCTCACATATTTATGGTAGCACATAGATGAACCAACCAGAATTCTTTTTGTGGAATTTAACATTAACAATGCATGTATCACAACTTCATTTGATAAGCTGGGCTGAGCTTTTTGCCGTCCTGCTGTTCCTCTCTGGGTGACTATCCCCCCCTTCTCTTTTGGCATAGCCAGATTGGCTCAGTAGAACTGCTGATCCCACTATTATCCTCTTTATTCTCTTCAGTGACAAACTCCCTTAAAATGGGAGTCACCTACTCCTTTTCTTATCGATCTACCCTATAAGAATAGTCAGGATTCTTCCTTCCTGCTGCCCCAGACATTGTCTTCTCCCACTACATGTTTCTGAGTACCTCTAAGTCCCAGACTTGCATGTAGATTAGGCTTCCTGGATCATAAATGTACTGGATGTGATCCTTAATACCCTGCATTTAGGTTGGAATTGTTGACACGCTGCTTCCTTGCTCCAGCCTGAGGATTGTACTACCCATCTCAACTGTCCATTTCTTGGTGAAACTGTGCATCTAACTTCTGAATCTGGTGACCCCCCACACTTCCTGCATCTCATACCCCTATCCTTTAATTAGAACCACCCCCAGATAAGGCTGAGTGAAATTAACAAATTCCAGTTTTATGGAATTATTCATGAAATTCTACAATTTTCACAATGACTCAAGGAATTTGAGTTTAAGTACAGATGTTATTTTGCAATTTCTGGCAACAAGCAATTAATAAAATTGTCACACACAGTCTCCTTATAAGGTCTACTAACCTGCCAAATTTAATGGAACTGCATTCTCTAGTTTTAAAGTTTCAGGGTTTTATAAACTTGTAATTTACATTCTTGCAAAATGTAATTGTTGTTTGTTGTAATAAGCTTGACCACATTAAATTCAATCCCATTTAAAGCTTCAAATATGAACATTTTCAGAAATGATCATGTGGTATAGTAGTTTAAATGCTTCAACTCTGGTTAAACTTTGAAATCTTGTTTTAAAAGTAGACAGAAATAAGTGAAATTTAAATTGTGGCTATATGTTTGGCAGGCTTTAACTCAGTCCCATTTGAAGCTAGAAATCTGAAACTGTGTACATGTGCAAATGTAGTGATAACCTGTATACCTGTCAAATTGTATAAGATTTCAATGAATACTATCAAAATTATATAAAAATTACAGAAATCTAAATTTTGGAAAATTGTTTGACTACCTATAACTCAGTTCCCATTAAAGCATGAGACTTAAAACATGGTGCATATACCCATGCAGGATGGTCCTCTAAATGTTTAAAAAAATTTGGGCAAGAAATTTTAAAATTATCTCAAAATAACTGAAAACTAAATTTTGGTTACATGTTTGGCCACCTATAACTCTGCCCCATTTCAACCTAAGACTCTGACATTTGGTACACTTTTGTAAACTATTAGATACTGTTTACATTCTAAATTTTCTGTTATTTGTACACAAACTTTTAAAATTATAGTGAAATAACTGAAATTTGAAATTCAGCAAAATTCCATGGAAAATCACAAAAATTCATGGAATTGGAATGGCCATTCTGCAGTCATTCTGTGGGTGGAATATTATATTCCACACAGCTTTAGTAGCTTGGTCAATATTGGATGGTAAAGGTCCATACATATTTTGGGAATATTCTGTAACAATTTTTAACATTCCAGAATTAGTAATTTGTAATTGCTTTTTGTTCATCATATAGAGCCTCCATTTCTTTTTTTTTCATTCTTTTATGACAGTGTTCATAAGGACATATACTCTCTGCCGTATCTTGCATCCTAAATTTGTGTTGTTGTAAGTTTCTGTCTTTTTGCATATGTAAGGACTCCATGTTCTTTTAACTTCACTTATTTTGTTTTAGTATAATGTTGCTTAGTAGAATAAGATAATGATAGCAGGTTCTGTAGATGGTTCCTTTTCTTTATATGGGGTTTTATTTAACTCTAAAAGTTGATTAGCGTTTTGCTCATAAAAGTTCTAAAACATTGTGAAAATGTAGCACTTGCTTCACTGTGTTTAACAAACATAACACTTCTAGAAAACCTATATAAATGCTTTCTGTACAGTTAGTATTGTCCCAAGAAAAAAAACCTGCTAATCAGCTATTTAAAACCCTGTGTATATATTGCTTATTATGAGTAATGCTATTCTCTCTACTTATTTGTTTTAAGAGTTTATCCATTTCAAATGCCAAGTAGTACCAAAGCAAAACTGTGTCATATTGATAACCATGTCTGTAACCACTGTCTGTAACCACCTTATGCCTGAAAAAGGGACCTTTGGGGCTCAGTGGGCCTACCCGATCACCAAAATTTAATAAATAAATAAATGTAGTATCTTCCCACCAATCTAGGAGGTTATCATAGAAAATTAAAACTGACTTCCTAGCTGGAAGCAATTGCTTAACAGTTGAGAGAATTCATTCATTTTCAAGTAAATATGTATTCATTGTCCAGGTTCCTGGGCCTTTAACTGATGGATTGGCATGCCCAGTTTTCAAAGAAAATACATTATGCTCTGAAAATTCAGCCAGAATTAATTGCGTGGATAATAGGGGTAAATGTCTTGATGTAAAAAAAGGTCTATTCTGGTTGTGAAAGGACCCTTGTGAAATGTAGGATTATGTTCTTTTGTGACATTAAGATGCATCCTGTAATCTGGCAGTCTGAAGAACTGATGATGAGAAATTAGAATCACTGAAGAGTTTTGATGTTGTTGTAGTTTTTGTTCTATCTTTGGTGGAGAGGCCACACTTGAAAGCTCCTACAAATATTATGTATTGTGAAGTGTGCAGTTTGGCTCAATTAATTTTAATAAATCAATTATCTGAGTTTTTGTTTGTGGAACATATATGTTGATTAATCTATAGTTAATGTTCTGAAACTTAGCATCCGATATTAAAACTCTTCCAAGGACTAGATCAATGAGCATCAGTACATGTATCTCACGGGTTGTAAACGGCATCCCCACACCAAAGCATGTCTCTTGTCCAATTGAACAGAAAGAGGGACCTAGAAACCAGGCCTGTTTCACTTGTAAAGTCTCATACGCTGTATGGAATGTGACATCTTGTACAAAAATCATACCTAACATAAAGTAAGAAAAAAAGAAATCATGTTTTTCCTGTCTCTTAATACTGTTTACATTCACAGTATAACAATTAAAGGTGGCAGACATGTTACATAATCAATATGGTACACAGGAGTTCCTCACCTAGGCCTGCCTCTTCTAGGGGTATGCTCTGTATGTTTAATTTTTGTTTTTCCTTTATGGGGCCCAGAAGAGCCAGGTGGAATCTCTGGACCCGATTCACAAAGCCCTAAGTATGATGCAAGGTGCCTGCACCAAACAGACATGGCGCAACTGGCACCTTGTGCTACAAACTGTCCCCTAAGCTATTCACAAAGGCAGCCTGTGACAACTGCAGGCTGTCTGCCCAAACACGGGGCTTGCGCCACTCCTACACCCTAAACTGGGCTGTGACTTGGCACAAGTGGGTGTGTGGCAGACGCAAGTTGCCACATCCCTGAATCTGGTAGTCACAGAAACCCCCCAGATGGAGAATGTCTAAGAATACTTAGAAAATATCCCTTTGGGATGGTTCTGCAATAAGCGGCAAGTAAATCACCCATCGGACCCCCAAGATTGCCGGTGATAACTACATACAACCCCTTCCCGTGTAATATTGTGCCCCCCAATGTCCTGTCAGTTACAGGTGTCCCTGTCATTTGTAGAATTGCATCCCCCTCCCGATTCCCAATGCAGACCTTGCTAAAGTATGCCCCCTCCTCGATTCCCGATGCCGTCCCTGCTAATGTAATGAAATGCCCCCTTCCCATTTCCTGATGCCGCTGTTGCAGTAATACCCCATAGGACCCCCTTTTCCTGGTGATCTAGTGGCCCCTCACCCCCCACCCCAGTAGGAAGTGCCCACCACTTGCTCCCTCATCCTGTAGGAAAACTGACACTGGCTTAGCCCTCCTCTCACCTCCTCTGCTGGTGCCAACTGAACTGTTATTTGCGTGCTGTACTGTACAGTGTACACAAGTACAGCTCACAAATGACAGTTCATTTGGGCCAGCAGAGGAGGTGAGAGGAGGGCTGAGCTGGTGCTGGCTCTGCTACGGGATGGGGGGAGCAGGGTGGTGAGCACTACCTACTGGGATGGAGTGGGGTGGGGGGGCCACTAAATCACAAGAGAAAGGGGGTCCTATGGGATAATAGTGCAGCAGTGGCACCAGGAAATGGGGCGGGGGCAGTTCATTATATTTGCAAGGATGGCATCAGGAATCGGGGAAGGAGCATTTATTTACATTAGCAGTGACAACATCAGAAATTGGGGAGGTGGCATGCTTTAGCAAGGTTGACAATGGAATTTGGGTAGGGGGGACTGCTAGACCTCCAGGGGAGGAGGCAAGGCTGCTTTCCTTTGCAGCAAGGGCTTGCGGCACACCCCTCTCCTGCTCCTGGTGTGGTTGCCGCATGTGTGGGGACTTAGGCACCGGGACCTCTCCTCTACCTGAATTGGGTGCATGGTCCCTGGTGCACTGGGCTTCGGCACAAGCTGCTGTTTGCCACAGCTTGCACTGATCCAAGCCCCTTTTGTGAATTGGGTCCTCTGTTTCAGTGGTCAATTCAGGATGGGATGACATGAGTGAGGATGTGTCCAAGTCATCATTTGAATCCTCAGACTGAGTCTAAAGTAGTTCATATTTATTTTTAACAGGCAGAATGTCAGTTTTAGAAACCTTTGTCTATGGCAGAACTGTGGTAGTCTGCTATCTGGTATTTCGTGTAGTTGTCATTGCTTCAGGTGTGTGTGGGGGAGGTTTCATTTCTTGGAGAGTCTGAGAATTAGCAGGGTTTTCCTTAATATCAGTAGATGGAGATCCGTCTTCCATCTTCAGAGTCTCTTGAGAGTCAAGTAAAGGGATAGGAGATGTAGGGCGGGAAATCTGGGACAGAGGCAGGTGGTTCTCATTCTGGTTAGGACTTTAGGGGGTTGTGTGACAAGCAACGTGGGGGGGTTCAGCTTTTACAGGTGAGGAGCAGGTGTAGAATGTGCATGGCTAGGGCTGTCTGAAGGCTGTCCAGGAATCGCCTTGTTAGTCTGGGCAGGAGTCCTAGTAATTATGCTGTGTCTTTGCACTAGAGCAGTGTACAACCTCTGTTCTGCACCATCATCCAGGTCTGATTTTTTGTGAGCAGCCCATGGGCAGCTTTGAAAAGCATGACCTGCCTCGTCGCAAAGGTTACATTTCTCACCATTCGAACATTGACCTCCAAAATGACCCAGTTCACCACATACAGTACATTTTAGCCTATCATATATGCTACTTAGATGGGCTACTGAGACATACCTATAACAGGCTTTGGGTTGCCCTGCATAGAATAATGCACCCTATCTTGTCCCCCCAAAAAAACTGTTTTGTAGGTGTAACACTCCTGTTGCACTGGATTTTAACATAACTTTAGCCCTCCACCCTCCAGTCCAGATGTATTCTGAATCCAAGACTGCCCTGGATTATTTAAAACAGTACACCTTTGTTTTAACCAATTAACTAAGTCATTCATATTGAGATCTTTGTTCCTGAAAAGAATGGCTATAGTTTTTTGTGCTGGTTTAGTCGGGGGTATCACAATGAAAGGTGTCCATAGTGGAGTTGTTTTAAGTTTATCAAACCATATCCACAAACAGTCTAGGCCATTTAGAGTTTCAAAACTGACGTGAAACATCATTTCATCAGACACATGTATCAAGGCATAAATTTAATTTGCAAAAAAAAACTTAAGAGAATCTTTCAAAAAGCCAGTTTGGAGCTTCTTCCATGCCTCCTATATATTTCAGTCTCACTGCATTGTGCCTCTTATCCAGTTGTATTGGAGTTCGAAATAGAGAGGCATAAGGTTTATTAGTATTTCTGGTAGGAACACTATGAGTCATTTGTGAAGTATTCTCAATTGGATGCCCCGATTCTTTGTTAATGTTAGGTACACTCTGGTGCTTTGTATTCTGTTGTTTTTTTATTACTATTCCTGTTTACATCAGGGATGGATTTCTCCCCATTTAGATTAGGAAAATGTAGCTTTGATTTTGTGTAAAACAGTTCTGGAGGTAAATCCCATGCAGAAATATCTTTATGCTGTGTACGATTAGTTGTCTGCATACCTGAAGATGAACTTGGGGTTGTTGCAGACACTCTAGTGGGCAATGAACCTGAGATCCATTTCCCTGTGCTGCCATCCTTTCCCATCCAGCCGCCAGTAAGGCCTTGTCGACTGGCCAGGTTCCAGGTTCTGCTTCAGCTGTATTCAGTCCCTGTAGGGTGTCTTAGGCTGGACTGTAAATTGTCTGTTTGTGCCATTCCCGATGATCCCTGAAGTTCGTCTCCTGTGCCTGAGTTTATTCCTGTTGATAATATTAAGACTGCATCTGGGTGAGTCTCTGTAGTTGCAAGAGTTGAAGGAGGGCTTTGAGCATGTTCCGCTCTACATTTATGCTCGCCTTTGATTCGGCCTCTGTGCTGACAACCAGCTGAGCCATTTTGACAGTGTCATACGGAATTGGCAATTGCAGTTGAAGCATTCCTGCAGTAAGTTTTTGTTTTCTTGTCATGTATCTTTGTTCTTCTTGTTAGAGAATCTCTCTTATTTTCAGAGCCTCAGCATTTGTAACCTGGGCAGATTCATAGTGCAGAACTCGTTCCTCAGGCATCGGTCATTCTCTTTTGTTGGATTGCATCTCTGTCTCTGTGCTAGGATGTTAATAAACAAACATCAGACATAGCTTAAAATTTCAACTTCCTTTTCACTCTCTCCTATCTTCTTTCCTTTTTCTGACTATCCTTTTGTTCATATCAGGCTGGCCAACCTGATACTCTTCATTCTTATCTATCCCTTGTCTGAAATGCAGCCTGAACCCCCCCCCATTTTGTCTTAAAGACATCCTTAAAACATGTTCCCCATTACACAAGTTCCTTAGTCATAATTAAGAAAACAAAGGTATCTGTGTACTAAGAGTCCAAGGCTACTGTTCAAAAAGTTATCATTAGGTTTCTGTTTCCAGATGAAGAAAGGAGACATGCTTTTTGTTTAGTTAAGCTGCCATGTGTATCCTAAGTCCTTTGCAAATGAAAATGTTGATTCGGCCTTCTTAATGGTTCTGGAATAGAAAGTCATACCCTTGCAAAAACAAACAGATAAAGGAGTGTGCCCTTGTCTGTTTGGGTTTCCAAGATAAATGCCCTTTTCTTCCAGTAAAAAAGAAAAAAGGTACAAAAGGTAACATGATTCCATAGCAATATCAAGTATAGTTACCCTGTTTACTGAGATAGATCCTCAGTAGCTGAGACAGGTGCTGCTACAGGGCTGGCTGCCCACAGACTGACAGGTTTTATAGACCCAGGAGAGAGTGATGTCATGAGGGGGAGGAGCTAAGCTAATGCTCTGACATCATTAGCCCTATAATTAAGCATTTAGCTCCCTTCTGTCTTGGTGTGCTGCATTGAATGAACATATGTTCAAATGATAAGGACTTGAACACATTGTTTGATGATGTAAAACTACTCTTCCTATGGATGGTGTATGGTGTATCCAAAGGCTCCAGTAGATCTTTTTGCCTTAATAAGGGTGTCACATGACTTATGAGGTCACCCCTGATTGACTTAAAAAGTGCTCCTCTAGGGGGCTCAGACAGGTGTGGTGATCAGTAGCTTGCTGATCACAGTGAGAGAAGGTTCTAGTGAGAGTGTGCCAGTTTTCACATTGTTCCATGGAAAGGAGAGACTGCAGGAATTATTTTATGTTGTCTGAAGGAAGAAGAATAATATCCTGTGTTCTGAAGGTGTGAAGAACTAACACCATTTATTTTCCTTTCTGTATACAAGTATTTTTTATTTTTTTTTTTGATTTATTGAGACAATAAAATGATAAATGCAGAAGTATGCATTTTTTATGCATCTTAAACTGGTTGTAAGATCTGTTATTGGAACCCACACTACCACAGTCTCCATCGTCAATTCCATAGGACCATATGGTATGTTCTCTAAGTTTACCAGTTGTTGCCCTGAAGAAGTCAGTATCTCATCTACCTCCATAATCATGTCAATAGTACCAGCAGTGGTCTCTTGTTATAGCAAGGCAGGGGAGGAGACCCGCTCCCTTACCTTTAGAACATTCATCCACTCGCCGCCATTACTGGGATCCACCATCTTGGCTAAATGCAAGGATGACAGAGATTCCCTCTATAGGAAGAGTAGGGGAATTTCCCTGGTGTCCTGGCCAAATTCCCCCCATTCACTAAAAATACGACCAACAGCTTAATCTAGTTCTGTAAGTCAGTTTACATCTGCACAAATATTCCCCTTCTCTTGCCACCAGGTCACACTTGGAAATGAGCTGCGGCTCAGTGTGCCTCTGCTGGTCACAAACATTCAAATAAATAAACAAATAAAAAAGTCAAATGCCTTACTGAAGTCAAAGTAGAGTAAATCTATTGCTTGTCACTTATACAGTGCCCTTGTAACCCAGTAAAGAATACTATCAGACTGGTCTGACTAGACCTCTCTGCCATGAACCCATGCTGTTTACTATCTTGTAGCCCATTGTTTTCCAGGTAAGGTACCAGGTAAGGCAGGGTTCCCCACTCTCTGAAAATATAGGGCGGTGGCAATGATGCTCGGGTCAAAAGGTGCGTTATTTTTCTGGACCTCCTATATGCACTGTACATGTGCATAAGCTGATTTTAAGTAACATATAGTGTGCTGGTATTAAATGGGTAGTATTGCAATAAAGGATGTCAATAAAAGCCAATTTTGGAGGATTTTATAAAAAAATGGATAAAAATATAGGGTGGTGGTAAAAAATATAGAGCGGTGGTAAAAAAATATAGAGTGGTGGCCCACCGCCCTAAAACAATAAATGGGGAGCACTGTAAGGTACCAGGTCCTGTTTGACTAGTGTCTTCATCAGTTTACCTACAATGGAGGTATGACTGAATGGTCTATAATTTCCTGGCTGTGGCCGTGCTTCACCTTCCTGGATTTTGGTACTTCACTCCTGGACTGTGAATTTGCTTTCTGTTCTTTGGGACCTTTGTGCCATGGTTCATATATACGATTCTGTTTTCAACCTAGTACTGTCCATCAGCTGGACCAAGTGGTCACCAAACTCCTCTCTTGAGAGCCACAATACATGTACCATACTACTATTACAGGGTTATGCCTTCCAGTACCTACTATTATGTTTTCATACTTCAGTCACACTCCCTAACAACTCTCGGGTGTACACCCCAGCGACTATAAGGTACACAGCACAATGACTGCTGGGCACATGCCCCAGTGGCTATAGCACTCTTGCCCCTGTGCTTAGCACCCCTAAAAGGCTTTGTATGCTTTTACCCTGTGTAGCTCAATACAGTCCCTTACCCCTTGTGATTTATGTGGGGCTTTACTCCAAATTTTATGTGATCATGTCAGATGTTAGTAAAAACAAAAAAAAAAACCTTGTAACACACACCTCTCCTTACATTATTCTGAATATAATACCTGGGTCTGTTTTTTCCCCATAGGAAAAGCAGGTTGTAATTTGCCATTATAACCTGCTGGTTATAATTGCAAATACGCTTCACCTTCCTATGAGAAAACACAAGCCACACATCAGCTTGCGCTACACTGTACTTCAAGACACCTCCGGTTGAAGGCAATCACATACTTGTCAATGTCAGAATCCATTCTATGTTTCTATGTTTCACTTTACAGCAGAGGATAGTCAGAAGAAAATTGCCAGTCATATCTAAAAAAAATGATAAGCCATTCCACCATCGCCAGCACTAGTGACAGGCACACATTCATTGAGTAGCAGGAAAACTGCAACACTCATCAAAAAACAGAGAGTGACTTGCGGTTATTCAAAACATTCCTCTCAGAGACAGAAAGTGGCAGACTTTCATGAAATTTCCAATAGAAGAACTTGACAACAAGATCGCAGACTTCATATTTTTCCTAAAAAGACACAATGGCACAGATTATGAACTAGGCACCATCCATGATATAGTCACGAGCACTGACTTATTTCTAACCCAAAACAAGTATCCCCACTCCATATGCAAAGGGCTGCAAACTGATTTCTCTGAGACAAAGTATACACTGGTTGCAAAGCAGAAACAGCTTAAAAAACTAGGTAAAGGGAATTGGCCACAAAAAGCACAGCCACTTTCTGAGCAAGATATCGACCTTCTCTGCTTGTCTGGCACCCTAAGTATGACAACACCAAGTGGACTACTAAATTTCCATTTTTTTCAATATTGGCATCCAATTTGCCTTACTTACAAAAGAACATTACAACTTTCTGGGGGGATAGTAGAAGGCGTAGACTCAGAGGGGAACACTTACCTTGAATATAATAAATGCAAAACAAAGACTCGGACTGGCAATAACCCCCGAGACATCGGGCCACTTAAACTACGGATTTATCAAAATAGAACAGATACAAAAAGAGACATGATTAAAGCATACCACATGTATAAAGCACAAAGGCCACTACAAATGCTGCACCCTGATGCACCATTTTATATAGCGCCCAATACTAACAAAAAAGAAGACTCTTACTGGTATAGCACCAGATGAAATTGGATTCTGGCCAGCCAGAATCAAAAGTATCACCAGTCATTTTACTAGAAAGACAAGACTACAGCTGCTAAGTGACTCCAACATCCCACCCACAGAGGTCCAACAGATACTGGGGTATTAAAACCTACAGTCCATTAATAACTATTCTATTCTGTCTGAAAGAAGGCAGAAACAAATAAGCAAAATCCTTACCTATTCTTCTTGAAAAAGAAATCCCCAGCACATCCAGAAGCCATGTTGTCCACACTGATGTACTAAAAGCAACATCACCATGGGCAACACTGGATACAGACACACACTGCAATCGATCTTTGGGGCAAGCTGCATTTTCAAGCAAGGAGTAAATGTGACCATCTACAACTGCCCACCTCCAGAAAAGAGAAGAAGACTGCAAGTCCTGTAGAAGTCAGATGACTCTGACTGAAGTAAGTGAAATCCAGGTAGATTTCTACAAAATCATACTATTAAAATTAGAAAAGCAGCAAAATTAAATTGTCACAATCTTGGAATTTTTCAATGATCCCTAACTTCTCTCTCTCTCTCTCTCTCTCTCTCTCTCTCTCTTTCGACCTCTCTCTGTCTCTCTCTCTCCCCAACCCCCCTACAGATTACATGAGCAGTATCTCCATGGAAACCAATTGGAACCATAGAAATGGAGACTTTTTTTCAAATGCTTCACGTTTCAGTCTGTTCAGAGTTATTACTTTTCTGCTTGCAGTTTCCTTGTTGAATCAAGTGTTTGCCTCCTGATTAGATGTTAACATATGAAAGTGCTCAAAATAAATTATTTCATACTTGAGTAAGCAGTCTAACATTCTGATTCCTGCACCAACTAACTACCACACATATTTTATATAACTGCCATGGCGAGAAAACGCGACCACAGAAATTATATAAAATAAACCTTTGGTGGTAAATAAACTCAAATTTTACACATACCCTGTGTGTTGTATGCTTAGATAATCCCTTCGTGTTTCACTCTCAAGGTTTATGTAGCATCCAACACCTCGAGTGTGTGTACAATTTTGATATACAGACCATCCAAGGTATTATTCTATATGTAATGGTCCACTTGACTTTCTGAATCCAAATAAAAATATATTGGCTTCTAAGTCCTGCATCTGCATATTCTAAAGTTCAAACATTTCAAAATGGAGTAGAAAAAAATAGTCAATTGAAGGGCTAATAGGATCACTTAGAAACATTAAACTATATGACGGACATGCCCCAAACTTCCAAAACATTATAGTAGAATTTGCCTATAACAAGCCCCCTAACCAGAGTACAACCGTTTACCACCTAGAAGGAAACATAAGCTTTTAAACAGCATCAGTAAAGAAACTTAGAAACATAGATTTTGTCATCAGAAAAGGATCACAAGGCCCATTTGGTCAGTCCTAACCCTGTCTACCCTATGTGGTGTGAGAGGCCCTCAGTGGCCCCAAGCTTTCCCCACCCTGTCTAGGTCATTCTTCTTTTGAATGATCCCCATGTGCCTGTCTTATGCTTGCTTGCATTCCACCCCTTTTTCTGCCCCATCACCTCCCTAGGCAACCTATTCCATCTATCCATCACCCTTTTCATGAAGAAATGCTTCCTTACCCCCTCTCAAAACTTCTCCCCACTAACATCGTTGTGTTCCCTCTTTTAACTACATTTGTGCTTAACCCAAAAAGTTGT
This sequence comes from Neoceratodus forsteri, assembly GCA_016271365.2. Taxonomy (NCBI): domain Eukaryota; kingdom Metazoa; phylum Chordata; order Ceratodontiformes; family Ceratodontidae; genus Neoceratodus; species Neoceratodus forsteri. Next base: position 1,374,551,715 of record CM057452.1, read on the forward strand.
CCGCATTGCACCATATTTATTTTCTGGAGGTACTGTATTTAAAGGTCTTAATCATTATTCTTCTTGCTCTCCTGTTCATTAAGGAGTACAAGTTGAGACTCTTCAGTTTTTCCTCATAGGCTTCTCTGCTGCCCCTATATTATCTTGGTTACCCACCTTTGCACAGTCTCCACTTCATCCATGTCCTTTTTAGGTTGAGGGCTCCAGAGCTGAATACAGTACTCTAGGTGGGGCAAACTAATGACTTGCACAGGTGGAGCATAACCACCCTCCTTCTGCTTGCTGTCTGCTCCCTACACAGCCCATCATCCAGTTTGCTCTTCCATTGCCATGGAACACTGCAGTGCTACTTTCCTGTCATCTGTTATGATAACACCAGTGTCCTTTTCCTCTGAGGTACATTCTCTGACCTCCCATGCCATCCTGTACTTGGGTCTGGGGTTTTTGTATCCAATGTGCATAACTTTGCACTTTTTTCCACTGAGGTTTTTCTCTCATGGTGCAGCCTGCCCTCTTCTGCCTAGTATGCCCATCCCCATTACACACCATCCCAGGGACTGACCTTGGAGCTGAAATGTCCCACTGATCTTCCACCCATTTCAGGGTCAAGAAGGGAGGGCAGTTCTCCTCTCCTGAGGTACAGTCCAGAAATGCCTCAGAACCCTGTAGGTGGTACTGGAACTGTGACATCTGAGAGTTCATCCTGTTGTGGCTCCTCTCCTTTTTCCTGCTTTTTGCCCTCCCCTCTTGCAGTGCATATATCAATGTGTGCCATGTGGAGACATAGACCTGTTGTATGAAACTGGAAGGCCCCTCCCTTCTTGTCATTCCTGCTGCACCACCACCACCAAGCCTCCACTCAGTGGTGGTCATCGAGCAGAGCGGTAAACCTCCCCTTCTTGGGAGAGGAGAGGAGAGCAGTCCATTGGATGCCTAATCCTCCCTCTGACACCCAAAAACCCAGGTCCACTCCCAAACTTAGGTTGCCTGCATGGCAGGTGATGGCACTACACCTGAGCCACTGGGATGGCCAGCTTTACACTTTCTTACATTGAATCCAAGCTGCCAAATTCTGGACCACTCTTCTAGCCTTTCCAGGTTCTTCCCTCTTTATGACCTCTTTTCCCCGTCATAGTTTTTTTACATTCTTTTTCCCTCCTGATCACCATCATATGAGACTCCCTCAAACGTACAGCACCCAGCCTGAGATCCTCCCATCCCAAGTTCCCTCCATTGCTCCAGGCCACCAGGACCTCATCTGCAGTATGTTGCCCCCTGGCTTGTGCCCCCCAAGGTGGGGCCACCACCGCTCATTTGGTACTCCTTGAATCTAGCGGCGGCAGTCATTCCGGGGGTCGGAGGATATCAGGGACTGTGTGGGCAAGATCTGGCAATGGACATGGGGCCATCATCTTCATCTACTCAGGAGGTGGAGTTAGCCTCTTTTTCTTGCAAGAACGTGATCCCCTGGAGGCACAGACATGCAATGACATCTAGCGTGAGATGGGCACACTCCTGCACACCTCTCATGGATGTCTGCCGGGGAGTCACTTACCCACCCTTCCTCCCTGGGAGAGGAAAGCAGTCTTTCGGATGCTCAATCCTCTCCTTCCCAGCTGACTCCTGGCAACCTGAGCTTGTTTCCAAACCCAGGTCACCGCATTGGTGTGAGGTATGGCATCTGGCATCTCAACCCTCAGCACCACCGGGCCGGCTCCATTCCCTTCATTGTGCCCACACTATTGCAGATCTCAACATCATCTGCAAAGTGACAGAATTTTCCTTTTAACCCCACCCCATGTCCCAGATGAATATATTGAACTGTCTAGGGCCCAGTAGCAACCCCTGGAGTACTCTGCTCATGGCTCCTACAGGGTTTTAAATAATTGATTAGCATTTTTTTTAAGGGGACAATGCTAACTGTACAGAAAGTATTTATATAGGTTTTTGAGAAGTGTTATGTTTATTAAACACGGTGAGGCAAGTGCAATGCATTTTCACAATGTTTTAGCACTTTTATGAGCAAAACGCTAATCAATTTTTTGAGTTAAATAAAACCCTGCCTTATCTCCCCATAGAATTATACATTTAGTATTACCCTCTGAGTTCTGTTTCTTAACCAGTTTCCCACCCATTGGGTTATTTTATCCCATGCCCCAGGCCTCCTAACTTGTGTAGTAACCTGCTGTGTGGCACTGTGTCAAAGGCCTTACTGAAGTCCAAGCAGGCCACCTCAACAGATCACGCCCTTTCCACCTTCCTTGTCACCCAGTCAGAAAATGCTATTAGATTCACCTGGCACAATTTCTTCCTAGTGAGCTCACGTTGCTTACTGTCCTGTAATACAATAGATTCAAGTAATTCTACTAATCTCTTTTAACAGGCACTATATCAGTTTCCTCACCACAGAGGTTAGGCTCACTGGTCTATGATTCCCTGTTTTTTCCATGCTGCTGTTCTTGTGTGTGTGTGTGTGTGGGGGGCAGCATCTGCTTTTTAAAAGTCCTTTGGGACCCTCCTGATTCCTGAGACCAGTTGAAGTCCATTAGTGGGGCCTCCGGGACCCCACCTAGTTCCATTAGTACCCTTAGGTGCAATCTATCTGGACCCATGGTGTTTTCAACCCTTAGCGTCCTTATCCCTTGGAAACCCTCATTCTGAAAATGGTGTAGAGTCCATCTCCCTGCCTGCCTGCTTCTATACCAGCATATGCTCCCTCTGGTAATAATCCCCTTTTCTACGGTGAATACTAAGGAAAATTATTGGTTCCATATTCCTGCCTTTTCCCCTGTCTCTGTCCACCCATTGTTACCTGCTCCCCAGGTTCACTACCCCCACTTTGTCTTCCTTTTCTCACTGTCGTATTTAAAGTATGTCCTATCCCCCTCCCTCACCCTCTCTGCAATCCTTTCCTCCATCTATGCTTTTGCTGTCTTCACTACCTTGACTGCCTCCTTCAGTTTCTGCAGGTAAACTTCCCTGTCTTCATTCTGCTGATTTGCCTTATACTTTTTACACACCATCTTTTTCATCACTGCAGCCCCCACCTCCCTTGAAAACCATAGAAGTTTCCTTTTCTGATTGCTTTTGCTAAGCTTCCTGGTGCACAGGCAAGACCCATGGAAATCTCTTCCTTGATTGTGCCCCATTTCTCTACCATCCTCCCCCCACTGCAGCCATTCCCCACCCAGCTTGTCCTTGAGCAGGTCTTGAGTGGGTCCCTCATAGCCTGGAAGTGTGCATCTCTGAAGTCCAGCACCCTTGTCCTTGTGCAGTCTTTCTCCACCCTAGTCCTGGCATAAACTCACTGTCTGATGGTCGCTGTTCCTCGGAGATCCCCTAATAGTGCCCTCCCCAGTGCAGTCCCTGTTAGTGAGTACTAGGCCCAGCACCACACCCTCTCTAGATGGTCCTTTAACTAATTGACTTAAGAAGGCTCACTGGAAACAATCTAGCATTGCCTCTCAGTGGATGCCACTGTGGATATGTTGCAGTCCATGTTGGCCATTTTGAAGTCACCCAGCAGCAGCACCTCTGCCCAATCAGCCGTCCTCCTTATTTCTTTTCTTAATTCCTTGTCTGTCTCCTTGTGATGGTGGTCTGTACACCACCACTGCACTTATGTTTTTTTCTTCCCCACTCTCTAGCTGAACCGCAACAATTCCTCTTCCCTTCCTGTATTAATAGTAAACTTTATTTATATAGCACTCTTCAAAAAGTATCAGAGCGCTGCACAGCAAACCACAATTGAAACCATAAAATGTTAAAATACAATTCAATAATTCAATAGTAATAATCCATTACAAACCAGCACCAAATGCCAACTGAAATAAATAAGTCTTCAAGGCTTCTATGCATTGATTATCATGTTTTGTTTTCTTTCTTTAACATACAGTGCCGCACCTCCTCCTTTCTTCTGCTGTCTGCCTCTCCTGAACACACAGCATCCTAGGATGGTCATGGTGCCTTGTGACCCACATCTCTCTAAATGTTGCTAGGTCCAGTTGTGCCTCTGCCATTAGAACCTGCCGGTCACAAATTGTATTATCTATGTTCCTTGAATTTTTACAAATTTCCCTTCAACTCTCCTGCTCCCCTTTGCCCTTTCTACCTGTTTTTTCACACTTAGCTGGGCCCCCCACTCTGACTTTTGATCTGTCAGTTCCTAATCCTCTCCTAGGTTCTATGTTGCCCTCCCTCCGATGTCTTTACCCTTTTTTACTTCCTTCCCCGTGTCCCGTGCTGCCTGCCTTTGAGCTAACAATTCTTGGTGGGAGGCAATCTTTGACCCCCTTAGCTGGTTCCTTCTTTTATTGCATAACCTCCTCCCTCTGCTACTTTGAAAGCTTATCAATAGGTTTTTTAAATGTTCCATCTAAATGTCTGGTGCCTTCCCAGGAGTGGTGAAGGTCATCACATTTGTATAGTCTATAACTTCTCCAGACCTGGCCCCAGTTCCAAATGTAGCCTAACACCTGTTCTCTGCACCACCACTTCAGCCAGCTGTTGAAGTTTGTGGGTAGAAGTCTATGCTCCCATGCCCCCAAACAGGTACAGTAACATCTCTGAGGAGGTCACTGAAGATGCCACTTGCAGCTGCCCCACTCTCCTAAAACTATCCTGCACTCACCCCATGGTCTCGTTGACTAGGTCATTTGTCTCAGTGACGATAATGACATATAGCCCTACCATCTCCCACTTACCACCTTAGAGGGATGACTGGTATAAAGCAGGTATTGTGGCCACACAGTTCTCTCCAAAGAAGAAAAAGTGCTCTCGGAACAAAATAGCAATTCATTTATTTAATCCACTCCTCACAATTTTTTGCAAAGGCAAACAGATCGGTTTTGGACTATAACCCATTGTGGCCACACAAGCCTGTATCTGAGATTCATGCAGCAACATGCCACATGTCATGGCATCTGCCATTTTACTCCATAAGCCACTTTGCACAAGAATATAAACTTAGGCCCATAGATCTACAGTATGTAGTCTGCAAATAATGAGAGTATAAGAAAAAGAAAAGGAAAAAAAAAGTTCACACTTGCCCAGATGAATCAGTAAATCATAAATCATGTTTTTTGAAGGTCTGTCATAACTGATCCTTGCTAATCATCCAGTGTTACTGTAAGATCATTAAAGAAGATCACGGTCTAAGGTTATCATCTAGAGATCATGATTTAATCATCAAACATGTAACTTTCAAATTTCCAACTGATGATTATTGATTATTTTTGTAAGCATAAATCAGCGTGATGGTTTTTGATATGTGGATGATCAAGTGCTTATCATTGATGATTCTATTAGTTCTGTACTGTAAGATTGTAAGTCACATGAGTGATACTTAGTTTTATCTACATGAAAATATGTATGTCAGATATCAGTAAAAGCACATTCATTATAATGTGAATGATGTGAAGTCAAGTTTTAGCCCCCTTTAGGAAGAGAACACACAGTGTTAGGTACAGTATATGCATTTGAATGACTAATATTTAAAATGCTATTTATGGATGAAAACAATGGTAATTTCTATTATTAAAATTATTTTGCATTCACGGTATTAATTTGCAGACTGTTAGGAAAGGTTTTGAGCACAAACCAGGTGCTTGTAGGAACTCATCATAACCATAAAAGGATCCACCGAATGGAACTATATAAACCAGTTGGAGTCCTTAAAACATGAGTAAGAAGTGAGGTATCAGAGTAAGTATAGTAGTAATCTGTTTGTACAGGAGATGTATCATAACTGATGATGCCAATAAAGATGTCAAAACAGAAGGCAAGATAAATTCTTAAAGTGCAGAAAAAAAGATTATTTTTTTAAATGTATTGCAGTAATCTTGATCAAGGATAATCATGAAAAATCATGATATGAGATCAGCATTATCATGTGCACATCATAGTTTTTGATTGGTGGCCATTTAACATGCATGTTTGATCATTTTTACTCATGATCACATTATTTTTTTTGATCTTGAACATGATCTTGGAACATAACTGATAATGATCATTTATAATACATAACTATTTAAGAGAGACTCCCACCAAAAGTGCTACATTGCAGAATTAGAATACCCATACCCCAACAAATCTCATACCAAAAATTAAGTTTTTACGTTAGTTCATTTTAAAGTTATGAGCTATTTTACCAAGTCTGATTTCACTACCTAGTAAAAAAAGCCAGTTTCAATGAAGAGCCACTGATGATGTCAACTCCTGGACTCACACTCTAGTCTTCCCTGTCAGCAACCTTATAGGACCTGCTTCTCCAAAGTTTAATATACTGTAGCTATAGTAATCCTTATGAAAAAAATGACATAGGGTTGTCTGCAGTGCTTGCATTTCCAGAATGCTCAGATGCATGGTTCTGTACTTTGGAACATGTCAGAAAATGATTTTGGAATGCAGCACTGAACCAAGGCATGGAATGTCAAGGTGGTGCACAGTTTTAAAATGTTGGGTGGGACACACAGTCTCAGAATGTGACAGGGATGTGCCATCTCAAAATGTGGTGGGACAATCAGTCTCAGAATATGACAGGGACACACATCGAGGAATTTGGTGGGGACTGGCAATTTCAGAATATAGTGGGGATGCATGCTGTCGGAATGTGACAGAACACACCATTTATTATGAAATTGCTTGTCCCTGACACGCTGCAGAATTTTACGCACCCACTGTATTTCAAAATTGTGCATCACATCCCCACCACATTCCAACATTATGCGTCCCAGCCACATTCTAAAATTATACATCTCTGTTACATTCCAAATTGCACATCCCTTCCCCATTCCCAAATTGTACATCCCCACCAAATTCCATAATTGCACATCCCTGTCAAGTTGTGTTTCAATGCCACATTCCAAAGTTGTCGCTGCCACATTCTCAAATTGTGTGTCATTCCACATTCCAAAATTGTGCATCACCACCACATTCTGAAATTGAGCACCATCATCACATTCTGTAATTGAGCATCACCATTACATTCTGAAAATATGCATCACCGCCATATTCTGAAACCATGCATCACATCACATTCTGAAACTGTACGTCATTGCCACATTCCGAAATTGTACATCTCTGCCACATTCTGAAATGTTGTGCAGCACCACCACATTCCAGAACTGTGGGTCACCACCACATTCTAAAATTGTGCATCACTGCCACATTCCGAAATTGTGCATCACTGCCACATTCAAAAATTGTGCATCACTGCCGCATTCTGAACCTGTTTGTCACTGCTGCATTCCAGAATTATGCATCACCATCAAATTCCGAAAACTGTGCATCACTGCCGCATTATGAAACTGTGTGTCACGACCGCATTCCAAAACTGTGTGTCACCACCGCATTCTGAAATTGTGCCTCACTACTGCATTCCAGAATTGTGCGTTACTGCTGAATAGAGTATGGGGTTCAGTACTGGTGCCCACACCTCAAAAAGGATATTAACCTGCTGAAGAATATCCAGAGGAGGGCTACAAAGATGATAGTGGGTCAGCAGGATAAGGCATATGAGGGGAGGTTGAGGGCACAGAACAGGTATTCCCTGGAAGACAGGAGAGAGAGAGGGGGGACATGATTGGGACCTTCAAGTACTTGAAAGGGATAAATAAGGTGGATAAGGAGAGTCTCTTTAAGCTGAGTAGCAACCATAACATGAAAGGGCACAGTCTTAAGCTGGAGGGTAGGAGGTTTAGGAGGGAGGTCAGGAAGCATTTCTTCACAGAGAGGGTGGTGGACACTTGGAATGCAGCGCCAGAAAAGGTGATATCATCGAAGACAGTGGGCAGCTTTAAGATAGGCTGGGATAGGCATAGGGGGAAGGTAAGGATCATGCTTAGGGAGGATGGGAGGTGTGGGAGGGAGGGCAGGGACAGTAGCTCAAGCTGTGCCTACTGTCAATGAGCAGACTAGATAGACCAAATGGCCTTCTTCTGCTGGCTTCTTCGTATGTTCGTATACCGAAATTGTGCATCACCGCTGCATTCCGAAACTGTGCATCACTGCTGCATTCTGAAATTGTGCATCCCTGCCACATTTCAAAATTGTACATCACTGCCACATTCCGAAATTGTGCATCACCGCCATATTCTGAAACTGCGTGTCACTGCCACATTTCGAAATTGTACGTCACTGCCATATTCCGAAAATTGTACATCACTGCCACATTTTATTTATTTATTTATTTTATTTAGTTTTTGTTGACCAGGTAAGTGCACTAGACAAATCCTGCCTATTTTCAGGCATGACCCGGGGGAAGGGGATACAGGTAAATGCCAACTGACCTTGAACCAGATTAAGCTGTTGATGGTATTTTTAGTGAATGAGGGAAATTTGGCCAGGACACCGGGGAATTGTCCCTACTCTTTTTGATAAGTGCCATGGGATTTTTAACATCCACCTGAACAACCACCAATCCAGGCAGATGGGACCTTGGTTTAATGTCTCATCCGAAAGACATTCCAAAATTGTGCATCACCGCCACATTCCAAAACTGTGTGTCACCGCCACATTCCAAAATTGTGCTTCACCGCCACATTCCAAAATTGTGTGTCACCGCCACATTCCCAAATTGTGCATCATTGCCGCATTTTGAACCTATGCATCACCACCACATTCCAAAATTGTGTCACTGCCACACTCCAAAAATCTGTGTCACTGCCACATTCTGAAACTGCGTCATCGCCGCATTCCAAAACTGTGTATAACTGCCACATTTCAAAATTGTGCATTAGTGCCACATTCTGAAATTGTGTTCCAGCTACTTTCCGAGGCTGTGTCATTGCTGCATTCCACAATTACAACCAGGTGACATTTTGAAATCTCATACCTGCAGTATTTTAAAAATTGCACACAACTTTGTCATTCTAAAGCCATGTTTGCCACTGCATTCCATCTCCTTATCACATTCTGAAGTACTGTACCTTGCATTTATACTTTATGAAAGCACACGTGCTGCCCCCCTGTGTCCGTTTTTCTTTTTCAGATATTTACTACGACTCCAGTTTTAAGTAGCATAGGAGAAATGTCATATAAGGTAGCTTGCATGGAGGACTAGGTTGTAAGTTCAGGAGATGACATCATCAGTAGTTCTTCACTGAAACTGGCTTTTTTGAACAGGCATTGAATTGAGGATTACAAAATGACTTGTAACTTTTAAACAGTGTAACTTACAGATCTGATTTTTGGCATGAGGCTGATTGAGGATATGCTGATCCAAATTCTGAATTTAGTGATGAAAAACATTTTGGCCTCGGTCCCTCTTTAAATCATCATTTTGTTAGCTGAGCGTTCAGTCTCATAACTGAATTTTTTTACTGTGAGAATGAAATTTAGAGTATTAAGCAGCATGAAAGTGCAACCTTGCCCACTAGATGAAGTTTGTTTTATAATGTTGCAGCATCCAAAGTATTTCCAAATATGTACAGTATGTTTCCCAGCATAATTTATCCCAATATTTTATGGAAGTTAGAGTGAGAGGTATTGTAGATCCCAACTTTATGAGTGTGGATCGGAAAGCATCAAAAGCCTTATGGCATTCCAGGGTTGAAAACTTGAGGTTTGGGAAGGCATTATGGAGGTATTGTCATCCAGAATCATATTGCCCAGATCCCTAGTGCTTGCCAAGATTTGATCCTGTTCATGTTTTTTTTTTTTTTGTAAAGTGATTTCATTTCAAATTTATTTTAAGAAATATGATGCAGTAAACTGATGTCATTCGGGGTAACGTTACATACAAGAATGTTCATACGTGAAGGCATATATACTCTACACAAGATGATAAAGGCTTACACTATACCACCAGATGTACAGTATTTTTATTTCTTAAAATATTTTCCAGCATTGTTTTGCACATATGCTGTAGGCATTATAGCAGTACACATCTAACATCTGTGAGTTGTGGTGTGACGTCAACAGAGTTGTACATTTTGGATCTATAAAAAAAAAGAAAAGTGACTGGTCAAACCTTACAGAAACAGAAAACAATTCATAGGGAAAACCCCCTTTTTCAATAGAGTTAATCATTGGCACCCATATTTGTCCAAATAGCTCCTCTTGTCCACTCGCTTTGTATTGGTCTCTCTAACTTGAGGCAGTCGAACATATTACATGCCCATTATGCAACTGTGGGTGGGGCCAACCTCGTACAGTGTAGGGCTATTGTTTTTTTTTGGCATTAATTATGACCAGGCCCCACAGTGGCTATTCTTTTTTCAGTGATGGTGACAATTCTGCTCTCAGCTCTCAGAAGTTCTAGTGGTGTGGAGGGGAGAGATCTCTTTAACACCTTCTCCATGACTTTGTGGACACCTGTCCAGAAGTTACTTATTTTTGGACATGTGCGGGCCAAGTGCAGGAAGGTACCCTCTTCAGATTTACATTTGGGGCCAATAGGTTCATATTTCTTCTTCTTGCTATGCAACCCACAGGGGTGCAGTACACCCTTTACAGAAAATTGTGCTGTAGTTGCCTCAGTTTGTTACTTCTGGCACACTGTCGAGCATGGTGTACTGCTTTACTCCAAATATTATTTAAGATCTCTAATTCCATTTCATCTGCCCATTTCTTTATAACCTTCTCCAGGGCTTCAGGGGCATCCTTCAGCAATAGTTGATAACGGGCTGAAAGTGGCCTTGACAAGGGCTGGGGCTTCAGTATTATTTTCTCTGTGAGGGAGATTAGTGGTTTGTCATTGTGTTTGCACAGAAGTGCAGTGAGAATAGCTCTAACCCTCAGGTATACAAAGAATTATCCAGGGTTTAGTCTGTAGTCACTTTTCAGTTGTGAGAACAGTTTCATAACCCTGCCTCCCACACGTGTGTCCTACTTGTGGAAGCTCCTTTTTACCATACTGTGTCACCCCTTGATATCATATCCCTTCTGACTCTTGAATCCTTCATTAGCAGAGCTATTGGGGAGACATGCTTGTTATGTCGTTTTAGACTGTGCCCTCAGATCCACACTTATGAAGTAGTTCTGATAAATGGGTTCTTAATTTTACCCAGCTCCATTCGTGGGAGCCATGGGCTCAGGCCTCCATTCAGCAGTGATGTTCCCAAGTCATGTTCCTCATGTTGTTGACAGGATTGTGCTTCCCCCAGTCACCCTCCAGGAATGCCAGTTGTGCTGCAAGGTAATATAAGTGCATACTGGGTAGGGATAGGTCTCATCCTCCTGAACAGCCTGCAGGACAGATGCCCATATGCAGGCTGGTTTATTTCTCCATATGGAGGTATTTTATGGCTGTCGCCTCCCTGAGATTTAGGCTATTACGTCTGGCACCCTTCCCGCTCCGTCTTCCTAAATACATTATCTAGCTTTCTCCCAGTTTATCTTATGGCCTGCCAGACAACAATATTCCCCCAGGACCTCCACAATTTACTAGATAAATAGATAATGTATTAAGGAGGAGGGAGCAGTAGCGTTGCCAGACATAATAGCCTAAATCTCAGGGAGGTGACAGCCATAAAATACCTAGGAGTAATAATTACAATTAGACTATCTACTCTGTTTTCTGCAATAATGTATGGTCTCTACTGTTAAACCTGCTGTATATGTATCTGCAACTGAATGTTTGTTAACCATGTTTGCCAAGCCTCCAGCCTACCACTTGTAACATGTAAAAATGTAAATTTTTGACTTGACTAAATTTTTCTCGTGTATAAAAATGCCTGCAAAAAAGAGACCAGCAACTACAGACCAGTCAGTTTGACTACTGTCCTGGGAAAAGTACTTGAAGGTGAAATCAAGGATTATATAACTGATTTTACACTTCAAACTGGAGTCATTGATAAAACTCAGCATGGATTTACAAAAGGCATTCATGTCAAACAAACCTATTAGAGTTTTATGGCAATGTCAGCTGGGCTCTAGATGGAGGAGCATCAGTGGGCGTGATATTCCTTGACTTTTCTAAAGTCTTCGATAAGGTACCACACAGGGAATTAATTGATGTTCTTATTGAACACCAGATACATGGGAGCATAACTAGCTGGATTGCATCCTGGCTAAGAAATAGGAAAAAGAGAGGTATGCATAAGAGGAACCTACTCAAATTGGTCAGTGGTAATGAGTGGTGCCCCCTAAGGGTCTTTGTTGGAGCAATGTCTATTTAGTCTCTACATTCACTCTATGACTAGCAGAGAAGGCATCTGGGAGGCAAAATTTGCAGATGACACATGCATTGGAGCAACAGTAAATACTATGAAAGAGGAAAAAAACTGCAGGGACATCACTTCATTTGGAGGGGTGGGCACATAAATACAAGCTGGATTTTAATACTGACAAGTGTACAGTAATGCACCTGGGGAAACACGATAATAAAATGCAGTATTCACTCATGGAGAAGAGCTTAAGAGAAGTCACAGAAGATAGGGGCCTTGGTATTATGGTGTCAAATGATTTACATTTTAGATACAACTGCAATAAGGTGGTCAAAACAGCAAGTGGTATTCTAAATAGCATCAGTAGGCATATTAGGAGCAGAAGGGGGGAGGTGATGGCCCCCTTGTACAGTATGTATTGTTGGTGAGACCTCAGATGGAGTACTGTGCTTAGTTCTGGTCATCAGGTAGTAAAACTGAGATAAAGTCACTGGAGAAGGTACAGAGAAGAGCAACCCATACGATTACAGACCTAAAAAATATGGATTATGAAGAGAGATTGGCAGAACTAGGGATGTATTCATTGGGGTACCGTAGAATGAGGGGTGACATGTGCCTACTTTTTAGAGCACTTTCAAACGACGATCTATGGGAGATATTAGGACTCAAAATGATAAAACAAAGCTACTGTACTAGAGCATACCTAATCCAGCTGACAGGGAATATGTGCCATACAAAGAAAATATCACATTGGTTTAACCAGAAAGTAGTGTCCCTTTGGAATGGCCTTCCAGTAGACATAGTGGGCAGTAAAAACATAAATGAGTTTAAAAGGAAGTTGGATGAATACTTTATTTCAAATAATATAAAGGGGTATAAGTAAAATTGATTAATGCAAGCTACATGGGCTATAGTCTTCTGTGCTCTGTTGGTACCTATGAAACCTATGAAACTATTGTGTACTGTGATATTACCTTGTTACTGATTATCAGATGTACTAGTTGTACCTGGGTCATGCCTGAAAAAGGTGCCTGGTGCCAGTGCACCTATCTGGTAGTCAAAGTATAAATAAATAAATGCACATATACATAAAATTCCTTTCAGATCCACCTCTGGATCTTTGATGTACGTAAGGAGGTCATTGGTGAATAGTGTCACTTTATGGTGGACCCCCTCTACCAGGAAGCCCTCCATGTCTGTCATTGCCCTGAGTGATGTGGCCAGGGGTTCCACTGTTGGGGAATATAGGAGCAGGGACAGTGGGTACCCTGATGGGTGCCTTTCCTCAACTCAAAGGCTCTGACATTTGACCATTGATCAACACCTGAGCCTGAGTCCATTTGTAACAGTCTAATCCACCCACACAAGTTGTGTCCTAATCTAAATTCTTCCATGGTATGGTGTATGAACCCTACTTGAATGCTTTCTGTGGGTCTAATGAGAGGACCCTCCCAATTTGTTCTCCCCACCCCCCCTCCTGCCATCCAGTCCCACGTTATATCCAAAGCTCTATGAAGGTTCACCTTGTCCTTTCTACCCCTAACAAAGCTGCTTGGTTAGGGTATATCACTAGTGACAATATCCATTACAGTCTGCAAGCCAGCACCTCAGCTATAATTTTGTAGTCAGCTATGAGTAACAATGGTAGGAGGGGCATAATTTTGGATCCTTCCCCAGTTTTGGGAGGACCACAGCTGTTGTGGACTACATGGAGGGTCGCAACACACTTTTTCTGAGGCTCCTTACTGCTTCTCTTCTCTGTTCATGAAATTATTCTCAGCAGTTGTGAATGTTCAAGGTGGGAAGTCCAAGCCAGAGGATCCACAGCCAAGAGGGGTACGGATGTGAAAATTGTCACCTCCGACAATACAGACTTGCCTTCTGGTTTGCAAATTTTGGCTTTTCTTTTTGTACTGTAACTGCTGACTGTGTCAGGGAAATATATAGACCCCTTAGAGCCTTTGAAAGGGACACATCCTTTTATCTGCACTGCTCTCAAGACTATCTCTCGGTCTTGAAATTGAAGGAATTTGTTGAGGTAGTGCCTGGATCACCCCCCTTCCTTAGGCTTTCTCCTTGGGATCCTGTGGGTATGCTCCACCTTGAAACCCTGGCCAGCTTCTACAAACTCTATGTGCTCTGCCAGCCGCTCTCTTGATATAGTTGATGGGGTATGCGCTCTCCTTCTGCTTGGGCAGTGCAATAATACAGACATTCAAGCATCTCACTCGATTTTCCTGATTGTCCACTCAAGTGAGCAGGGAAGAAACAATGTCCTAGAGCTGCCTTTTTTCTCTTGTCTAGTCTGCTGCTTGATCCTCCACAGCACTAACTCACTCAGTCTCATTTAGTTTGGTATTGTGGGCCATGAAGGTCTTGATGAGGCCCTCTAGACTCTCTGGATATGAATTATTTGCACTGTTGTATTTGCAAAGTTGGTGCCCAACTCAGTTCTTATGCTTTTTATGGGGCCTAGACACACTGCGTCTTTGTTGGGTGAAGCCACTGCTGTACCAGGCTCCAGTTGCTATTTTCTGCCATGTTCGAACTCCCGTCTCTGGTGGGAGGCTTGAACTTTGTGTCACTTCTATAGCAACTGAGGCTGTGTGTGTGTGTGTGTGTGTGTGTGTGTATGTGTGCTTGCAGATTACTTATGATGCAAGGCGATCATGTTAGATAAAGAAAGTAAAGATTTGTATAGGATGGTTTAGTTCAGGTAAATTTTTTTATGTTTTCGACAAAAATGTCATTACAATCATATTAAACATAGTATAAAACACAACAATATAAGCACACATATAAATACACATCATCATAACTTACTTCAAGATGATACAGTTCATAAGCCAGGCATTTCAGCATATAATTTCATTTAATGGATCAGGTTTAGAAGACCGTAGCACAATTAGGGTGCTTATAAGTATATTGCGCTTAGCTAATCCTGCTAACAGGATGTGAACTGGACATAATGGGGTTTGGGTCTGGTTATCTACATGGCCCAAAATGTAGTATAGCCAGTAGTCCCATATATACAAGACAAGCTACTCATGTCTGAGCATTAAAAGTGTAGTGCACTTCTAATCATTTTGAGTACTACTTTTAGAGTCAAAAACTGTGAGATAGCATAGTCACAGTTGGCACCTAGCAGGAATTGTAGAAAAATCCCTATACTATATATAGATTATAAACAATTCACATCGCTCTTTTGCTGTGTTATTGTATTTTGAAGACCATATAGCTAATTAAACAAAAATGGCAATTTTTTTTTTATATTTGTTATGTCACATAGATAATTTGCAACTCTTTCTAAACAGTTTGAGTCTTCCATTCTCATAAGTATTATCACAAATTCTTGCTATCTGTTTGTTACCAGAAATGGTCCAGTGTAGGTTTTTCTTGCTGTCATATACCAGTAACATTCCACTAGAATATGACTTAAATGATCAGTTTCACCAGTCTTGCAGGAACATTTGTTATGTATTGTATTATTAGATTTATTGTAGCAGGCCCATAACCCTTTGCACAGAAATATTTCAAATCTAAAATTAGTATGTGTTTTTCTTCTCATCCATGATTTTGTGAAGGTACTATCTTAGTCTGTGTCTGTTATCAATGGCCCCAAGCCACAGTGACAATTTAGATGCAATTATTACTTCAAGATCCCTACATGCCTGCACACCCTGAATTGTGTTTGTTACATATTTTTTGTATTTATTACTTATTGAAACATTATTTTCAAAGTAACTCCATAGTGCAAATAGATTAAACTTATGAATATAGTGTGTTAGGTTCCTTAACCACAAAGATTTAGAAGAAACAATTTCTTCCCAATTGATTTTTTTCATAAATACCTTTTTTGGTAGTCAGTTGTCTGACATTCTAGTTATAGTGATCCAATAAATAATTTTCCGAGCTTTGACCAGGGCTGCACTACTTGTGCAGCCTAGTTCTGCACTTAAATAAGTTGATGGAACTGACTTTGGTGTACCCAATAATAACTGGAAAAAATAAATGAGACACAGGCTTATCCAAATGATCCCCAACTGCATGCCTCCCAGATGTCAACCACATATAGAACTTGAGTGATGTATTTAGCATGAAGTGCTTGTAATGCTGGCACCACTGAGCAGCCTCCATATCTGTAGTTGAAACATTTTAGCCCCATGAATGTCTTTTTCTTAAGTTTGTCTCTGTAATATTAATGTGCTTTCTCCAGTGACAATTAGAGATTATACCTTGGTAAACATATTCGTTCACTATACACAGGTAGTCTTTTTCCACTCTCGAGTGATAGGAAGTTTTGTTTTAACCAAAAAACATAATTTTACTTTTATTTGGATTAATTTTAAGCTTTACATTTTCTGACGTAGTATGAAAAACATTATTTATTTTTATTTTTTTTGTAATCCACCTCATGACATTGAAAAGAGCATCAAGTCATCAGCATAAGCTAAGACTGGGCAAAATTGTAATCCTACTTTAGGAGACTCTGATGGAAGTGCATCCAAACTTACAAGTATTTTATTGCTATATATAGATATAGATATATGTGTGTGTGTGTGTGTGTATATATATATATATATATATATATATATGTTGTGTGTATGCAGAATAATGATGGGGCTAGGACACTGATGTCTGACACGCTGGTTAAGTCAGGAAAAGTTCCTGAGAGCTGCCCCCTGGCCCCCACATGAACTCTAATCCATGTTCCTGTATACAGATATCTTACAATATTTATTACGGCTGGTTCAATACCATTATCATACATGATTACTCAAAGGGTTTGTGAGATTAGCTGCAATGCAGAGCTGTCATCTACAAAAGCTGCTGTTTGTAGTTTTGTGTGGTGGAGCCCAGTTATCTAGCATCCACCATCTTCGTTGACCAGTCCACACCCCTGTCATGTTCGTGTTGACCTGTAGAGAAGAGCAATGCTCATAACAAGTTGGCATTATCTGGGTGCCATCAGTGAGAAATTCTATATACTTCAAGTATTTCAGCTGCAGGTTCCAACTGTAGAAGAAAAGATGTTACACTGCCCAGAAAAGTCTTTCAGAAAATCTCCTCTCTGCTGCAAGGGGCACAGAGAGAAACCATATGTTTATAACTTTGCCTCTAGTAACCATTAAATCTACCTTTTTTTCCACTGTAGAAAGATAATTGAATGTTTCAGCCTTCTTGTTCAGATCTGTAGCTGCCTGCAGGGCAGTTTTAAGGGTAGGTTCAGCCCTGCTGGGCAGCACAGTATTTTGTTCAGTGCAAGGCTCATTTTCTGACCCAGTCCTGAAGATTCATTTTGTTTCGACATCTCCTAAGGCTTTACCATCATAGATTTTCCACCTAATATGATAACTATATTCCTGGTGTCTTTCCTTGGTGTATTACAAAGTAGTTCTTAGTTTCTGTATTTTAGTAAAGTTTTTTTTTAGAATAGATGTGGAGCAGTTTAGCACTCAAGGCACTCCCATCATACTTAGGTAAGGTGAGTAGACTAGATGGGCTGACAGACCTTGTTCTTCCATCTTTGTTTATAGAGCTATGTATGTACCTGGATCCCTGCAGTCTAGTGTGCACATCACAAAACCAGCAACCCATCTGGCACTAATGTACTGCCTTGTTAACAGCCATCATAAGGACTGAACTGGCATGAATTCTGAAATACTCTTTTGACTAAACAGGACAGTCTGGATGGACCAATTTTTTTTTTATGCTGGCATTTTCTCTGTTTCTGTGATAACGAGATAGTCCCATCATGACAGAGTAGAAGAACATTGACAAGTCAGTGTGGGGATGTTTGCATTGTGAGCACTCATGCTGTACATGCAATATGTATGGAATTTTGTTCTCTAGTGCTGTCAGTCTGGTACTCTAACAAGCACAACATTTATTTATCTCAAATTAGGTGACCATGATAGGCACATTGAGCTTCAGCTTCCTTCCAGGTACAGCCAAGAGACGGAATGCAGAAGGAAGTGAAAGAATAATGTTTATATGTTCTTCATAGAAAGAGTGGTAGAAACATGGAACACACTGCCACTTGAAGTTGCAGCGACTAGAACGGTGGAAGACTCCAGACATGCATTGGATAGATATTAGTAGAGAAATAGGGAGGGTCACTAGTGACCATTTAGGGTCTGCGGAGGTGCAATAGGCTTTCTGCCAACAAATTAATAACAAAGTAACAACAACAGGTGCAGAAACATTAGCAATAAAATCACAATTCAAGTAATGAATTTCAGAGAAGGTAAAAAAAACAATGTGAAAAGTATTCATTGGTTATGGGGGTAACCAGGATGAGAGCCAAGGGAGCGTACTGCCAACATATGGCTAGATACAGCATTTGTCCAGAATCATAGCGGCCTAAAATTCAAATTACAGAGTACACTTGAGTTCTGAGCTAACAGAGTAAGAAGCAAATGCTGGTAACATAGGTAAAATAGCAGAAGGAGTAGAAAAGGAAAGGATCTTGTAATGTGGAGAGAAGAGCAAGAATCCTAGCTGCAGGAGAAGTCCTTTGTGAAGTGTCAGTAGGAATGGTTTGAGAGAGTGCAGGAGGAAGAGAGATAGATGGAGGAGAGGGGTGCTGTTCCGTAGAGTTGGAAGGTCGATAGAGAAAGCACACTGGCCGACTATAGATTTAGTGTGACAGATATGAAAGGAATGAACCACAGATGAATCGAAGGATTGGGAGGAGGGGATAGCAGGGTTAAGGAGAAAGGAGAGATAAATGGAAACAGTTAGCAAGTCAATATCTGCCCATGAAAGAGGAGCAGTGTGAGAGATGTCTGGCCTCAAGGGAGGGAAAAGAAAGATTACCTACCATATAGGTATCAGTGATGGGTGAGAAATAGAGCAATAAAGGCAAAGTGGTAGAAGGTAGAAAAAATGGGCAGACAGATGGTCCTTGCGGTCCTTATCTGTTGTCAACTTCTGTGTTTCTGTGAATGAATATGGGACCCAATTGTGTACAGCCAAGGGGAGGATAAGGCATTCTACACTAGGACATTTGATGATTGGTTGAAGGCATGGGGCTTGGCTACATAAGGACTAGAAGCCAGCCTAGGAGGATATGGGCCTCTGTAAAGGTGATGGCCTGCATCCTTCCAGGTGGGGGACTGCAGTCCATAGTGGCAGGTTTAAATGTTACTTGGATGAGCATTTTAACTAACTGTGGTATAGGGTGAGGCAGGAGACTGTGTTATCAAGGGAGTCAAAAGTTGCTCTCCTGCTGCATGATAAAGCAACAATGAGGGAGGGCCTAAGGGGAGGAAGCTCCCTCATGGCAGGGTCGCAAGAAGAAAGATATGCAGACAAAGCAGAGGACAAGGGGGGGTATAAATCAAGAATGCAAGAAAAGAGGAGCACAAGAGACAAGAAATGGAGAGGGTAATGAAGGATGATGGGGCTTGAGGGAGCTTCATGGAACAACCCAAGCAGAAGGGGGAAGAGGGTTGGAGGCAAGGATGGAGAACGGTATGGAAAGCCATGTGCGCCAACACAAGGAGTCTAGAAAATAAATTTCTGGACCTGGAGGCCATCATGGAGGAGCTTAGCCTGGATTTGACGGCCATAACGGAGTCGTGGGGCACCGACAATCATGACTGGGACATGGCTATACCAGGCTACTCTCTGTTCTGGAGAGATAGGGAAGAAAGAAGGGGAGGAAGGGTTGTGATGGAGAGAATCATGGCTATGGAAATACAGAGGCACCTAGAGGGAAAAGAAGGGCTGGAGGTCCTGTGGGTCATCCTGGAGACAGGTGCTGGGGGCAACTATCTGTAGAGAGGTTGTATACAGACCTCCAGCACAGGGAGAGGAGTTGGATAAGGCACTATGGGAAACCATCAACAGGATGGGGAAAAATGGGGGGGTGCTGCTGGTTGGAGATGTCAAACTGCCAGATGTGGATTGGAGCTCTTCAGCTGTAGCTTTGGCAAGGAGCAGGGCCATCCTTGACTCCCTACAAAAGGCATTTCATAGGCAACTAATCAGTGAACCCAATAGGCACAGGGCAGTGCTGCAGTTTTAAAAAGACCGGTGCGCTCAGGACTGCGGTCTGTCGGTGTGGCGACGGGTAGCTTACTCAATAATCAGATGCACTCAAAATACAACGCACTTGCAGAAAAATTACTGACAAGTGATAGATGCTTCAGGTATTTAGTCCAGTGATGGAGGGACACTGTGTAGCAGCCCCAGCGCTTCAACCACAAAAGGTTCTCCTCAGGGGATGTGTCATAATGTGCGGTACAACCCCATTTATATACATCATTTATCACATGTTATGACAGTTACAGCCAATGATAATTCACAAAAACCAGGAATAATGTCAAACACACACTAATTAAAGGAGATTCTGAATATTTACACAACATGCATCTTAAACTAAACTAAACCATTTTTAAATTATTACGCAGGGAGTTAAAATGATTTCACCATAGCAAAAGACTAATTTTGATATTAAGATCTTTTCAACTATTAGTGCTCTACATTATAACATCCCAAATTTGTTAAATATTACATATTACAATTTATTATTTACTTATTAATTTCAGTCTTTTCGTAAGGGATGAATGCATCTGTGAACTAAAAGAGATGCCCTTAGTATTCTTTTCATACTTGTAAAAAATAGGGATCATGCTTGGGGTTTAATTTCATCATGCTTATGAGTATGTATATATGACTATTGCAAAATCATAATCATACATAGGTGCAAAACACATTTAATCCCTGAATTAGAAAAGAAAGAGTAATAGAGAAAGAAGAAGAGTAGAGGAAAGGGGGAAAGAAGAAAATAATTAAATAAATTGGTAGGAGAAGGGGGGATTGGGTGGAAGGTCGGGGGAGGGGAGGCACAAAACAAAGTAATTTGGGAATGAGGTATTATAAGCAGGATTTATTATTATGAAGGAGATATCATAGACATTATGGGATCCTTGGTGTAAGGAAGGGACACTTATAGATAGATAAATTACAAAATTAATTTAAAGACATGTCAGATATTATGTCTAAATGTAAAGGAGAGAACAGACAAGGGAAAGATTGAGAAACATGTAAATGAGGGATGGCTATGCTAGATTCTAAGAGAAAGTGTAAATTACAAATATTGTGCACAGTGTCTGAGTCTGTTAAAGTAGAGGACAAGTAGAAAAACATGGTCCGACTGGGGCAATCTTCTCAAGTTTATCTCAGAGAGAAGCTGAAAGAGAAAAACAGTAAATGTTGGGTTTCTAGAATTGTTGGACCTCTAATTAAATATTTCTTTCAGTTAGACTAAACATTATTAAAATAAAGTTCTAGAGTGAAAAGAGTTGCTAAAAATTAGTTGATTCTCACTACTAGAATTTAATAGTAGGTCCACATGGAGATGAACGAAGAAAAGGGATAGAAATTGTTTAAAGAGATTCACCAAGTTATTCCAAAATAGATTTGCACCACATGTTGTGGTGCCTTACCTCTGTGACACCCGATCTGGCTATGTGTGATTAAAATTCTTTGTAATATGTAAGAGTGGAAGGGATTGTAAATTTCTCCTCAGCCAGTCCCTTCCACTTCCTGGTTCCGGGAGCTGCTGAAGTCCCGCCCCCCGCGCTCCATCACATAATGACATGTGCCCAGGGAGAACGCTGGGACATGCTCCATTCAAGTCTATGGGAGACAACTTTTTAAATGTTTTTATATATCGTATCAGTCATTTTGTCATTAGCCAAGGGTATTGGGTGACTAACAAACATTTTCAGTAACTTCATTACAGCTTCTCACTAGGGGTATTAATAGCAAACTAAAATTTGACGAGCACATATATAAGTATGGGTGATCTCCCATTCTCCAAGGCTCCAATTCTTAAATATTCACCAATAAAGTGAGTTCAGTGTAGTAGATATATTTAATGATGATGTGGGTACTCCAGAGATTGCTTGCGCTTACTTACAGAAATTAATTTAACACAATGTTGGCTAATTATATAAGGAGAATGTAATAATTGTCTCTCACTTGTACTGTTACTGTGTGCTGGTGATAGTGGTACAGAAGAATTGAGTATAGTGGATAAAGAATCTTTAATGTATACTAAAATGACATTCTTTTAACCTTTTTGTGGATACGCAACACATTGGGCCTGATGAGGTGGCGATTTCATGAAACTGTTGCCCAGATGTATTGTGTGAAAAAAATAAACCAACTTTTGAAAGAAAGAACTGTGAATTCAGTGGAGTTCGTCCTTTTCATATACATGGTTTGGTTTGAAGACGTCATATAGGACGACCCAATCTAATAAACATTTTTAATATTAGGGGCCTCCTGAGCCAAATCTGTTCCTTTTGCAATAGGGCAATTGTGCCCTGAATTCCTATGCTGATGTCACTGATAAAGGCATTAAACAGGACTGGCCCTAGCACTGAGCATTGGGGCACACCACTAGTGACCACGCCTTCATCAGATCTTACCCCATTGATCACTACTCTGTTTTCTGTCCCTAAGCCAATTACCTACTCAACTGACTATGCACTTAGCTGCACCTAGACCCTCCAACTGTTTCAGCAGACAGTTGTGTGGCACCGAATCAAAGATCTTACTGAAACAGAAGTAGAAGAGGTCCACCGGGTGGCCTCTGTCTAGTTCCCTAGTGACTCAGTCAAAAAATGTGATTAGGTTCATTTGGCATGACCTTCCCACCAGAAACCAATGTTGCTTGTCATCCTGCAGACCGTTCTTATCTAGGTTCTCTACCCAGTCTTGTTTTATTAAGGTTTCCATCAGTTTCCCCCCTACTGACGAAAGCTGACTGGTTGGTAGTTGCCTGCTACCGCCTAACTCCCTCCCTTATGGAGAGGTACCACATGCTCTCTTCTCCAGTCTCCCAGCACTACCCCCATCTGAAGTGATCTGAATAAATGTACTAAGGGACCTGCCAAATCACTTGCTGGCTCCTTTAGCATCCTTGGGTGTATTCCATCAGGCCCTGGTGACTTGACTTCCCTGAGCTGATCCAGGGCCTCTCTCAACCTACTGTTGGTGATTGATGGTGCTTCCATTTGAGGAACACCTCTATCAGGAGCCTTGATGCCACTTTCTTGTATTGGGCGTTCGTGTTCCTCGGTGAACATTGAGCAAAAAAAGTTGTTCAGAACAGTGGCCTTCTGCCTGTCCTCCTTCACTACTCTGCCAACATCTTTGAGTCTAACTATTCCTCCCGTTTTCTTTCTTTTTCCTTGTATATACTGTATCAAAAAAGTGTTTGTTCCCTTCTTTAACCACTTCTGCAAGCCAAAGCTCAGTTATGGCCTTAGCTGATTTCACCATACTCCTTGCTTCTTTTTTCTTTTGAATGTAGGCTTCCCATGTGCTGTCTTCCTGAGTCCTTTTATAGTTCCAACAGGCCTCCCTTTTGGTTCTGATTGCCGTCCTTTCCTGGTTACTGACTCATAATGTTTTTTTGTGTGTGTTCTTTTTGGTCACTGTTCTTGTGCACATCATGGTAGCCTCTAAAATGGCTAACTTGATCAGCTCCCATATTTCTTCCACATCTAAATGCTCCTGTATCCTTACAGCTTGCTTCTGACTACATCCCTCATTTTGTCATAATTGGCTTCTCTAAAGTTTAAAACCTCTCTCTTGGATTGTGATTTTTTTAACCCTATGGCTAACTCAAACCACACAGAGTTGTGGTCACTGTTGGCAAGTGGCTCCCCAACCCCCCAATGCTTAGTGGGGTGGCACTAACTAGTTGTGTAAGTAGGCAGTCTTGTAGGGCATCAACCACCATTTGGCTCTTAGTAGAACTTGCCACTGGAATGCTCCATTTAACATTGGGCATATTCAGGTCTCCTACCACCACAGGATCCCCTTATCATGCTATACCTCTGATTTCCTCTAGGAGGTCTTCACCTCTGCCCTCAGCCTGCCCCAGAGGCCAGTATACCACACCTATGTGGATCCTCTCCCTCGTTGCCGAGCTGAGTAGCATCCACAGGGATTCCAAACCCTCCTTTTTGATGCTATCTACTGAGATGGCATTTATCCCGTCCTTTACATATAATCTACCCCTTCCCCCCACCCTCTATTCTATCCTGTCTCAACAGGGCATAGCCCGGGACCAAAAGGATCCAGTCATTTTTCTCCAAGGCCAAGTCTCCATGACGGCCACCAGGTCCACTCGAGAGTTTGCCATCATTGCCTGCAGGTCGCTTATTTTGTTTCCCAGGTTTCTGGCATTGATGCATACCCCTTTGCATAGTCTGTTACCTCGGTTGCTATTCACTACTATTGGTTCTGCTTTTGGGCTTGCGGATGTGTGGCCCTGTATTCAGTTCCCAAGAGTTTCCAACCATTTTCTATGTATTTTCTTAGGTTGTGGGAGATAAATTCCTGCTTGTGGGGGACTGACGACCAAGTTCTTATCAGAGGTGTATTTTCTGAGAGATTCCCTAGCGTTAGACTCCCCCTCACCTAGTTTAAATGGTCAAGATGGACGTCAAATTTCTGCCCAAGCATACTCAGTTCTTCTTTGTTAGGTGAAGTCCATCAACCCTGAATAGCTTTCACTCCCAGAAGCTCCCCCATGAGTCTATGATGTGATGTCCTTTTTCATGACACCATCCATGTAGCTGATTTTGTCTTTGCAATCCCCTTTGCCCCACACTGTGAAGATCTGTGAGAATGTCAAGATGGATATTCTGTCCTCCAGCTTTCCCCCAACTTAATGAAATTTTGCTTGGTTTCTTCCACTGTTCAAGCAAACTGGTCGCTCATACTGAGATGAATGAGAACATTGGTTGGCTGTACTAAAACTCCAGGGAGGCATTTAACCATCACTTTAGGTTGTGTACGTTTACTTAGGTGGGACTCGACTCCCCTAATCATTGAGTCCCCAGAACAATAAATTGCTTACTCCTGGATCCACCACATGTTTTCTTGCCACCTTTGGATGCTGTCTCTCTGCTACACCTAGTCCCCTCGATGAGCTCAGGGTCACCTCTCACTGAGTCAGGATCCTTCATCTTCTCCAGGGGTGAAAAATGGTTCTTCATTGGAATGGTATTGGTCTGAACAGATCCTGCATGGTCCATCCTTGAAATCTTCCCCCTCCCCTGACCTACTACCCTCCATCCCTCAGGGCCAGTGGGTCTCTGTGGGAGAGGACATGGTTGGCTTGAACTTCAGATTAGCTGGTGATGCAGGCTGGCTATCTCCATCCATGCTGCTTCCAGCTGAGCTTGAAGGTCTTTCAGACTCCTCCCCACAGATCCATCTCGTCTAAAAAGGGGGGTCCCGACCAGGAGGTCGCGAGGGCAACACACTTCCAGCCCTCCCCCACCCCCACCCGACCATGCTACCAGATCCATCTCATCCAACGGTTGACGAAGGGGGGTCCCGACCAGGAGGTCGCGAGGGCAACACACTTCCAGCCGCCCCACCCCACCCGACCACGCTACCAGAGCCATCTCATCCAATGGTTGATGAAGGGGTCCACCAGGAGGTCACAAGGCAACACACTTCCAGCCTCCCCACCCCACCCGACCACGCTACCAGATCCATCTCGTCCAACGGTTGACAAAGGGGTCCCGACCAGAGGTCGCGAGGGCAACACACTTCCAGCCCTCCCCACCCCCGACCATGCTACCAGGTAAATGCTCCGACTGCATAGATTCCTCGATTCCTAGCAAACAGCGTTAAGGGACTGTGTGGCTTATAATGCGGCGGGACAGCGCTTCCTTCGAGACCTTGCCCGTATTGCGACAACGCCACTCGGCCCGATTTGTTGACCAAGAGCTCTGAGCAGGACTGGACTGTTTAAAGGTTTTACTAACCCCACACATGTGGAGATAGTTTTTTTCACCGAAAGTTCTACTAGTTTCTGCCCTCCACCTGAGCTGGACCAGTGTGTGCCTTAAGAACCGCTAGTGTGATTGAATTGAGGGGCTCTCTCTCCCCACACCGCCTACCCTGGTAACCGTGATAGAATATCTGTAAACTTGAATCTCTAAACCGAACCTGATTGTGGCATGGCAGCTTTTAAAGCACACGGCTAAACTGATGTAACTTTTGTGAATTACTGCTTTGTGCTGAAATTCACTGCCTTCCTGCTTTCAATTGTTATTTGCTCTACTGGGGTTCTGTGTCCTGCTGCAGCTCAGTATCACAGCTGCTCGGGGTGTTTCACTGCGTGTTCCACAGGGCCCACCCCCAGCGTTAGCTCCCCCTTCCAGCCCCCGGCCTCCTGCCTTTCTACAAATTGTCTTACCTGCGCTCTTCTCTTCTCTCCCCACAGATCCATCTCATCCAACGGTTGACAAAGGGGGGTCCTGACCAGAGGTCGAGGGCAACACACTTCCGCCCTCCCCACCCCACCCAACCACGCTACAGGTAAATGCTCCGACTGCATAGATTCCTCGATTCCTAGCAAACAGCGTTAAGGGGACTATGTGGCTTATAACGTGGTGGGACAGTGCTTCCTTGAGACCTGCCGTGTGCGTGATGCCTCGTGCCCAATTTGTTGACCAAGAGCTCTGAGCAGGACTGGCCTCGCCGGCTGCCCCACCACCCCCACCACCACCCTTGGTCATCCTTGCCTCATATAAGTTAGATCACGTGGTCTCGAAAAACCAATCAGTCCACGTTACCATTTGCAGGCTATACATTCTGACCACTAGAGGTCTCTCTGCTTTAATCTGCCTGCTTCATCGATCCTTTAGCTCCAAGAGTGATATTCTGAGCCTGTCTTCCTCATAATGATTTGAAGTCAAGTACCCATTCAATTGCCCTGCCCCCTGGTCTCTGCTAATACTAATAACCTATTAATAACCTATTCTTCTGGGTACCCTTGGGCCGACTACCCCCTGACCTGGCTCCCAGGCGTAACCCCTATCTGCCCCCTAAAGTCATAGCTTCCTGTTAGCCAGCGCCTGGCTAGGATGGCCTTTCTGTTGCTGTAGCTGGCTACCTTACCTCGCCACTTGGGAACTCCCCTGCTGTGGTCACCTCGAGCGCTCCTACTGCCCAACCAAGCAATGACCATGGCTCATCTGGTGCTGGCAGGTAATATAACCAGCAGTCAAGGTACTCAGCACACCCTATACCCCTTCAAGCCCCCACGGTCTGGACATCTGCTAAAGGCCTCCGAATCGTGCACCTCAATATCTGGAGCATCCTACAAAACCTCGCAGAACTCACAGCCTGGGCGGCCCACTACAAGCCAGACATACTGTGTATTATGGAAACTTGGCTGAAACCTAGCATACCCAACTCCGCGTGTGCCCTCCCGGGTTACAGCTTCTTGCGGCGTGACAGGGCGGGCAGTAAGCACAGGGGCGTGCTCCTTTACTTTCGAGGGCACCTAAATGTTTCCACTGTACCTCACTCACCTCACGAACCTCCGGTATGTGAGTTCCTCCGCTCACTCCTCCTCCTTGGAAACACAAAAAAGGTGCATATTGTTTGTGCCTACAACCCTCCGAAAGGTGGGGTCCAAGGGCTCTCCGCCTTACTTGACCTTCTCAAAGCAAAGGTGGGCTCAAGTGAGTTACTTATCCTGGGGGACCTAAACTTCAACTGGCTGGGGCCAAATACCAGTGTAGTTGAACCTCTCTTATCGGGCCTTGCGCTTAGCCAGATCATTACAGGGCCCACCAGGACCTCCTCTCGGGGAGACAAAGGCTCACTTATTGACTGGGTCCTCTGCAACTGATTAGACAGAATTGTCCACTCGGGAACTCTCCCTGATGCCATCTGGAACACTCGCCTATCTTCTGCATATGGGGCACCACCTCGCACAAAGTCCCCTGCAGGCTGATTCAGATGAGGGACTTCTCCAAGCTCAATCTAAGGGATTTCCTCAATGACCTCCACTGCACAGACTGGTTTGGGGTCACAGCCACTAACGACCCCGTTGCAGCCCTTGACCAGTTCCTAGCTGTTTTTGCACCACTGCAAAACAGGCATGCTCCCCTCACTAAAAGGAGAGTGAAGGGCACGGTCACTAAGTGGCTACATGGGGGACTGTTCTCCTTCATGAAGCTGAGAGACAAATGGTGGGTGAAATATAAACTCTCACGCAACATTAATGATCTCATCGAGTACCGGCCGCTCAGAAACTCCTGCAAGAGTGCCATACGCACTGCTAAGAGTGAATTCTGTAAATCCACCCTCCTTGCTACAGCCTATAACTCCCGGCGATTCTGGCAGAACGTCAAAAACCTGGTTGGTGGGTCTGCCAAGGAAATGACCCCTGACGTCAATATTGGGGGGTCTAACTGCAATAATCCCCACACTATTGCCTCTGCTTTCAACAGCATGTTCACTAACCTGACAGCCTCGTCGTCGTCCCGACCCGCTGCACCTACTCAGACTGATGGGCCTCCCCCCTTCCAGCCTCCTTTCTACCTCAAAAGAATCTCAGTTGGGGAGACCAAGGCCCTCCTTGCTGGGCTGCCCCACCACACGGGTGCTGGTCACGAAAAGCTTGAACCTAAACTGCTGAGCTTGGGGGCCCCTCTCCTCGCTAGGCCAGTCGCCCACATATTTAATGCCTCACTTATCTCGGGGATCTTACCTGACATTTGGAAGGTTGCCAAGATTGTCCCTGTGCACAAGCAAGGAGACCCCAAGGATATGAAAAACTACCACCTCATCGCCATACTCTCGGCAGTCAGTAAGCTCCTAGAAAAGGCTGTCGCCTCTCAACTCTCCCACTACCTTCAGGAGTATGCAGTTATCTCCCCAGCCCAGCATGGCTTTCGGAAGGGGTATAGCACATCGACAGCACTTGCTGTAGTTACCTTGGAGATCCGGACAGCCACCGAACAAGGCAAATGGACCGGTGCCATCTTTGTGGACCTCTCTAAGGCCTTCGATCGTGTTGACCACCCCATCCTCCATTCCACTCTACAGTCCATTGGATTCTCCAACCGAGCCCTTGCATGGTTCTCAGACTACCGTGGGGGAAGGCAACAATATTCTTGCTTCAACTGAGCCTTCTCTGCCCTTTCCCCTGTCACCCTCGGGGTTCCGCAGGGATCCGTCCTTGGACCTATTCTGTTTTCCCTGTACATCAATGGGCTGCCCTCCGTTGCTACCCATGGGCACATAACCCTATATGCGGATGACCTAGTCTTACTGTACAGTTCTCCGGACATGCCTAGCATAAACACATACCTAAATTCTGACTTCTCTAGTATCCAGAACTGGCTGGTGGATCACAAGCTCACCATCAACCTGGATAAGACCACAGCCATGCTATTCGGGTCTTCGGCCAAAATCAGTGCCTGCCGCACGCCCCTAAAGATTCATGGGGCTAATGGTGCCCTCTACCGGTCCCTGTTGCCGTGAAGTACCTAGGCATTACCCTCAATCTGCAGCTGGATCTTACAGTGCACCTTAGAAATTTCTGTGTGGCCACTAACAGGAAGCTTAGACTTGCATACAGGGCTAAAGATTGCCTCACCCCGGCTGCTCATCTCGCCATAGCCAGGGGGATACTCCTGCGCACACTCTGCTACGGGCTCGTAGCCTTTGCCCCGGTCCAAAACTCCAGCCTAGCTAAGTGGGATATGGCATACAACAACATCTGCCGGTTCGCCCTCTCCACTTCTTGCCTCACGCAACATTGTGAGCTGTACTCGAGGCTGGAATGGCTCCCCCCAGAAAAACACTGTGCGTTTGTCCTGGGCAACTTTGTTGACAACATAATCAGAAATGCCACTCCTTCTGCACTTGCCTTCTCCCTCAAGCATGACACCCTTGCCTACAACCTACGATCTGACCCTACTCAGATCTGCCTGGTTCCTAAGACCTGCACTCTCACTGGTGACCGGGCCTTCTCAGTCTGCGTGCCTAGGCTGTGGAACTCCCTTCCTGTACTTGTACATGCATCTCCCTCCCATCACTGCTTCAAAACCTCATTCTGGAACTTCCTCAGATCCACAGCTGCCTGTCTCTGTGCTTCATAGCTCCAGTTACATCCCCTCCTCCTCTGGATTCTCTAGGGTGACCGTGGGTGCTAAATCCATGATGGTCACCTGCACTATTGCACTTAGGCCCTCCCAGGGCATGGGGGGGGGGTGACTCTGGCTAGCACTTCCCTCATCTAGCTGCTCATGGAGGGTAGTGTTTCTCTCTAAAAGATAGACACCCACGAAAGATCATATATTGTGTTGTACTCCCTGTCATGGGTGTTTCCTGGTGCTCACCCTTCTCCCCACTGCCGATTTATTACTTGTCTGTTGCATTCCTTACCTGTTACCCGGGTTATCTGATTTTTATCTTGTTTGCTGTATACCTTACCTTGCTATGTTTTCCTGGTGCTTACCCACCTCACTACTGTTGATTTATATATTGCTTGTTGTTTACCATACCCTACTATGTAATGACTGGGTACCTTACTACTGTTCCACCCACTTGCATGTGGGTCCAATTGTACCCTGCCCCTGTATTGTGTCTCCTATGTACTCTGTAATCCTCCTGGGTCGCACCTGAAAATAGGCACATGCTGTCTAGTCTGCTAACCTGGTTAACAAAAGCAAATAAATAAATAAGTAGGACACTGACCCATCCTCCAGAGCAGACTCCTGAAGATGAGTGTCCCGCAGTCCCTACTACATACCACCTCCATCCTGAAAACCAAATCAAAATTTGTGTGTCTGTGTGTGTGTATGCACAACAGTGATAGGGGGAGATTCCTGCTATGGACTTTTACTCCTTCACTTCCTGTTCCTGCCCAGGAACTGCCTGCTGTCAATCACTTTTGTTGCCTATAAAAATAAGACTTCCTCCAGGTGGGTGGGAAGTGTGAGTATTGTACCATACACTTCTAATAAAGTATCTGCTTACCCCCTAGACAGAAGTGTTCTACTAGTAAAGTTCTTGCTTCTTATTCAGCTGCCTCCTTGGTCTTGCTCTGATAGCAAGATTGCCTTCTGTGAAAAGCTTACTACTGGGGAGTCTAAATGCAGACACTAGTTTTCTTCTGCCTAAGCCACACACCCCAATTTACAGCTCTCCTCCTTACCTAGCTAACTGCAAAGATGATAAAAGTTCCCTTCCCCCATCTCAGACAAGTACACTAACTCTTTCTTTTTTTTATGCTAATTGAAGGTCCCAATTTACTTTGCAGACCCTACACTTCTAATAATGTAG
This sequence comes from Neoceratodus forsteri, assembly GCA_016271365.2. Classification (NCBI taxonomy): domain Eukaryota; kingdom Metazoa; phylum Chordata; order Ceratodontiformes; family Ceratodontidae; genus Neoceratodus; species Neoceratodus forsteri. The sequence continues at coordinate 1,374,582,953 of CM057452.1, forward strand.
TAGTAAAGTTCTAGCTTCTTAGTCAGTTGTCTCCTTGGTCTTGCTCTGATAGCAAGATTGCTCTCATTTGTCATATTACCTATCTGTCCAGTAAATGAAAATAAATGTTTGCTTTCTTTTACCGTAATAAAGCTATTTTTGGCACTTTTGTCAGGAAACAGCTAGTATATTCTTTGTTCGTGTCTCAGCTGGATTATGGAGAGATTATTTATTGTAATGCATCCCACACTGCTTTAAAAACACTTGATACATTAGATTATGGAGGGATTGCTTATTGTAATGCACCCCACACTGCTTTAAAAAGACTTGATGCATTGGGTTACGGAGACATTGTTTATTGTAATGCATCCTCCACTGCTTTAAAATCATGTGATTCATTGTATTATAGTGCCTTACAGTTTGCAACAGGACTTCATTTGGCAAACACACCCTTATGTGTTATACTGTATGATTCAGTTGCTTGGCTCCCCTTGAGTGCTAGAAGGCTACTACATTGGTATACTTTTGTATATAACATTTTGTGTGGCAGAGTTCCTTCTTATTTGACTGATTTGTTAATAGCAAGACATATTGACCATAAGCTGAGGATCAGTGAGTTATTTTCATTCACGCTTGTAAAAACAAGAAGAAGGCAGACACTTTGTCCTTATCTTTTTCTGTCCCCTACTCATGGCTGCAGATTCAGAATGCTGCAAAATTCAAGATTTTACAAACAATTTCTTGTTTTAAGTCTCTGTTTTGTCAGCTGCTGTACAGCCATTGTGGGTGCTATGAGTGAAATTGTATTTATTATGTGCCTGTGCCTTTTATACCCATTGTTGGTATGTAATATATTGGTTGCGCTTGTAAAAGAGGGCTTTTCCCTCAATTTACTTACCAAATAAATTGAAATTGACAAATTGCTGAAGAATTGGAAAGGAATGTATGCCTTTTTGCAGGTGGCATTAAAATCTTTGATATGGTGAATACTCAAGGTGGGTGGGGGAGAATGGGACATTGGGAAATGCATGGAGTGGTCAAACGCATGGTAGCTGAGGTTCAGTGCCAAAAAGTGCAAAATCATGCACCTATGGCATTGGAACCCATGAGTTGAGTTTAGGTTGGGGGGGTACTGACAGTCACTAAACAGGAAAAAGACCTTGGGGTTCTTATATCTGATGATCTCAAAGTGGCAGGACAGTGTGACAAAGAAGTGGGTAGGGCCAGTGGGATGCTGGAATGTATAGGCATCAGAGGAGGAAGGAGATGGTGTTACCACTGTATTGCTCTCTGGTAAGACCCCATTTAGAGTGTTGTGGCCAGTATAGGAGGCCACACCCTAGAAGGGACATAGACATGGTGAAGGCATTCCAGAAGAGGGCAACGGAAATGGGGTAGGAGTTGCATCAAAAGCCCCATGAGGAGAGAATGAGGAATCTCAACGTGTACACCCTAGAAGAGATGAGAGCAACTGGGGACATGATAGAGACCTACAAGTGCCTCACAGGAGTTAGAAAGGTACAGGAGAGGAGTCTCTTTCAGATGAGGAGCACAAGGACCAGACAGCATGCAATGAAGCTGGAAGTGGGGAAGTTTAAGAAGGATGTGAGGAAGAACTACTGCACTGAAGGAGAGGTGTATGACTGAAACAGACTGCCAGCTTAAGTGGCAGAGGTGAAAATAGTAAAGGGCTTCAAGCAAGCATGGGATAGACATGGGGAATATTAGTAAATAGGCAGGGAGAAGGGATGGGCAGAGCAGAACAGTTAGGGTCTGCATACACATACAATGCAGGGACTGTCTGGGCAGACTAGGTGGGCCTGGTGGTCCTTTGCTGCTGACAAATTCTATGTTTCTAAACATTCTATGTGTCTGGCAAATGCAGACTTTGGGGCAGCACTGTAGACTACATCTACATAGTTAAACATCAGCAAGATCATCTTAAGGGTGATCTCCTGGCTGACCAGATGTGGAAGGAAGGCTTTTATCAGTACAGAACACCAAGATTAAGGTGAAATTTCTTGTGCATGGCATCAGGGTTGTTTGAAAAGGGGAGTATCTGATCCAGCCACCCCCGCTAAGTAGTTGAAGTGGGGTACCTCTTCAAGCTGGTTGCCATCCAGAGTTTAGAAGGCAGGTGTACAGTATTTTGCAGCATAAGAGAACTCTGTCTAGTTCCAAAAAATAATGGACAGTTTTTGGACATCTAATGCCAGCTGGTTTGAAATGAACCAATATTGGAAATTGCCAAAAATACACTGGATTGATTCCAGCTCAGGGAACTAAACACCTGAAGCAAATAGAACAGTGTTATCTGCATACATGTGCATATGGGAAGAGACTCAGGTGGAGCAGAGGTAATTTAAGATGATGGAGAAAAGCATTGTGCCAAAGAATCTAGCCCTGGGGAACACCAGTCTTGATGTGCAGTGGGCTGGATAGAGCATCACCAGCTTGGACTGGATGGCGCTGATCAAAGAGGTAGGAGCCCCTCCAACTGCCAGGTCACATAGGTCCACAGCACCTAACCTATCCAATAGAAGGGAGTGGCCCACAGTATCAAAGGCCTTTCCTAGGTGTATGAAAATGATTGTGGTGAACAGGCCTTGGTACATGCATTTCAGCAACAAGTTAGTGAACCAGAGGAGGGGGTGATGGTGATGGTGGAGTGGTGCTTGTCAGTGGCAGACTGAAAAGGGGTGAAAAAAGAAAAGGAGCCAAGGTAACATAGAGGCATAGAATTTATCGGCAGATAAGGACCGCTTGGCCCACCTAGTCTGCCCATTTTCCTACCTAACAGATAAGCTGCAGATCCTAGTTAACCAACAGCTTACTTCCTCCTACCCCCCACTAGGACTGCCTTATGTCTGTCCCATGCATTCTTGAATTCCCCCACTGTTCTTGACTCCACGACCTCCTCAGGGAGGCTGTTCCATGCATCCACAGCCCTCTCTGTGAAAAAATACTTCCTCACATTACCTCTGAGCCGTCCCCCCTCTATCTTCAAATTTTGCCCCCTTGTTCTTGCACATCTCTTTTTCTGGAAGATGCCACTCTCTTGGACATTGTTGATTCCCTTGAGGTACTTGAAAGTTTCTATCATGTCCCCTCTCTCCCTCCTTTCCTCAAGAGTATACATATTAAGCTCCTTTAGTCTTTCTTCATACGTCTTCTGGTGCAGACCCTGCACCATTTTGGTTGCCCTCCTCTGGACAGCCTACACTCTGTCTATGTCTTTGTGGAGATGGGGTCTCCAGAACTGCACACAGTACTCCAGATGGGGTCTCACCAACTGTCTGTACAGAGGGATAACAACTTCCTGTTTTCTACTATTTATGCCTCTCCCTATGCATCCCAATATCCCCCCCAGCCTTCCTTACTGCCTTTTCACATTGCTTGCCCACCTTAAGGTCATCTGATATAATAACCCCCAGGTCCCTGTCCATTTTTACTGTTGTCAGTATCTCACCCCCCATTGGTACTCTTCCCCTGGGTTTTTGTTTCCCAGGCGCATTACCTTGCACTTCATTGCTTTGAATCTGAGCTGCCATACATTTGACCATTCCTCCAACCTTGCCAAGTCCCTTCTCATCCTTTCCACTCCATCTTGTGTATCAACCCTGTTGCAGATCTTTGTGTCATCTGCAAAGAGACATACTTTTCCTTCTAATTCCTCTGCAATGTCACTTATAAAGATATTAAAAAAGGACCGGTCCCAGTACTGAACCCTGCAGTATCCCACTAGTAGCCCTCCTTTCTTCACTGTGGACTCCATTTACTACTACCCTTTGAGTCCTGTGGTCTAGCCATTTTTTTAATCCAGGCTACCACCTTGGTACCCACTCCAAAGCTGGCTAACTTGTGTATTAATCTTTTGTGTGGGACTGTATCAAATGCCTTGCTAAAATCTAGGTAGGCCATGTCCACAGCCCCTCCCTGGTCTACTACTTTGGTCACCCAGTCAAAGAAATCTATTAGATTCGTCTGACACGACCTTCCCATCGTGAATCCATGCTGCCTTGGGTCCTGTGCCCCACTGGCTTGTAGGTACTCAACAGTTCTTTCCTTCAGAAGTGATTCCATCATTTTCCCTACCACTGAGGTCAAACTATCTGGTCTGTAGTTTCCTGCCTCTGTCCTGCTCCCACTTTTGTGAAGAGGAGTCACATCTGCCCTCCTCCAGTCCTCAGGTACCACCCCATCCTCCCATGATTTGTTAGAGTAGTCAGCGGTGTCACTAGTTCTACCCTTAGTTCTTTTAGAATTCTTGGATGAATCCCATCAGGCCCCATTGCTTTGTCCACCTTCAATTTTATTAGTTCTTTTGGAACCCTTTCTTCTGTAAATGGCCTGGTATCAACCCCCGTCTTTAGAGTGTTTTTCTGTTGTTTGGTTTAGGTACCTCTTCCTTTGTGAATACTGAGCAGAAATATCCATTCAATATCCCTGCTTTTTCACTGTCACCTTCTACCCACATTCCCTCCTCTTTATTAAGCCTCAGTATCCCTCCTTTAGTCTTTCTTCGCTCCCTAATATACCTATAAAAGGTCTTATCCCTCTTCTTAACAGAGTTGGCTATCCTTTCCTCGGTTTGGGCCTTTTCTATTCTGATTGCCTTCCCAGCCTCTTTCTGCTTTAACTGATAAAGTTCTCTGTCCTGCTCCTTCTGTGTTTCCTTATATTTCCAGAAATCTACCCTTTTCTCCTTAACTTTCCCTGCTACCTCTTTTGAGAACCATAGTGTTTTTTTCCTTTGTTGTGTTTTGTTGATTTGCTTTACACAAAGGCTTGTTGCCTCTGTGATGGCTGTTTTGATTATTCCTCATTGTTCCTCCACCCCTCCTTCTTGCCTGTTTGCTAGAGCTTTTCTGAGGCACTCTCTCATTTTCCCAAAGTCAGCCCTCCTAAAGTCCAATACTCTAGCTTTTGTATGGCTTGATTGTATGGCTGTGTTTATCGTGAACCACACTGTTTGGTGGTCCCTTGTTCCCAGATGGCTACTCACTTCTAAATCTGACATTCTTTCTCCATCCCCATCTGAGAGTACCAGGTCTAAGATTGCTCCCTCCCGAGTGGGTTCCAATACTAGCTGTCTAAGGCATGCCCCCTGTAGGGCATCAAGAATGACCCCACTCTTGGATGTGCCTGCAGCAGAGGTGCTTCAGTTAACATCTGGCATATTCAGGTCCCCCATCAACAATAGCTCTCCTTTTTTGCCATTCTAAGGAAGCCTTCTATCATTTTCTTGTCCAGTCCCTCCGCCGAGATGGGGGTCTATATACAACCCTCATGCGGATCATGGTGCCATTTCCTGTCTCCAGGGTGACCCAGAGTGTCTCATCTGCTCCCTGTTTACTCTTTAGTTCTGTTGTTTTGATCCCTTCTGTTACATAGAGAGCTACTCCTCCTCCTCCTCCTCTTTTGCCCTCCCTGTCCCTCCTGTAGACTGTGTATCCTGGTATGTTGACATCCCAGTGATGGTTCTCTGTGTACCATGTTTCTGTGACTGCCACAATATCCAAGCAACCCTCTTCCATCAAGGCCACTAGTTCAGGGAGCTTGTTACACAGAGTACGGGCATTGGTACTCATCATACTCATCATCCTCCACTTTTTGATAGCCTTACCCCTTTGAGCCCCATTTCTGTCCTTACTGCCTTTGCCTTTTTTTACATTTACCTCTGTTCTGCTCCCTAATGACTTCTCTACCTTGATGTTTACCTCACTAATTACCGTGTTTTGTTGGGGGAGGCTGGGATTTCCCTGCTCCTTTTCAGTGCCTCCCCCCTTGGTGAATTTAAACACTTGCCAATGAAGCATTTAAACCTCTCACCTAGGATCCTGGTTCACTCCCCCGGACAGATGCAGACCATCGCACAAGTATAGATCTGCATCCCTCCAGGTGGCTCCCCAGTCCCCAATGAAGCCAAAACCCTGAGCTCCACACCTGTTTTTCAACCATACATTGAATTCCCTGGTGAGGAGTACCCTAGCATCACCCTTGCCATAGACAGGCAGCACCTCCAAGAAGGTTACCATATGTGCTACTTGTCTAAGGCCCCTCCCCAACTCTACAAACTTTTCTTGCACTGATCTGATACCATTCCTAGCCAGGTCATTTGTCCCTAGGTGGACAATGACATCCAGCTCTCTCCCTTGTGCAGCTGCTCCCACGATCCTGAGGATTCGCTTCCTGTCCCTCCAAGCCGTAGTGCCAGGCAGGTACCTTACCTCCCTCTCCCCTTCTTCCCCCATTTCTACCCCCTAATGATTGAGTCCCCCACCAGGAGTTGTTTCCTTCCCCTGTGGGGTCCCATGCCACCCTGCTGTGGGTCTGTTTTGTGAAGGTTCCCAGCATCCTCCTTGGTCTCTCCTGCAGGTGCCTCCATAGAGGAACCACTATCCACCAGAAGAGTGAATGAATTGTGGAGAGGTACAGCTGGAGGGATGCAACTCTGTTCCACCACCCTCTCCCTCCCTGAGCCCACCCTGGTCCAGCCACTCCTCTTTCTTGGCCACCTCTGAGGTAGTGGCACTGGCCCTGGTGGTCCCTGGGTGGGGGAGCAGGTTTCATGAATCCTAGCCAGGTCAGCCTGGAGATGGGCAGCCTCCTCCCTCAGACCAGAGAGGTGCCTGCAAATAGGGCAGCATCGCAGCCTCCAGAATGTCTTCCGGAACACTGCCGCCCAACAGCCATTGCGACTGCACCACTCCTATCATGTCTTATTTTGTGTCCCCTCTCCTGTTTCTCTGCATGCTCACTCTCTCCTCTCCTTACAACTCTCACCCTTCCTGTTCTGGGACAGCAACTTCCTATATTCTTCAGTAGCCTCCTTCTTTCTTGCTCAGTGTCAGACCACCAGCAGCTAGGGAGGGAGAGTGAGCTACTTTTTTCCTTTAGGGTTGACAAAACCAATGTTTCTCTGTGATCCTTCCCTTCCCTTCCTATTGCCAAACAGGAAGTTCCTGTTGACAGTCAGATCCAGTGGCTATAAAAGTAGAACTGGCTTAGGGTGGGATGGAGGGCAATTAGTAAGAAAAAAGGCTAGCAACAGGAAGTTGTAATTTGAGTCACTTGCTTTTATAGTGTTTAAGCCACACCCCCAATTAAGCTCTCTCTCCTCCTACTGCTTTAGCAAAGTAAGTTGATACAGTACCCTTTCCAGCAGAGGAACACACTTTCTTTCTTTCTTTCTTTCTTTCTTTCTTTCTTTCTTTCTTTCTTTCTTTCTTTCTTTCTTTCTTCCCTAAATAAGACCTGTTCTACTTCTAATAAAGTATCTGTCTGCTTAATCTCACAGACACTGACTCCCGCTGAGATATAAGTGTTAAATTAATAAGAAAATGTAGCTTCTTTTAGTTAGCTGCTTTCTGCTCTACAATCAAGGCTAGCAACAGCTAGTAAGAGGATAGCTGGGAGAGAACAAGTTTTTCCTACACCTTAGCCAGGGTAGCGAAGAGTGAGATGGGCAGGTAATTGCATAGGGAAGAAGGGTCACCCCCCTTTGAGGAAGGAGAGTATTTTAGCCTGCTTCAGGAACTGAGGAATGGATCCATGTTGGAAGAAAAGACTAAGAAAGGTGAAAAAAGGGTCAGCGATGGCGAGAGATGGGCAAGATTAGTATCCTGACCATCAGGACTGTGCCTCTTAGAAGAATTAGGAGAGAGTAAGGCAGCAAGGGTGGTCTCTGTGGAGATTGGGGAGAAGGAAAAAGATAATGGGGTTGACGGTAGTGGATGAAGGGAATTTGGAGAGACAGGGTAGACAGGAGTGGGAGAGGGGAAGGGAAGATGAAGTAGGGAGGGCACAGGAAGTGAATAAACCTCAGATCAGTCAGAGATGAGTGAGTTTCCTCATTTTAGGATGGGGGAAGTCATAGGAGGTCAAGAGGAGAGTAAACAATCTTCTAGCACCTAATGAAGGGATTTGAAGGGATTTGAGGTAATTCTGCAGGTGATAAGAAAAGCAAATTGATTTGACTTACTTGGTGGCCTTAGTGCAGGCATTACATAGTTGTTTGTATCTCAACAAGTCCTCAGGAGAACATGAGACTTTGTGAAGATGCCAGGAAAAATAGTGAACTTTGAACAGGTCAGTGACCTCTGCAGAAATCCAAGGAAGGTAGGACTCACAGACACAAGACTTAAGAAAGGCATGATTGTCCCAAGTTGCAATAACTTTGGACATAAAGAAGTTAGAGCAATGTCCATAACGATGGATAACATATCTGCTGACCAGTCAGTGGCACAAAGATCATCTAACCAAACAACAGCATTTGAGTCAGCATCTTCTTTGGCTTGTGATAAGTATTTACTTAAAGTTTTAAGACTTTTTCCCCATGAATGCTTGTCTTTGGTTTTTCTCAAAGATCATCTAGCAGGGATAAGTGGTCAACTGTGATGTCTAAATGTGTACAAATACAAAAATAAGGTCTACAACTTTCAACTGTAAACTAAGTATAAAAAATATGCAATCTCTCCCCACTTCCTGAAATGTGATCAGATTTATTTTGTTCCTCAAATGGTTTATCTTAGTGCACTCATCAAAGCTGCTGACTAAGATATTCTGATAAAGTCTTGGCAAGACAATAGTAGTATGCTGAGCATACGAAATGAATTGCAGCAAATTTGTTGTGCTAACTATTAAAAAAAAATCTATAAATTCTATGGGAAACTTACGCTGCAGACTTTCTTATGTCTATGCTAATTCTGTACTCAGTACTGTGTATTGCAGAACCTTAAGGGTGTAACAGATTTGCTCCTTGAATCCTTTATTCTGTAGTAATGAGGCCTTACTTCCCAGAGTTCCCTTTTCTCAAGTATTTTATTTACTAGAATGCAACAGTTCCATAATTAAAACAGTCCTAAAAAGATGAAGTACCAATAAGTGCCCCCTGGCTCAACAGGGACCTAAGGCAAGTGACAAAATCAGGAGTACAGCACTCCTCGAGAAACAGAAACTGGGCTACAGTATTTCAGATGTGCGTTTATTTCATCAGGGTGAGCAGCAGCTTAGCAAGGTATGCTGAATAAAAGCCCTGGCTCTTCAGCCACGAAGGTCTTCATCAGAAAGCCTTGGAACAGAGGATATAGTACAGAACAGTAGTAAACAAACACACTGGGTAAATGCAGTCATATCAGAATCCTTACTGTGAGAGCGGAGACCGCTAACCTTGAGGGAAGTTAGAGAATACAGCTAATGCCCTGTAAGTATTGAGGATAAATGTACACTATCTGGAATTTACTAGCCTTGTACTTCAAAATGTATCAAGCAATAAGGAATATATAACAAATGCTACTAAATTTGTATGAGTTGCTACTTAAAAGTACAGGAACATAGTATTTGCATACTGTAGATTCCAGATGCATGGTCATCCCAGTACTCAGGTAAAGTCAGGAATAAGAGGATGCAAAGCAGGGAACAGTGTAATCCTTTTACTGGAGGCATGTAATCTCACTCAGGATTGTGGAAAATCCTGTCAGGAAATAAGAAACTGAAGAAAAATTGGAAATCATGTAAGAAAGTACATAATCTACCTGGACATTTTGCCCCTGTGTCTGATAGGTACTGAGACTAAATATCCACTTGGTTTCCTTTTGTAACAGAAGTCTCACTCTGTTGCCCACCCCTTTTTAATAAAGGCACATGTTCCAGTGCAATGAATCTAGCCATAGAAAGATCAGAACCACAGCACTGGGCAAAATGATCTCCCACCACACTTTTCTTGTTCTTGTTAACAATGTCCCTTACATGTAAGGTGGCCGAGTGGGTCCAACCAACCAACCATGGATTAATTCCACTGTACATCCATCCTTTCTCGTGGCTTATTCCACTTATAACATGGCTAACACTGTAGTAGGTAACTGTTTCTGATTACTGTGAGACAACAACATTATGAATAAGACACCGTGGGCAAAATATCACTTTTCTATGTCTCACTACTCTGTCTCTGACCTTGTATGCAGTTCAATGCGTGCGCGTGCATGTTGCCGAACTGTGATCTATTAACATGCTGATGTGCTTTTCAGTATCTATAGATCGACTATCATCTGCAGCATGCACAAACACATTGCTCCGTGTACACAACTTCCTTTCTCTCTCTATATTTTCCTCTGTTTCGGCTCCGTTGTCCAGTACTTCTGCAGTTCTGTCCTGCTGCACTGTGGGTATGTCAGCCCGAGTTGCATAGTGCCATGCACACCGCGCTACTGCTATGATTACAGCCACTTCTGTTCAACGTGACAACATTTCTACGCTTGCAGCTCCCTCACACTATGGGACTATACAGTGCTGTGCTGATTCCCTGCTATTACTACCGGTCTTCTACTGACTGCGTTTCCTGTCACTGGTCACATTGCTATCTTGCACCCACGGTGATCTCTTACTGTGTCAAGAGTTCTGCTCCTCTTACCCTTTCCTAGACTACCTGTGCCAGTCCCTGAGCTGTCTCACTTTGCTTTCTGTGTTCCGACTGGGATGCGGGGCGCATAGCTGCTTCTCATGGTCCGCTCTGTAGACAGTGCTCCCTCCTCAGCGACGCTGTGCAGAAACTGTTGTGTAATACTTTTCATGCGCGCCCGCTCCTTACCGTGATCTACCATGGTATTAGACCATGGTTTGTACTGCACTACGTGGTGTGTTTGGACCTATGTAAATGCTTTCTTTCCTTGTTCTTTTCTATGCCATGTTACAAGTTCTTTTATGTGGTTTTTAACATTTCTATTAATGCGGCCAGCATAGTACACATTGTAGGGACATCAGATATCATAAACTATGAAAGAGGTTACATGTGATATGAAGTCCTTTATGAGTACCTGTTTACTGAATTTAACAAAAACCTTATTATCATTTACACATTAACATGTGCTGAATGAGCCACATCAGTAAAAACTAGAGGAGTGGTATGGCAGGCAATTAAGGTATTGTGGATTCATTTTTGAAGGAACATAATGGCTTGCTGTAAGCAAGCCACTTAAAATGAATGTAACCCTGGGGTTTTCAGTAAAGACTGAACCAGTATCTGGATCTGTTTGAGGTGTGGGCCACAGTTTGTGGACTATTTTGCCCATATGTCTTGCAAGTGGACTGAACTCCACAATAAATGTCAGATTTTATTCTTTATTTTTCTGCCTGATTTTGGGTGCAAGTAGTTACTCTCTCTTAAGATTCTTAACCCTTTCATTTGCTTGATTAAGAGTTGATACATCATAACCGCTGTACTCTAATTTTGACATTGTCTCTCCTGCTTATTTAGACTTTGACGGCAGATAAGGACCGCTTGGCCCATCTAGTCTGCCCATTTCCCTACCTACAGGATAGGCCGCAGATCCTAGTTAACCAACAGCCTATTTCTTCCTACCCCCCACAAGAATTGCCTTATGTCTGTCCCATGCATTCTTGAATTCTCCCACAGTTTTAGACCCCACAACCTTCCTCAGGAAGGCTGTTCCATGCATCCACTACCCTCTCTGTGAATAATACTTCCTCACATTGCCCTGAACCATCCCTCTATCTTTAAATTGTGTCCCCTTGTTCTTGCACATCTCTTTTCTGAAAGATGCTACCTCTTGGACTTTTTGATTCCACTGAGGTACTTAAAGTTTCTATCATGTCCCCCTCTCCCTTCTTTCCTCAAGGGTATACATATTAAGCTCCTTTACTCTCTCCTCATCGGCTTCTCTTGCAGACCCTGCACAATTTTAGTTGCCCTCCTCTGGACTGCCTCTATCCTGTCTATGTCCTTGCGGAGGTGGAATCTCCAGAATTGGACACAGTACTCCAGATGGGGTCTCACCAACTGTCTGTACAGAGGGATAACAACTTCTTGTTTTCTGCTGCTGATGCCTCTCCCTATGCATCCCAGTATACCCCCAGCCCTCCCTACTGCCTTCTCACATTGCTTGCTAACCTTAAGGACTCCGCTATGGCTGTGAAATTGCAACATGTTCTTAATAGTTAACCTTATAGAATTGAGTATGTTAGATGGTGTGGATGAGCACTAGATGCATGGATCACCAAATCAGCCACAGTGCTCTTTCCGTAGCCCACTGTGGAGACTGTTGGATCTGGCATGTCAGTGAGAGTCATATACAGGAAATAAATTGTATCCAATGGGTGATTTTTAAGCTTTTCATTGTTGGAGTTAATGTTAGAGTTAGGGAGGCAGTATAGCGCAGTGGTTTAAGGCTCTGAGCTACAAATCTGGAGACCTGGGTTTGAATCCCACAGACCCCACTTGCATACTGTGTGACTTTCAGCAAGTCACTTAACTTCCCTCTGCTCCTAGGTCACACCTGTAAACAAGCTTTCAGCTTAGTGTGCTAGTCCTGGTTAAATAACTGCCAAAAAAAATAATCCTGCATGTGTCTCTTTCTGCCAGACACACAAAATATCATCACTAAAACTGCACAATGTCCTCTTAGAATACATTCAAAGTGTGATTGTAGATATATTTATCCTGCCACAGACACACATCTCTCTCTCTATATATATATATATATATATATATATATATATATATATATATATATATAAATAGGTGGATACATGATAGCAGGAGTGGGATATGAAAATATTCTCACTCCTGCAGAGTGAGCTGTGTATTCTTACGAGTGAAAATACACAGCTCACTCTGCAGGAGTGAGAATATTTTCCATATCCCATGATGTGCCCAACATGTGTGCAATTTATACCACAGGGGTGAGAACTTTAGGAAATTTTTTTCTGATTCTGTGTGTTTCCTGCTCATTCTATGTGTGCTGTCTGTGTGTGTGTGTATGTATGTATATATGTATGTGTGTGTTCTGAATGGACTGGGAGTGAGAAACACAGCTCACAGTGTTTTGCAAAGCTAATTGAGTCAGAGGCTCACTGAGAAAGACAAATTGCTGCAGGTAGCACTTAGAAACAGAAACTGCATTGTAAAAGAGTTTCATTTAGAATTCAGGTTATTTTGAAGCTGAGATCAGCACAGTAATGGGCTAGGAAAGTTAAAAACACAATGGGACACAGGTGAGAGTCATTTGCAAAGCTAATTGAGTAAGTTGCAGCTTCAGTGGGAAAGAGATAAGAGAAAGATTAAGGAGGCAGTTTAGCTCAGTGGTTTAAGGCTTTGAGCTGCAAACCTGAAGACCTGGGTTTGAATCCCATAGCTCTTACTTGCATACTATGTGATCCTGAGCAAGTCACTTAACTTTCTTGTGCTCCTAGGTTGCACCTATAAACAAGCTTTCCAGTTATTGTGTCTCTCTCCTGGTAAAAACAAAGGTAAAAGATAAACTGTTTTCTGAAGCAGTTTCCTTTAGAGTGCAAGCTGTAGTGCAGTTATCTTCACCCTGGTGGCAGCAGTAGAGTATGGATAAATGTCGATATTCTCACTCTGCTGATGTCATCAGGATTTATCCTCACTGCAGTGGAAATAACACAGGCTATCCTACTGAGAAAGCTCTTGCTCCTGAAGTATAAATATATAAATCTTAGGGGTGCAATAGCACTCCTATAGATAGAGTTGAGTAGCATGTTTAATAAACCTGAAATTTTGCACTTTAACAACTTTGCAACTGATTAATGGATTTGCTCAAAATTTATTGTACGCTGTCCTGTGTGGTATATCTCTTGTTGTGACATGTTTAGTTCTGGTTGGATATGCGGATTCTGAGATTCAGACAGTGCAAAAAATCATAAAGTTGCCACTTTTTTCAGTTAGCTCCTCATTGCCCTGCATCCACATGGTGTGGAAGTTTGGTGTGATTTTTTTTTTATGTTGGCTCATGCTTGTGCGCAAGCCAACATATTGCAGTAGTAGCAGATTTGGAGGTGCGGTCACTGTCAGAGAATGCAGGACACGCATCAGTAGGTGTGTCCCTCATTCCCCAATAAGCCAGCTGCAGGCGCTTACACCCGCAATGCATAAAGTGGCCACCAGATCTAAGAAAAGTGCCGCTGCAATGAGAGCAAAGCTCGTCATGCAGTGGCACAATAATACGCCTCCCGACGTGCATTTCCTGGTGAAGCACTTTACTAAACATGGCAGCACTGACTGCTGCCGCCACTTCATTTGCCAACAGGGGAGCCCACTCCCCGTCTGCATGATGCCCCCCTCCCATTCCAAGTGTGTGCCGAGGGGGTGCCCATTCCCCCTCAGCATCATGTGCCCCCAACAGTGTTTCTTTGACGGGGCCCCAATCCCCGTCGGCTGCGGTCCCCCTTCCCATTATGCAGGTGGTATACTGGGAGCCCACCCCAGTGTACCAAACAATCACCTGCAAAAAAAGAAAACTAACCCTTTTTTTTTTTTTACCTGTAAAAGAAGGAAGCGGTCCCACGCGGTCTCTCCTGCCCCTCCCCCAACTCACGCCCACCCTCTGCTTACCTTGTCTCACCTACACCCTCCTCACTCCATACTTACCTCCAGAGTGTGGCGTGATGATCTTTGGTGGATTGGGAACACGTCTGCACTCTTCAAACCTGACCACGAACTGAAGAAATGCTGGTAAGCTGTATAATGGCATAAATAGGGTTTTTTCAACTTTGGTACATATCTTGGGCATTTTTGAGAATTTTTGCACCAAATTTTCAACATGGGGTTATTGGGACCCCTCCTCGTGAATTCAATCACTGTCATGGCGTTATTCAGTCCCAAAAGGTGATTTTGCAGTCATTGCCCAGAATCACCTTTTGGGACCAATTAACAAAATGACAGTGCCACTGTTCATGAGGTGGGCTCTCAAAAACCCTATTTTGCAAATTTGGTGAAAAAAATTCACAAAATGACTGTTTTACGAGTGTGCATTGTGCAGTTTCCACGCACCCTCGTAACTTCATGAATTTGTAATATTTTCACTACAGATTTTCAACATTGGCATTTTGCCACACCTGCCTATGACCAGTACAGCTGTCATTTTACATATCCTGGCTGAAATGTGTTTTCGCACTTCCGGCGCAGAATAGCATGGTCGTTGTGGGAGATCACTTTTAGGGACAGAGTAAGACAATGGCAGTGGCACTGTTCATGAACAGAGGTCCTAAAATGCCTATGTTGAAAATTTGGTGATGGAAGTCCATAAAATGACTCTGGTACAAGCATGCATTGTGCAGTTTCCACGCACCCTTGTAACTTCACAAATTTGCAATATTTTCGTGCCAGATTTTCAACACTGGCATTTTTTCACACCTCTTTATGAACAGTACAGCTGTAATTTTTCATATTTTGCCCAAAATGTGTTTTCTCACCTGTGGTGCACAATGGCATGGTCGCCATGGGAAATCAACATTTGAGGCACATTAACAAAATCACAGTGCCACTGTTCATGACAGGAGGTCCCAAAATGCCTACGCTGAAAATGTGGTTAAAAAAATCCCAAAAATAATTGGGTTATGGAGGTGTGTTACGCAGTTTCTATGCCTGGTCATGACTTCACCAATTTTGCATATTTTCACTCTAGATTTTCAACGTTGCCATTTTTTTATGCATCCTCATGAACAATACAGTTGTCATTTTTCACACCCTGCCCAAAATGTGTCTTCGTACCTGTGTCACCAAATGGCATAGTTGCTGTGCAAAACCACCTTTTGGCTAACAAACTGATAGTGCCACTCTTCATGAGGTGGGGTCACAAAAAGCCCTTGTTGCAAATTTGGAGAGAAAATACCAACAAACGCCTACATTGTTAGGGTTTCCAACTGTAACACCCCACCCTGTAGAGACTGACAGGCATCAGGGGTGTGACTTGGGATCATTGGCCGTAATCTCATGCCATTCCACCCCCACCCTCACCCTGCAGACAGTCACAGGCATCCAGGTGTGTCTTGGAGTTTTCAGCCCTAAAGCACACACCATTGTCCTATACTGCACCCATCTCAGTGTGTTTCCTTATAGAATGGGGTAAGTATAAGACCCAAAGTCCCCAAAGAACACCACAACACTTGTCAGTGTTTACAGGGTAGGGTGAGGTTAAATGGCATGAGGTTTATAGCTGATGACCCAAAGGCACACCCCAATGCCTGTCAGTCTCTGCAGGGTGGGGGTGGGGTCAGTGTCAGTTCAATACTTCACTGCCATTCCTACTATGCATCTCTAACTCCTGCACTACCAGTGCCAGAGAGACATTTGGCATTGACAAATGCTTGTTTATGGTAGAACCAGCTTGAGTAACAGAACAGACATGCTTAATTTTGTGAAAAAAATGTTCATCTGTTGCAAAGTTATACCATTTTTCATTTCCCATTGTTTTCAATGGGCAGATCACTTTTCAGGATAGAGTGAGAAAGTCCAACCAAGGATTTATTCTCATGAAAAAAGGATTCACTCTCGAGAGACCCATTCCTTTTTTGTGAGAATTAAATCCTTTTTCTTAAGAGGAAAATTCATTTTCACGAGCTGCCATCTTGTTTCAGTTTTTCTTACATTTGTTTTACAAACGCCACAAAAATGGCATCCTGGAGACAGACCACCACACATAGCTGGCTCATCGGGACCCCGTTAGGTACAATCTGAACTTCAGAGTTAGAAATATTTCCTTGAAATGTGGTTTTTTTTTTTTTGATATAATGAATCATTTTTTGTGACTTCTTGATATGAAAGAAAAATCCTTTTTCATGTGACGAGTCACAAAAAAGATCCTTTTTTGTCACTTGAGAATCCTTGCTTATTCCTTCCACTGAGTACCTAGAGGGCAGTGGGGCACAGGACCCAAGGCAGCATGGATTCACAGTGGAAACATCATGTCAGATGAATCTAATTGATTTCTTTGACTGGGTGACCAAAGTAGTAGTCCGGGGGGGGGCTGTGGACATGGCCTACCTAGACTTTAGCAAGGCATTTGACACAGTCCCGCACAAAAGATTAATAAACAAATTAGCCATCCTGGGAGTGGGACCCAGGGAGGTAGCCTAGGTAAAACATTGGCTGGACAACAGGACACAGAGAGTAATAGTAAATGGAGTCCACAGTGAAGAAAGGGGGGTTACTAGTGTCGTACCGAAGGGTTCAGTACTGGGTACGGTCCTTTTTGATGTCTTTGTAAGTGACATTCCTGAGGGACTGGAAGGAAAAGTATATCTCTTTGCAGATGACACAAAGATCTGCAACAGGGTTGATGCACAAGGTGGGGTGGAAAGGATGAGAAGGGATTTGGCAAGGTTGGAGGAATGGTCAAATGTTTGGCAGCTTAGATTCAATGCAAAGAAGTGTAAAGTATAGCACCTGGGAAACAAAAACCCAGGGGAGGAGTACACAATGGGGGGTGAGATACTGACAACAACAAAAATGGAAAGGGACCTGGGGGTAGTCATATCAGATGACCTAAAGGTGGGAAAGCAATGTGAGAAAGCAGTAAGGAGGGCTGGGGGGACACTGGGATGCATAGGGAGAGGCATCACCAGTAGAAAACAAGAAGTTGTTATGCCTCTGTACAGACAGTTTGTGAGACCCCATCTGGAGTTCTGCATGCAGTTCTGGAGACCCTATCTCTGCAAAGATAGAGACAGGGTGGAGGCTGTCCAGAGGAGGGCAACCAAAATGGTGCAGGGTCTGCACCAGAATACGTATGAGAAGAGACTAAAGGAGCTTAATATGTATACCCTCGAGGAAAGGAGGGAGAGGGGGGACATGACAGAAACTTTCAAGTACCTCAAGGGAATCAACAAAGTCCAAGAGGGTAGCATCTTTCTGAGAAAGAAATGTGCAAGAACAAGGGGGCACAATTTGAAGATAGAAGGAGGACGACTCAGAGGTAATGTGAGGAAGCATTTTTTCACAGAGAGGGTTATGGATGCATGGAACAGCCTTCCTGAGGAGGTCATGGAGTCAAAAATAGTGGGGGAATTCAAGAATGCATGGGACAGACATAAGGCAGTTCTAGTGGGGGGGTTGGAGGAAGTAGGTTGTTGGTTAACTAGGATCTGCAGCTTATCCATTAGGTAGGGAAATGGGCAGACTAGGTAGGCCAAATTCTATGTTTCTATGTCTCACTGCCTCCCCAGTACTTAATGTTTTTCTCTGGTGTCTAGCAGCATCCCCCAACCTACAATCGTTGTCCCTGTAATATTAATAATTTCTGTTTTGTCTAGGGGCACCCCCCTACTCCCTGATCATCATGCCCTTAATGAAATTGATTTCCCTGGTGTCTAGTGGCACCCCCCATCCTGTGATCACTGTTCCCCAATGTTTCCCTATTGTCTAGTGGCACCCCCCACCCTCCGATGGCTATCACCAATTTTCTGTGTTTCAACACTGGGATACCCACTCCCAGTGTTGGACCCCCCACACCCTCACAGTCCATTGTTTTCTTTATTTGCTGACATCATAGTGCTGAATCCCACATCAGCATATAGAGACCCCAAGCAGTGTGGGACACTGTGGAGTCCACTCCCAGTGTCCCAAAATATATATTTTATCAAACCCTGTAAAAAGAAAATTGTCCCCTATTGTCTTTTTTTAGATCTGAAAAAAAGAAAATGGTCCGTTATAGTCCCCGCCATCCCCCTTCCCTATCCTGACCCTCTCACTGAGCAACCCCCACCCCACCCTTACCCTATACTTACCACCAGAGATCCTTGGCTGTCATCTTCTGTAGACTGAGACATGCCTGTACTCTTCAAAGCCGAACCACGAACTGAAGAATCAAGGTACATGCCAAATAATGTATTTCAACTGCATTTTGAATTTATGTTTATAACTTTGCCATTTATGGGAATTTTTTCACCAAATTTCAACATGGCCTTTTTGAGACACCAACTCATCTACACAGCAACTGTTGTTTTGCTAATCAGACCCGGAAGGTGATTTTGCGGTCACTGCATGAAATCACCTTTCCAGGCCAGAAGACTAAAATTAGGTGGGGTCCCAAAAGGCTGTTGATGGTGCTCTAATACTCATCCTGAGTTATGCATATTTGTTTACATTTTTCTATGCACAAACTTAACTTTGGTAATTTTCAATATGTTGACTCCAAATTTTCAACATATCCATTTTTTCACACCACCGCTTGAACAGTATAGCTATCATTTTTCACATCCTGTCCAAAACGTGTTTTCACACTTGGGGTGTGGAATAGCATTTGGCACAGATTTTAAAATGTTCAACTATGGGGTTTATGAGGTTGGGTCATAAGAAGACTACATTGAAAATTTGGGGTCAAAATATGAAAAAATGCCAAAGTTATGACCATTCATTACAATTTTGCAATGCTTGCTCATAACTTCAGAAATGTTAAATATTTTTACCCGAGCTTTTCAACATAGTCTTCTTATAATCCCACTTTATGTATGTCACAGCTGTCATTTTCAAATCCTGGCCAAAATGCGTTTTTGCAACTGTAGTGTAGAATGGCATTGCAGTTGTGCTGAATTACGTTTTGGCGGGGATTCGAAAATTTTCTGTACTAGGTACATGACATGGGGTAATAAGATAACTATGCTGACATTTTGGTCACTGTTACCCTTTAAATTGAAGTGCAGGGCCCAGAGGGCCCTGGGCTTCCATAGCTACATACATATACGCATCAATGGAGGGATGTGAGTGCAGGATCCAAAGGACCCTGTGCTCCCACAGTAAAATAAGGGTTCTATTATACTATCTCAAAAAGTAAGGAAATAAGCTGCAAAAAACTTTGTTAATGCTCCAGTTAGGGTCAAAGTGGCAAAAGTTGGGAAATGTGGCATTAGGGTTTCCCTAACACCCCACCCTCTCAAACCAGGCAGGTGTGGGGTGTGCCTTGGGCTTCTCAAGTCTAACACTCACCCCATTCTCATAAAGTCTACACATCTGACCTTATTTACAGATGGAATGGGGTGAACATTATGGAGGAATAATAACTGGTGTATATATTGTATGACTCAAGTGAGTACCCAGCTGGCCTTGTGTAAGTCATGGAAACAAGGCGATAAAGTAGAAAGATACCTTCTGCCGTAAAAGAAAATAAAACAAAACCACAGAGATTCATTATATGACTAAGGAGTAATTAGTGATACTTGTTTTAAACTGTATTGGGGCATGGATGGCCTGATAGGGTAGGGTGGGAACTTCACAAAATCAATCACCCAATCCCCGATCTAGGTTGTATATAACCGAGAAATAGGTGCCAACAGTTGTCATACATGGGGCGAGTGTTGGCAGTTAAATAGAATAGGCGATCTAGTGTGGACACCTGAGTGAGAGAGGTTAGCAGTTCCCGGCTTGTTGGGACTTCAGTCTTGCACCATTTACATAGAGGAAGCCATTTTGCCTGCATGCTTAGAAGTGCCAGCCAGCTGTGTTCCGGCACAGTATGGTGAGAGGCTTCAGATGTCAACCTTAGTATCAACAGAGGTGCTGATTGTGGCCAGAGCAGTCACACCCACGAGGAGGAGGAGGAGGAGCATCATGGCACCAACTTGGGCAGCCATGTAGGCAGCACGCCCCAGGCCTCTGATAAAAACTTCCAGTTTGCATCCCCAACCCTGGTATAATAGTATGGACTTGATTTTCGAACCTAAAACAGAGTCAGGCAAAATCAGAAAGAAAAACCTTAAACTGCTGACCAAATTTGGCACAATGACTCCCAGGAAACAGCTTAAGAAAACAGGGCCAGGATCCAACACCAAACATAGAAACATAGAAGTTGATGGCAGATAAGGACCGCAAGGCCCATCCAGTCTGCCCAGTTTTTCTACGATATGAATGTGCCATAGGCCTTTACTCTGTCAATGGCCTATCTATTCATACTCATCTGTATTACTCTGTTATGCCTATCCCATGCCTGTTTGAAGCCCTGCACTTTTTTCGTATCCACCACTTCTTGAGGTAGGCCGTTCCATGCATCCACCATTCTTTCTGTGAAAATGAACTTCTTCGCATTACCCCTTAATTGGCCTCCCTCTAATCTCATGCTGTGTCCTCTTGTCCTGCTATTTTGCTTATATTGAAACATGTTAGACTCTTTCACCTTGTTAATGCCCTTAAGATGTTTGAATGTTTTGATCATATCACCTCTCTCCCTCCTTTGCTCTAGGATATACATATTGAGCTCAATTAATCTGTCCTCATATGTTTTCTGAAGCAGTCCCTGCACCATTCTAGTTGCCCTTCTCTGGACTGCCTCCATTTTGTTAATGTCCTTGTGCAGGTGCAGCCTCCAGTACTGTACGCAGTACTCCAGATGGGTTCTATGTCATAATGGTGACTGCTGAAAGGTGATCGCTGTTAGGGTGACTGTACATCACTGAAAATAAATTTTGGTGATGTACCCCCCGGTGCACAGCAAAAGAGCACCAAGGACTTCAGTTTTACTGTTTTATGTGGGGGGCTGTGCCCTCTGCACACCCCACTAAAAGATTCTCAACTCGAGATGAGTGCATATCAGGGGGGTGTAAACCCCATCCAAAAAAATTCAGGCCGGGCACAAAAAGATGTACCTGCACCTGGACCCAAGCCCAGCACCATTGGAACACCAGCCTTGAACCCACCCACCCCACGCTGCAGGGACAGCTCGGCAGCTCACCCAGCACCGCCTCTCACCAGACCCACCCTCCTCCCACCCCTTGATGGCGTGCTCCTCCCCGCGTGACGTATACATGTGGCGACAGCCTGTTGCCTATACATAACCCCCTAATTTGGTCACCCTCCCTAGTTCATAGCCCCGATGACATGCACCATGATTGAGTTGCCGTTTTTGTAGGTGCCCAATCGTGATCGCCTATGTCATGAGATACCCTGCAGATGGGGCCTAACCAGTGTCTTGTAAAGATAGATTATTACCTCCCTCTTACAACTTGTGATACTGCTACTAATACACCCCAACATCGCTCTAGCCTTAACTACTGCTTTCGTGGTCTGCTTGGTTGATTTCAGGTCATCTGTGATGATGATGCCCTAGTCTCTTCCTTCCCTTGTGATTGCCAGCAATTCCCCTCCCAACCTATAGGTAGCTTCAGGGATTCTCTTCCCTACGTGCATGATCTTGCACTTCTTTGCATTAAACCCCAGTTGCTACTCTTCAGACCAGTTTGCCAGTTTACCCAGATCTCTTCTCATTCTGCCCACCCCATATGGATCATCTACTCTATTGCAGATCTTGGTGTCATCTGCAAACAGACAAACCTTACCCTCCAGTCCATCTGCAATGTCACTGATGAAGATATTGAAGAGGGCTGACCCCAGGACTGATCCCTGAGGCATCCCACTTGTGACATGCATCTTTTCTCACGGTATACCGTTTACCACCACTGTCTGTTTTCTGCCTGCCAACCAGTTTGCCACCCAGTTGACCGACCTCTGACCCACCCTGAGCCTACCCATTAATCAATCTTCTATGTGGAACAGTATCGAAAGCTTAGATGAAGTCAAGGTAGGCGACATCAGCTGTAACCCTTGCTCCACCACTCTGGTTACACAGTCAAAGGAATCTATGAGATTAGTTTGACAGGACCTTCCTGTTGTAAACCCATGCAGTCTTGGATTCTGTGCTCCTATGGATTCCAGGTGTTGCACTATCCTTTCCTTACACTCTTAGAAAGGAAGTGTTACATTTGACTACAAATTAGTTAATTTTTAACACAGTAGTTAGTGTGGTTAGGGAAAACACAGTGTGTGTTACATTTAACACATGCAGTGTGTTAAATAAATTTAACACAGTGGTATGTAAATTGTTCAACACATAAATATGTAGTTTTTACTAACACTGGTGTGTTGAATTTTTAACACATTCATGTGTTATAATATCCATATCAAATGTCTTATTTCAACACATAAGTGTGTTGAATTCTGAAGTACTTTAATTTCCTATTGGATAGAAAACACCATTGCTAATCAAAAAAAATCACAATCCACTATGAATGAACTTTAACTTGAGTGTCAACAGGCCTTATCATATAAGCAACAAAACCAAATGCACAACATACCTACACAGGTGACATGCCCTTTTCAAAGCTCATCAAAATGCTGCACTTGCATCTTGACCTATTACTTGGAAGCCCTGGGTGTACTATGAGGGTCTTACTTTTTAATGTTATGGGGAGCCCATAGCAGAAAAGAGAATAGCTACAAAAGATATGAACCCCAGAGCAAATTCCCTGGGATGAAGGTTATATTGGAAAGGTATTGTCCATGCAGCCAGTCTGAAAGAAAAACACAACTGCTAACAACAAATTAAGAAAAGCATCATGGGAAGTATATGCAAATTGACATGAAGGAATTTACGCTGGCTCAACTCTAAAAAAGTATACATTTTTATCATGCATAGAAACATTGTTAAAGCTGTAAAATAAAATAAAAACCACAACACTGCTTGCAAAAGCATTTTAATTAATTACTGTAATACAGCACAACAGGGCTGCAGCTATGAATTTTGGGGCCCAGGACAAATCACTTGTTTCCCAAACCAGCAAATGCCAGGGGTAATGCCAGCTCCTCAGGTGGACCCCTCCTCAGCTTGGGGCCCCAGACAACATCCCCACTTTTCCCCCCATTACTGTGGCCCTGCAGCACAATATCATTTCTGAGTACAGTTGATCAACTAAATTGTTATTTTGTTAACACATGTGTGAGTTAATATTACACACACTGTGTTAAACTGTTATTTACACACTTACAGTGTAAAAAATAACACTTACGAAGTGTCATTTTTTTACACTGTAATTGTGTAAATCACTGTTTTCATAAATACGACACAATTGTGAGTTAAGGTTACACACACTGTGTTAAGCAATGATTTACACATTTACAGTGTAAAAAAAAATAACACTTCATTTCTTAGAGTGTAAGGAGTGCCTCCATAATCTTGCCCACTACTGAGGTAAGATTGATTGGTCTGTAGTTCCCTGCATTCTCCCTGTTGCCATTCTTGTAGAGTGGGATCACATGAGCCCTTCTCCAGTCTTCTGGGATCTCTCTTGTGCTCAGAGACTCACTATACAGTTCTGCTAATGGCTCTGCTAGTTCCACCCTTAGCTCCTTTAGTACCCTGGGATATATGCCATCAGGTCTTATTGCCTTGTCCATCCTGAGCTTAGCAAGCTCTTGTAGGACCCTTTCTTTTGTGAAGAGACGTGTGCATACCTCCCTCCCCCTGTGTCCATGGTGCTGAGCTGTAGGCCCTGTCCTACCTTCTCCTCAGTAAACACTGAGCAGAAGTATCTATTTAGGATAGATGCTTTTCCTTGGTCCTCCTCCACACACTCCCCCTTATCCCCTTTGATCTTTGCAATACCCCCTCTGGACTTTCTCCTTTCACTAATGTATCTGTAGAAAGTCTTGTCCCCTTCTTTTACTGTTTGTGTTAGTGTTTTCTCGGTTTGGGACTTTGCCTGCCTTACTGCCTTCTCTGCTTCCCTTAGGGAAGTTTGGTATGCCTTCCTATCTTCATCCCGCTGCATTCCCTTATATTTCCTGAAGGCCAGCCTTTTGGCTGTGATCTTTTCTGCTACTGTTTTTGACAACCAAAGTGGTTTTCTCCTTCTTTTGCTCTTGCTTTTCTCCCTAACACAGTGGGATGTTGCTTCAAGTATTGCATCCTTAATGCTTGCACACTTTGCCTGTTCCCCTTCACCTGTATTTCTTCTTGCCAGAGCTAGCTTAACTCTGTTGGCCATCCTATCAAAGTCAGCTCCTCTGAAGTCCCATATTTGTGCCTTGGAATGGGATGATTTAGTTCTAGTGGCCAAATTGAACCACACGATGCAATGGTTGCTGGCCCCCAGGTGACCTTCTACCTTGAGATCTGTGACCCTTTCCCCGTTAGTCAATACTAGATCCAGGACAGCCCTGTCTCTTGTGGGTTGTTGTACCAGTTGTTTGAGGCCCTCCCCCTGCAGGGAATCCACTTCAAACTGTTTAAACCCTCGAATATGGCCACCTGCAAAGCTATGGTATTCCAGGTAAAAAACAATATGAACGAGACTCACCCTGATAACGACAGGGGTAATGTCAGTAACCGAGGTGTCGCTCCTCTATTTCCCTTGTTTCACCCACATGAGAAGCTCATTAATGGGAAAATTGTTAATAGCCCTAAACTGAATGAAACTATGCTCAATGCAGGCATTTCTTCTGGAATGGAGAACTCTGGCTTACAACTAGGCCGCAATGATAGCAGCTGAGAGCGCAGTGTCCATTTGATTTCCAGCCCTATGGGAGATCAATCTGCACCTTCAACGTCCGGGGTCCAGCTGAAAACAACATCTTATTGTGCTGGTGTTCCCCTCTCTATGCAGCCAAACCAAGCTACTGATATCACCGTTTTGGGTGACGGTAGTTCTTCTAAGAAAGAAAAGCTAGAAGGGAACACCTCAACAACCCCTTCCAGTTTACCTTTGATCCCAGCTGACACCTCAAAGTTACAGCATCCCTTCCCCAAATAGGTTCAGGCACAGACCTCTCAAAATGGTGGGGTAAGCACGCTAAAAACTTTTAATGCTCCCTCTGAATCTACTGTTTTATTAGAAGGTGTTAAGTCACAAGTTAATTTAAATTCTGTTACTTTTCAAAAAGGCATACATGAGATCCCTATGCCTGTGCCTACTAACTTTAGTACTCACCTTAAGCCAGGTGGGGGGTTAGAGAGTGTACCAGAGCCACTTCAGATAAAAAACAATTCAAATTTTGTACAAGACAATGGATCTTCAGACACAGAATCAAAGCTCCATCCCCCCCAACCCCACTCTGGGCTAGAGTTCTTTTTACTCAAATCAGTGACATTTCAGATAAGATAGAATCTGTATTGGAGTACCAGGCTATTCTTGATAAATATTTTAAACGGACACAGGACTTGGTTACAGAGAACCAGTGAATCAAAAAAGAAATAAATCAAATTAGGCAAACTCTGAACAAAATCTCAGATGATACTGACCCGTTACCACAGAAAATAAAAAATTTAGAAAATGCTAACATAGAACTGAAGGATAAACTGATTGACCAAGAGTTCAAAGCTAGGAGAAGAAATATCAGAATCTTTGGGATCCCAGAGACTTGAGATGAAACCAAAAGTTTGTAAGATACATTTAAGTCAATTGCTGCCTCCTTTTTAGATACTGATCTGGTGGAGATTAATTGAGAAATCAACTGAGTGCATCGAGGCCTTAGATCCAAGCCTGACTCATCTGCCCCACCATGCCCAGTGATTTTTGCGATCTTCTGATAAAGACAAATTGATGTCTGCAGTATATAAGAAAAAGAAAATCAGTCTGATGGGGGCTAATATCTTCATTTAAAATGATGTACCTCAGGAACTTATTGCTGCAAGAAAAAAAATTTGATTCCCTGAGAAATAGACTTTGGGCAAACAGCTATAAAGCAACAATGAACTATCCAGTAAAGCTACATGTCATTATCGATGGAAAGCGCTTTATGTATGATAACTTAGAGGAGGCAACAAAAGATTTGAAAGAGAAACTTCCTGATGTATTCTGAACTCATGTTGATACTGAACTTTAACTGGTGACGACAGGGTTATGTTACTACTGAGATTTTTTGTTAATTTTAAAAACTCTGCATATAATAAGTTTATTTGCTATATCTAATATGTAGTGAAATTATTCTTTGAAACTGAGGCTTGGGGGGGCAGTGATTAAGGTTCGATTCCTAATAGATGTTTTTTCAGGTCCATGGCTTTTGCTTCACTAAATGTTTTATTTTAAATGTGCATTCTTGCTAAACTACAGCAAAAGTTTATGTAATAAATTAAGGAAGTGGGGGTGGGGTGGGGGTTGCTACCTCAGGAAGTACACAGACTACCCACCCAGGAATCCAAGAATAGGAGTATGCTCTCTAACAGTAACCTTCTGTACTTTTTTGTTTACATATTTATATTTTTGTTAACTTACGTATCAGTTAAGTGTTACTATAATAAATTCCAAGGGCAAATCAATAGGGACGAATTTAACAGTGAGTTCAGTGGGAGTGTATTACCCTGTACTAATGCAGTTCTTCTTAATAGAGAAATTTAGAGGTCTGAGTAAAATGGTAGGTCAGGTGGTATTATTAAGGACTGTAGTGGGCTATATGAATCTTAGACTGATTTACACTTTTTGTTGCAACATTGGTGAAGTTGTTAAAAATATTAATGGTTAACTTCAATAATATCAAATTAGTTTCATTTAATGTTAATGGCATTAATTCTCCTGTATGAAGGGGCCAATTACTTATATACTTAAAGAAACAAAATGCACACAGTATGTGCTTACAAGAAACTCATTTAGAGACAAAAAAAAACTAAAACACAAATGGGTTGACTATCTTTTTACAGTACAGGTAGAAAGAAAAGTAGGAGAGTGGCCATCTTACTAAAAATTGGGTTAAACTATAAGGTGCTTGATCAATATTCAGATGATGCAGGTAGAATTATATTAATAAAAATTTCTATGAAAGGGAATGATCTGACTATTGGCTCAGCTTACGCTCCTTTTGAAATCTGTCCAGAATTTCTAGCTAAAATTAATGAAGGTCTCCAAAATTTGCAAGCAGTAAATGTGATATTAGCGGAGATATTAATGTTTATTTAAACCCTCACCAAGATAAATTATCTCCCCCAATTAAAGGCAATATTATAACTGCCAGGACACTAAAATCCTTTCTGAACTCTGAACAACTGATCGATATCTGGAGATTAAAAAAAAACAATAGTACATCTTACACCCACTTTGACAAAAAAAATGTATTCTCTCATATTGCTCTTATACACATATCAAAAAATTTACTTAATTATGTCTACCATACTGATATCAACTCAATATTGATTTCAGACCATGTCTTATTGAGTTTGGATCTATATATTATTAATTTAGATAGAAAGTCAACAAAAAATTGGTCCTTCAATAATGATTTTTTTAAAGACCAAAATTTCATTCAAAAAAGTAGGGACTCTGTTAGAGAATATTGGTTTTATATTTATTCTGGTCAATGTACGGTACTTTCTTTGTGGGATGCCATTAAAGCTACATTGAGGGAGTGATCATCTCATATCAGATAGCTAGAATAAAAGAGAGAAATAAACAAAGCCTAAAAATTGATACAAGATTAAAACAACTGGATAATCTGGTTTTAATTAATTATAACAAATATAAAAAAGACTGGTATATTGATTAGGTAAGAAAACAACAGCTTATACACCAAGAGGCAAGAATAGGATTTATCATTAGAAAGTACAAGTACTTCCATGCAGATAAATCTGGTAAACTTTTAGCCACCTTACTAAGGCAAAAAATATAAAAATACAATAACGTCTATTAAAGATGATCAATGCATTGTACATACTTCTGATGAGCCAATAGCTAACTGCTTCTTTAAAAAATATAGAGAAATCTACCACAACAACATTATACCAGACCAGGCTCTAATGGATAGTTTTATGAAAAAAAAAACAAATTTAGTAGCATCCCTTTTTGATTATAAAACCATCTCTCAACAAGAAATAATTGAAACAATAAAATCTCTTCCTAGAGGCAAATCTTCTGGTTTAGATGGACTTACTAATGAGTTTCTCCAATGTTTTTCAAAAGAGTTGGTTCCATGGTTTCAAAGGATGGTGGAAGAATTCCTGTTGGATGAACCAAAGTACAATCTCCCTTCCTCAATGCAAATTGCTAAGCTAACATTAATCCTGAAGGAAGGTAAATCTCCAGACTCCACAGACATTTATAGGCCTATTGCTATTCTAAATGCCGATGATAAATTATTAGTCAAATTAATAAACAACCAGATCCAACCTCACCTATATACATATATCAACCAAAACCAATATGGATTTATGAAAGGTAAAATTTTACACCAAGCTAACAGGAAAATTCAGGCATTAATTTATTTGATCAGCACCAACCCAGCATATCAAAAAGATATGTTTTGTGTAATGTCAGTAGACACCACTAAAGCCTTTGATCTCCTTAATAGACCTTTTATGTATCAGGTTCTAGCAAGGCTAGGTCTTCCTCAAGAAATAATATTAAAAAAGAGACTATATCATAATACTATGGTAAGATTCCAAATGAATCATTATTTAACTAACCATTTCGATATGCTAAAAGGGTTAGACAAGGTTGTCCCCTTTCACCTACCTTTTCGTATTAGTATTAGAACCCTTTTTACAGATAATAAGGAATATCCACTTAATTGAAGGGATTATGGTGGGGGGAGAACACATCAAACTAAGCATCTTTGCAGACAACATTTTACTAATTCTTAAAAATATTAATATTTCACTCACTTCCTTCTTGAATGATGTGTAACTGTATTCTGAAATCTCTGGATATGTAATCAACAAAAATAAATCAGTCATCATAAAGCTTTCAAAACATAAACCATCTCATACCCAGGTTTTCGATGGGGAATTCAGAGTCCAAAAAGAGATAAAATATTTAGTTATACAAATTACCCCTGATCAAAATCAAAATATTAAAATAAATTATGAGAATGCTAAGAAAAATGTTACCTCCTTATTAGAGAATTGGACAAATTTATCTTTATCTGTTTGTAATAGGCACAATACTGTAAAAATGATGGCTCTCCCCCACTTTATTTTTATAATTCAAAATATACTCAGGTCACCTTCAAACGCCTGGTTTCAAATGTCAAAAGGATTTTCACCAAATTTTGTAGTGTGGCAGTAAGCCCTGCAATAATAGCCTGGAACCTTCTGACCTCCCTAAGAGAAAAGGGAGGACTGGGTTTTCCAGATCTCATATGTTATACTGAAGCTCATATTATTTCAGTCTTCTATCAATGGACCTTTTTCCCCTGATAGGGATGACCTATTGTATATCAAAAGATTATTTATCCATCTTCTTTCAATTCAGATCTTCAAAATATATTCCTGGACTTGGATTTATGTAAACATAAAACCCATGTCCTCAGTTCATGGCTCTGTTTGGTTAAACAATATATTACAAACCCTGTATTATTACAGCTCCCATGGACATTTATGCTCACCCATGCCAGCAAGAGAATATGGGGTAAATCAGGAAATAACCATAATTTCAAAGTATTAAATTCCAATGATATCAAGAGTTAGAAAGATATTATAATAGATGGTCAATTATGGTCTTTTCAACAAATGATAAATAAACTAAAAATGCTCAGGACCAATCAACTTCTATTTTTTACCATTACTAAAAAATGTCATAAAATGGAAAACATATTTGAAAATAAAGTAACAAGGATCCCGAACTTAATTAAAAACCATAAAGCGGTATTTGATAAAGGGACAAACAAATTACTTACCAGATTCTACAAAATTTTGTTAAGTAAAAGAAATACCACTTTTAATAAAATAAATCTTTTAAATGGAATTCAGAAGTAGATTTTTATTTGACCCACAATTAGTGGGAATTTATTAGAACATATAACAACAAATTTTATATTTTTACTAAAAACAGATCAATCTAATGTAATATTCTGGATAGAGCCTATTTAACACCAACTCAGATTTGCAAAATAAATAAAGACTATCTTGAAACTTGCCAGCATGGATGTGACAATAAAGGTAGACTACTACACTGCCTTTGAACATGTTCTAAAATTAAGCCATGGTGGGAAGAAACACATAAGATCCTTACCTCATTAATGAACATAGATATCCCATTTGAGATGGATAACTTCATCTTTAATAATATAATAAACTTAGACTGGAACCTTTCTCAAAAAATATTTTCATATTAGTCACAATGGCCACTAAATGGCCAATACTAATACATTGGAAGGATAAGAACCTTCCTTATTTTGAGTATCATAAATGGTGGTTTATTTTTAATGATACCTTAATGTTTGCAAAATTAATACATGAATTAGATCAAAATGTTGATGATATTTCTGACACTTCTTGAAAGGAACTATGGAATATAATTCCTCCTATTATGAAACTGTGAAAAAAGAATCTGGACACCCTAACCCAGATGCAAACTTTGCTAAGTTTTTTTTTCCCAGCCATTCACAGAATGATTAACTTTGATGCTCCTATCTAAATATGATGATATACCTATTTTATATATTACTCTGGACTCGCTAATGAAAATCAACTTTATATTTCCCCAAGGTGGAATAATACTGTGAAGGGGAGATTGGGTGAATTGGGTGGGGTGGGTTAATTCTTAATATGTAGATTATTTTGCTTTGTATTTAATTTTTTCTTTCCAGTATGTTTCAGATATCTGCTCAAATGATTACATTGTGTAACTAATTGTCTATATTTGAAATTAATAAAAAATTATACATGAAAAAAAGAGGTGCTGATTGTGGAACTGTTTTCGGTAAAACTTGGGTCCCTAGCCAGCATACCTGCCTCCAAAGGGGCTTAAGCTTAGGACAGGACTATAAGGTGTGTAGTACATCTCCCCTGTGCATATTGTATCTCCAACATCTGTTGGTGTTAAGGACACCAGCTGTGTGTAGCACAGCTGGGGTTCTATACCAGGAATGCAGGATCTTATTTTGGATCAGTCTGCTTCTGTCATCTGTAAAGGCAGTGTGCCCAAATTTCCAGTACCCTTGCCACTACTGATCTGAGATAGTTATTTGTAGGGCTGTCTCCCAGTTAGCTTTGGAGGATAGGGACTGACTAGGCAAGATATCATGGATAGCCGAATAAACTTTACTAGCCAAGCCTTTTGAATTAGACAACCTTGTGGGCAGTAGTGTGGGTTTGCTAGTGGGTGGTAGTTTGCAGCGAAAGGAGTATATAGTACTTCTGATTTTCAGATATCTCCAAAAGTTTTCTGCTAGGAGATCCCAGTGAGCTTGCAAGCTCTGGAATGCATCAAGCATCAGTGACCCCGGTGTCAGTAGATTGTCCAGCATGCGAATTCCTTTAACTGCTCAGTGGGGCCAGAGGAGGAATTTTGGATCCACAGTTATCGCTGAGTTACTCCACATAGGGGTAAGGCTTATGGAGGTTGGACTGATGCCTAATTTGCAGTGCAGCTTGGACCAGTATTTAATAGTGAGGCCTAGAGTAGGATGATTCATTAAACGCTTGTGTGCTGGGTTATACAGTAGTAGTGCCAAGGCAAGGCAAAGTTTATTTATATAGCGCCCAATCCCTGGGGTTCTGGGTGCCACACATAAAACAGGTAGATTTAGAACACAAATACAAATCACATATGGCATGCATGAGTAATTTAAAATCATAAATGAAAATCTAAAAATAATTAAAATACACAATAGTGCTGGTTAATCACTCTCACCAGGGAAAGTCAAGCAAAACAGGAGAGCTTTTAGACCCTTTTTAAAGCTCTCAACCTCACGCAAGCTGAAAAGGAGTTCCAGAGGGCCGGTCTGGTGACACTAAAAGCACGGTTGCCAGAAGTTTTCAGTCAGACCCTAGGAACAGTGAGGAGGCCCCTTGTCAAGGAGTGGAGGGAGTGGACTGAGGTGGCAGGTGTTGTGAAATCAGCCAGATAGCCAGACAATGAGAGAGAGAGAGACACGGTACACCTGACTTTGTTCCATGAGAACCCATAGTAGAGAACCTTCAATCCTAGTTGTAAACTATTTTATGATTTGAACAGACTGGAAAGCCCATTTATACAGTATCTCATAAACCAGGGAAGGAACCAACACCCTTCCTTCCAATGTGCTCATAGCTTGTTGCGGCTGTATCTTGGTTGTTTCCCTTCCCATAAAAAGCTTCCAGTAATTTTGCCAGTTTTCATACATCAACTGGTTGGGAGCTCAAGTGGGAGATGGGATAGCAGATGGAATATCTTGGGGGTGGTAACCATTTTAATAGCTGCAATTTTACTAGCAATACTAAGGTGAACAATTTGCAATGGTCCAACTCCATTGTGATGTTGGCCAGCAGCGGTTTTAGGTTAAGTTCCCATAATCTAGTCAGGGCTGGGGTGATATTAATACCGATATATGTGATACCTTTTGGGGCCCAATGCAAAGCAAGCTGTGTTGCAGTACTAGAGTAACATAGTGGGATCAGAGGAGGGCCCTCTGTTTTGGACTGGTTTATTTTTAAACCAGAGTATGAGGTGAATTGCTGTAGTAATTGTGGAAGAGGCTTTAGGGACAGGGTCATATCCAACAGAGGGACAAGAAGACCGTCAGCTTACAAAAGAGTGGTATACTTTTGAGTGCCCATTTTTATGCCATGGATTATCTCATATTGTCTTATTGCCACAGCCAGAGGTTCCACTGCCAGAACAAAAGGAAGCGGGATGGGGGCAACTTTGTCTTGTGCCTCTCCCTAGTTGGAATGGGTCAGAGAGCAGTGCGTTGGTAAATATACATGCTGTTGTGGAAGAATACAATAAGTGAATCCCTGTCTGAAAACGATTCCCAAATCCCATATGTGTCAGCACCATGTGCAGATAGTTCCATTCAACAGAGTCAAACGCCTTTTCCAAATCGATTGTCACTACTGCCGCTTGAGAGGATAACATTTTTGCCTATGCATCAAATTTATGAGAGACTGGATATGGTCTGCACTATAATGGCCTTGTACAAACTCTACCTGCCAGGGATGGATTAATTGTGGGAGGAGTGGGTTCAGTCTACTAGCCAAAGCTTTTGTGCACAGCTTGCTGTCAACATTAATCAGAGAAATTGGCCAATAGCTACTTGCCAATGTAGGGTGTTTCCCTTTTTTAGGCAGCATTGTGATAGTAACCTCTCTTGGTGTGGGAGGAAATATGCCAGGGGTTTCGGCCTCTAGATAGACCTGTCTGAGGGCAGGGAATACTGTGTGGGCTAAGGCTTGACAAAAGTTCCACCATAAATCTGTCCCCTCCTGGAGCTTGCCAGAGAGCAAAGACATGAAGGCTTGTGTCACTTCATCCATTTTCAATTAGACATTTAGCTGTGTTGCCTGTTTGGGGGAGAGAGAATAGGGAGATCAATGGAGGACAGAAATGACTGGATAACCTTGGGGTGTGGACAACGGGATGAGGCATAGAGATTAGTGTAATAGGTTCTCATAATGTTATTTACCTCTTTGGGCTTAGTTTGAACTTTTCCAGAGGTATCCTTAAGAATGTCTATGTTCCTTTCTGACTGCTGTTTTTAAAGATGGTATGCCAGCAGTGTGCCCCCCTCCCCAGTTCCCCTTCCTCCCAGTATTTGTGTTTTAAACAAAGGATAGATATTTCCACCTTCCTGGAGAGAGGGGTATTAATTTCTAGCTGAAGTCCAAGAATAGTACAGCCAAGGGGGGAGTGTGTGTTGGGATGTGATAGGTTTATAAAACTATGTTCTGTGATTTACAGTTTGTGCTCTAGCTTGCTCAGTTGCTTTTCCCTTTGCCTGCATCTGTGTACAGAATACCTGACAATCTTCCCCTGGATGGTTGCCTTAAAGGCCTCCCATGTGTTTCCTGCTGATGTGTCTGCTATAGAATTCTCAGCAAAGAAGGTAGCTTGGCTGGCCCGGTGGCACTGAGGGATGAGGCACTGGACACCACATCTCGTGACACGCCGGCGACCTGGGTTCGGAAATGAGCCCAGGTCATTGGGGGTCAGCAAGGGAGGACTAGGATTGAGCATCCGTAGACTGCTCTCCTAGTCCTGGGGAGCGTAGGGAAGAACATACCGCACTGTAGTGACCCCTGGGGATGCCTAGGGCACTACTAGCACGGTGTACGTGGGGAGGAGGGCGTGCGGATGTCGCATGCTGTGCCTTGAACGTCATTGCACATCTGCGCTCCCATGGGGAGAAAAAGCAAGGAAAAAGGCTGGGCACAACTGTGCAGCTTGATGGCTGCATCCTGCGCTGCCTGGAGGATTTGTAAGGAGTCCCGTCAGGGAGGGTCCGGGGCCATCCTGGCTGGGAGTGGCATAGTGGGGCCCTCTAGCGGGATGGCATGACGGCCATTCTGGATCTTCGTGGGGTGCAGTTTGAGCCACCCAGCTCTCTGGGTGGGCAGGGCTGGCCATTGGATGCCCCAAGCTGGCTTAGCGCTGCAGCAGAAGGAAAAACAGCAGCAGTGATTTAAAAAAAAAAAAAAAAAAAGGAGGTAGCTTCTTTTTGGGCCCATGGTAGGAATTCAGGGTCTTGTATCAGGAGGAGGTCTAGTCTCCAAGAGGGAGAAGTAATTCTGAGGGAACCCCATAGTAGGATAAGTAGTACACGGGCATGTCAGAAATGACCATTGGGAGGATTATTGAGCCCATGACTGACTGGGTTAAGAAGGGGGAGGTTAGCCAGAAGTCAAGGTGACTATGGGAGCCATGAACCAATGAATAGTACGAATAGTCCCTTTCTCTAGGATCGAAGATTCTCCAAATATCTACTAAACCTTGATCTTGTATCATTTGCTGGACTGCTGGACTGCTTGACCTCTAGGGTGAGATTCAGTACTGTTGGGATCAGATAAAGGTTAAAATCTCCTCCCAGCAGAGTAGGTATATTACCCATAGCCATTTGCCCCACTGTGTGAGCAACAGTATGGAAGAAATTGGGGTCATCCTCATCAGGTGAAAAAATATTGCCCCAAAATATGGGCCCAGTGGGGGTACCCATTAGTGCAAATACCCATCTACCTTGTGGATCACTTTCTGTTCAAATAGGAGTCCATCCAAAAGCTTTGTGCACTAGTATTGCCACCCCACTCTTCCGAGTAGGGGCAGTGAAGTGGAATTATTGCCCCACCCAGTCCCTAACCAGTTTGCATGGTCTGCTGAGGTTGGTTTGGTTTCTTGCAAGAAAGCCAGCTGAGACTTAGATTCTTTTTAAATAGGAGAGTACTTTCTTCTGCGTCACTGGTGTATTTAGTCTCTGTACGTTCCAAGTGTGGTATATAAGCTCACTCATGGTCCTTGAAGGGGTGTACAATGGGTTGTAAGATTTTGTCTATTTTGCAAGAAGTTGAAAGCACTAGCAAGAATGTACTTAAAAGCAGAGTATAGACACAGGGACTGGGACACATATATTCCATTTTCACATATCATTAAAGTCCATGCCACTTGTATCCAGGGTACAAAGGGGTCACTGCCCTGCCTCATGTGTTTATACTTCACGTACCTCTGTGGGGGATGAGGTTTGAAACCTGTATTTGAATCTCTTTGGGGAACAACAGAACCAGCTAGAAATTTATTTACATCATCATTTACAGTGTTTGGAGAGTTGAACTTTTGGGGCCATAAAAAGCATTGGGCCAGCAGCAGTACTGAGCTAAACAAGGCCCAGCTTCTGGTCCCTGAGAGTGTGTTACAAAGTCTCGCTATAGACTAGGAAATAGATCTGTCTGGGCCAGTCATAGTTAACTAGTTAGCCACTATAACTGCTCAGGCCAACTGCTCCCCCTCGAGGCGTAGGGAATACTTTATTGCGTAGGTGGCCCCTGCTTTGGTGCTATAGAAACTGCTGCCTGAGAACTTACTTTACATAACATAGAACCTCTGTTTTAAATGTGGAAGGCAGCTCTTCTTATGTTAGTGGAAGTCCCCTTTTTGGGGAGTTAACTGATAATTTCCAATTAGGTCATGTCTGTCATTCATATGGGTAATTAGGAAATAATGTGTAAGCCTAGAATATTCATCTGCTATAGCCCTGTCACCCTTACACAGGCATTCAGTGATCTTTCCCTTTTTGTTGACTAGTTTCAGCCTGCTCCCAGTTGATGACCAGCCCTTTGGCTACAATTCCTGCCCTCTCCAACTTCGTTCCTCACGTTTATAGTATCTTCATCTTCCACCCTCCCTCCTACTTATCCCTCTGTTACTCTGTGTTCCCATGTATACATTCTACTTATTCTAGCTATTGTAATGATCTACCATTGTAACCTAATATGCCAACCTATTTATTGTTTTGTTCCTATTTCTGTAACTTGTATTGTATTTGTTCTCTGACGCGGAACCTTTGCAAAAGAGCCTGGCTCAAAGGTACTTGTAATCCTAGTTGTAATAAAATAAAATAAAAAAAAATAAAATAAAAATTCTTGAAACATCCACCTGAAACGGTGAGATAAGGAGAGTAAAGGCTACCTTGATATGGGTAAAGTGGCACCCCTCAAATTATCCATGACCAAGAAAATGATGTGCCAAGAAGCACGTCATTATCATGTCCCCATTTTCATACAGTTGCCTGCTTTGCAAGAATCATTAATACAAATCTACCACTGTAATGTATATATTCATCATAATACCATTACACCAAATTTACCAAGCTCATTCATATTACACCAGTATCTTCTCCCCTGATTACTAAGGGAGGGGGCATTGAGACATATGCCATTCCTTTACTAATAGTAGAATCCATATGATGCAAAGGAGTGAGGAACTTATGGACAGGCTTGATAGGGTCCCTGGGAGATCAATAAGATCACAGGCTGAAGTCTCTGCATTGCCCAGAAGCCTGCCCCGACCTAGGCCATAGTTCACTGGCAGCTTCTCGTAATAAAGTTCTATAAAACCACACTGTGTGTACATGGCTGAGTTAACACTTCCTTTTGGTGTGGTGGAACACTGCATTAAAAAAAATTTCAGTCTGCTCAAATCAAGCATAGCTGCAAGGGATGGGTAGTGAAAATGGGCGGGGTGGGGGAGGGAGATGCCATCTGGCCTTGCAGTCAGAGCCATCTTACACTGGATCAATTACTATGTGAGCTGCCTAAACAATTTTTTATTCATAGTTTATTAAGAGTTTTGAAACAAAACATCCACAAGAGTAACATAGTTAACAATGCAAAAATTATCCCTAGCCAGAGTAAACACTCCATGGAGTTACAACCTATAAGTACCAAAATTCTTGAGAGCGAATATACAAGACTATACAGAGCTGTAGTATTTAACATATTAACACAATGTAACATTGATACTAACAGAATTGTCTGTCAGTAAGAAAAATATCCGTGCCATATCTAAATGACGCACTACACAAGCAAGATGCAATAATAAGTGTATGGTGCATTAAGTTCTAATTGGAGCACCCCAACTGCTGAAAAAACCCTCAACATGGAGGGAGAGGAGGGGAGAAAAGACAAGGGAAGGACCAGAGGCAATGCAAAGGAAGGTAGAAAGAAGAATCTCCCACAAGAGCCAAGCAATATAATCAAGTTTCCGAAGAATCACCTCAAGAACCCGGCTACTGTCCTGAACCTGTGTGAGGAGGAATCCACAGGCATCCTGTAGGAAGAGAAATGCCTAGATGTTGAAAAAAAGGTGGCCAAATATGCACAAAGGTAACATGCTTTCCTACCGCTATATAATGCAAGCGTTCAAAACCAGCCACCCTTAACATCCCCCCCCCCATCCACTGCTCCCGAGTGGTAACTTCTGTTGAGTGCCAGAGATGCAATAATAAATGTTTAGCTTCTGTAATGGCTGTCATGAACCATGCCCGCTGATAAGTGTTGATTTGGGATAACAAAAGGGTATTTCCTAGCTCCATTAATGAGGCATTCCAGACCAGGTTACTCCCCATAGTGGACTCCATGACCCTAATCACCACTCTCCACCAACAGACAATTCTAGGATAATCCCATAAAATCTGGAGTAATGTCCCTTTGCCCCTGCCACACCTCCAACATTTCGGGTTCTGGAGCTGTTTTATAAGGTACAAAACCATCGGAGTATGGTACCAAAGCCACAAAAATCTTAAGGTGCATAAGCCTGCCAGCCGTAACTTTCTTTTTAGCATATCCGTTCGACCCCAACCACCTCCCATTCTGTGGCAGTCAAAAAGTAGCCCAGCATACGTTTCCACGTAAGCTGAAGTTTCATTGTATCGGGGGCCTTAACGGTTAATAATGCCTTATATATGGTCCCCACACCTTGGGGGGAGTCCTGCTAGCCGAGGTATGGGTACGCTTCCCCAGAACCCTCTCCCAAAGAGCCGAGGACAGTAAATTGAGAGACCCACCCAGTATCGAGTGAAGCAGATGCCTTAATTGGAGGTACCTCCAGTGATGGGACGAGGGCAGGGAATATTGATGCTGAATCTCCATGAAGGATTTAAGATGTCCTAGAGGTCCAGAGAAGAGGTCCCCCACTTGTTTGGTTTCACTGTGCTGCAGCGACATGAATTGTGCCAACCATCACTACAGCGATGGTGCACCATTGCCAATTGGCACTGTGTCATCGCTGTGCAAAAGTGTGAAGCTCTGCCCCCGCACCCCCCATGTGGGAGGCTCTGCCCCCGCACCACCTATGAACATACAAACATACGAAATTTGCCAGCAGATAAAGGCCTAGAGGTCTATCAAGTCTGCTCGATTGTGCAGCTAGCTCCCCTTATTCTGCAGCTGCCCCTTCCTTCCACCCTTCCCCTTCATTGACCCTTCCCCTTGTCCTGTCCTATCTCCTTTTGAAGTAGTCCACTGTTCTACTGGATACCACTTCTGCAGGTAACGCATTCCACCCAGCCACCACCTTCTCTGTAAAAAAAGTGTCTCCTCATCTCCCTCCTGAACCTTCCTCCCTCTAGTTTCATGTCATGGCCCCCGGTGTCCCTCCCCTCCCTTACTTTGAACAGCCCCTCTGTACCTGTCTTGTTTATTCCTTTCATGTACTTAAAGGTTTCAATCATGTCCCCCGTCCCTTCTCTCCTCCAGTGAAGACATGTTCAACTCCCTCAGCCTCCTCTCGTATGATAAGTCCCCCAGCTCCTTGAGCATCTTTGTCGCCCTGCGCTGCACCCCCTCCAGTAACTTAATGTCCCTCTTCAGATATGGGCAGCAGTACTGCATGCAGTACTCCAGGTGTGGTCTAACTAATGACCTGTACAGTGGCAGAATCACCTCCTCCCTCCTCGAGGATATACCCCCCTTGCAATACAACCCAGCATTTTGTTGGCCTTTGCAGCTGCCTTCCTACATTGTGCCAAGTTGTTCATTAATGCTGTAATGAGCACCCCCAGATCCTTCTCCTCCTCTGTCTGGGCTAGCTGTACTCCCCCCAGCTGGTAATTCCTCCTTGGGTTCTTCACCCCAAAATGCAGCACCTTGCCCTTTTTGGCATTAAACCCCAGTTGCCAGGTGTGTGACCAGGTTTCAAGCTTTGCCAGATCATTCTGCAACCCCTGCCATCCCACTAGGTCATCCACCATCGGTCCTACCTTGGTATCATCAGCAAACAGACAGATCTTGCTCTTGATGTCCAATGATATGTCTGCAATGAATATCCCAAACAACACTGGTCCCAACACCGAGCACTGTGGAACACTGCTCGTCACTAGCCTTGGGTGTGAGAACTCCCCACCCACCACCACCCTCTGTTGCCTTCCCTGAAGCAAGTTCCCTTCCCATCTCACCAGCTTTGCCCCTGCCCCGTCCCTACTAACTTACTTCCCAGCCTTCCATGCGGCACCGAGTCAAATGCCTTACTGAAGTCCAGATGCAGGACATCCACTGCATGGCCCCTGTCCAGTTGCCTAGTTACCCAGTCATAGAACTCCACCAGGTTGGTTTGGCAGGATCTGCCGCGTATGAAGCCATGCTGTCTGCTGTCCTGTAGTCCTTTGGCCTCTAGGAGGGCCACCAGCCTCTCCTTCAGGATAGTCTCCATTAGCTTACCCACGATGGATGTGAGGCTCACTGGTCTGTAGTTTCCGTTCATCCTTGGGGCCACTCTTGTGGAGGGGCACCACATGAGCCATCCTCCAGTCCTGAGGTGCACACCCCGAATGTAGTGAGGCATTAAATAGGTCTGCCAAAGGTCCTGCAAGGACCTCTGCCAGCTCCTTCAGTACCCTGGGGTGGATGCCATCTGGGCCTGGCGCCTTATCCACCCTCAGTGCCTACAAACCCTCCCGAACTCTGCCCTCCATGATTTCCCCATCTGTCACCCCCTCCCCGTTTCTGCCATTTCTCCCCTTGAGTGTCACCCCCTCTTCTCTTTAGTAAATACTGAGCAGAAGTACTCATTTAGTGCTTCTGCCTTATCGCACCCTGCTTCCACCCAACCCCCCTCCTTCCTAATCCTTACTATGTGGTCCTTACAGCCCCTTTTCTCCCTGATGTGCCTAAAGAAGTAATTCTCCCCCTTCTTAATGCCTTGTGCCAGCCTGAGTTCCTTAGATGTCTTGGCTCCCCTTACTGCCCTTGTCACCTCCTTCGATTCCATCAAGTACTCCTCCCTGTCCTCCCCTCTCCCTATTTTCTTGTACTTC
Source organism: Neoceratodus forsteri (assembly GCA_016271365.2). NCBI lineage: Eukaryota > Metazoa > Chordata > Ceratodontiformes > Ceratodontidae > Neoceratodus > Neoceratodus forsteri. The sequence continues at coordinate 1,374,623,937 of CM057452.1, forward strand.
CTAAAGGTAGCTGTTTTTCTCCTTACCTTTTCCATGACCTCCTTGATCAACCAGCTCGGTTTCTCAGCCCTAGCCTTCTTGCTCTGGGCCTTGCAGCAGGTTTTGGCTGCCTCCACTATCCCCAGCTTTATGATCTCCCACCTCTGGTTAGTGTCATACTAGATTGAATTCTGGCCAGGTACCCTTTTACCACTTCCCCCATCCTCCCAAAGTCAGCCCTCCTGAAGTCCAGCATTCTTGTGCCGGATTCTACTCCTTCCTTGCCCATATCCAGTGTGAGCCATACTGAGTGGTGGTCACTCCCTGACAGCGGTTCCTCCACTGTAAGTTCTCTCACAAAGTCCCCATTTGCCAGCACAAGGTCAAGGGTATTCCCTAACTTGGTTGGTTCACTGACCATTTGCAGCTGGAAGCTGTCCTGGAAGGCATCCAGCAGTACTGCTCCCTTCTGTTCCTGGTTGTTGGGGTACTCAGTCCACTCCTGGCATGTTGAAGTCCCCCACAATCACCACACTACCCTTCTCGCAGGTCCTCCTGATCTGTCCCACTAGTTCCCTGTCTAACTCCTCCATCTGAGATGGCGGCCTGTACAACACTCCCATTCTAAGAATCCTATTCTTGGAATCCTGGATTTGCATCCCAAGTGACTCCGCATTGCCCTCCTCCCCTTCCTCACTTACACACTTCAGTCCTTCCTTCACATATAGTGCCACATCCTCTCCTTTCCCAATCACCCTGTCCCTACGAAATAACCTGTACCATGGTACAGACAGGTCCCAGTCGTTATATTGGGTGGCCCATGTTTCTGTGATGGCTGCAATGTCCACCTCTCCCTCTGCCATAAGCACCTGTAACTCTGCAGTTTTCCTCCCAAGGCTCCTAGCATTAAGGGTAACCACCTTCCACCCCCCCCCCATCCTGCTGTCCTTTACTAGCATCACCAATAGTACTTGCCATTTGGCCTTTGTCACTGTTATGGGAGGTAAGCTCATATGGTTTCCCAACCTGTGGTCTCTGCATGTCTCTTGCCCAATTGCCACACCCCGCTCCTAGTTTAAATTCCCTACTTCCTCTGTGTACTCCTCCATCCTCTGTTTCAACACTTTCTTTCCCTCCTAACTCAAGTGTAGTCTGTTCTTGGCATAGAGACTACTGGCCTCCCAGGTCCCTCCCCACCCCCCAACAGCCCATACCCTTTAACACAACACCAGGTTCTTAGCCATCCGTTAAATTCCTCTATATTCAGCTTTCTTGATGTGCTTGCCTTGGGCACTGGAAGTATCTCCGAAAAAGTTACTGATCTTGCCCCCTTACATAATTGTCCTAGTTCCTCAAACCTCCTCTGGACTATAGCTACTGTCTTGAGAGCCAGGTCGTTCGTCCCAAGATGTATAATTAAATTAGGCTTGTCCCTACCCCTTCTAGCATATTTCAGAACAGATTGTCCCACCCTTTCCGCTGTCATTCCTGGCATGGCCTCCACCCAAATGCGACTACGCCTCTCCCTCTTACTACCCCACCTGACTCCTCTTAGTATTGAGTCCCCCAGCACTAAGATTCCACCACTCTTACTCCCTGCTTGCTTCCACTCATCTCCCTCTCTCCTTTCCGGCTCCTCCTCTTCCTCCTGCACATTATTTCCTCCTTTTGCCTCTGTTGCAATTCTCCCAGCAGAACTTTCCCCCGCTCCAGTTTGGTCCAGGCATTTATCAATTACTCCTCTAATTTCATCACTTCCCTCCTCCACCTTCTTCCTCTCTAGCAGTGCAAAACTATTTTCTGAAGACCCTTCACAAATGCCCGCTCCCTCTCTCTTCATAGTAACCTGTTCTCTCCTTTCCACTCCATGACTTTTGCCACTTCTTCGCCTCCCCTCACAAGTCCCTATCTCCTTCTTCCATTTGTCTTTTGTCTCCTGACCTGGTTTCCCCAGTAATCGTTCTTCCTGGCCTGGGCCCCCTTGTCCCTGCTTCCCTTCTTCTGACCCTCTCCTCACCACTGTGGGCTTAAATGCCCTCCCTCATCTCCCATTCTTCCTCCCTCCAGTATTGGGCTAAACCCACACCCAGTCTGCCTTGCCTGTCTTAGTTCCTCCTGCAGACCCTCAATCTCCTTTCTAAGTTTCTCTATGTGGTTGCACACTAAACATCCTCCCACACTCCAGGCAATTTTTAAAAAAGATTGGTGCATCGCAGTTGTTGCAGCCTACCACCCTACCCATTGCTGTTGTTGCCCACCAGCGAACCCCCACTTCCAGATGCAGGATACAAACACTCCCCAAGTCTCCCCTCTCCCGTCTATCAGTGTGTAACCCCTGCAAATGGGGTTCCCAAAGACTTCAGGAGCTTGCTTGAATGCTCCAAGCCTGAATGGTGTTTGGCGTTTAAGCCATTTATCAGTGAGTGTTTTAGAACCTCTGGTACTGTCTCTTTAAGAGCTGTCTGCTTGCAGACATAATTAGTTTGTATGGGGGACTGTGTGCTTCTCTGTTTGAGTACCACTTGAGCTACTGCCAATTCACTCCATTTTGCAGTCACTAGGAGTGCAAAGGAACCTATCTGAAAGATGTAACTGTTTGCCAGAAATCATTTACAGTAATAATGAAATTACAGTTTGTCTAACCTGCTTTCTTTGAGTCAGAACTGTGTCTGCCTAGTTCCCATTCTGGTTTTGAACTGCTGAACTGGACCAATCAGTGTGGGGTAAGCTAGCTCTAAAATGGTGCCTTGGACGAATCAGAACTTGGACTCATAATCTGAGCCAGCCACAAGAGGATTGTATGGGCAGTGACTCTGGGAGATGTAGTTTAGACTTCGGCACCTTTTTGGACCAACAGCAGCAGTCTATTGTGGTGACAGCCAATCCAGTCAAGAACTGGAGGAACTCAAGGAAGTGCCGTTTTGTCTGTTGGGAGTTTCAGTTGAGCTTTGGCAGTGAAGGAAGAGAACCTGTGCTCCTTCAGTGCACAGTTTTAGTCAAAAACATGTAAGGTCCAGAGTTCGGTCTGCAGCTTGTTAGGACTGAATCCGTCCTGTGAGAGAATCAAAGGATATCTGAAGTAGAAACCAGGCTCACCCTGTAGAAGACTGGAGGAATTGCTGAAAATTGCACTCGGTCTGTCAGGAACTGAATCTGCTGTGTGTTCTCCCGGGTATTGTGCAGTAATTGCGATCGGGATACAGATGCAGCCTGCCTGGTATAGTGCTTTCTTTTACCATATAAATTGTGAAGAGGTTTGTGTACCTCAAGTGAATCCTGCTGCCATTAAGTGACTTTTGCCTGTGACTGTTTACCATATAAATGTGTGAGGAGTCTCTTGGAGCTCAAGAGTAGCCCTGCTGACATTGAAGGACCCTATCTTATTTGGAGGTCGTGAGTACTAATTAGAGGTCGCTCCTGTTGAATTGCCACATTAAATCCAAATGGAATTACTGTACTGCTGACTGTTTAATTCTCCTTTTCTCTGTGTGAAGGGCCCCTACCAGCTGCCACAGTTTGGACTAGCCACTAGGGCTTGGGTACCCAGGGACAGATTAACTGATAGGGATAGGCCTGTGCACCAGAGCCATAAGTAGATGAGTAGAGTGATAAGCTAATTAACCTGATTTCCCCTGTCCTTGTTATATCCCCTAAATAAATCAGAGCTGCTTGTTTCAGCAAAGTTATACTGCCTGAGGTATTTGTCTATGTTAAAGTACTGTACTGTGATTGTTGCACTGTATCTTATTTCACAGGAGGTCCCAGTGCGGAACCAGTCCTGGGGGTAAGTGTATATTGTAAAGGTAATTCTGATGTATTGTGTGGGCCACTAGTGGGAAGAAAGGGGTTGCAGTGTCCCAGAGGGCTGTGACCAAGTTAGTTTAACTATTGTAAACCCTGACCTCTGGGTGGAGGCACCCGCCATTGGATCCAGGCCCCTCAACCTGTTAGTGGCAAATCAGGCAGGGGTAGTAGCCCCTGGGATAGCGCCATCTAGGGGTTACAAGTGCAAAACATTCTTTTCTTAATTTCCCTTAACCCACTTTGTTGTTCACGTTTAGATAGATTGAGCAACTGCTTTTTATATTCCTAACCTTCCTATCCACACTCAAAAAGAGACTTTAAGTAGCTTTTGCACAACCTTCTCCAAACTCCTACTCCTCCTTTCCACAATGCAATAACAATGCAAAGAGGTAACAATGAAAGCTCCTAGATTTGCAGTTACTTCCCTTCCACTGAGATAGCAGTCACCTCTTCACTCGCTGCTGTTCCATTCCTGGACACCTGCACTTTAGATAACCAACTCTGAATCGGAGTTGGTTCAGGGCAGAGGGCGAACACACCAGAGACAGCAATGTCGGGAAACCAGCAGACCATCACAGTGAACTGTCAGTTTTGTAACTGTGCACCCATCACTGTGGGAATGGTATACTCACTCGTTTAGTACCATGTTTTACCCATGATGGCCAGAACATGGGAGAACCCCGTAACTGTAAATGAGGGTAGTGCCATAAAGACCAGAGATGGAAGGGTACTTCCCAGCCCCTCCCAAAAGTTGACTTAGCAAGTTTCCATACATCTAAAACATATTCCTGTATTGGTAGAGCTTGGGAAAAGGAGGTTTGGTCCCATAAAATACATTCAGGGAAATCGGAAGATCACCATTCTGATTCCAATTCTAGCCAATGAATCAATGATTACCATCTTTCAGAGCACAACCATAACCATATCTGGTGGAGCCCTACCAAAATATAATAACCATGTAACTATGGGGAGTCCAGGCCCCCTTCTTGTATGGTGCCAATATTCGAGCCATAGAAAGCCTAGGTTTTTTCCCTTCCCAGTAAAAACAGGATAAAGCTGTCTGGAATTGCTGCTATCAAGATGAATTAAAAAAAAAAAAAAAAGATTTTAGTCCTCAGCTAAAGTGATGTGCAGATTAGTTAAAGAGAAAATGGGGAGGAGACGCCTCACCAGTAGGGATTTACTGGGCAATCAGTTGTTCAGGAGGGGGGAGGTTGTAATTTAACCCTGATTTCCCCCTGCACGTCGCTATCTCATGGGGCATATCCCACACTTCACTGACAGGGTTTGTATGCCCCCCATCCCCGTTCCCTTCTCTCCCCAAATCAGCAAAGTGTCCACTTATCTGTCATTCATTCTTGCTCCATGAGGTGTTTTCCTTAGGGTCGATCGGTGCCATTTGTAGTTTTCTGTCCATCTGGTTGAGTCTGAGCAGGGTATCTGGCACTGTGAGTGCTGCTGTTTTCGTATTCTCCAACATTGTTAGAGACCACTGCCACCCATGATGTGGCAGATGAAGATTCTGGTTTTGATAAAGTTTTTCTGTGAGGCCTTCCATGTCATCAGGAGCAGTGTTCAGCGGGTCTGGGGATATGGGCCAGAGAGCTGCATAATGATTATGAGATAGAAGAGGGCCCAGTTCATCTGGAGAGTTGTCAACTTCCTTGTTGCCACTATTACTGCGGGATCTATAGCTGGTGTTTAGATGGTCTCTTTTGCAATGGCAATACTGTAGGTTCTTTTTGCAGATCCACGGTGGAAGGGCCCAGCCATCATCCATGTCCCCCTCATGGCAGTCCACCCACTTTCTTGCTGAAATTGTGCTTTGTCCTCGTGGGTTGCGGCTGCTGTGAAACTCGATATGTGTGGGCTCTGTCTAAGGCTCCGCTTTTCATGAGGCCAATATTTATGCAGGAAGCCAGCCTGCTGGGCCAGTGGCAGGGCATCCACTTGTGGTGCCAACATCCTAGGTTTGGTGATGGACTTGGAGTCAGAGGGCTGGCAGAAGAAGGATCGAGCGTCCTAGGGGACTGCTCTCCTTCCCTGGGGGGAGGGGAAAGAGTGCCCGGTGCTTTATGGACCCCTAGTGGAAGCTGGGGGTACTGCTGTAGCCGGTGCTGTTATCTAGGGGGTTTGTGGTGGATGATGAATGTCATTGCATGTCCCTACCCCTGGGGTTCCAGCCTTTGCAAAAAGCTGGCCCCCAGGCATGATGCCCTGCTCTGCCGCTGTCTCCACTGCCTCCAACATCTGCCGTGAGGATCCCTCTCCCATGGCCCCAACCCGAGGAGTAAGCTGGTTCTTGCCACGGTGTCCATAGAGGGAGGGAGCCCGCCCAGTGGCCCCGCCCAGGAGGATAAGCCTGGACATGGGGGGACAGCAGGCAGGGCTGACTTCCAAATGAAGGATCGGGGGCAGGGCAAAAAAAATACAAAAATAAAAAAAAAAATATGCGGGAAATCCTCTAAGGCTTTTGGCACTGAAAACAACAGGGATGTCCTATTATGTACCACATGCATGGTGGCTAGATATTGCAATGAAAACTGCAGTCCAGTGCAATGCATAGCATGTCAGCCATCACTGTACGCTTGCCATCTGTTGGAGAGATCTTTTGAAAAATCCTGGTATGTATGGATGAGGTGCTCTTGCCAATATAACTGCCACAGTTCTCTGGACCGCGCCAGAATGTCTTGTCTTGTATTATAGCTTAGAAACTTAACCAGGATAGGTCTAGGCTTTTCCCCTTTTCTAGGCACTGGTTCTAGGGTGCGATGAGCCTTTTCAGCATCGGAGTAGTGATCTCCCTTCAGTCTCAGCACCATTGGCAAGGCATGTTGGAGAAAGGCTGCAGTGTCATGGAGCTCAACGCCTTCCAGAAAACCCAGTATATGGAGGTGATTGGTTTCGCAGTGCTTCTCCAGATCATCAACCTTGTCTTGTAGTATTTGAATAGCCCAGCTTTGCTCTGTAACAGTGGTGGTGAGGTCCTGAAGTGTGACATCATGCGAGGCCACCTTTCTCTCTATTTGGAATAGTCTATATTCTACTTTGCTAATGGCCTGGATTATGAACATACAAACATATGAAATTAACAGGCTTTATGGTCTAGCTAGTCTGCTCGAGTGTGCAGTACATCAGTCTGTTAGACTGCAGCTGCCCCCCTACCATTTCCTTCCCCCCACTCCTGTCCCCCTCCCAGTTTGTACTCTCTCTGAATCATTCCTGCCCCTCTTGAAGCCCCCACAGTCTGCAGCAATACAACTTCCTATGGCAGTGCATTCCACCTTACTACCACCCTTTTGGTGAAATAGTGTCTCCTCATTTCCCTCCTGAATCTGCCCCCTTCCAACTTCAGACAGTGCCCTCTGGTTTCCCTTCTGACCTTTAGATTGAACAAACACCTTGAGCCCACCCTGTTCATCCCCTTCAAGTACTTGAAGGTCTCGATCATATCCCCTCTCTTCCTTCTATCCTCCAGGGTATACATATATACAGGGTATACAGGGTTGTTTGTTGTGAAGCTGCAGTCACCTCAGACATCTGCAAGACCAGTAGGGTGAACGTCTTTTACTGCCAGCAGATCCCATTTAGTTTTACCTTCCATGGCCAAGCTGCCAGTCACAACGAAAAACAGTTTGCATGGTCTTGAGGAGTGGAGCTGCAGTTTGTGAAAATAAGTTTTACAGTGTTCTGCAGAGCAGGGATTTATCTACCTGCTGGTGTATTTGTAAATTTCTGTTTTGGGTATTTATGGAGTATCTTTGGATATTATTCCTCAAGAGTTGCAAAGACGTAAACTTAGGCCACCATCTTGTGCTCGGTGAATCCCCCCCAGCATGACTCTTTGAGGAGCAGATCATGCCAAACTAACTTGATCACTTTCTTCGAGGAGGTGACCAGGGTCAGTCCAGTGGTGAAACAGTTGCTCTTCTACCCCCCATGCCGGTGACCCAGGTTTGTGAACGGATGAGGGTCACTCGGTGTGCCTGCTGGGTGAGGGAGGATCGAGTGCCTGATGGCAGCTCTGCTTCCTTGAGGGAGTGGGGGCACCAGTTCCTGCTGCAGGGCCTGTTACCTGTCAGAGGCTGGGCAGCAGTGCAGTGGGAGTGTGTGCAGGCAAGGGTAGGGCTAGAGCATGATGTGCAAGTGCACACATCCTGAGTCTCCAGTGCAGGGGGAGAAAACTGGAGGAAAAAATGCCAGGCTCCTCCTGGTCAGCACACCTCCCGCCCACAGGCTCTTGCACAACTGACACAGCTGCCACCCACTCAATGGGTTCTATGCAAGTGGCAGATAACCAGTAAGACCATGAGAAGTTTGTCAATAGGGCTGGGTGTGCCATCCAGCAAACTCGGGGGGGGGAGAGAGAAAATACTGACTGAAAAAAAAAAAAAGGTGACTAAGGGGAGTGAACAAGGCAGGGCAGTAAACCGTCTTTTTGGTCTTTAGCAGGGCTTATAGCACTGTGGTACATGACAGGCTTCTATGCAGTGTACACCAGTGTGGTATACGTGAGGCATGCACAAGGTGGCTCGCTAACTAGCTTGGGGTAGAAAGCACAAGGCTGTAGTTTACTGATGACACTGAGCTCAGTCAGGGTGATGGACTCCCTCGAGGATGGGGGCAAACTACAGAAGGACCTTAACAAACTGGGCAATTGATCAGAGTCCTCAGTCTCAGATTCAGTGCAGAACAAATGCTAGGTACAACACTTGAGAAGGAAAAACAGAGGTAGAACATATGCACTGTGTGAGACTCCTCTTGCTGAAGAAGAGAAGGGAAAGAACCTGGAGGTCATAATAGACAGGGGGCTGAAGCCATATATAGCCACTGTCAAGGGTCAGTAGAGTACAGGGGTGTATCAAAAAGGGGGTCATCAACATGGCAGGGTGAAGGAATCCTACCCCTTTATAAGGCTCTGATCAGGCCCCTCCTGGAATACTGTGTGCAGTTCTGTTGAATTATGTGGAAATTGGGTGGGGGATACCATCGGTGATTCTAGTTGGTTGAAATTGTGTCCCAGTGGGCGGTACTAGCATTTTACCTAGCCCACTTAATCTTTCCGTTTGGAGACACCGCACTGCTTATATCTAAATTTAATATAACATCTTTTGGCAGTGAGTTCACACAGGCGTTATTGACCTAGGTCCTCAACTTTATTTGAGGCCTTTAGGCAGGGGTAGTGTACTGACATCTACAGCAACCCACTGCACACTTCTCACAAAGAGTGCTAAACCTGTGGAACAGCATGCCAGTAAAGACAGTGGATATATTTATTTATTGAGATGTTTTACCAGGAAGGCACACTGGTGACAAGTCACTCATCTCCCAGTGTGATCTGGGGGGAAGGGGTACAATAGGAATGAAACATTAAACATTCAAGTTACAAGATCAACATAAACATACAGTTGTAAGGCATGTGTTACGAGCAATGTTACAACAGTGTTGTGCATAATAGGTAGAAAGAGTGAACAATAATAAGTACCAGGTTAATAAGTAAACAAGTGCTTAAGTGAAGAAAAGGTGGAAAGGAGAGGGAGGGATGAGGTGGGGGGGAGGAGGAGGAAGAGTCGTGTTCAAGTTACATTCCAGTTACAAGATCAACATTAACATACAGTTGTAAGGCAGGTGTTACAAACAGTGTTAAAACAGTGTTGCGCATAATATGTAGAAAGAGTGGACAATAATAAGTGCCAGGTTAATAAGTAAACAAGTGCTTACATGAAAGAAAAGGGGGAAAGGAGAGGGAGGGGTGAGGTGGAGGGATGGTGGGGGAAAGGGAGTAGATGAGGATAAAAGCCCCTGTGGGGGTAGGAGAAGGACCCATGGAGAGCATTTGAGGTCCCTTACATTCTGTGAGAAATCAAGGGAGGTCAGTGAGGGGGAGCAATTTGGGGGAAGGGTAGGAGAGCTAGAAATTTGGGGGGTGGGGGTGCACAGGGTAAAAAGAAGGTAATGGTAGAGGGGTAGGGTTTATCCAGGGCTTAGAGGAGGGAATTAAGGAGGGACATGGCAGGAGCAGCTAGGTGCAAGGTCTTTATTGAAGGCAGAGCTGATGGAGTAGGCGGAGTATGAGTGCCAGATTTGAGGGGGGAGTGAATTCCAAAGTTTTGGGAGGCGGTGAGAGTAAGCGGATTGGCCGATTAGGGTGGATCTGCAGGGGACTACCAGGGTGCGGGAGTCAGTTGATCTAAGGAACGGGAGGATGGGGGGGTTGTTATAAAGGAGGAGGTGAGGTAGGAAGGGAGCTCACCCAACCAGTGCTTAGAGGTGAATTTAGGACAGTGGGAGTCACCTATTTATAAGAGAGGGGAAGGATAGGGCACGATAAAGATCGCAGTGGTGAGTGTGAGGTGGGGTCATCCAGGGCAAAATGGGAGAAGGAATCAAAGAAAGTGTCCAGTCTGGCCAGGGAGGACTTAGGGGCGGCACCATAGACTACGTCACAGTAGTCAAAAATGGGCAGTATCCTATTCTGAACAAGTTCATGGCTAGCCATAGGAGGGATGCAACTATGGTTCCTGAACAGGGCACCAAGCCTGGGGCATATTTTTTTCTGGATGGAGTCAGTATGTCCAGAGAAGCTTAGGTGTTGGTCCAACCAAACACCTAAGTACCTGAAGCAGGATGTGTCCTCAAGTAAAGTCCTGTCAAGGGTATGAAAAGTGGGTAGGGAGGGAAGCCTAGAGAATCTCTGCCTTGTGCCAAAGGCCATGGAGACTGTCTTCTTGGCATTGAGGAAAAGTTGAGAGTTAGCAAACCAGAGCTGAACCTTGTCTAAGTCTTGCTGTAAGCTGGTTGTAACCTCAGCAAGACAGGAGTCAGATACATACAGGACTATCATCAGCATACATATGTGTAGTGGAGGAGGGGGAGCAAATAGAGGGAAGGTTGTTTAAGAAGATGGAGACTAGGAGGGGCCGTAATACAGAGCCCTGGGGGACGCTAGTGCTAATCGGGAGGGGAGGTGAAGTGGCATCCAAGATTTTAACTGATTGGGTTCTGCCAATAAGGTAGGCCTTGAACCAGTTTGTGGCAGAGTGTGATAGGCCAGCTGCTGGGTGTGGATGGAGGAGAAGGGAGTGAGAGACAGTGTTGAAGGCATTGGCCAGGTCGACAAAAATGGCAGAGGTAATTTGGACGTTGTCCATCCCAGGTAGGATGGAGTCTGTGAGCTGTAGGAGAGAGGTGGTGGTTGAGTGGTTTTTCCTGAAACCAGACTGGAAAGGGGTGAAAAAGGAGGTGTCAGATAGAAAAGAGGTGAGCTGGGAAAGGACAATGTGTTCTTGAAGCTTGGCAAACATAGGGAGGAGAGAAATGGGACGATAGTGCCAGGGGATGAAGGGTCACCCCCTTTGGATAGAGGGAGGACCACTGTATGTTACCATAAAGAGGGGACCAAGGCAGTAGAGAATAAGAGATTTAGGATTAATGAGAGGGGGTAGGCTATGGCCAAAGTAGAGAGGGAGAGGAGTTTTGGGTCAATGCCATCAGGTGAGGCACCTTTAGAAGGGTTGATGGTGAGGAGGGCACTTAGGGCATTGTTTGGGGTTACAGTAGCGAGAGAGAAGGGGATGTGAGAGGGTGGTGGAGGGGGCACACCAGTACAGGGTGGGGAGGGTGATGGGTAGGAGGGGAGGAATTTCAGTAGTTCAGTGGCACTTGAAGTGTAGTAAGAGTTAAATTCCGTAGCTACAACTGGTGGGTCAGACAATAATGAGTTATTTACTTCAAGTACCGGGGGGGACGAGATGAGGTGGTAAATAGGGTGTGGACCACCTTCCAGAACTTTAAAGAGGAATTTATGTTAGTGATGAAGGCAGATTTGAAATATTTAGGCTTGGCTAACCTTGTAGCCCTGGTGCAAGTGTTTCAGAGCATGTGCTAGTTTGTGAGGTCACTAGGATGCTGGGTAGCTTTATGATTCTTCCAGGCTCTATCTCTAGCTCTGAGACAGGTCAGAAGTTCAGGGGTTATCCAAGGTAAATGGTTACCTCTGACTCTGTTTTTTTTTGAGTGGTGCAGAGGCATTCCAGTTTACAAGAAAGATTTCTTTGCAGTAGGCAAGGGCCTTATCAACCATGGGGAAGGAGGTTAGGGGGACCAGTCAGAAGTGGCAAGGTTACTCAGGAGAGGTTCAAGGTCAAGAGACTTAAAAGAGCTTAGTCGTATGGTTTTGTGTGGTGATTTAGTTCTGTGGACTTTCCGAACTATGAATATTGGGTTATGGTCACTGAGAGTATCAGGGAGGATGCCAGAGGTGATGACACGGTGGGGGTGGGAGGTAAGGGCCCAGTCGAATAGGGAGTGTTGTTGTGTCTTGTGGTTTGGGTGGGTGGGTTTGGAGATCAGTTGGGAGAGGTTTAGGGCTCCAATTTCATTTTTAGTTTTGGTAGTTTTAGGTGACAACCAATTTATATTGAAGTCACGTAAGATGAATAATTCACCAGAGTGAGCAAGGAAAGTGATGGAGGTTAGGAGGTCTAGTGTGACCGATGGATGGACATTTGGGTGGCAGTAAATGCCGGCTATGAAGATTGGGAGAGTGAAGGGGAGGGTCACATGGATAGCCAGGGCAACATGGGTCTCAGGATTTGAGGATGAGTAGATGATAGAATATTGGATGGAGGCTAGGACATAAATGGCCACACCACCGCCCCTGCCAGCACGGTCTTGCCTTAGCAGTGAGTAGCCAGGAATGGAGACCGAGTGGTCAGGGATAGTGCTCTTAAGATAAGTTTCTGAGATGATTAGAATGTCTGGTTATAGAGCGTACACCATGGTCTGAATCTGGTCTATTTTTTGCAACAAGCTGCGGGTGTTTAGATGTAGGATATTTAAGCCCTTTAGGAGGGCTGAGAGAAGAGAGCAGGGGGAGGTAGTAGAGGAGGAAGCAACAGAGGAGCTAGGGGCAATAGGGTCTGAGTTAGAGTGGATATCCCCGGCAGAGAGCAAGAAGAGAGCGAGCATGAGAAAGTGGAGCTTAGGGGATTTTGAAGGGGCTGGCGAAGAGGTTGGGAGATTTGAGGAGAAGGGAGTGGATGAGAGAGGAAGGTGGAGAACTGCAGTGAAAGTGGACACTGTTATCAAAGCCACATGAGGAATAGTGGTAGAGTGAGACCATATTTCAAATGGGGGGAGGGGGAGTGATAGCATGGATATGGGTAAGGGATTGGAGATAGTAACTGATGGGGTTAGGAAAGTTATTAGGAATAGAGCAAGTGGAGGTGGTAAGGAGAGGGATTAGAGCAGAACAAGGGGGAGAGAGGAGAGTAGGGGATGCATTGTTCATAAAGGCAGAGAAATTGGTGAACAATTGATTTATGAACTGGAAGAATTTGTAAGCAGGGAGAGCGGGGCGGGCTGGTCAGATGGAACGGGTAGCTGTAGTTTAGGAGGGTGTCTATATGAACAGGTAGAGATTGCTTTCAATAAAGATTGTGTTCCTCTAGTGGCAGTACAGTATAACTTGCTAATGGGAAAATGGAAAAAGAAGCTATGAACAGAGACAGAGACAGGAAAGCTAAATTAAAAAGGTAAATTATTAATTTCTTAGAATTTACAAAGGGCAGTGCGGAGACAAAGCAGTGTATAGTGCTGGTCAGTGCCAGGTTTTGGGGGGGGGTTATTAGAGAAAATGAAAGAACACAAAGGGAAGGATTTAAATTGCTAATTATTAACTTGGCACATTAATAAATTAATTAGGCACAGTAACCAACTAAGCACAAAAGTAAAATTGACTAAGCACAGTTAAATCAGCTAAGCAGTTTAGAACACATTTGTACATTAATAATAATAATGACAACAGCAGTAAAAAAATCAGTCCAAAAAAGCATGCTCAGAGAAACTGGCCCAAGCAAAAGAATTGTGCTGGAAGATGCAGTCTGGCAGCAGCATCAGGAGCCAATTTGGGATAAAACAGAGACAGAGAAAAGCCAATCCTGGTGAAAGCTTGCAAGTGCACTCAGATCTCAGATGCGTATAGGAAGACCGTACCTTGCTATGCTGGCAGCAGTGATAGTTGGACAGGGTGAGGCTGGCAGCAGCAAGTTGGTGAAATTGCTGCAACACTGGAAGGAGAGCACCCTTGCCAGGGAGTCACTGATCTTGCTATGCTGGCAGCGGTGATAGCTGGACAGGGTGAGGCTGGCAGCAGCAAGCTGGTGAAATTGCTGCAGCACTGGAAAGAGAGCACCCTTGCCAGGGGGTCTCTGATTTTGCTATGCTGGCAGTGGTGATAGTTGGACAGGGTGAGGCTGGCAGCAGCAAGCTGGTGAAATTGCTGCAGCACTGGAAAGAGAGCACCCTTGCCAGGGGGTCTCTGATCTTGCTATGCTGGCAGCGGTGATAGTTGGACAGGGTGAGGCTGGCAGCAGCAAGCTGTTGAAATTACTGCAGCACTGGAAGGAGAGCACCATTGTCAGGGTGTCTCTGATATAAAGACAGTACAGGCCTTCAAGGTTACCTTGGACAACTTTCTCCTTACAAAATAAATTACTGGACACTCTGGGTAGTAGAGTGGATGGGAGACGCATTTGAATTTGATGTATATGGTAACCTGGTTGGCCAGTGAGCACTACTGCCCATTGTCATGAATGACTAGGAACATCCACACTTAATAGTGTGATTTATGTAATAGGCGTGGACACAGAAGTCGTATAAATTTTGATATCTGAGCAACTATATGTATTAAGGAAATTTATACATATAGTAAGCTCATCAAGACTTATACACATAGATAGATGTACTTTATTTATAAAAGCGCAAATTTCCTGAGACTCTGGGCACTGCACAATATCTACATTATAATTATAAAACACACAAATGTAGTAAACTTGACATCACTTTGACCACACCCCCACCCAACTGCTGGCCAATCAGCACGAATTTCCACACTTTTCATTTATTTCCTGTACGTTTTCCTGCATAAACATCACATTATCCAAATCACTAATGGATCCATTCTCAGTTACTTTAAATGTACCACCAGGACAATAAGCAAACACTCAATTTACCTTCATATTTTTTCTTTCTTTCCCATTTTTATGTTTGCTTGCTCACGTGCGCAAGAAACATTATGTGGCAGCTTAGGAAAGAAGCGGGTTGTGGAGAGGCGGCACTGCATTTGGAGGCTTGGCACTGGTGCACCAATGGAGGCACAATGTGCTCATGACACAGGTCTCCAAAAGTACCACCAAGTTGAAACATTTTTGCTGCAGCAATCATGGGCCACCACATCATTGCAGCGTCAGCCATTCCGCCGCAATGAGGGAGTGACCAGTCATTGCTGGGTGGAACGTTACCTATTGTAATATTGTTTGTAAATGTGGCGGCAAGCCACCACCATGTTCACAAATATTACCCCCCTGAGCCGAGAGGGTGCCTAATCCCCCTCGGCATCATGTGCCCCCCAAAACAGTTTTTTTTTGCTGACAGGGTGCCCATTCCCCATCAGCTTCATTCCCCCCAGTGTAATTTGCCAACGGGAGCACACTCCCCGTCAGCGTAGTCCCCCAAACGGGTTTGGCCCGCGGGTGCCCAATCATCCTTGGCTCTTGCCCCCATGTGCCGGCGGGGTGCCCAATCTCCCATCGGCTACAGCTCCCCAAAAAACACTCAGATGGCACACTGGGAGCCCACCCCAGCGTTCCAAATGCCCCTGTACAAAAAAAGTCCTGCAATGTTTTGTTTTTTTTCCCTGTAAAGCAGAAAACGGTCCCTCACGGCCTGTCCTGCTCCCTCCCCGAACCTGCACCCACCGTCTGCAGACCCTGCCTCCCCACACCCCTCTCACCCCATACTTACTCCGGAGTCCCGCGCAATGATCTTCAGTGGACCAGGAACATGTCTGCACTCTTCAAAGCCGACCACAAACTGAGGAAATGCTGGTAAGCTGTATAATGGCTTAAATAGGGTTTTTTCAACTTTGGTGCATATCTCAGTCATTTTGAAGAATTTTGGCACCAAATTTTCAACATGGAGTTATTGGGCCCCCTCCTCATGAATTCAGTCACTGTCATTGTGTTATTCGGTCCCGAAAGGTGATTTCATGGTCACTGCACGAAATCACCTTTTGGGACTGATTAATGAAACGACCATGCCAGTGTTCATGAGGTGGGCTCTCAAAATGTCTATGTTGCAAATTTGGTGGGAAAAATCCAAAAAATGACTCTTTTACAACCGTGCTTTGCGCAGTTGCTATGCATGCTCGTAACTTCGGGAATTTGTAATATTTTCACTCCAGATTTTCAACATTGCCATTTTTCCACACCTCCTTACTGTATGAACAGTACAGCTATCATTTTTCACATCCTGGCCAAAATGTGTTTTCGCACGTCCGGCGCAGAATAGCGTGGTCACTGTGGGAAATCAGTGCTTGGGACACATTAAGAAAATAAGTGACATTGTACATGAGCAGCAGTCCTAAAATGCCTATGTTGAAATTTTGTGATAAGTCCATAAATTAAGTAAGCAATAATACCCAGCAGGGTGGGCATTATTGGGAAATACCGGACCGCCCAGGGGCGTGATGAGGCTCCTCCCCACAGCTATCACTCCCCCCCCCACTAGCTTCCTGACACAGACACATCCACCTGAAGAACTAGTAAATATCCAGAAGTAGTCTGTGGGCATCGTTTTTAAGTCGTGTCATGTTTGTTTAACATTTTTATTTTTTTTTTAATTGGGCTGCAGTTGGACGTTGTGTCTGTTAAGCGCGGGACCTGTGGATGAGTACTATGCCTTGATGAACAGCCCCGAGGTAAATGATGCATTTAATTTAGATCGGTAGATGGAATAAGTGTGGGAGCATTGTAGTTTGAGGCAGTTCTGGCGTTTGTTGCAGTAGAATGATACGGTTTTGAAAATGGTGTTTCGTAGTAACAAGCTTCCGTGCAAAGGATTCTTTCACTTCCGGTTAAGCACAGTGCTGCGATAGTGCGGTCGGGTGAGTGCAGCTGTGAGAAAAAAAAGATTTTGGCACTCTTCTCGACCACAGAATAAGTGGAGTGTCTTTTTTTTTTTTTTTTTGAAGAGGGGCGAGCTTATACTGAAGGAGCGAGGTATGTGGGGGGTCCAGTTAGCCTCGCTAAGCAAGAGAAAAACATGGTGGGGATTTCAAATTTTAGCTGGTGGTTCCAGCCAATGACTAAGCAGGGTGAGCACCCCTGCACAAGGGTATGTGGTAAGGTGGCACTCAGGCTGGTACTAATTTCTTGCTGGGCATTTATTGAAAAATAAATGCCCAGCTTGGAGGTGGTATTAGCCAATCAGCACTGAGAATCCATTCTTGCCATTTTCTAATGTATAATAACTGGTGACCCCCATTATCAACCCATTTTTAAGTACTTTAAAAAGTCGTATCAACCCACAGGTCGATACGAAAAAACTCATATCAACCGGCGGGTTGATACAACTTTTACAGTCTCGAGCCAAGAAGCCTGCAGCAGTCCAGACCAATCAAACAGACTGGATAGGGAATTCACCATGACTCAGTCTGCATCGAGCCTGACGTAGACGCCATGCTGGGAGCAGCTAGTAGTGTCCTGTAGTTCGGTCTAAAACTGTCGCTTCAGCCGACACGCTCTCCGAACTGGGGAAGTTAGAGAAGTCTGCCTGCCACGTATCTGTAAGCTCCGCTCAGGCTGGTGTGGGAAAGAATCAGGAGTAAGTAACACTCAGTTGGACTGAGATTTTGATAGCTCTGTGAAAGTTTGTGGCAGGCTTCTTTCATCGGTTGCTTCTGGCTGGGCCGTGTTCCACATGTTGAGTAAGCGGGCTGCTAGCCACTGCAGTTTCTTGTCTTTTTGCAGCAGTTATTATAAAAAATAAAACATTTGTAGGGGGTTGATAGGCAGTTTTTTACACACCCTCAGTGTGTGATATTAGAGTAACTTCTCGAGCTTTGCTCTCGAGGTTTCTCTAATATCACACACCTCGGGTGTGTAAAAAAACTGCGTATCAACCCCCTACCTATGCATTATTCTCTATGTTACGCGCATGCGTTGAGCAGTTTCCATGTATGCTAGGAAGTGAGAGCATTTTTACTATTCCCACTATAGATTTTCAACCTTGCCATCTCTTCACACCTCCATATGGATGGTACAGCTGTCATTCTTCATATCCTACCCGATCTGTGTTTTCGTACATGCAGCGCAGAATGGCACAGTCACTGTTGGAACTCAAAGTTCGAGACACATTGACAAAATCATACTGCTGCTCTTCATGAGAAGAGGTCCCAAATGCTTTCATGAGGTGGGGTCACAAAAAGGCCATGTTGAAAATTTGTAGTGCAAATACTAACAAATGTCCGGGGCGTTAGGGTTTCTAACCATAATGTCCCACCCTGTACAGACTGACAGGCATCAGGGTGTGCCTTTGGATTGCCGACTTTACTGCTCATGCCATCCCACCCCCACACAGTGACAGGCATCAACATGTACCTTGGACTCACTCTTCGGCCCCAGAGTTCACCCCATTCTCTTATGCTGCACCCATTTCAGTGCATGTCCTTATGGAATGGGGTGACTGTAAAGTCAAACACCCCAAGACACACCTCAACACATGTCGGTGTCTGCAGAATAGGGTGAGGTGACGGCATAAATGTCATGGGTGACGACCCAAACACTTACCCCAATGCCCCTCCATCTCTACAGGATGGAGGTGGGGTTGGCATGAAGTTCAATACTTCACTGCCATTTCTATTCTGCATCTGTCTAACTCCTGCATTTCCAATGCCAATACCAGCAAGCAAACATTCGGCATTGACAAATGCTTGTTTGTTTTGCTGCTGTCTGGTTTCACTCTCCTACCTCTTGCTCACTTGCTCAACTCCCTCAGCACCCACCCACTTGCTTGCCTCCCAGCATCCATCCCTCCTGCAACATGAAAACACTGCTGAACAGGAACAAACAGAAGTCCTGCAACTTCACTTTCATCCTTCTCTGAGTAGAGAATATTTTCTTCATTTTATTTCCCTGCTCCTGTTTCAATCCCCCAGCAACTTGAATGCAAGCCTGCTGAACCGCTGCATGCAGGAACAGTCAAATACCAAAGAGAAAAAGATCCTCCATCTTAAATAGCGTGATGAAATCGCACTTCCAGCACAACATCTCCACATTTAACTGACTGAACTGACCAACTTAATACCATGGCATTCACATTCCCGAGGTGCTCTTGCTAAGAAGCGGTGCCATCTTGCCATGATTTTTTTCTTGAAAGTCCGTCGCTTACAAATCAGCAGCCACATTGTCATTGAGATCTGACGCCCGAATGCTGGGCTCATAATACCGCCCTAGCAACAGGGCTTGGGGGAGTGCGCAAAGGCACTATCCCACCCCAAAAAAAAATAAACCCCCCAAAATGTACAGAAAACTGAAAAATAAAAATGGATAAAAAAATTATAAAGTATCATACAAGCACCCTGCCTATTACATAAATGGAACATGTTGGGTGGAGAGTGTGTGATGCCTGATTTATCTATACTGATGCTGTTTAACCTCGGCCACCTCATCCATGGCATACACCCCTTGT
The DNA here is from genome assembly GCA_016271365.2 of Neoceratodus forsteri. Taxonomy (NCBI): domain Eukaryota; kingdom Metazoa; phylum Chordata; order Ceratodontiformes; family Ceratodontidae; genus Neoceratodus; species Neoceratodus forsteri. The sequence goes on from CM057452.1 coordinate 1,374,643,251, forward strand.
GAGGTTACCCGAGTTCAAACAGCAGTTGTATAGATAAATCAAGTATCACACAAGCTTCCCCCACATATCCCTTGTACACATACAAATCAGTTATTATTAAAACAGAGACATAACAAAATACAAGAAAATGTTTTCATAATCATTCAGAACGTAAGATGGATTCATAATTGATCAGATCCTGATCAGATCCTGAGGTAGTTAGTTGTAAATGTTAACAGTCCTGTAAGAAAAGTATCTTTGTTCATGTGAAGTTTTCATAAATGGTACTAAAACACCAGACCAAGCTATAGGAAGCAGAACTGCTTCAGAGAGAGGAGCAATACTCAAAACAACATTTCTCATAAAAATAACAATAAAGTAGCGGAAACTCTCAGAAAGCCATTGCAGTGAATTAAAAAACTCGCAATAATGGGTTCTAACTGGGGGCTTTGGCAACAAAATGAGATGCTTTACTGTATAGAAGTCTTACTCTCACAATGCACTGTCTGAAGCAACAAAATAATCAAATCATAATCAAGAGCAGGCAGAAGGAAGCATCTAGCTGGTGATCTTTATTCAGGAACAAGCATGTGATTAACATGATAAGGTAAACCAAAATACTTATGTACAGACTTCATAACAGAATCAGTTTGAAACTCAAAGGATAGTGCACTATTGGGAGTGCATCTCAGATATTTAAAACTATAAATCAGTTTAACTGTTACTTAAACAATTTTGATGAACTGACTCTCCATCTGTTTTAAAAGGCCCTGGTCAGGCCCCTTCTACAATAAATGAGTACACAATTGCACAACATACTGATTCATACCTGCTTATGAGGCATGAGGACAAACATCATGAACTTACAGTCCCTTCATCCTTAAATGATTATGTTAGCATGAGACATGTAGTGTTTGGGACAGGATTTTAAATACAGGGAAGCCAGTCAGGATGCAGTGCTGTAATTTGAAGTAAATAACATGTCAAAGAACATTGCATGACAAAAGTAGTAGTAATAGTACATTTTTTTTTATACAATGGTGTGTGAAAATCCTGTAACCTCATTGGTCAAAACATGTCACATGACTGTGGGTAAATCCTGCATAAACCATGACTGAGGAATGGTATTTATAAAAAACATAATTAAACACATTTTAAATTTATTTTACACATGGGTCCATTGTATAATCGCAATAAGGCACTCCAGAGTATGAGTTATTGGGTGATTTACCCACTTCTTTTGTGGTTAAGTCACTTGGCTGCAGCTCATGACACACCACACAAGGCGTGGTAAATCCCCAATAACCCACACCCTTATTAGCCTTATTGCTTAATTTATACAGGAGTAGGAGAGAAATACACCGTTGGGGTTATAAAATACCCTATTTACAAGCTGTTCCTGTTTCAGATGTTACATTTGTTGCAAGTTACACATAATACAAGACAGGTACATACATTATTAAAACAAAGATTGCCATTTAAAATAGAATAATATAGCAAAAGATCATAAACAGCATTTAGGCAATTTACCTACTATATTCAGATCTAAAACTCAATTCTTGATTCATTGCAGTTTTAAAGGCTGCAGAAGAAATTTCCAATGTATGCAATTGTGGGGATATCTCATTCCATATACAGTACATGCAGCTTTATATTGAAAATACATTTTACCATACTTATTTTTTATTTTAGGGAAAATCAGATCTCTAACACCCTTTTATGGTTAGGTTTAACTAAATTGTCCAATAGGCATGGTGGTTTGTTATTTCTAAAAAATTATATGTGTTAAAGTAGCCCAAATGCCTTTTCTTCTCATTTCCAATGGGTTCCAGCCTAGTCTGCTGTACACTGTACAATGGTGTTGTATTCACATTTTAATACATATCTGATCAATCTGTTATAACTAATATCCAATTTGTGTAATTGATTTTTATTTGCATACCCATAAATGTTGCTCCTTTAGTCTATTATGCGTAAAATTAGCTGATTTGCTATGGACAGTCATATGCTCTTAACAGTGCAATTTGAAATACGTCTTAAGGCACCAATTCTGGCATTTATTTTATTTTCCTGGTCAGATCTCTGATGCGTGGTTCGAATTAAAGGTGTTGGTCGATATAGGCTCCCAAATATTTATACGTAGGTGTTTGTGACAAAAGTGAGCCATTCTATGTCTTTATTTCCAATTCAGTGACTTTCTTCATATTTCTAGTCAAGGTAGTACAGAAAAACACTGATTGAGTTTTTATTGTATTAATTAATAATCCCATGATGGTGAACCATTCCTGCATCTCAAGAAAATCGAGCTGTAAGTTATGTCTCACCTCCTCAGAATTTATACCGTCAAACGCCAAAACAGTGTCATCAGCATATAATCTGATGTTTGTGTATTTCATCCAATTTGGTAAATCATTTAAATAGATAAGATATAGTAGAGGGACCAATATTGACCCCTTTGACACACCACTTGCCACTGGGGATACATTTGATTGTTTGCCACTAATGGTGACTAACTGTGACCTTTCTGTTAAATAGGAATGGAACCATTTACAAGGTTCCTCTGCTAGACCATGTTTTTTGAGTCTATCCATTAGGATCCTGTGATCTACAAGAGCAAAGGCCTTAGACAAGTCCATGAACACTGCACTCACAACCCCAAGTGGGGTAGCCACCAGGGCCAAGAAGTCCATGAGTGTGGTGCCCATGGACAAGTCCCTCCTAAAGCCCAATTGAAATGGTGTTAATTTTAGGCCAGCCAAATAGCACAGTGATAGAGTTACCGCTTGCCATCCAGAAGACCTGGGTTCATGCCTCGAGCCCAGAACGTCTAGTGCCAGCCGGTGTGGCAGAGTTCAGCCATCCATCGGGAGCCTCCTGCCTCAAGGAGGGAGGGCACCTCCTTCCATTGCATGACTGCTCCCTGGTGACCCATGGGGAGGGGTTTGTCATGCGGGAAGGAACAAGTGGTCCCTCTGAAGTGGTCTTACATCAGCACATACCCACTCGCCTTGCAGGTGTCGTGGAGGCATCACATACCCAGAGTGGGGCCAGCAGGGGAGAACAGACAGTAGGGCAGGGCTCACCCACCTTTCTGACAGCCCTGATAGCATCTCACCAAGGCTACCTCTCAGGGCCACGCCCTGGGGTGGGATAAGGGGACGGTCTAGTAGGGGAATAAAACTCCAAGCAGCACCAGGCAGATGAAGCTGCCCTGCCTCCCTCACCGTGCCAAAGCTGGGTCTCCTCAACTCCCCCCACACCTCACCGGCTGCACCCCAACTGTCGAGTGACATATGTTCCTCCCGGCTTGAAGGAAACCGTGGATCCCAGCCCATGGGGGAATAAGCTGTAGGTCATAGTCGGGGTGCCCAGAAGGTTGTGAGCAAAGGCTGGTGTTGGGTTGGATCCTTGAGGGGATGCCATATGGTGAGTAGAGGGCTTGGTCAGGTGGAAGGAGGTCCTGGCAGTTGGTGAGGTGAAAATGGGGGACAAAAAAACAGAAAGTAAAAAAAAAAAGAAAAAAAAAAAAGAAATGGTGTTAATTTATTGTACTTCTCAAACTAATTAAACTGTTATCCATATACTATTCTTCCCATGATTTAGGAAATGGCTGAAAGAAGCACAATTGTTCAATAGTTAGAGGGGTTATATGGATCCCCACCTTTAAAAAATAGGGACAATTTTTGTTAGTTCCCAATTCTGTGGAAAGGTGCCCTCAATTAAATTCCAGTTGAAAATGTCTGTCAAAGTTTGGGATATTTAAAATTCTGAATCCTTCAGAAACTTATTTTCAATATTGTCTAATCCACATGCCTTGTTTACGTTTAGTTTATTTATTACTTTAAGTGCTTCAATCCTAGTAATTTTCCTAAACTTGAATTTAGGTGAGATCTTATTGCCTAGTGTACTACTGTTATGTTTTTGGTCACATATCCCTATGTCTGGCCTGTTTGCTTCTTTTGTTTCCTTTGCGTAAGGATTTTTTTTAAGTCCGGTATTTTAATGAAATAATCATTTAAGAGATTTGCTGATTTTTCTGGCTGTTGAAGTATCTCATTTTCAGCAATCATAATTTCAGGTATATTTTTAACAGGGATTGTTAGTGATTTGATCAAAGTCTAATATTGTTTAGGGTCTGCAGTTGTGTTAATCTTTTGTTTGTAGAAATTGGTCTTTGATCTCCTAACTTCTTGGATGATTTTGTTTCTTATTTTTTTAAATTTGCCCCACACTTCATGACTTAAGGATTTATGTGCCTTTTTCCAAACATAGTTTTTTAACTCTTATTGACTTTTTAAAATTAGTGTTTATCCAAGGTAAGTGGTTTGGTTTTTGTATTTCTTTTTTAGGGAGGGGGGCAAACTTTTATTGCAAGCTTCCAAAAACATTTTAATAAATTCTTCTACTGCTAAATTCAGATCAGGTATTAAAAGTGTCACGTATCATTCCAGCTTTGATATATGATTTTGAAATATTAACTTACTATAATTTTTAAAACATCTCCTAATTGTATGGGGTTGTTTAAACTTTACCTTCATTTTGAAGTTAACACAAATGTTACAGCACATTTTTTTTTTTTTTAGTCTTTGGTAACCGGGTAAGGCCCACTAGGCACAAGTGCCTGTTTTCAGGGGAACCTGGGAGCACTGGGCGGTTAAGTGACTTGCTCAGAGTCGCACAGTATGCAAGTGGAGGTTGTGAGAATCAAACTCCGGTCTGGTCTGCTGGATGTATCAAGCTCATTCACACCTCGTTCCTCTAACCTCTAGGCTATACTGCCAGCCCATTACATTATGATCTCCCAAGTTGGGTGGGTTAACTCTTTTATTCTAGTACTAAAAGGTCCAAAGAAACAAAATGAGATTAAGTGTGTTACCTGGGTTGGTTAATTTGCCTTTCCTGGTTGGGGTGTTTATTATTTGAACTAAATTCAAACTTTGTAGAGTCTTCCAATTTTAGACCACATGGACAACCCAAGGCTGTGTTAAAGTCTCCAGTTAATATGGTGTTTCTGTTTTGGGCAATTTCGATTGTGGACCACGCCATTTTTTGGAATTACCTGCACCCGGTTTTACACGACTACAACAGCCTGGATATATGGTAACAGTGGAAGTTTTGTTTTATTGTGAGACAGTATCAACTATTCACCATTTGTACCAAATTACAGGTTTGTTGAGGACTTTAAATCATTTTTTGGAATGAGTTCAGGTGTGCTCAGGGATATCTCACTGGGTAATTCCACGGGCCCCTATGCAGCATTTGTATTCACAGCAGCAGGAGAAGCAGATTTATTCTGCGATATGGAAACGGCATTGTGTCATGTAAATGTTGATACTGCAACTAGCGAGGAGACATCAGCAATATTAAATATTAAGAAAGCATTAATAGACCTTGAGAGAGCCATTCTTAGGGGACGTAGACACCATTGGGGTAAAACCACATTGGAGGCATACCTTAAGGTTGGCCGGTCACCCAGAGGCTTAAGAGTTTTAAACAAGCCTGGTTACGGCTGGAACAGGGTCAGCTTTATCTCTGATTGGAAAGATTCACTTCAGCTTGGGACTAATGCGTTAATGAATAGTGTCATAAGAGATTACAAAGCACAATGAGAGGAGGTAATTACGGACATCAAGAATAAAGTGGAAATTGTTTCATGATTTAAAGACAATCCAGACTTTAGTGATCTTGAGAAAAAATTAAAGGATAACATACAAAGAGAAGAGAACAAGATATGAAAAATTAAACTACACAAATTCGAAAGAGACAGGCTTGACTATCTGCACAATAGAGTCTGGGACTGGAAGAGAAAACAGAAATAAAAATAGACCACAATATTCTAAACGTCAGGGAAGAAACACAGGTTGGAGACAAGGAGGAGTCAATTTTGAAGTACAGCCAAAATCTATACTATGGAATAGAAGTGATTCTCCGAATTACTCACTTCTGCAAGTAAGTCTGAACAGGAGGATTTTTTGCGAATTGGACTTGGAACCTCTCGACATACGGCAGACAGTACAGTTTCGGGAACCAGTTCTAGAACAAAGGATCTTACGGGGCAAACATCTGGTCCAGTCATCAATTTCAGCAGGAATAAACCCACAAGGAGGGGTGGAAGGAAACACAGAAGTCAGAACAAGGGGCAGAAGGGGCCAATAACACCTAATGATATTGTCATCAATATCTCTGCCATCATACTTAATGAGGACCAACTTTCGGTTTTGCATTAAGGATTATAGTTTGTACCAACACAGGATTCCAAACAGTTTGAACTTTATTTGGACCTGCATCGCTTCACTAGAAATTTAAATTTAAGTTTTTTTTCAACAAAAAAAATATGTGTTTGGGTCTGGTTGGTGTTGATGGGGACATCTGTGATACATCACCAGCTACAGTAGAGGTAAGGACATTTAAGCCTTCCTCTACCTTTATGCCTCCATACAGTGATGCAGTTAAAGTTTTTGAGACAACTTGTGAGAGACAATTCAGAACTCTCCTGGATGGAGATATTCTACCTAACTTTATTAATATATCAACAGCAGAGACAGAAGCTCTCAAAAGTTTGGAATTGAATGCTGACTTAACTATTAAACCAGCAGATAAAGGTGGTTCAGTGATGATAATGAACACATCAAATTATATTGCTGAAGTGGAGAAACAACTTAGTGATGTGATTTTTTTTTTACCAACCACTGACCTTGGACCCTACAGAAGTTTTCAAAAAACAAATTGATGTGTTTCTTTTTCAATCTGAACGTGAAGGTTTGATTGACCATGGGGAAATATTGTTTCTAAATGTAACCAATCCCATTAGAGCTAGTATCTACACATTACCTAAAATCCATAAGAATTTGTGGAACCCCCTGGGTGACAGATTGTAGCTGGAATTGGCTCATTGGTAGAACCATTGTCCAAATATGTGGATTTCCACATTAAGGACTATGTTACTGCTTTGCCATCATATATTAGGGACACGGGTCAGTTTCTGGAGATTTTAGAAAATATGCAGATTGAACCTGAATGGTACCTTGTGTCCATGGACATTACTTCACTGTATACCAATATACCCCATGAGGGTGATTTGCAGGCATTAGACTATTGGTGGTCCCTGGATACAACATTAGATCATGGCAAAAAGAATTTGCTTTTGGAATGTGCCAAACATGTTCTTACTAAGAACTATTTCCTCTTTCAAGATTCATTCTATTTACAGGACAAAGGGATGGCTATGGGTGCAACTTTTGCACCCAATTACGCCAATCTGTATTTAGGTAAATGGGAAAGGTGTACAATCTATGACAGTCAGTCTGATCCATTCTATGACATGATAGATATTTGGCGCCTTTTTGTTGATGATATTTTTATGGTGTGGCGTGGCACACTTGAAGAATTATATACATTTGTCAGATACTTAGAAAATAGTGATGAGAATTTGAAATTCTCATTGCAACATGATCTCCATTCTGTCTCCTTTTTGGATGTCAATGTTTTTAAGGAAGTAGATGGTTGTCTTGGTACAAGACTCTGTAGAAAGGAGATAGCTAGGAACTCTCTATTGGTAGCCTGAAGTTGCCACCCACACCATTTGGTAGCCAATATACCAAAGGCACAAATGCTAAGAGTCAGACAAAACTGCAGTAGTGATGTTGATTTCCTTACCTTTGGTATGGACATGTGTGATAGATTTTTGGAGAAAGGTTGCTCCTACCATGCTACACAGGAAGCATTTAGAGAGGTAGGATGTACTGATAGATTGGATCTCTTAAGTTCAAGAACAGAGCAACAGAAAGACAACATAATTAATTGTATTACAACTTACACTAGACATTCAAAATCGATTGCTAACATTATTAACACTAACTGGAATATCTTGCAAGGAGAACCACTGTTGTCAGAAGTCATCCAGAACAAACCTAGAATGGTGTACAAAAGAGGCCCTAATTTGAAGGATAGATTAGTTCATAGTTATACTGGGTCTTCAACTATGAAACATCACACCAATAGACCTCCTCTTACTAGGGGTATGCACAGTTGTGGCAACTGCAAATTTTGCAGCTCTATACTTAAGTGTTGCACTTTTACTAGCTGTAATAGTATTAAAACCTATGAAATTAGGGATTTTACTACATGCAGCACACAAAATGTGGTCCATTTGGCCACCTGTCAATGTGGGGCCTTCTATGTTGGTTAAACAACTAGAGCTTTGAAAGTATGAATGGGTGAGCATTTTTGTTCTGTTGCTAATAATGACACCAGAAGTGCACTTTCAATCCACTGTAACATGAATAAAATGAACATTCAGGAACATCTATTTAAATTCTGTGGTCTTGAAGTTGTTCGACTTAGCCCTAGAGGGGGCGATTTGGATGCCTAATTGAAATATAGAGAATCCTACTGGATCTATACCTTGGGAGCCCTTTTGGTTCCTGGTTTGAATGATAAGATTGATCTATTACCCTGTCTACAAAGGAGGTAACCTCTCTCCTAGGCCCTGATGATATGATATAATAATGTGTTGACATTGATTATTTTCTATTTTTCCTTTTTTCTTTCTTTTCTCTTTCTTTTTTTTTTTCTTTTTTCCTTTCCTCCTTCTTTCTTTCCCCTATCCCCTTCCCCCATCCCCTTGGTCCCTTTTTCTTTTTTTCATTTTTCTTTTTTCTTTCCACCTTTTCACTTCCCCCTTTTCTTCTTTTTTTGTTATTTTTTATTCATATTTTTCTATGTTTTCCCATTTTTTCTATTAATTTTTTCTATCTTTGACGTGGCTATTATAACTGCTAATTATGTATATTATTATGGACTTGTATTTCTCTTATTTACATATTTCTGTGCTTTTTTTCATAGGTTAAATTTATATTAAATACTCCTTTTGACATGGACCATTACACTGTATGTCCCGGAGGCTGGGAGCTTTTCTCCTGTCTATTATAGTATTTTCTTTTTTCCATGACATGGGATGATTATAGCTGCTGTACATAATGGGCTGGATATTCAAACTGCGCCATTCTGAGGCGCAAGCCCTTGCGCTGAGCAAAATAGTTGCGCAGGGGTGTGGCTGGGGCGATATTCAAAGGAGTTGCGCTATTGAGCAACTCCTTTGAATATCACCCCCCAGCCACAGCCACTGTGCATGGTGCAGTGGAACTTGCACCACCGCAAGTTGTCAGAGTGGAGCATTCAACTTATGGTGGCCAAGTACCATTGCGCCATGCGCAAAATCACGATATTTAAAAGGTGACATGCAAATGGGGCCATAATTCTTGCGCTGGGGGGGGCCATTTGCATCTGATTATGGCCCCATTTGCATGCCATTAGCATGTAGGTGCGCCGATCCCCGAGGACTTGCGCTTGGCGCCCTGCCAGGCAGCAGCCGTCGGGGACCGACGCACCCTGCAGCCCGATTATGGGCAGCAATGGCTCCCCCACCTCCTCCTGTACATCTCCCTGGTGGTCCAGTGGACCGAATGCCCGATCGTGGGCACTAAGTAAAGTGAAACCCTCCTTGTGCCCGATCGCGGGCAGAAAGTAAATTGAACCCCCAAACATGTCCCTTGTGCCCGATCGGCGGTAAGTAGTGACCCCCACCCCGAATATCTCCCTGGTGGTCCAGTGGACCGTAATACCCGATCAGGGCAGAATGTAAAGTGAACCCCCAAACATCTCCCTGGTGGCTAGTGTCCCCCCACCCCACCCACCCACGAAGCCCCACCACCCCGCTCCCCGACGGCAGTGGCGGCAGCATCCCACCCACAGCCCTCGCCGACTGACGCCTGTAGGGCTGCATGCCCATTGGTGCAGAGCAAGAGCCAATGGGCGTGCAGTCCACACCGTACATGACAGTCCAGATTTGTGACTGGGGCAGAAAGAGGAAGGGGATAGGCAGTTACCGGAGGAAATCAGAAAGGGAGCAGCAAAAAGGGATCTGGTGTTTGTAGGGAACCTGAACCATCTGGACAGCGTGGCAACTAGGAGCACCAGGAGTCAGTCACTGCTAGATATGGTTCAAGGCTGTCATCTGGTGCATCCAGTCAAAAGATCCCTCATGGCAGGATGCCATTTGGCTGGCAGGGAACTGCTAGTATCCAGTGACATTAAAACTGGATGGGTTAAGCTGATGGGGGAACAATGGACCCCTCAAAAACCATGGTCCTGGACCTTAAGTGGGGAGATAGTGGAAAGATGTGGGATGTAGTCAGAGAAAGAGTGACGGGGTAGACCAGATCAAGGAGGTAGAGGAACAATGGGGCAGGATTAAGAGGGTGGTCCTTGAAGTGACCCAGTCTTATGCAAGAAAGGTTAACAAAAAGAATAAAAAGGCCGATCTGGTTCTCAAAGAGAGTGAGGGAGGCAGTGAGGATGAAAAGAAGAATCATCACAGAGTACAAGAGGAACAAGGGGGAGAACGTCTGGTAAAAGTATAATATTTGGGTATAATACTTGGGTTTTAGGAATGGACTAAGGTGGTTACTGTCCATGCTTGTCTATTCCTTAAATCTGATAAGGTAGGCCTTGTATTTCTCCCCCTCCATCCAGCTGTCAATTCCACTTTTAAACATTTCCCTGTAGCTACTATTATGAAGAGCAGATTGTGGATTATTCCAGATATTTATTATTCTTTGTGTATAGAAATGTGTTTCTGACATTTGTTCTGAAGTGTGTTGGCTTTAGTTGCATATCGTGTGTTTTAAGTTTATATGTTCCTTGACCTTGAATAAAGTTCATGATATTCAATAATTCCTTGTCATCTTTAATATTATAAAGAAACAATAAATCATCTCATGTCCTTCTTTGCTCCAGAGTGTGTAAACCTGAGTGCACTAATTTTTCCTCATGTGTTTTGTGTTCTAATCCCTTTATTATTTTACTCACTTTGTGCTGATTTTTTTTTCTATTTTTCTATTTTCTCCTAAATTTAACCCTTCCCAAAATTGTGATCCACAGATGATAATGGGCCGCATATGTGGCTAAATTCAAAGAGGCAAGGGTGGAAGTCAGAAGGGCAAAAGCAGACACAGAGCTGCAGATTGCTGAGGGAATAAAAGGTGGGGAAAAGAACCTTTCAGGTATATAAGGGGAAATAAGGAAAGAAAGATGGGGAATGTTAGGTTAGCCGGGGGGGTGGGGCGGATAATGGACTGCAGGATGAAAAGCAGCATGAGTTTGTCTCAGGAAGGTCTTGCCAGATTAACCTTATACTGTTTTTCAACTGGGTCACCAAGGTGATAGACAGGGGACAGGCAGTGGATCTTCTCTACTTCAACTTCAGCAAGGCCTTCAATTTAGTATCACAAAGAAGGCTCCTGAAGAATGGAGGACCTGGGAGTGGGGCAGCATGTAGTCAGGTGGGTAAGTAATTGGCTAAGGGGGAGACAACAGAGAATAGTAGTAAACGGGGATAAATTAGAGGACAGGGAGGTCTTGAGCAGAGTGCTGTAGGGATCGGTTCTGGGACCTGTGCTAATTAATATGCTCATAAGTGACATCAGGGAGGGTATCCAGGGAATATTGTGTCTTTTTGTTGATAACACAAAGCTATCTGGCAGGATGGATCACATGGAAGTGGTGTTGGTGCTCCAGAACAACCTAGAGAAACTTGAGAAATGGTCTAATGTCCTGCAGTTATGGTTCAGTGCCAAGAAGTGCAAACTAATGAACTTATACAGAATCTGTGCACAGAATTCTAGATGGGAGGAATTAGACTGGCCACTTAAACAAAGGAGAGAGATCTGGTGGTCATAATCAATGACTCCATTAAGTGGTGCACCGACGCAAGATCGACACCCGCACAGCGAACATCAGCACAGCGACAGATTTCATCTGTCTGCGGCGAGTTGCTGTGCTGGTGCAAGGAAGACACCGGCAGTGTGGCTCCCAGTGTTGTACCCCCCCCCCGGTCCAGCTCCTACTCAGAGTTATATATTTAGAGACCTGGGGTGTGGTGGGCGGGGGGTTTGGGGCACAGCCTTCTGATAGAAAAGCACCGACATCCCCAACAGTACAATGCCAACAGTCAGCATTGTGGCTGTTGCTGTGGGGGATGTCGGTGCCAGCGCTGTCACAGCGCTATAGTAAAACCCCATTAAGCAAACAAGTCAATGCAACAAAGCATAGAGCAAGGCATCATTGTCTAGGTAGGGGTTTTAAAAATGGGAGAAATGAGGTGATTCTCCCATTGTACAGATCCCTGGTGAAGCTTTATCTGGTGTACTTTGCCCAGTTCTGGAGCCCTCACCTGAGGAAGGACATTGACAGACTACAGTCACCACAGCAAAGGGCCACCCAGATGATCCATGGCCAGTAGGGAAGATCCTATGAGGATTGGCTGGGGGCAGTAAACATGTATTTGCTACAGGCCAGATGGACAAGGGAGACATGATTGAAACATATACATTTCTATGGGATATAAACAAGGGAAACAGTGAAGACCTATTTATAAGAAATTGGGATGCAGTCACTAGTGGGTATGACTGGATGTTGGTGGGCAAATTCAGGAGAAACTTGAGGAAGTTCTGCTTTTCTGAGAGGGTGGTGGAACTGTGGAATATAATGCCAATGGAACTAGTGGGGCAGCTACCCTTAACGGGTTTAACTGTAGAGGCATGGCAAGGAGACTTCCCAAGGGGACAGTAGGGGTTTGAGGTGGGGGGATACAGCCCACCAGGACAGTAGGTCAGTGGGGTGAAGTAGCATATCAAGGGCAGACTTGCTAGACCTTCAGTCTCCTTTTGCCATTCAGATTCTATTTTTCTATGTTTTTATGAATTCTGAATATTAATCCTATCTTCATACCCCTCTCCTTGACTATATCTGCTTTATAATCTTTGTGCAGCTACAGTATCTTATTGCATTGAATAAATCCCCTAACCTGCAACCCTTCTTACAAGATTTAAGTATTGCAATCACATATATAAAAATGCATTACCATATGTAGGTCTACCAGGTCTGCAGCAGAGTGTATAGTGATTCACAAGTCCGACTCCAAAGCACTCAACATCACCATCCATCGTCAATAGTCGCTATAGATTTTTGGACTAAAAATGTTGCCAACCAAACAAGTTATTGAGTTAATATTTTAAAAGAAAAATATTGCTCAAATTCTGACTGAAAGTTAGCATTAAATGATAAAGTGAGAACAGTGTACTGTATATTTCACATGTCTGCATTTTAAATACATTTTTTTTCCACTTCTTCATTTTCTATCCTTCTTGAGAAACTCCTTATTTTGTTTTGCAACTCTTGAGTATGTGGAAAGCTACAAAGGGGATCTAAATGTCTCAAGTTTTTTAATGTATTTCAGATTTCTTTCATGTATATTTTATGATAATTATATTCAATATTTAATTGCTTTTTGCTGTTTAATTAAAGATTTTCATCTTTCTATATATTCAAATGCATGATATGTGTAACAATAATGGGCTCTATGCACATTGGTGTGTAATGGCTATGTGTCACAGAATGTAAGTCGTTTAGCCACCCTCCCCGCGCCCAGTGCGTCTCACACATGGTAGTCACTAAATGGATACGTGAGCCCTACGCATCAGATCCCCCGACTGACTGCAGAGCTTCACAAGGGGCTGGGTGGGCAGTGTGGAGGGTGTGCCAGCACTCTGTGGCATTCACTAAGGTGCAGAGTGCTGTACACGGGGGACTGCCAGCTATGACAAAGTAGGGCAGCTGTAAAATAATTACATGCACCCCGGTTGCAGTCGCTGTCTGTGGCAACAATGGTGGGGATCAGAACATATGCAGTATTTCAAGATTTATTTACAAGTACTGTAAATAGCCACCACAGTGCTGGGAAAACAATGTTTGGTCACATAAGTCTCTTTATCAAGGAAATGGTGGTCTGCTACAGTACATATTATTTCTTAAAACACAGCTCTGTATTTAACAGGCCCCAATCCTTAGTTACATACTGATCTCTCAGGGCTGGACAGATATCCCAGAAAGTATGCTAGCTTCTCCCTCCTTGGAGTGGTACCTAGAAAGGTTTATTGATAGTGTCTGGTGCCTGCCATCTCCATGATCACTGGATCACTCCAAGGAGGGAGAAACTTTTGTAATTTCTGGGGTACCTCCCAGTCCAGAAAGATCAGTATGTAACTAAGGAAATGGCTTCCCAACACTCTGGGGGCTATTTAGTTAAGCAATAAAGATGAAGGAGCTGGTCATGTCCAAGGGATCAATGACTGGTTCAGCCACCTCCCTCCAGTCGGTCAATACTCCAAGGAAATGACCAGCTTCAAGATTGTTACTGTGATTATAAACCTGATCTCAAAATCAACTTTTAATTTTTGCCCTTTTTTTTCAGCTTTAGCTTTATGGTGCACGCCATGCGTTCCACACAGAGTCAGTTGGCAGCTGGATCAGTCACTTCTCAGATGTTAATGACTGATTCAGTAGCCTCACTTGGCTCATGAATAATTAATTAGACTTACAAATGGAAATAAATCTTGAAATACTGCATATGTTCTAGGAGTCGTCTACCTCACATTTTTTATGACAAAAACATGGTCTGTATAGATTTTACCTCTTAGAGGGATCCTAGGATGCCCACATTTCTATATAGACTACTCTAAATATAATCTCATCGGAGTCCTTCCCTCAGACTGGCCAGAACAAGGATCATCACATAGATAGAGAGACTTGACTTCTAAATTTGTAGGCAATAATCCTTATTCACCATTCACCTTTACAACTTGCAATTTCACGGACTTGCCACTTTGTCAGGAAATTGGTGGTTTACTATTGGAAAATGACAGACAAAACAATCACCAGTTGAATTTATATTAATTCAAAACATAACACCCTTAGTGTCCAAGAAACCACATTGCTACATCATAATCAATTGTGATAAAAAAAAGGTTGGATTATATACACTGCCAACTCCTTTGCATTAATATTCAAAGGTATGTGTGTCAGATCCTATAAACCTTATAAAAGCAATTAATCTAATGTGCTCTATACAGCTCCATGCTCCCCTGCAAAAGATATCACTGGTGACATACCAAAAATTACCAACACTTCATAAACTTGTGGTTAACAATCTAGAATAATGTATTACCTTATACTGTTCAGTAAACAAAATCTTTACAATTAAAGAAATGTCACAGGAACTGTATTCCTACAAAAAGAGTCAAACCCAGATCTACTATGTAATGTAATAACGTCATGGTAGGATTTTACCTTACTGCAGTCAAACTGCATTTAAAATAGTGAAAGTGAATCTTTAAAAATGAAGCTGCTTACCAGAACTCTCCTAGACTACTGTAAGCCTACATCAAATGTCATTCAAGCTTTCCATTTTTCTATGTAATCCCCTTGTTACCCGGGGTTACTAGAATCCCAGAAAGACCTTGTGAAACTCCAGTTAAATGGATTTCACACTCTCACTCTGTTCTCAGTCTCAGCTGAGACTGAGGGATGACATCACCATAGAACTATCGCAGCTGCATGAGCCACAGTGGAATCTGCAGCAGGTAGTTGGAGTAGAATGTTGGGAGGTTTGAACAGTAGTCTGTAGTTCAGTTGGTGTTTGGAGCTTGCTGAGAGAGGAGCACAGCAGCTCTGTGTTAGGCTCTTGGAGCCTCAGCCCTGACATAGGGCTACATTTAGGCAAAAGGTGTGTGTTTCCACCTAAAGAGAGTCACAGAAGATAGTTTTAAAGTGGTGGAGACCGCTGATTCGGGACTCAGTGCCCCATCCCTCAGGGGATGGGGCAGGAAAGGTTGTCCTGCATATTCCAGGGGCAACCCCCTGGTTTTCTGCTAGTGGAGAAGCTGCCTTATTTGGTCCAGGTTTTTGGGAAACAAGAAGATTTCGTGATTCACCTGTGGGGCACCTGCAACCGAAGGGTGAGTTTCTGCTCTTTCTAAAGGGCCCACGTTTTCACCCTGGAACTTGTGTGATAGTGGGGATTGGAGTACTGAAGTAGTGGGAGGCCTAGAGTAGTAGGCTTAGCCAAACGTGAAAGTATGTTCAAGTCCAGCACTTATAGGAAGTCAAAACATGTAGAGGAGATGTGACATACATCTACCCAATAATCTACATTGCCAAGCTGTCAGAAGAGAATTGTTTAGTATCCAGAGAAATGGCTGGGTATGGATTGTGGGAGCTGGAGGTGGAAGACCCCCCTTCTTTAGTGACCAGGTCCACCTCTACAGATTTGCTCTGTGGATTTCTACTTTGCCTCATGCACTTGGCCAGTGATGAGGGAAGTACCCAGACGTGGGATTGGAAGGAAAATTCCCTCTAGGAGTTGAAGGCTGTAAGGTGGTTTGGGGAGCCACCAATTGGAAAACTGGTTCATTTCCCAAAATGGACCGCATGGATCAAGTGGCCGGCGGGGAGCTGGCAAGTGGGGAAAACCCCATAGTGTACAAGTCGGGCTGTGTACCCAAAGCTGCATGCAAACCGGCTGTGTGCCTCGTGGGTTCAGAGCCTGAGGGCTGGAAATAGTGAAGAAGTGTTCTGTTGTCTCTAATCTGCATTACCAGGAATGTAGCCCCGTGGGGGTCCATCTGTGCTTTGTTTGTTCAGCTTGGATGTGAATAAAAGCCATACTGTAGAATCCCATTCTTGGTTCTGGACATTACAGTTATTGCTTCCTGTGTTGGGATTTACTTGGGTGCCCCTGTGCAGAGTAGCCAAACCTAGGCCCCCTGTGCCGAGTAACCTTATCCTCCCCGAACCCAGTCCCCACCAGGTACTGCTGTCAGCTTCAACAGCATACCACCTGTCATTTGCGAAAAAAGGCAGGGGTCCAGGGGTTACAAAAATGGAGGCACCGCTTTGGATTTTAATTCTGGGAGGAAGGTGCTTGGGCAGGGGGCTAGTGTTTTGGCTATCTGGCAGTGGGTAGCCCAAAAAGGTGAAGCAATTTAATTAGTGTGTCGCTGTGTGCTGTGGATCTTATGCTGCTGTTTAAAATGCCAACTGTTTACCAAGGAGCAGTAAAGCTAAAAGAGTGTGCCCTTGTCCTGCATCAATTGTTTACAGTGTTTTTGCCTGCTTTTTAAATGAACTGTGGTAAAGAAAAGTGTGGAAGACTAGAGGTAGCAACAGGAAAATTGTGCCCTGGACGTTGGAAATGCTTTTTAAATGAACTGTGGTAAAGAAAAGTGTGGAAGACTAGGGGTAGCAACAGGAAAATTGTGCCCTGGACGTTGGAAATGCTTTTTGAATGAACTGAGAGACTTGCAGAGTGAATGGCTATGTTAAATGGCTGAATTGGGCTCCCGCTCTGGAGTCAGTTAAGAAAAAAAAAATGCATTCTGCAGTTTAAATTTGCCTGCTCGATGATCGCTGTGAGGAGAAGAGCACTCGTGAGGAAGAAGAGGCTCATTTGCTTGGCGTTGTGTGGTTGGTGAGGCTGCAATCAGTCCCGCCCCTCAGCCAGCTCTACAGTGACTGCCCCAGCATTCGAGAGGGAGTGTGAGTGGAGTGCGTGTACTGGCTTGTGGAGGAGCTTCGCGGAGTGTTAAAAACGTTGTAAACTTTCTAAAAATAGACTTGCTTGTTTAAAATCAGGCTCAACCCGCTAATCAATCGTCTGAATTGCACGTGTGGTGGTCGAGGAGACGATCGGCTGGACTGCCCGCCCATTTCTGTTTTGAGGCCTCCAAGACTGGCTGCAGGCCATTTTTCCCCATCGCAGCAAACAGCTACTGATAACAGTAAGTACGAACAGTGAAATTGCTCAAACAGTGATTTTCTGCCAAATGCTAGCAAAATATGTGTGCAGCAGTGTAGTCGCTTTGCAAGTAACGACTGTGTCAAGTCCTGCCAGCAAGTGCAAGTCTGTTAAGCCATTGACTGTGTGCATGGTAATGAGTTCAGCATCAGTTTAAAGTTTAAAACCAGAGAGAGACTGTGAGTTGTAGCCAAATGTGCAGCACTAGTTTTACAGGCAATCCTGTGCTTAAAAACCTGAAGCTTTAAGGGACTGTGAGTCAAAGAAATTTTTCAAGCATGTGAAAAGTCCGTGGAAAATCATGTAAATGTGTTTAGAACAAGAACAGAGCAAGTTTGTGCAGTTTGAGCAAAAGTTATCAGTAGTGTGTGTAAATCGGATGCGCAGTGACTTGACCCAATTTCTGAATGTTGATGCACAGGAGTGCTGCTGCTGCCATTACAGGGTGGGGTAGTAAAGTAAACACAGCAGCAGAGGAGCCATTTTAAAAGTAAAGAAGGTGTTCAGTAAAGTGGAACTTTCAGTTACAGTGAGCTTTTGTTTGTTTTTTCTGCATTTATGGCCTCAGGACCAGCTCGCTACCCGGATCGTGCCCGGGCTGCAGTAACAGCAGCAGTAAATAGACTGAGGGATATTGAAAAGTGGTGCGATGGAGGACAACTGCCTCCTCATGTGGCGATTCCTGGTTTTCCAGTGCATGTATGTCAAATATGCTTGAGAGCTGGAAGGGACGTCTTCATGATTCCTCACTGTGCTGGGTGTCTAGAAAAATATGGCTTGTATAAAGCGCCTCAAATTTCGTTTGGCTCCCACATGAACAAAGGTTCAGGAATCTGCAGTTGGCAGCACACAGCACCAGGTGGAGCCTGTGGAAGAAGGTCCCTCGGTGGAGTGTGGTGCAGAGCTAGAGGGTGCAGAGTTAGAGACAGAACCAGAAGTTGAAGTTTCGGATGCTGGATCTCAGAAGGAAAGTTCAGCTAAAGCATCAGTAGACCCCTGGGGGGGGGCCTAGCGCAAGTCTCATAGGAGAAGATGAGATGCGGGAGGCCTTTGAGTGGGAGGTGTCGACCTCTGCACCTAGTGATGAGTGGATAGTCTCAGGAGTGAGGACAACTGCTCACTCCTGGGCTCAGATCCTTAGTGAGGAAGAAGATGAGGGGCAACCTATGTGGCCTTGTGAAAAAGGAATGGGTACACAGCCTCAAGCTCTTGCCTCGGAGGAATGCATGGAAGAGAGTGGTGATGCCACTGCCCTGGCTATGCAAGAAGAAGAAGTCAGGGATCCATTTTTAATCTCGTTAAGGATGCGTAGCTGGCAGAACCAGGACTGGCCACCCCCAAGCCAGGCCAGCGGTCTCAGGTTGACCAAAGCTAGTAAAGAGGAGAGACTGGTTCGTAGAAAGGCAAATGAGATCTACGGTATGACCTTTCCTACCTTTCCTCAGAAAGTCTGGGAGGAGATTGAGAACAGCAGGAAATCCTGGATCTGGGCCGAAGCAATGAAATGTGTGCATCCTGGTGCAGACAAGCATGTCAGAAACAGACTGTTTCATGAAAAATATACCCAGTGGAAGAGAGGCAGGACACTGTTTATGGACAGAGTGCGAATAGTGGACGGAGAGGGACGTGAAATCTCCCACTGTGTGAATTATGTGCATCCAGAAGGGGTAATAATTCAAGCTCCTGACCCCCGGTACTATTGGCCTCAGTGCAAGGACCTCCCAGCAAATGTGTCCATGCCTACTAAATGGAAAGCCGAGCAGTGGTAGTCAATACTGCCACACCAGCCTGTGAAGTGCCTTTATTGATCCGCCAATATGAACATCCAGGACTCGGGTGCCCCACATTCATCAGCTCTACAGTGTACTGGCCTTTCCAGAATCCATCGACTGGCCTACCAGATGACTTCAGATCCAGAGAGGACACCAGCCCAGCTGTATCCTGCTTCATCGCCTGGTAATCGGATGACGCCAGACCAGCTGTTTTCTTTTTGTTCCTGTTCTAAGGTTCCATCTCCAGAGATGAAATCACCCCAGCAGTTCCCAGATGTGCCCTCCTGTGGTTCCCGGAAGATGTCCGCCTAGCTATATCAGAAGAAATGCTGCCAGAGAGAGTCTTCGGCTGAGGTGCAGGTCGGCTCCGAATTTTTCGTACTACAAGGGGCTGGTAAGTCCGAACTTTTCTATCTTTATGACATTGCAGTACACACCCTACACTAGCAGACTCCAAAATGGGTGAACTGTCCTCAAAGACTCTCCCCTTTGGGATTTTGGCCTGTTAGAACTATGCTTCACCGGGCTCCGGCCCAGGAGAAACTCTTTAATGGACTAGCCTTCAGGCACTGTGGTCACTAGTTGTGAATTTTAGGGCACTCCGTTCCCCAAATGTGTATTTTAAATAATGTCATTGTTTTCTACTGTTTTCTAATGTATATACTGTTTTTCTACCTTTTCTAAAAAATATTTTTGTGATTCTTCAGTGTTTTGATGGTAGGGGTTTAGGTAGACTGTGTATGCTGATTAGGAGTGTGTGTTGTCTTTCTTTTTCTTGCAGGTGTTCCTGGAGAAGACAGAAGAGAAGACAAGAAGAGGAGGAGGGGATTATCAGAGTTCCTCACTAGTACTTTAGTGTGTAGTAATTTAAAGTGGTGGTGGTGTTGTTATTGTTACTGTATTAACCCTTTCCTTCCACAGGTGTGGTTGTGGGGGTAGGGATGAGGAAGTAAATTGATGTAACAATGTGGTATTAGTTTCTTGGTGTGTGATGCAGGTTGCCCAAGGGTCCACGGCTTGTTTTTTTTTTTTTTGTTTTTTTTTTGGGGGTATTAAATGTTTTTTTTTTGGGGGGGGTATTAAGTTAGAGGCAGATAGATTTTTCCTAGAGGGCTAGGGGGGATAGACAGGCTGTGGTCCTGAACGGCCGTAGGGACTGCAGTGCTGAGCTATTAGGGCTATGCTCTGGACAGTTCTACCAGAGCCACTAGGCGTCCCTAGTAAGTGGGTAGAGTAAAGGCTGATATGTCAGCTAAAGGCCTCTAGGCCCTTAGTGTTGTCTGCCTGTGCTCGCACATGGTAGGAGGGGGCCTGATCACCCCCCTCCGCAGGTAGCACATAGGGTGGGATGGCCTAAAACCGGGTAAACAATGACTACGGACAGTCATTTTCCTGGTCAAGGACGAGTGTAACTCCCTTGTTACCCGGAGTTACTAGAATCCCAGTAAGACCTAGTGATAGGCAGGGAAGGCAGCTTGTAAAACTCCAGTTAAATGGATTTCACACTGTCTCACTCTGTTCTCAGTCTCAGCTGAGACTGAGGGATGACATCACCATAGAACTATCGCAGCTGCATGAGCCACAATGGAATCTGCAGCAGGGAGTTGAAGTAGAGTGTTGGGAGGTTTGAACAGTAGTTTGTAGTTCAGTTGGTGTCTGGAGCTTGCTGAGAGAGGAGCACAGCAGCTCTGTGTTAGGCTCTTGGAGCCTCAGCCCTGACATAGGGCTATATTTAGTGAAAAGGTGTGTGTTTCCACCTAAAGAGAGAGACAGAAGATAGTTTTAAAGTGGTGCAGACCGCTGATTTGGGACTCGGTGCCCCATCCCTCAGGGGATGGGGCAGGAAGGGTTGTCCTGCATATTCCAGGGCAACCCCCTGGTTTTCTGCTAGTGGAGAAGCTGCCTTGTTTAGTCCAAGTTTTTGGGAAACAAGATGACTTCGTGATTCGCCTGTGAGGGATCTGCAACCAGAGGCTGAGTTTCTGCTCTTTCTAAAGGGCCCATGTTTTCACCCTGGGACTTATGTGATAGTGGGGGATTGGACTACTGAAGTAGTGGGAGGCCTAGAGTAATAGGCTTAGCCAAAAGTAAAAGTATGTTCAAGTCCAGCACTTATGGGAAGTCAAAACATGTAGAGATGTGACATACGTCTACCCAGTAATCTACATTGCCAAGCTTTCAGAAGAGAATTGTTTAGTATCCAGAGAAATGGCCGGGTATGGATTGTGGGAGCTGGAGGTGGGAGACCCCCCATCTTTGGTGACCAGGTCCACCTCTACAAATTTGCTCTGTGGATTTCTATTTTGCTTTATGCACTTGGCCAGTGATGAGGGAAGTACCCAGACGTGGAAGGAAAATTCCCTTTAGGAGTCGAAGGCCCTAAGGTGGTTTGGGGAGCCACCAATTGGAAAACTGGTTAATTTTCCAAAATGGACCATGGATCAGGTGGCCGGCGGGGCAGCCGGGCCAGTGGGGAAAACCCAAGTAGTGTACAAGTCGGGCTGTGTACCTAAAGCTGCGTGCAGGTGTAACCCCCCTGCAAATGGGGGTTCCCAAAAGACTTCCAGGAGCTTGCTTGAATGCTCCAAGCCTGAATGGTGTTTGGCGTTTAAGCCATTTATCTGTGAGTGTTTTTAGAGCCTCTGGTACTGTCTCTTTAAGAGCTGTCTGCTTGCAGACATAATTAGTTTGTATGGGGGACTGGGTGTTTCTTTGATTGAGTACCACTCGAGCTGCTGCCAATTCACTCCATTTTGCAGTCACTAGAGTGCAAAGGGAACCTATCTGAAAGATGTAACTGTTTGCCAGAAATCATTTAGAGTAATAATGAAAATACAGTTTGTCTAACCTGCTTTCTTTGCAGTCAGAACTGTTTGCCTAGTTCCCCATTCTAGTTTTGAACTGCTGAACTGGACCAATCATGTGTGGGTTAAGGTAGCTCTAAAATGGTGCCTTGGACGAATCAGAACTTGGACTCATAATCTGAGCCAGCCACAAGAGGATTGTATGGGCAGTGACTCTGGGAGATGTAGTTTGGACTTCGGCGCCTTTTTGGACCAACAGGGGCAGTCTCTTGTGAGTGACAGCCAATCCAGCCAAGAACTGGGAGGAACTCAAAGGAAGTGCCCGGTTTTGTCTGCTGGAGTTTCAGTTGAGCTCTGGCAGTGAAGAGGGAAGGAGCCCTGTGATTTTTCAGTGTGCAGTTTTAGTCGGGAAACGTGTGTAAGGCCCAGAGTTCCGGTCTGCAGCTTGTGTAACTACTTGTTAGGACTGAATCCGTCCTGTGAAGAGAATCAAAGGATATCTGAAGAGTAGAAGCCAGGCTCACCCTGTAGAAGACTGGAGAAATTGCTGAATTGCGCTCAGTCTGTCAGGAACTGAATCTGCTGTGTGTTCTCCCGGGTATTGTGCAGTAATTGCGATCGGGATAGAGAAGCAGCCTGCCTGGTATAGTACTTTCTTTTTACCATATAAATGTGTGAGGAGGCTTGTGTAGCTCAAGTGAATCCTGCTGCCATTAAAGGACTTTCGCCTGTTACTGTTTACCATATAAATGTGTGAGGAGTCTCGTGGAGCTCAAGAGTAGCCCTGCTGACGCTTGAAGGACCCTATCTTATTTGGAGGTCGTGAGTACTAATTCAGGGTCGCTCCCTGTTGAATTGCCACATTGAATCCAAATGGAATTACTGTACTGCTGACTGTTTAACTAATTTTTCTTTCTGTGTGAAAGACCCTACCAGCTGCCACGGTTTGGACTAGCCACTAGGGCTTGGGTACCCAGGGACAGTAACTGGTAGGGATAGGCCTATGCACAGAGCCATAGGTAGATGAGTAAAGTGATAAGCTAATTAACCTGATTCCCCTGTCCTTGTTATATCCCCTAAATAAATCAGAGCTGCTTGTTTCAGCAAAGTTATACTGCCTGAGGTATTTGTCTATGTTAAAGTATTGTACTGTGATTGTTGCACTGTATCTTATTTTACAGGAGGTCCCAGTGCCTGAACCAGTCCTGGGGTAAGTGTATACTGTGATGGTAATTCTGATATATTGTGTGGGCCACTAGTGGGAAGAAAGGGGGGTTGCAGTGTCCCAGAGTGCTGTGACCAAGTTAGTTTAACTGTTGCAAACCCTGACCTCTGGGTGGAGGCACCCGCCATCGGATCCCAGGCCCCTCAACCTGTTAGTGGCAAATCAGGCAGGGGTAGTAGCCCCTGGGATAGCGCCATCTAGGGGTTACACAAGTCCGGGCTGTGTGTCTGTTGGGTTCAGAGCTTGAGGGCTGGAAATAGTGAAGAAGTGTTCTGTTGTCTCTAATCTGCATTACCAGGAATGTAGCCCCGTTGGGGTCCGTCTATGCTTTGTTTGTTCAGCTTGGATGTGAATAAAAGCCGCGCTGTAGAATCCCATTCCTGATTCTGGACATTACAGTTGCTTCCTGTGTTTGGATTTACTTGGGTGTCCCTGTGCAGAATAGCCAAACCTAGGCTCCCTGTGCCGAGTAACCTCATCCTCCCCGAACCCAGTCCCCCACCAGGTACTGCTGTTAGCTTCAACAGCATGCCATCTGTCATTTGGCGAAAAGGCAGGTGTCCAGGGGTTACATTTAGAAAGAAATTAATAGCACTTCTTTTATTCTCTGCTTGTACTGTAGGTACCTTC
This sequence comes from Neoceratodus forsteri, assembly GCA_016271365.2. Classification (NCBI taxonomy): domain Eukaryota; kingdom Metazoa; phylum Chordata; order Ceratodontiformes; family Ceratodontidae; genus Neoceratodus; species Neoceratodus forsteri. Next base: position 1,374,667,353 of record CM057452.1, read on the forward strand.
TTAAAAACATTCCTAAAGGCTATCCTTTATAGAGATAATGTAGCTTGTGATTTTTTTTTTACAAATGTATAAGCACCTGATAACCTAATATCTTCAGTTGAAGCTACTTCTGGCTGGAAGCTGCTACACTGGACTTAGGATTAGCAAGAAAGCGAGTTGTGCTCACAACAGAGGTAGGTGAACCTTATAATTTACAATTGGGCCGGCCCGTCGGCGCAGCGGTGGGATTTCCGCTTGAGACGCCGGCGACCCGGGTTCGGGAACAGACCCGAGTCGCTGGAGGGTTGGCCGGGGAGAAGGATCGACGCCCAACGGACTGCTCCTTCTCCGGGGAGGGTTGGGGAGCAAATCGAGCAATGGGGACTCCTCAGCGGAGGCTGGGGACACCACGCCGCCGCGCTTACGCCGGGGAGAGAGGCGGGCAGACGCTGGCTCATTGCACGCCCCGCCTCCTCGGGGGTGGGGAATAAAGGGGGCTAAACATTCCACGCCTAGCGTCTAGATGATGCTCTGCCCCGGGGACGCCCTGATTGGTCACCGGAGCCGCTCCCAGCCAGTTACTAGGCCCTGGGTCCGTGTGGGGAAGGGTCCGAACCGTGGACCCACTCTCTGGGGGGCAAGCCAGGGATGACCGGGGGAGTCAGCGATATCTGGTGACCGGGGCTCCTGGGGTCCGTGACCAGAGCAGAAAGTGCAGATGAGAGGCGTGGAGGTAAAAAAAGAGAATTAAAAAAAAAAATAATAATTTACAATTGTCTTTGGTTTGAAGCAGATTCCTTAGGAAAGTTAATATTCTTCAGGTGGAGTATACTTCTAACTGAAAGATGAAATAAGGAACTTAGAATTATCAGAAAAGGCAGTTTTTCAATCAACAGAGGGAGGTGGACCTTGCTTTACTTTTGTTACAATTGTTTAGATTTTCAGTGCAGGAAGAGTTTAAACCCACAGGGACTGAATACTGTTTACTGTGTCTGTCCTTGTGCACAGCTGACATGTTTTGGGGCTGACTGCTTTCAGAGCACAAGTCACCAGGCTGTTTTGGGGCTGGGGAGGTTTACCTGTGTCTGACTTGGAAGTTTGGATTTTTCTCTGTTTGATTAGCAGGGTACTTTCTCTGTCAAAATGTCGTGTAGGGCATCTTGCTGACAGGAAGGCACTCATTGCAGCGGTAGGTCAGAGCTTTTAGCTGATTGTTTTGTGAGGGCACAGTTTAGGCCCAAACACTTCCCACCCCTCACCACCCACCCCTGGAAATAGTTCCTTTATACTTGTGGTTCTGACATCATTTCCTCAAGAGGGCAAGGTGCATATCACTGTCATACCTAGCACACTGCACTGACAATATAAGCATACACATTATATAATATATATATTTCTATATAACAAACCAATCACACACACACACACACACAAAAAAAATAAACAAGGTAGACAGACGTGGGGAGTAGTACAATGTAATGGATGTGGGGGCAGCAGTCTTCCAGGAGTCTTTCTGGGAGGTTAAGATGCTGCCCTGTTTGCAGACAACTCTCTGCCCTGAGGGAGGAAGTTGCCCGTCTTCAGGCCACACTGGACAGTAGTAAGGGAACCTCCCCCATCCAGGGAGCACCAGAGCCACAACCACTACCTCAGAGGTTGCGAAGAAAGCACAGCAGTTGGACCACAGTGGGCTCAGGGAGGGTGAGGGTGGTAGAACAGAGACACACCCAGTCAGTTGTTCCACTCCACAATCCATACACCATTCTAGGGGAGCATAGTTCCCCTATGGATGCACCTGTAGAGGAGACTAAGGAGGTTGCAGACAACTGTCACAAGGGAAGCTCTCAGGAAGGAGGCACAGGATACCACAGGGAAAGGAAGCAGCTCCTGGTGGGGACTCAGTTATTAGGGGGATAGAACTGGGGGGAGCAGGGAAAACTGAAGTGAGGTGCCTGCCTGGTGCCATGGCTTGGAGGGACAGGAAGCGCATCCTTAGGATCACAAGAACAGTTGCACGGGAGTCTGAGCTGGACATCATTGCTCACCTAGGGACAAATGACTTGGCTCATCACAGATACATAGATACATAGATACATAGACAGTGTCGGCAGATAAGGGCCTATGGCCCACCCAGTCTGCCCATTTGAGCTTGTAAGTTCAGTTTATGTTTTCCTAGAAGTCTGTTGCCCCTTACCCCTGACCTCCAGAATTCCTTTATGTCTATCCCATGCATTCTTAAATCCAGTGATTGTTTCAGCTCCCACCACTTCCTCTGGCAGGGTGTTCCACTTGTCCACCACCCGTTCTGTGAAGAAATTCTTCCTCACGTTTCCTCTGAATCATCTTCCCTCCAACTTCATCCCATGCCCTCTAGTCCTGGAACATCTTTTTTGCTTAAAAATAGTGTATTCCTGCACCCTGTTCCTCCCTGTAAGATACTTGCATGTCTCTTTCATATCCCCTCTCTCCCTCCTCTCCTCCAGGGAGTACATATTCATTTCCTTCAACCTGTCCTCATAGGACTTGTGTTGCAATCCATGTACCATCTTTGTTGCCCTCCTCTGAACCTTCTCTACCCTGTCTATGTTCTTACGTAGGTAAGGTCTCCAGAACTGTACACTGTACTCCAGGTGGGGCCTTACAAGTGTCTTGTATAGTGGAATTATGACCTCCCTTTTCCTGCTGGTGATGTCCCTGCCTATGCATCCCAGCATCCTATTTGCTTTACCTGCTGCCTTGTCACACTGTTTCCCTACTTTGAGGTCATCAGAGATGATAACCCCCAAGATCCCTTTGCTGCTTGGTGCATGCTATATCCTCACCCCCCAACTGATATATTGTGCCAGGGTTTTTGTGCCCCATATGCATCATCTTGCACTTCTTTGCATTGAATTTCAACTGCCAAACCTCTGACCATTCTTCAAGTTTCTGCAGGTCCCTTCTCTTTCTGTCTACACCCTCTGGTGTGTCTACTCTGTTACAGAGCTTTGTGTCATCAGCGAACAGTGAAATTCTGCCTTCTAGGCCCTGCGCAATGTCACTGATGAAGATGTTGAATAGGACCAGCCCCAGCACTGATCCCTGTGGTACCCCACTGGTCACTCTTCCCTCTGTGGAGTGACAGCCATTTACCACCACCCTCTGTCCTGCCGCCCAGCCAGTTACCTACCCACCACACTACTGTCCTGCCCACACCCATATTCCCCAGTTTGTGTAATAGTCTTCTATGTGGCACAGTGTCAAAGACCTTGCTGAAGTCCAGATAGGCCATGTCCACTGCCCTCCCCTGATCCACCTCCCTAGTCACCCAGTCAAAAAATTCAATGAGGTTGGTCTGACATGACCTACCCCTGGTGAAACCATGCTGCCTTGGGTCCTGTAGTCCATTGACAACCAAATGTTCCGCCAGTCTGTCTTTCAGTAGTGCTTCCATGATCTTCCCCATTACCAAGGTGAGGCTGACTGGTCTGTAGTTCCCTGCTTCCTCCTTTTTCCCACTTTTGTATAAGGGGACTACATCTAATGTCCTCCAGTCTTTGGGTACCTCCCCTGTTTCCAGTGGTCGGCTAAACAGGATAGCCAGAGGTTCAGCCACCACCTCTCTTAGTTCTTTAAAGACCCTGGGGTGCAACCCACCTGGTCCCATTGCTTTATCAACTCTTATTACTTCCAGTTCCTTCAGGACTCTTTCTTGTGTAAAGGGACTTGTGTCCATTTCTGCACCATTCTCACCACTTGTACTCCCTTCAGACCCATTACCCTCCTCTTCCTCAGTAAAGACTGAGCAGAAATACATGTTCAATATATCAGCTTTACGTTGTCATCCTCCACGTGGCCCCCATCCTCCCCCTTCAGTCTCACTATCCCTTCCTTTGCCTTTCTTTTTTCCCTTATGTACCTGTAAAAGGTTTTGTCCCCTCTACCCACTGATTTTGCAATGTGTTCTTCTGTCTGAGCTTTGGCTTCCCTTACTGACCTCCCTGCCTCCCTTTGCTTCTCCTGGTACTTCTCCCTATCCCCTTTCTGCCTGTGTCTTTTTGTATTGCCTGAATGCAATCTTTTTGGCTTTCACTTTCTTTGCTACCTCTTTGGAAAACCATAATGGTCTCCTCTTCCTTTTCCTCTTGCTAACCTGCTTAATGCATAATTCTGTTGCCCTTGTAATCCCCATTTTAAATACTGCCCACTGTTCCTCAACCCCTGATTCCTGCTCCATTCCCCTTAATGCCTCTTTCAAGTATCTCCCCATTTTCCCAAAGTCTGCCCCCCTAAAATCCAGGATATGTGTTTTTGTGTGGTTTGGTTCTGCTCTTTCTGTGATTTCAAACCACAATGACTGGTAGTCACTGTTTCCCATATGCTCCCCACTGTACCCCATCACACTGTCCTTGTTTGTGACGCAAGGGTCCAGTATTGCCTTCTGCCGAGTTGGTTCCATGACCAGTTGCTTGAGGAAGGCACCCTGAAGGAGTCCAGGATAAATCTGCTCCTAGTTGATGCTGCTGCTGGGATCGCGGTCCATGTCTGGAATATTGAAGTCTCCAACCAGTACTACCTCACCCCTTGTCTGCCATCCTTTGCATAGTCTAGCATCAACTCGTATCTGTTTCTTCCTCCTGGGCTGGTGGTCTATAGACCACACCTGTCTGGATAGCTGGCCCATTTTCCTTTCCAGCTTAACCTACAGTATCTCACCCCATTTGTTTCCTCCTGGATCTCTGTGGCCCTTATGTCATTTTTCACATACAGTGCCACTCCTCCTCCCTTCCTACCTGCCCTGTCTCTTCTGAATATGTTGTAGCCAGGTATGGCTATCTCCCAGTCATGGTTATCATTACACCAGGTTTCAGTGATGGCCACAATATCCAAGTCTGACTGCACCATGACAGCCTCCAGATCTTCCATCTTGTTGCTAAGGCTCCTGGCATTGGCACACATTGCTTTCCATGATTTGATCTCCCTAGACTGTTTTGCTGTTCTACTCTAGTACCTTCCTTGGTTGTCCTTTATCCCTAGTTCTCCTTGCTGTCTGCCCTTCTGCTGAATTTTGCCCTTTTTCTGCCTATCATGAGATTAGAGCAGTGCAGAAGGACTTTGTAGAGTTGGGGAAGGGCCTAAGACAAGTAGCACACACAGTAGCCTTCTCAGAGGTGCTGCCTGTCAGTGGCATGGGTGAGGCGAGGGAACTTTGCACCATATAGTTTAACGAATGGTTGAAAAAATGGTGTGGAGCACAGGGATTTGGCTTCATTGGGGACTGGGGTTCCACCTGGAGGGACACCAACGTATACTGGCAACATGGTCTGCATCTGTCCAGGAAGGGAACAAGTCTTTTGGGAAATCGGTTTAAATGCTTCATTTTCAAGCTTTTAAACTAGTCAAGGGGGGAGGCATTGATAAGCAGCAGGAAAATCCCAGCCTCCCCCTACAAAACAGGGTACTAAATGTGAAAAAGACCAAGGTAGAAAGGTCAGTGGGGGATGCTGCTACATAAGGTAAAGGCATCAAAAAGTGGAGAGCAATGAGTACCAATGCCCGTAGTCTGGGTATCAAGCTTCCTGAATTAGTGGCCTTGATGGAGGAGGAACATCTGGATATTGTGGCAGTCACAGAAACATGGTACACACAGAACCATGACTGGGACGTAAACATACCAGGATACACTATCTACAGGAGGGACAGGGAGGGTAAAAGAGCAGGAGGAGGAGCTCTCTACATAAGGGAAGGAATCAAAGCAACAGAACAAAAGGGTAAACAGGGAGGAGAAGAAGCACTGTGGGTCAATTTGGAGACAGGCAGTGGCACCACAATCCACACAGAGCTTGTATACAGACCCCCCTCTCAGGGGGAGGAAATGGACAAGGAAATGATAGAAAGTATACTTAGAATGGCAGAAAAAGGGGAGATATTGCTGATGGGTGATACGAATATGCCAGATGTCAACTGGAATGCAGTTGCAGCAGCCACTTCTAAGAGTGGGGTTATTCTAGATGCCCTACAGGGGGCATGCTTTAGACAACTAGTATTGGAACCCACTCGAGAGGGAGCAATCTTAGGCCTGGTTCTCTCAAATGGAGATGGAGAGAGGATCACAGATGTAGAAGTGGGTAGCCATCTGGGAACTAGCGACCATCGAACAGTATGGTTCATAATAAACACAGCTGTAGAGTCAAGCCATACAAAGGCAAATGTCTGAACTTCAGGAGGGCTGACTTTGCCAAAATGAGTGAGTGCCTAAGGAATGCACTAGCAAATGGGCAGGAAGAAGGGGTGGAAGAACAATGGGGAATAATAAAAACTGCCATCACAGAGGTAACAAGCCTTTGTGTGAAGCAAATAAACAAAACAAAATGATGTAGAAACCACTATGGTTCTCAAGGAGGTGGCAGTGAAGGTTCAGAGAAAAGAAAGCATTCAGAAAGTACAAGGAATCACAGAAGGAGCAGGACAGAGAATTGTATCAGTTAAAGCAAAGGAAGCTGGGAAGGCAGTCAGACAGCATAGGCCGAACCGAGAAAAGATAGCCAAGTCAGTTAAGAAGGATAAAACCTTTTTAGGTACATCAGGGGCGAAGAAAAGACCAAGGAGGGATAGTGAAGCTTAATAAGGGGGTGAGGGGTCGGCAGAGAGGCTGACGGTGAAAAGCAGAGATACTAAACAAATATTTTGCTCAGTATTTACAAATGAAGAGGGGGAGGTACCTAAAACAAACAATAGAAACACTCTGGATACAGAAGTTAATACTAACCCATGTACAGAAGAAAGAGTTCTGAAAGAACTCTTAAAACTGAAGGTGGACAAAGCAATGGGGCCTGATGGGATTCATCCCAGAATTCTAAAATAAGTAAGGGTAGAACTACTGACACCACTGACTACCCTCTTTAACAAATCATGGGAGGATGGGGTGGTACCCGAGGACTGGAGGAGGGCAGATGTGATTCCCCTTCACAAAAGTGGGAGCAGGGTAGAAGCAGGAAACTACAGACCTGTTGGTTTAATCTCAGTGATGGGAAAATGATGGAATCACTTCTGAAGGAAAGAATTGTCCAGTACTTAGAGGCCAGGAGGATCAGGACCCAAGGCAGCATGGATTCACAGCAGGAAGGTCATGCCAGACAAATCTAATAGATTTCTTTGACTGCGTGACCAAAGTAGTAGATCAGGGAGGGCTGTGGACCAGGCCTACCTAGACTTTAGCAAGGCATTTGACTCAGTCCCACACAAAGATTAATATACAAGTTAGCCAGCCTGGGGGTGGGTCCCAGATGATAGCCTGGGTAAAGAATTGGCTGGAGAATAGGACACAGAGGGTAATAGTAAATGGAGTTCACTCTGAAGAAGGGGTTACTAGTAGGGTACTGCAGGGTTCAGTATTAGGACCGGTCCTCTTCAATGTCTTTATAAGTGACATTGCAGAGGGACTGGAAGGAAAAGTATGTCTCTTTGCAGATGACACAAAGATCTGCAACAGAGTTGATGCACAAGGTGGGGTGGAAAGGATGAGAAGGGACTTGGCAAGGTTAGAGGAATGGTCAAATGTATGGCAGCTTAGATTCAATGCTAAGAAGTGCAAGGTAATGCACCTGGGAAACAAAAACCCAGGGAAAGAGTACACAATAGGGGTGAGATACCAACAACAACAAAAATGGAAGGGACCTGGGGTAGTCATATCAGATGACTTAAGGTGGGCAAGCAATGTGGGAGGGCAGTAAGGAGGCTGGTGGGATACTGGGATGCATAGGGAGAGGCATCACCAGTAGAAAACAGGAAGTTGTTATCCCTCTGTACAGACAGCTGGTGAGACCCCATCTGGAGTACTGTGTGCAGTTCTGGAGACCCAGTCTCCATGGACATAGTCAGGATGGAAGCTGTCCAGAGAGGGCAACTAAAATGGTGCAGGGTCTGCACGGAAGACATATGAAGAGAAACTAAAAGAGCTTAATATGTAGCCTCGAGGAAAGAGGAGGAGGGGGACATGATAGAAACTTTCAAGTACCTCAAGGAATCAACAAAGTCCAAGAGGGTAGCATCTTTCAAAAAGAGGTGTGCAAGAACAAGTGGCACAATTTGAAGATGGGGTGGCTCTGGGTAAACAAGGAAGTATTTTTTCACAGAGAGGTTGTGGATGCATGGAATGGCCTTCCGGAGGAGGATGTGGAGTCAAAAACAGTGGTTGAATTCAAGCATGCATGGGACAGTCATAAGGCAATTCTAGGGGGTGGGGGTAGAAAGAAGTAGGCTGCTGGTTAACTAGGATCTTCAGCTTATCCATTAGGTAGGAAAATGGGCAAACTGGGTGGGCCAAGCGGTCCTTATCTGACATCAAATTCTATGTTTCGATAGGCCATAATTTCATAAACTATATCATTCAGATATTGTTGAAAGTGCTTAATAGCTAAGAAAAACTCAGTAAAAAGATGTCATACAACATATGATGTTCTACAGCTAGTATTAGTGACTTTGCACAGATTTACTGTATACTAAATCACTTCCTGTTTTAAATTATAGCTCTGTTTCAAAGTGCACTTTAAAATGAATTGATTTCTTTAATACAAAGTTCTGATTCACTGAAACTTGCAGCATGGCATAATTGTATGACGCATCAGACCCTGTGTCATCCTGTGTCTGGGCTCAAGATGCATCTGAGAGCATCCGCCTCCTCTGCAGAAAGGAGCAAGCCATCTGACAGAGCCTCCCCTAATGTACTCCGAAGGTTGCCATGGTTACCAATCCTGATAAAACCAGATGTTTACTGTGACCATGGCAACTGGCTGAGCATGCTCATTGTGCCAAAAGTCACACACGGCTTCAGTGTAAAATGTTATCAACTGGTTCATCCATAGCATATGGGAGTGGTAACCCTCATGCATTCTTAACTTTACCACAGACACTGGTAAGGAATGACACAAAAGATGAATACATTAATGGGGTTAAAACCCTCCTCAGTACTACTCCTACCCGCATGGCAGGAGACCCAGGTCAGACACTGATTATTTGGCTCTGATGGAGTTTGAACCTGTGATAGCCCAGTTTCCAAATCAGTGCTCTAACCACCAGTCCACATTGTCTCCCGTGAGGTGGAGGTGTGCATATATGTGAAGTATAGGTGAAGATTATCTTTTTCCTGTGTTGGACTCTCACTCTGTTCTCTCTGCCCCAACCCAAACAACAACTAGATTTAAGGATTTCCAAAAATACCTGTAGTTGTGACCCAATTATCCAAACCACAATGTGACAGGATCAGAGTACTAGTAGGACATGTAGTGGGGGTGGGGGGGTTGTGCAAGTGGCGCTGCCACATAAGTAATTCCTGCTAACACCATTTAAAATCAAAGTCCAATTTATTTTCTTATGCCTGTAGTCTGTTGTATTAGCAGTCTGCCTCTTTTTTCCTTTTCTTTCTTGTTTTTATCGTACTGGACTAGCCATCCAGAGATGACCATTCTTGCAGTTTGTATGCTTTTCTTGTTCTCCCCTAGTTTTTTTCTTTCTTTCTCCCCCCGCCAAACCACACACACTCCTAACCCCCCCATTTAAGGCCACTCTGTGAAGCAGTGGGGATCCAGTGCAAACTGATCCATCCTTCCTTCCTTCCTTCCTTCCTTCCTTCCCTCCCTGCCACCCTCCCCAAACAGTTCATAAGTCAATGGACAGGCCTTGGCAAGTGACTAGAATGCGTTCCCTTCCTGGGAAGAAAGTTGGCTGAACTCTCATAGCTCAGTTGGTTAAGAGCTAAAGCAAGGATTGCTGAGGTCCTGGGTTCAAATCCCAGTGAGAGTCACACTTTTCCTTTCATTTCTACAATTGGATTTCTAAATTTAGCTCACAGTGCGTATCCTGCACTTGGGAGAGACAGAGGAGGAGTTATATGAGTCTGTAAAAAGACTTCCTGGTTGCTCATTGCAACACTAGAAAGGAATGTATGTGTGATTCACATGGGAAAACTCAGGGGCCTTAATTGGCTGAATTCTCATAGCTCAGTGGGTTAAGAGCTAAAGCACAATTTGCTGAGGTTCTAGGTTCAAATCCCAGTGAGAGTCACACTTTTCCTTTCATTTCTACAATTGGATTTGGGAAGAAAGTGAAATTTCACCAATGATCTGCCACAGGTACTGTAGGTAGGAGAGTTCAGTAGAGAAACTATATGCCATGGTTAAGATTAGAGCCCATTGGTATTGCTTAGTGCTCTGTTATTGGGTTCTCTCCTCCGGATTTTAGATTTTCAGAGCCGCACTTATTTATGAGGTCTATTCCACAAATGATGGTACTCTATTCTCTATCCATTCCTTTAGCATTCCAAGTGTCATGGCTAAAGAATGTTGTATGAAACATTAACGTTTCCTTGATTGGGTCCTGGATTACATTGTATGTCTCCTGCCAAGTCTAAGACAAGCAAGAGACAAAACAATAACCAGATATAATAATGCTTCCCGTTGGTGTGGTAATAGTGAGAACTAAATGTTTTTCTAGTAAAAGCTTTGGAGGAGAACTGTGCTGAATTTGAAAGTTGTTTTTCACAGTTGAAGAAATTCTGATTCCTATTTCATTATTGTTCCAGCTATACAGGCCCATTAGTAACCTCAGTGGGTATTTCTGAGTTATACTCGGATGCTGAGCGCTATTTTAGAACTACGTGATATAATTTGTGTCTCAACCACAGAGTTCAGTAGTAGAACACAGATGCGTTGTGTCAACAATGGAAGATCTGAGCAAGGACATAAACTACATCATACAGTTCTGAAATGGTACTTCCTACCTGTGTATAGCTTAGAAATACCCACTAGGATAACTAGAAAGCCTGATAAGGTAAAACAATAAGAGAGCTGAAATTACAAATTTTAAAACCAGCTTCTATAGGGGAAATGACATGTCGGTTCAGTGCAGTTCTCCTTTATGAACAAGCTTGAAATATCCCCTATAAATGGTGAAAACATAAGGCTTGACAAATAATATATTATGTATGTATGTACAGTATGTATGTATGTATGTATTTATATATATATATTTATTTTACCAGAAAGATGGACTGGATCAAGTGATCCATTTTCAGCCACGCCTGGGGAAAGGGAGTTACAGTGGGAAAGCATCACAAGTTACAACACACAGTCACATGGAATATAATCAAACAGTAAAACATAATAAAATAATATTAACATACATAAAATATAAGCATATATCCATTCATCAAACAGTTTTGAAGTAATTACAAATTGATGTAGCCTGTAGATGGTCCTTTACGCATTTCTTAAATATATTTGTCTTTAGATAAATGTCCAACCCAATTTCTGTCATTTTATTCATTAATATAAGTCAGCAATATGACAGTGAACATTCTGCTATCTTCATTCAGGTGATGTGATTCTGCTGTTCTTTTGAAATGTTGCAGAGGGACTCTAAATGAGTCATGACAACTTACAGTAAAGCTAAACCTTCCCAGCTGATAGACATGCAAGATAATATTGAATTAACATTTTTCTCCTCAGCTAATGGGGCATCATTTCTCACTCATACTGTGCCTGTGCAGGAGTTCTTCTCAACCTGCTGTTCTGATAGCTGATTCTGAAAGGAGACCTCTGCCTATCAGATGCACCAGAGAATAAAAAGAAATTAAAACATTTAAAAAATAAATGTGAAACAACAAAACACACTCCCTTCAACCTGAGCCATTCCAATATGCTGATGAGTACAGTAAACAAGGATTCAGTGGGATGCAGCACAGCACTGTAACTGTGAATGCCAGTACAGGTGGGAATCTACTGGTTTCAAACCAGTGACCTCATAACCAAGCAAACCAAAGGATGGCAGAATACAGGGAGGCAGTCTCGGGAAGGCTAAGGATATTGAAAGGAGAAGAGTCTGAGTGGAGGGCCACATTTCAGGGAAGACACAGGGACGTAATAGTAGAAGAGGTGGTAGCCTGATGGACAGAGCAACAAGTCAGTACAAAGGGGAGGTTCCACAGATGGAAAATAGTTTGGAGGAGGAGGTCAGTAGCCCGGTCATAGTTGTGAGGGGGGAGAGGTCAGAGCAAAGGTTAGGGGAAGCAAAGGAGGGCCGTGACATGGGGGATTAGAGGGCCTTGGTGTTGAGGGGGGCGGGGAGTGGAGGGAAACAAGAGGGTGAGAAGGAAAGTGTCAGAGAGTCATAATTCTAGGGTATTCTACACTTAAGGTATAAGGTGGAGGTGCCAGAAAAAGTAACATCTGGGTAGAGTGCATGCCAGGCATGACAGCGAGTAGAGTGGGACAGTATATGGGCAGATATGGGGGGAAGGTGGGGGGAAGGAAGCTGCACATTGTGGTGCATCTGGGAACGAATGATCTGGAAGGGAGAAGGATAGAGGCGGTTCAAGACCGCTTCAGGGAAGTGGGAAAACTATTCAGCAAAGAGGGAACAACGGTAGCCTTCTCAGAAGTTCTGCCAGTGCCAAGGACCAGTACAGACAGGAAGAGAAGAATCAGTGACTTCAACAAGTGGCTGAGGGAATGGTGTGGGATGAAGGGGTATGGATTGGTGGGGGACTGGGGTAGCACATGGGATAACACAGATCTTTATGCAGGGGATAGTTTACACGTCAGCAGGGTAGGTTCACAGGTGTTGAAGCAGAAGCTGGGGGATTTTATCAATGAGAGGTATCATTTAAACTAGGTGGGGGGGAGGAATTGGAGCTGGAAATCACCAGGAGAGGGGGTCCCATGGACCTCCCCCAACCACAGTGATAGCTACAGCCTTAGGTGAAATAGGGGTTAGAGTGAAGGGTAAGGAAGCAGGAAGGATAGGTGCAGCGTGGAGAATGGTTTCACTAAATGCTAGGAGCCTGGGGAACAAGTTGGCATAGTTGCAGGCATTGATGGCAGAGGGAGAGGTGGACGTAGCTGCCATTACTGAAACGTGGACAACCAAGCACCATGTCTGGGACCTAACCATCCCAGGGTACAAACTTTCCTGGAGGGATAGGGATAAAGAGAAGGTGGGGGGGTTGCAATTTACGTAAGGGAAGGGATCAGATGTAATAGGGAGGAAGGGGAGGAGGGCAGATCAGAAGTACTGTAATCTGACTGCAACTACACAGCCAGAAAGGGACAAAGATTTGTTTGGGGGTTGTTTATAGACCTCCGGCACAGAAGGAGGACATTGACAGGGAATTGGGGAGCAGATACAGAGGCATATTGGCAAAGGGACCACAGTGGTTGTGGAGGACTTTTATCTACCAGCGGTGGATTGGATCATCCCAGCAAACAACTGTGCCAGGGAGTAGATCCTCTTGGAAGCATTCCAGGATGACTTCCTTACCCAGAGGGTAATGGAGCCAATGAGGGAGGAGAATATACTAGACCTGGTACTAGAAGATGGGGAACAGGTCAGGGATGTAAGGGTGGAGGAACCTCTTGAAAGCAGTGACCACTGCACTGTGTGGTTTTCAATCATCCTGGGTAGGAAAATAGCCACTACAAAACTAGGGTCCTGGACTTCAAAAGGGCGGATTTTGGCAAGATGGGAAACATACTGGAAAGTCATATGGCAAGCATCCACGCAAAATGGACATGGAACAAAAATGGGCAGTCATCAAGACAGGACTGGCTGAAGTCACTAAAACTTGTGTCAAGAGCCAGAGCAAGAAAGCCAGGACCAAGAAACCCAGTTGGATAAGTAGAGAGGTAGTGGAGAAGGTGAGGGAAACAAGGAATGCATTTTGGACCTACAAGTGATCCAACAGGGCAGAAGACAAAGAAGAATGTGAAGAAATCCAGAGAAGAGAGCAGACTGGTAAGGGCAGCAAAGGCGGCTAGGGAGCAGAGGTTAGCACAGGGGATCAAAGGAGGGGAAAAGGATTTCTTCAGATGTATCAGAGAGAAAAGGAAGAGCAAGGATCAAATTGTTAGGATCAGGAGGGGAAGTGGGTGGGTAGAAAAGGAGGCTGAGCAGGCAGAAGTACTTAATGAATACTTCTGTTCAGTCTTCACCAAGGAGAGGGATAGGCCCATACCTGGGAGGAAGGACGAGGTGGGAGAGAGTGGGGGAGAAACAACCACAGATGGGAAAATCAGGGTGGAAAGGGTGAGGTGAGCCTTAAGTCCCTGTAGGTGGACAAGGTACCTGGCCCAGACGGAGTCTGCCCCAGGGTGCTGAGAGAGTTGGCAGAGATACTGGCAGGGCCACTGGTGGACCTGTTCAATATCTCTTTGAACTCGGGGTGTACATGTTGATACCTCTCCAGAAGAGTGGGCCCAAGGACAAACCGGGGAACTACAGACCGGTGAGTCTTACCGCAATTGTGGGAAAACTGATGGAGACGATCTTCAAGGAAAGTCTGGTGTAATTTCTTGAGGATAACAACCTCCAGGACAGCAGGCAGCATGGGTTTGTCTCAGGCAGATCCTGCCAGATGAAGCAGGTTGATTTTTACAACTGAGTTACGAGGACACTGGACAGGGGACATGCAGTGGATGTCCTCAACCTGGATTTCAACAAGGCCTTTGACACAGTGCCGCACGGTAGGCTGACCTGCAAGTTGAAGAGTCAGGGAGCAGGGAAGAAACTGGCCAGATGGGTCGAGAACTGGCTTCAGGGTAGACAGCAGAAGGTAGTAGTGAGGGGGAGGCATCTGAACCCAAGACAGTAACAAGTGGTGTACCACAGGGCTCGGTGCTGGGACCGGTTCTGTTTAACATTTTCATAGCCGACATTGCAGTAGGGATTAAGAGCAAGATCAGTCTCTTTGCAGATGACACAAAGATCTGTGCTGAGGTAGATGGGGGTGACGGAGCAAAAGTACTTCAGGAGGATTTGGCAAAACCGGAGGAATGGTCTCACACTTGACAGCTTGGTTTCAGTACCAAGAAGTGCAAAGTAATGCATTTAGGAGGTAAGAACCCAGGACACAATTACTGGCTGGAGGGTGTCCCGTTAACAAAATCCAAGGAGGAGAAGGATCTGGGAGTGCCAGTAACTGGGGAGATGAACCACTTTGCTCAGTGCAGGAAGGCAGCAGCGAAGGCAAACAGGATACTAGATTGTATAGCAAGGGGGATTACTTCTACAAGTGGGGAGGTCATCTTGCCTCATTACAGGTCACCGGTGAGACCGCACCTGGAGTACTGTGTGCAATTCTGGTGCCCCTACTTGAAAAGGGACATCAGACTATTGGAGGGGATATAGCGCAAGGCAACAAAAATGATGCTGGGGTTGGGGGACAGACCACTTGAGGAGAGACTGAGAGAGCTCAATATGTATACCCTGGAGGAAAGAAGGGAGAGAGGGGATATGATTAAGACCTTCAAGTACCTGAAGGGTTTGAACAGAGTAGGCACCAGGTTTATGTTCAGTCTGAAGGGTGGAAGGGAAACCAGGAGACACTCTATGAAGTTGGAAGGGGGCAGGTTCAAGAGGGAACGGAGGAGGCACTGTTTCATAGAAAGGGTGGTGGCAGGGTGAAACACTCTGCCAGAGGAAGTCGTATCACTGCAGAGTGTCGGGGGCTTCAAGAAGGGGTGGGACAGATTCATGGGGAGGGTACAAACCAGGAAGGGGCGCGAGATGGGGGGAGGGCATATGGGGGGCAGCTGCAGTCTAGTGGACTGAAGTGCTGCACACTCGAGCAGACTGGATAGACTGATTGGCCTGTATCTGCTGCCAATTTCGTATGTTCGTAAACAAAGTACTACTAATAATAAAAGCACACAACACATGATTTTTGCAGCTGGTGATGACTCAGCCATTCTGTAATCATATTGTCAGCAATATGTCACAGTCTCCACTAACTCCTGTTGATGTCCATAGTTGATCAGACTTTTCATAGGTGGCCATTCTGGAACTCAGCTCAACAAACCCAGCATATTCCCAACTGTCATGGTGTCAGCAATAGAGCCCCACATTTTTTTTACATGTTCGTGGTGTAAACAGTCACCTTTTTTGCCACCATGCTTGGTCTGCATGCACAAGCATGCAGGCTTACAGCTGCAGAAGGAGTGGCCATGTCCAGGACAACACCCTCCCCTGAAGCTACAGCTCAAATCCAGTGATCCAAATGAATCCCTGCCACCGGTGAAGATCGTACTGCTGTACCCCTCCCCAACCCTGCAGAAGCACTCCTTGGCAGAACTCAAGTCCACCCTACTACTAGTGAAGATCGCTTAAATCCAGACATTCTCACTTGTATCTTATTGTAATTTGCAAATTAATTTTGTGACTAGACAGTGCTGAAAGTCCTTTGATGGTGTGCGACAGAGGTTTTACCAAAAATCCTGTGTACTTCAGTAAGTTTGTGTAGAGAAAGTATGTGTAGCAGGAGGCTCAGAATGCTACAGTGAACTGCCTCTCCATCATTTTGTATATTGATTAACTGAAGGGTGATTTGCGCTGCCGACACTTCAATGTCTGTAACCATGCAGGTTTGTCCATAGGTCAGCTGAGGGCTGATTTGTGCTACGCCCACTCTGTATTCATTCCCACTTTTGTCTGGCTACTGGTCATCTGATGGTTAACATGTGCTGCTACCACTCCACTGTCAGTCACTGCTCTGGTGATCATCGCCTTGCTGCTCTGGTTTGTCCATCAGTCAGTTTGGTGCTGAGGCTGACTGAGTGCTACTGCTGTTACTGCTGCTGAGAGCTCTGGCCTTGGACTGACCTTTTCAGGAGCTTCGGACAGAGTAGTGATCGAAAACTGTGAGCTCTGGCATTGGATCAGTTGATCACCAGAGCAGACACTAGAAAACATACCATATAGTGGATTCTTTTTGACCAGTACAATTGTAAATCTTGTTTTAATGTTACTGTCATCATTACTAACTGATTTAAACTTTACTTGTGTTTAGCAGTTTAGTTTTTAAAAGAGTAGGCAGGGTTTGTTTGATTTAATAGGAATCTGATAATGCATATTGCTAAAAACTGTTCTCTTTAGTTTTCTTGGGACTACAGTATGCACACTGGTGGAAAGATACAAGGAAAACTTGCACTGCTAATGTCTGTAATAGGGTAGTACTGCTAATATTGGGCCCGATGCACTAAAAGGTGGGTAAGAAGCATCTGAGGTGCTACTCCACCTGCGTACCTATGCGGCCCAAACAGGCACAAGCAGTATGCTACTGCTGGCACCTGTGATACTCCTGTCCGTGGCCATGCCCCACAGCGCGATGGTTGCGTGGGTGGTCGGGCAGAGCCACGGACCCGGGCGGGCATCCAATCAGATGCCCATACCGGGTTCCTGAGTGGGTCCCTTGCGGAAGGTGCAGGGAGTAGAAGAAGAGCCCCATATAATGGCATTGCAGACAAACCAATGGGCAGTCACCCGAGCTGCTGCCCCAGCCCTCCCCTGCAGCCTAGTGGGCTGAGGCTGCACAACAGTATGTTTCCCATTACCGCCGTGCCTGGCAGCCATCATTCACAGGGGTGCGTACCGGGATATACCAGGTCAGGCATGAGCATACCTGCCGCCCGTCCACTTCAGCACTATCGCGGCTTTGTGAATGCCACATAGTGCAGGCATGCCCCCGATGCTGCCGCCAGCACGGACATCCTCGAGGGGCTTTGAGGCGGATGTGGTGCTCTTACACTGCGCTTACATGGCATTCACCCATGAGATTGCCTATGCACCTCTGATACGCGGCGCATAGGCAACAATCTTGTTCATGCATAGGGCCTACTGTGGGCCCACAAGATGCATTAGTTACATGGTTTTATTCCGCCTCTTAAAGGGCTGTTTCTTGAACTATAGTTGTATTATTGGATGAAATGTTAAAAAGGATTTATGCTGTCATGATAACTTTCATTTATTTCTTTGATACTGGCTAAAATTAAGTAGCTATTCCCACTATGTGGAAATGCAGATGGGGGGGGGGGCAATATTCTTTGGGACTCCTATGTGCACTGTATGTGCATAAGTGTTTTTTTTTGTTCTAATTCTTTGGTAACCAGGTAAGGGCACAAGTGCCTATTTTCTGGGGTGACTCAGGAGCATTGAGGAGGTTAAATGACTTGCTCAGAGTCATACTGTATTCAGGTGGATGTTGTGGGAAGCAAACCCAGGTCTGCTGGGTGTACCAAGCTCATTCACATCTTGTGACTCTGACCTCTCAGTTATACTGCCGATGGCTGACTGGTCCAAGGATAGTCCCTGCAAAGCTCAGAGAAAGACCCTGGTAGGGCAGGGGCACTGGCAAAACAGTGCACATAACAAGGTATACCAGCCTGAGTGCCCACAGGAGGAGGAGCTACAGAGACGGTAGGAAATTATGCATCTCCAGATCGCCCCTAGTGTCACTAGAGAAGTTCCCAAAGGGGAAGGGAGCTAGTAGACCTTAGATCCTTTAACTGTGGGCCTTCATGGCTTGAGACTGCAGCAAAAATAGATGCTGGTATGTATGTGATTGCAAAGAATGCTTTGAAGCTAGCCAAACACTCCCTATGTAGAAAAGAGACAGGGAGATCATTGTCAGTGAAGTTGAAGCATCGAGGCCCAAAGTGCTTTGCTCTGTTGCTGATGTATACTTATTTTGTCTGACTTTTACAGCAATATGTGCTAAAAAGGAGAATGTAGAGGCACAGATCAATTTGATCTGAATTCAGACTAAAACTGAGAGACAGTCTGGTAGTCCCACATTTGGGAGGACTAAACAGCTGATTGTCTACTAGATGTAGATGTGTGTAGGAGTGAGAATAGGGTAATCATACACTCTGAGACAGGGGGATTCATCTGTCATGGCGCTGATGCCTACTGTCCCAAGAGATGTGAATGCTGGTGAAACATTTCTCATAAATTCTTGAAATAAGATGAAAGTACTGGTGGAACCATTCTCATACAGTATTGGAGATGTGAGTGCTGGTGGTGCCATTCTCCTGCATTTGTTGCAAGGAGATGTGAGTGCAGGCAGAGCAATTCTTATACAGCACATCTTTTATAAGGAGGTACACATGCTTGTGGAGCCATTCTCATATAGTATATTTCTTGTAAGAAGATGAGTGCTGGTGGACCCATTCTCATATAGTACATTTCTTGTTAGGATGTGAGTGCTGGTGGAGCCATCATCATATACGGTAGTAAATTTGCTGGAGAAGATGTGTACAGGTGGAGCCATTGTCCTACGTTTGTAGTAAGGAGATTTGAGTGCTGATGGAGCCATTCTCATGTAGTACATTTCTTGTTAGGATGTGAGTGCTGGTGGAGCCATCATCGTATACGGTAGTAAATTTGCTGGAGAAGATGTGTACTGGTGGAGCCATTGTCCTACGTTTGTAGTAAGGAGATGCGAGTGCTGATGGAGCCATTCTCATGTAGTACATTTCTTGTTAGGATGTGAGTGCTGGTGGAGGCATCATCGTATATGGTAGTAAATTTGCTGGAGAAGATGTGTACTGGTGGAGCCATTGTCCTACGTTTGTAGTAAGGAGATGTGAGTGCTGATGGAGCCATTCTCATGTAGTACATTTGTTGCAAGAATATGAATGCTGCTGGAGCCAACTCCTACATTTGTGGTAAGGGGATGCACTGCACATGCTGGTGAAGCCATTCTCCATAATACCTATGGTTGGAGAGAAGTGACCCATAAATACTGCAGAGCTACCTCAGAATGGAGTGAAATAAGGTCACTGAACCGCAGTGTATGCATTGCTGAACTGGCAGTTTATCATTCGGTCTTTATGTGTGCATTAATATCACCTCCTGTGATTATTGGATTCAAGTGTCCCTACACTGGAACACACTGCTGCTTCTGCATTGCCGGGATCCTGGAGCAAATATAAATGTCACTTAAGGAACCTCTCCAGTCGAGCATCACCCCAAAACAGGGAGGGTCCCAGGCATCCCCTTGGGAGATGGGTGTACTGCCTAATAGGATTGACATCACTCATAGGTCAGTGTTAGGAGGTCAAAATAAAAAAGACAAAACATTTTCTTTGATATACTGTAGTTAAACATGCCTGTCTCCTCCCCTGCAAATGTCACAAGACATCCCAACATAGTAATTAACATAAACATGTAAAAAAGCACGGACTCCAAATGCACAGATCCATAGAGCTACATTATTTCCACAACAATGAAGCCATTGCTTGCTGAAAATACCAAGGGCAATGTGAAGACATTCAGAAGTTGGAGAAAGAAGGCCCCCAAATAACATCTGCCTATCCCCAGAATACAGTTCCTCACTAGGACCAAGTCTGGTTCACACTGTGCAAAGTAGTTACTCCATGCTGGACTGGGAAACCACCAGAGTGGGCAATCCACTATGTGCCTGGAGGGAGGTCCATCCAATAGGCGCCTCACTTCCACGTAGTAATACTACATGGAACTGGGTAAGAGAACTACTATTTCCCTTAACCAGGAATAACTTTCCAGCTGTGCCACAGTCAGTGACTGAACACCCAGTGGCTAAGAATAAGCTGTCTTAAAGATAGCACCCACCTGTAATAATATGCAGAGGCAGGTAAACTCGGTTTGCAATGGTTTACTTAAAGTTGCCAGTGTGGAACAATGCAGATACATACAACTGTCAGGATCGACATTAATCGGACATCAGGGAGGGTATAGGGTGTGAAATGAGTCTCTTCGCGGATGACTCCAAGATGGGAGCAGTAGTTGAGGGAGAAGAGGAGAGGTTGGCCCTGCAAGGGGACCTGGACACCCTGGAAAGCTGGGCTCACACATGGAAATTAAATTTCAATATCACCAAGTGCAAGGTGTTGCATCTTGGTGGAAACCTAAACACAGGTACACCCTGGGAGGAGATGCTGGAGGCCTCAATAGGGAAAAAGACCTAGGGATCATGGTGGATGCATGTATGAATAACTCTGAGCAGCGCAGGGAGAGCGGCTAAAGGCAACAGGATGTTGGGATGCATCGTAAGGGGGATCACCTCTAGGAGCAAGGAAGTGATTCTGCCGCTGTACAATGAACTGGTTAGACCATACCTTGAGTACTGTGTACAGTACTGGAGACCACACTTGAAGAGGGACATACAGCTCCTGGAGAGGGTACAGAGGAGGGCAACTAAGATGATACGAGGGCTAGGGGATTTGACTTATGAGGACAGACTTGAGCTCTGCCTGTTTTCATTGGAGGAGAGGAGAGACGGGGAGACATGATTGAAGTCTTCAAGTACCTCAAGGGAATAAATAGGGTAAACATGGAGGGGATCTTTAGACTGAAGCAGGGAGGTATCACCAGAGGGCATGGTTTGAAGTTGGAAGGTGGAAGGGTGAGGGGGGAAAAGAGGAGGAGGTTTTTCACTGAGAGGGTGGTGGAACCTTGGAATGCACTGCCTGGCGAGCTGGTTCAGAGATCCACAGTGGAGGGCTTCAAGAGAGGGTGGGACAGACACAGAAAGTGGATGTATCAGATGATGGCCTGTCCCAGGGGGGTGAAGATGGATGATAGGGGTTTCTGGAGCACAAGGGATGGGAGGGCCTCGGCACCCAACTAAGGATCTAAGGTTCGAGCAGACTCCATAGACCGTAAGGCCTAATCTGCTGGCAAATATTGTGTTAGTAATCTGGCTGGTATAGCCCGCCAAGCCCAATTTATATGCAGGGTCAAATATTATGATGTTACGCTGGGTGTGCGTCATTAATATGCATGCATTTACATTAATACACATATCCTCACATCTTCCCCCTTAAGTTAGTTGTTAAAAAAAAAAAGAACCATTATAATGAACATTAATATTTAAATGCAATATTTGTTTTACTTTACTTTCAGTTCAGTTAAGTCCTACAGCATGTTGGCTTTCCTATCAGGCGCCCGCTGACTCTGGTGACCTGTGTTGGGCTTTCAGTCTGGTCTTGCGTGCGTGCCATCAGTGACGGGTCCTCACAGGGGTCCTGACTTGGCTGCACCACCTTAGCTGCACTTCCTAGGAGGTCACACTTTTTCCTGCCACTTTCTCGATCTCTTTCTCGGCTTTTTCTCCGATCTCTCTCTGCCTCACAGCAAAATGCCCTGTGGGCTCTGTGGCTGGTTGGCTGGACTGTAGCACTGGAGGTCCCAAAATATCCAGGCAATTCCACCGATACTTCTTCCCATTAATGGGTTTGTGCTGGTGAGATCACAACTGCAGGGGTCCATTCATTCTCAGTGGTGCACAGGTGCACCTGTTGTCCTGGAGCCAAAGCAGACAAGGGGTGTACATTTTGATTGTAATAGTAATGCTGTTTTCTCTGAATGTTCTCTAAGGCTGCACGTATATCAGCTTATGTTAATTTGGTTTTCAACAGTTTGTGCCTTGTAGGAAGCAGAGTCCTAGTTCGATGTCCCATCAACAATTGTGCTGTGGACACCAGGCTACTAGACCTTCCTAACTTAATATATGCACAACGTGAGGAACTTCTTTCAGTTCAATTTTTGATTTCTTCAAATTCAAAGTAAGGTGGTGCTCTCATGCTCTCTGTAATACTCCTTTCAGTCTCTCATTATGTTCATGCAACTTTGAGCCCCAAATCAATATATCCTCCATGTACATCTCTACACCATCTAAGCCATCAAAAATGTGTGATATCTTTCTCTGAAAAACTTCTGGGGCTGAACAGATCCCAAAAAGATATTCTCCTAAATTTGTAACACCCAAACGGCGTATTAAATGTCACCAGTTCAAAGGGGGAGGGGGGGCTTGCCTTCAGTAGGAATGACTGCTTAAGTTACTAGCTCTGTCTACCCTGTACTTCATCCTCTGATATCCACACTATCCCTGCCCTAGCTGCAACCTAATTGACATAGCTGGACTGCTGAGTACTTTACAGTGCTGACGATTGCTTTTTGGAGCTGACAGTGGAGAGAGATCCAGAGAATTTTAGACTTCACAGTGCTGCCATGAGATCTGGGCCTTCCTTGCTGGCACATCCTCGAGATGGCATCCTCGACTCCCTCAGTGGCAGATATCAGCCTGCAAGAGATAAAAGTTATGTTTTCTCAACTGATGGTAGAAATCAGAAAACTGGAAATAGCTGCACAGAACACTGCGGCAGATATAATTTCGCTGTCTCATTGCACTAATGTGAATGAACAAAGGATTGCCGATAACGAGGACAGGAATAAAAGACTGAGCTCATGTATTTGAGATCAGGACCATATTATCAAAATCCTGTGGCAGCAGGTGGAAAATCTTGAGAACAGCAGCTGCAGGAATAATCTCAGATTAATTGGGTTCTCAAAAGATTGTGAGGGGTCCAACACCATAGCCTTTCTTCAGAATGTGCTCACAGTGCTTTTGACCGACTCCTGGGATGGCCCTATTGAGACTGACTGGATCCACCGTTCTCTAGCTCTGAAGCCAGCACCGGGGGCCTGACCGTGTCCCATTTTAGCTCAATCTCTCCGGTTCAGAGACCGGGAGGAAATCATACTGTTGGCCAGAGAAAAGCAGCATCTAACATGGAGGAGGCACCGTATACAAATCTTTGCCGACTACTTACAGGAGCTGTCAGTATGGCGAGGAGGGCCTTTACCAAAGCAAGATGGGCCTATGCAGAACTTGGCTCAGGGTATGCCCTTTAATACCCTGCCACTCTACGGATCAACATTAAATGGTCCTACCGCTCCTTTGACTCACTGGAGATGGCTGTAAGCTTTTTAGCCTCCCAGGCCCCACAGCTCAACTGGGAGAAATTGGGTTGCTCCTCCCACCTGGGCAGACTGAGAAGCTTACCCTCTGACATGGAAATTGCTACACTGACTGATTCAGCTCAGGCTTCCTCGGGCTTAGAGGCTCCATCCCAGTCGCTCCCTCCAGTGGAGCCAGATCCTTGGATACCAGCTCCAAAGAGCTGGTGTCATAACAGGAGGAAACATCCAGAGGAGGGGAAGCACCTGGATAAATCCCCCAGGATCCATTCCTGGAGCCGTAGCCAAAGCCAGAACTCTCACTCCTCATCAGGGTTGGCCGGCCCTCCAGTCGGTGAAAACCGGTTTGCTGCTTTCTGGCACCTACCTGAGGATTTTCCCCCACTCTCCAAGGTCCCATCTTAGATGGCCATGCTTTCTCTGGCTGCTAGATCTTCACAGGGGGATTCTAAATCCTGGGCTGAGAGAGTGGCCCAGATGATGTCCCTAGCAGATGAATCCCACCCCCCCACAGATGGAATACAAGTTTATGCGAGGCCTGCCACTCCTCCGGTTGACCTTCCAAGCAGCACTGGCTGAACACTGTATGGCCAACATCTTGGTGGGGGATATCTGATGCCTTGTCCTTTTCCATGTAATTTGTGACAAACTCAGGTCTTGACCTGTATGTTCCAGTCATGGGGGGGGCTGGGCAAAGCTCTGTTTCCATCCTATTGGACAGTGGGGTCATCAACACAGACTGTCTCTTAAAATTATACGGTCTTCAAGGCCTGTTGAACTGAGCTGTGGCTCTACCCTGTTTCTCAAAATGTTAGATTTACCTGTTGGACCCAGCTTGGTACATGCAGTGCTCTGCTAAACACAGCTAAAGGATCTTTATCTCATTGCAATCATAGTAATACAAAATATAAAGATGGAATGCTGACCCGGGGGAGGGGGGGGACTAAAGGATTACATAAGGGATTGTTCTTGCGTTTGGTTTTCTGCAGTCCCATGTTCAGTCCCCCCAGCCCATTGCAGTAAACGTCTTATCTGGGGTTACAGATTGGGACATCCAGCTGCTAACAGAGCATTGGCATCTATTTGCCAATCTTCAGGGGCAGAAAATAGTGGGAGGCTCGGAGGCTGCTCAGTATATTCATATTATTATTTGACACAGTCTCGCACAAAAGATTAATAATCAAGTTAGCCAGCCTGGGAGTGGGTCCCAGGGTGGTAGCCTGGGTATAAAACTGGCTGCACAACAGGACACAGAAGGCAATAGTGAATGGAACACATTCTGAAGAAAGGGGTTACTAGTGGAGTACCTCAGGGCTCAGTACTGGGTCCAGTCCTCTTTAACGTCTTTATAGGTGACATTGCAGAGGTCTGGAAGGAAAGGTATGCCTCTTTGTGGATGACACAAAGATCTGTAACAGAGTTGATACACAAGGGGGTAGAAAGGATGAGAAGGGACTTGGCAAGGTTGGAGGAATGGTCAGACATATGGCAACTTAGATTCAATGTAAAAGTGCAAAGTAATGCACCTGGGAAATAAAACCCAGGAGAAGAGTACACAATAGCAGGGAGGTACTAACAACAACAAAAGGAAAGGGACCTGAGGTAGTCATGATTAGATGACCTAAAGGTGGGTAAGCAATGTGAAAGTCGGTGGAGAGCCAGGGGATACTGGGATGCATAGGGAGGGCATCACAAGTAGAAAGAGTGGTTATCCTCTATACAGACAGTTGGTGAGACCCCATCTGGAGTACTGCTGCAGTTTTGGAGACCTCATCTACGCAAGGACATAAACAGGATGGAAGCAGTCCAGAGGAGGGCAACTAAAATGGTGCAGGGTCTACATCAGAAACCATATGAAGAGAGACTGAGAGAGCTTAATATGTATACCCTTGATGAAAGGAGGGATGGGGGACATGATAGAAACTTTTAAGTACCTCAAGGGAATCAACAAAGTCAGGAGGGTAGCATCTTTCAGAAAAAGAGATGTGTAGAACAAGGGGCACAGTTTAAAGTTAGAGGGCGGCTCCAGGGGTAATGTGAGGAAATTCTTTTCCACGGAGAGAGTGGTGGGCATGGAACCGCCTTCCTGGAGAGGTTGTGGGGTGTAAAACAGTGGAGGAATTCAAACATGCATGGGACAGACATAAGGCAATTATAGTGGGGGGGTTGCAGGAAATAGGCTGTTGGTTAACTAGAATCTGCAGCTTATCCAGTAGGTAGGGAAATGGGCAGACTGGGTGGGCCAAGTGGTCCTTATCTGCCGTCAAAGTCTATGTTTCTATGTTTCTATACCATGAAACATTATAGAGCCTTACCTCCCCTTCCCTATCTCCCCTCCTTACGCGAAAGGATCAGCTGGTAACCTGCTTAGATTTTGTGCAGGCTGCATAGTCACTGCATCCTAGCAATGAATGCTGCCTTTTGTATTACCTGCTGGCCGTTAAAGGGGCTCTCACCTTACCTCCTTGTGCTGTTTTGTCATGGAATGAATGTATCATTCCCTGGGTCGCGCCTGAAAAAGGGACAGTTTGTCCCAGTGGGCCGGTCATCAAAATTCAAATAAAATAAATAAGTTTTTACATGGGTTGTAGTACCTCTCAAATTGCTCCATAACTAAGGTCAAGTTTTCCTTATCTTCCTCCCTCGCTCAGTAGAAAGTGTTATACACTTCAGGGCCACAGGTCCAGCAATGTGCAAGAACGTCATCTCCTGTATCTTCTGGGATTTCTCAGAAACATCTGTGGCCATGAAGAAATTTTTGACTCGCTGCTTGAAGCGACACCAGTTTTCAGCCAGGTTACCAGTGAGATCAAGTGCATGAGTTAGTGAGAGCTGCTTCATCTTCTGATACCATGTAATAATATGCAGGTAAACTCAGTTTGCAATTTTGCAATGCTTTACTTAAAGTTGCCAGCTTGGAACAATGCAGATATATATATATATATAGTGTCAGGATCAACGTTAATCTGGAGGGTTATAGCCTAACAAGCTCCATTTATATGAAGGTCCAAACATCACGCTGGGCGTGCGTCATTATTATGCGTGCATTCACATTAATACACATATCCTCACACCACCTTCCAGTACGGTGCAGATCACTTTCCGGGCCTACTCCCACAAGCATGACACAATGCCTACTGCTCCATGCAGCACCAGACTAATCACCAAGTGACTCTATCCATGACTGGTTCCACACGTCCTACTCGATGGAAACCCATCCCTGTGTGCATACTCCTCACTGACCAAAGCATACATATACTCAATTTATCTTAAAAGTCAAGGAATATAGTGGGTGTCAAATGGGGAAGTGGGCCTCAACAGAGCAGAGCTACAGTGCCTAATATTTCAAGAACTGACTATTTTTAAATGGCCAAACTGGGCAAGATGCACAAGGTGACTGACTCACTGCACCATCACAGTGCCTCTGAAAGAGCAGCATACTTAAATGATGATACAGGGAAAAACACACTTGGGGCCCTCAACAGCGCAGAGGTACAGTGCATAGAAACACAGAAACATAGAATTTGCTGGCGGATAAGGACTGTTTGACCCACCTAGTCTGCTCATTTTTGCCTGTGTGTAGTATCACTGCAGATCCTACTTGATCTCCAGCCCATTCACCCACTCTCCTGCCCTTTCCGTAAGAGTCCCTTATGCCTATCCCATGTACAGTATTCTTTCTTTTGTACACTTTATTTATTTGCCTACCCCACCAGGGCATCCTTCCGAGGTGTGCACTCGACCACCAGCCTCTACTCTCAAGCCTGAACCCTCCGTGTTGGAAGAACTCCCCCGAACACCCAGACCAATAGAACCCCCTGGATCACCCTCCAGGGGCGGGCTCATCCACCCGTGACGACCTATCTGAAATTAGGGAGATCAGATCTGGAGTGAATCGGGTCGGCCCTGGAGCTCTCCAACCAACGGACCGGCTGATGGGATGTGGGGTGTGTCACTGGCACCCCCTTCATCTCTTCAGGCAAGAAGGGGTATTCCTCTTTTTTCGGTCCCCTCAGGAGTGCGGCATGCAATGACGTCTGTGCACGGTCCCTCTGCTGTCGTCTGCCACACTTCCACCCCTTCTTCTGGCTGGCATGCCTGTATTACCCTCGGTCTCCACGAGGGTCATTAGAATCTTCAGGCAGCCCGAATCCCTCCCTGAAGAGGAGAGCAGTCCTCCGGACGCTCAATCCTCTCTCTCCCCTGCCAACCCCCGATGGTCTGGGCTCGTTCCAGAACCCAGGTCGCTGGCGTGGCACAAGGTGTGGCATCCAGTGCCTCGACCCTCAGCGCCACTGGGCCGGCTATGTACAGTATTCTTGAACCCCACTGTTTTCTTCCTCACCACCTCCACTGGAAGACTGTTCCAGGAATCCAGCACCCTTTCTGTGAAGAAGTACTTCCTCACATCTCTCCTGAACCTACACCCTCCAGCTTCTTCTCATGCCACCTTGTCCTTGAGCATGTTTTTTTTCTGAAAAATTATCTCCTCCTGTACCTTGTTTACATGCGTGAGGTATTTAAAGGTCACTATCATATCCCCCCTCTTCCTCCTTTCTTCCAGGGTGTACATATTTAGGTCCTTAAGTCTCCTCTTAGAGCTTATGATACAGACCCTGCAGCATTTTAGTTGCCCTCCTCTGGACTGCCACCACTCTGTCTATGTCCTTCCAGAAATCTGGTCTCTAGAAGTGCACACAGTACTCTAGGTGGGTTTTACTAGTGATCTATACAGAGGCAATACCATCTCCCTCTTTCTGCTGGTGATACCCCCCATCAACCCCAGTATCCCACTAGCCCTCTCAACTGCCTTGTCACACTGCCTGGCCACCTTTCAGTCATCTACTATGATTACCCCAGGTCTCTTTCCTATTTGGTGGTCCTTGTCACAACCCCACTCAGCAGGTCAGGCCTTCTGCTCCCATACTGCCAACCTCTGAGCGCAGTATTGTGAACAGTTAACAGAACAGGGTAACCCTCCTGTCTGTTTTGTGGGTTCGATTCAAACTTTGGTCTCAAGTTCTGGAGGGATTCAAACTGTGAACCTCTTGCTAGAGTACCCGATATACAGGCTCAGATAATTCTGCTCTTCGGAGGGGGGGGGGCAGGCATCTTTTGCCTACGGGCACCTAACCAGGTGTACAAAATGAACCCTTAAAAACTCTATGAAAGACCTCAGTATAAACTCTTACCTTTTCCAATTTAGTAAACCAGTAAGCTATGCCCAGTGTCAGCTTTAACCATATATGCTTCACTTGTCAAAGAAAGAATTTCAAAGGCACACCAGATAGTCTCTAAAAATAGAGGTTTACTTAAAATAGATAAAAATGTAAAATGTAAATACAGAACCATAATCACAATACCATACACTCACTTAAAAAAGCAAGTTTTAAAATGCAAACAAAATCTCCTACCACAGCTCACTTAGAATTGTTTTTTCAAAGATATATATTCTAACAGTGCCTGATGTTGCTTGTTTCAGAGTTCAAACATGTGTCTCTCTACAGGTTACTCACAGCATAATTGACAAACTGTCTTGAGCCTGCCTTCTCCATGATGTAACCCAGCTCCTACTCTGTTTATTAAAAATGATACAATCAGGATGTCTTGTGTCAGGAGGTAAATTAATAGGTGACATCAGCAAAAAAAAACGCGTTTCCCCATATGACTTCCCAATTAAGTCTATAATTTTCCAAGTCCTTTCTTTCATCCATGAACAGCATCCTGCTCTTCACAGACATCAAAGAGCATTTATGAGTAGCACCTAAGTGCCATAACCTGTATTCGTCCTCTGAATGCCACAAAATTTTATGATTTCTAGCCTAGCAGCTGGCAGCTACAATTAAGCTAGATAAACAGGAGATCTTTAATTTAGGTCTCTTCTATCCTGTAATTATCTCCTGGCTTTTATCCTTTAGCTGAAACAGCATGTCTCATGAGAGACACTCAATACCATATTTTTATATTACAAAAATCATAGTGTAATCAGAACCAGTGGTCCAAGCGTCACAGTCCTCAGTACCACTCCTCCCATTTTGTACTCTGCTCCTCGGTTTCTGTGCTTGAAGTGCATTACTTTGCAGTTTTTTTACGTTGAAACCCAGCTGCCATACCCTTGACCACTCCACAGGTTTTCTCAGGTCTCTGCTCACCCTTTCCACCCCTCCAGAGTGTCCACCCTAGTGTAGATTTTGGTGTCATCTGCAAAGAGGCAGACCTTCCCTTCCAGCTCCTCTGCACACATTAAAACATGCTGCCGCAGTGGCACTGAGGGTTGAAGTGCTGGACGCCACACCTCACGCCATGCCAGTGACCCGTGTTCGAGAATGGGCATGGGTCACCGTGGGTCGGAAGGAAGGAGATGGATTGAGCATTTGACGGACTGCTCTCCATCAAGGGGGGATTCCAGCAGCTGGTGAACACCTGACCCTAGAAGAGGCTGGGGCTTGATGGCACGGAGCTGCACAAGCGTGGGTTGGGGACACAGCAGATGCTTGATGGGGCACACACAGGAGCGTGTGCAGACCCCATTGCAGTAATCATTGCATGCCGTGATCCCACAAGGAGAGAAAGCAGAAGCAGTGACACCTGGTTGCGCGGCTTGATGGCCGTCCGCCAGCATGCGCCGTCTCCTCAGGCACCATCTGGTCTGGATCCATGCTAGGTGGGGGATTAGGGGGTCTCTCTCCTCCCCACCACAGGGGGTTAGCTGTGGAGAGCTTGGTGTGGGCAGATAGCGGTCTGAGACAGGAGAAGGAGGAGGCGTGATGACCGGGGCCATGGCAGGTAAAAAGTATAAAGAAAAAAGAAAGAAAAAAAAAAAGACATTAAAAAGGACTGTTTCCAGCACTGATCCCTGAGTCACCCTGCTAGTCACCCTCCCTTCCTCGGAGTGAACTCCTTTATCACCACCCTCTGCTACCTATACCCTAACCAATATCTTATCCGGTTTGCCACCTTTGGATCCACCTCTCAGCTACCCTGTTTACTTACTAGCGTCTTATGTGGAATGGTGCCAAAAGCTGCACTGAAATCTAGGTAGGCCATGTCCACCACTCCACCGTAATCTAATTCCTTGGTCACCCAGTCAAAGTAATCTACCAGATTCATTTGACATTACACTCCCCTCCCCAATGAATCCCTGCAGCCTTGGGTCTTGTAATCCTCTGGAGTCAAGATATTCAACAGTCCTATCCTGCAGCAGTGACTTCATTAACTTTCCCACGACCGATGTCGGGCTGACTGACCTATAATTGCCAGCCTCTTCCCTGCTACCATTTGTGTGAAGTGGGACTACGTCTGCCCTCCTCCAGTGCTCCAGAACCACTCCGGTTTCCAATGAGCTGTTAAATAGGACTATCAGAGGTGCAACAGTACCACCCTGAGCTCCCTCAGTACCCTTGAATGCAACCCCATCCAGCCCCATTGCTTTGTCCACTTTCAGATTAGTAAGTCCCTTCAGAACACTCTCCTCTGGAAAAAGGACTAGTGTCCACCTCCCTTCCTCGAATGCTCCTCTTACATTTTGTGGCCCCTCCCCTTCTTCCTCTGTGAACACTAATAAAAGTATTTGTTTATGATGTCTGACTTTTCCTGGTTCCCCTCTGCACAGTCTTCAACTTCCCTTTTCAACCTTGCATTCCCATACCTGGTCTTCCTTCTTTCACTTACATACCTAAAAAATGTCCTGTCCCCCATTTGTTCACCACCTGGGCTATTCTGTCTTCAGTTTGCATCTTAGCTGTCCTTACTGCTCTCCCTATTTCCCTCTGTTTCACTGATACACCTCCCTGTCCTCCTTCCTCAGTGTCTCCTTATACCATCTGTATGCTGCCCTTTTAGCCGTTACCTTTTCTGTGATCTCTTTTGAGAAACATAGCAGTTTCTTTTTCCTCTTGCTTTTACTCACTTGCTTAACACAGAGGTTTGTTGCCTTCCCTGTGGCCCTTTATAGCTTCACCCACTGTTCCTCCACGCTAT
Organism: Neoceratodus forsteri; assembly: GCA_016271365.2. Classification (NCBI taxonomy): domain Eukaryota; kingdom Metazoa; phylum Chordata; order Ceratodontiformes; family Ceratodontidae; genus Neoceratodus; species Neoceratodus forsteri. Next base: position 1,374,698,859 of record CM057452.1, read on the forward strand.
CTAGGTCATCCCCCCAGGACATCCCTAAGGCATTTACCCAGCATTTTAAAATATGCCCTCCTGAAGTCCTGGACCTTCACTTTGTGGGGTTCAGTTAAATAGCTGTCATAGGAACATATAATTTGATGGCAGAAAAGGACTGCTTGACCAATCCAGTCTGCTCATTTCTCCCTAACTATACTACCACTGCATACCTTGCCCAGTCTACAGCTGTTTCTCCCTCCCCACCTTCCTTTCTACTATGATTCTGTTCAGCTTATCCCATACATTTTTGAACCCCACCAGTGCTTTCGCTCCCACCACCTCTGCTGGAAGGCTGTCCTGGGAATTGGTCTCTCATTCTGTGAAGAACTACTGCCTCACATGTCTCCTGACTCTACCCCCTACCCTAACTTTGTAGCATGTCCCCTTACTATTGAACATACTTTCTTCTGGAAAATACTTCCTTCCTGTACCTTATGTACCCTTGTGAGGTATTTAAGGTCTCTATCATAGCCCCCCCCCATTCCAGGGTGTGCATATTGAGGTCCCTTTAGTCTCTCCTCGTATGGCTATTGATGCAGACCCTGTACCATTTTAGTTGCCCTCCTCTGGACCACCTCCACTCTGTCTATGTCCTTCCAGAGATGTGGTCTCCAGAACTGGACACAGTACTCTAGGAGAGATCTTACCAGTGATCTAAACACAGGCAACACCACCTCCTTCTTTCTGCTGGTGATACCCCTTCTTATGCACTCCAGCATCCCACTAGCTCTCTCCACTGTTTGTCCCACTGCCTGGCCATCTTTAGATCATCCAATATGACTAGCCCAGGTCTCTTTCATGCTTAGTGGTCATCAATACCACTCTACACATTTTGTACACTGCCTCTGGGTTTCTCTTACCTAAGTGCATCATTTTGCACTTTTTTCATGGAAACCCAGCTGTCATACTCTTGACCACTCCTGTAGTTTACAGGTCTCTACCCCCAGTGTCCACCTTATTGCAGAGTTTGGTGTCATTAGAGGCAAACTGTCTCTCTCAGCTCCTTTGCAATGCCACTTATAAAGATATTAAAGAGGACCGGTCTCAGCACTGATCCCTGAGGCACCCTGCTGGTCACCCTTCCTCGGAGTGAACTCCGTTTACCACCAGCCTCTGTTGCCTATCCCCTAACCAATTTCTTATCCAGTTTACCACCTTTGGACCTACTCCTAAGCTACACAGCTTACTTACTAGTCTCCTATGTGGAATTGTGTCAGAAGCCTCACTGAAATCTAGGTAGGCCATGTCTGCTGCTCCACACTAATCTAAATCCTTTGTCACCCAGTCAAAGAAATCTATCAGATTCATTTGAAATGTCCCCCTGCTTGTGAAATCATGCTGTCTTGAGTCTTGTAACCTACTAGTTTTAAGATATTCCACTGCAAGTCCTTATAGTGAACAACACTGTACAGTGATTGCTGTTCCCTTAGTGGCCTCCTACTGTACTTTGACATCTGCCGCACTGTCCCTGTTAGTGAATACCAGATCCAGTATTAACCTATCATAAGTGGGTTCACTGACCAGCTATCTGAGGAACACCCCCAGCAGGGAGTCCAGGATGTCCCTGCTTCCACCTGAAGCCACAGCTGGAAGGTTCCAATCTACACTGGGTAGATTGAAATCCCCTACTAGCAGCACCTCCCATTTTTCTGCCATCATGCCAATGGCTTCCACCAGCACCTTATCTAATCTCCACCCCACCCCTGTGCTGGAGGTCTGTAGATCACACCAGTGTGAATACAGGTGCTGGAGGTCTGTAGATCACACCAGTGTGAATACAGGCTCCATTCCCTTTCTCAGGGGTAGCCCACAGTACCTCTGATTCCCACTGTATCCCCTGTATCTTTAATGCTTTTTAGACTTTCCTCACTTAAAGCACTGCACCCCTTCCTTTCCTTCCTATTATGTCCCTCCTGTACAGAGTATAGCTTGGTATGGACAAGTCCCAGTCATGGTTTTCAGTGCCTGATATTTCAGGAACAGAATTTTGTTTTAAATGGGCACACCAGGTAAGACACCCAAGGTAACTGACCTGTGCACCACTGCAGTGCTTCAAGAACTGAATTTTTTAAATGGTCAGAGTGGGCAAGATGTGCAAGGTAAGTGACCTACACAACTACATGCCTCAAACTGATTTTTGTAAACAGTCACACTGGGCAAGATGCACAAGGCAACTGACCCACAGCACTACTATGATGCCATAAGGAACTGATTTTTTTTTTAAATGATCACACTGACCAAGATGCACAAAGTAACCAACCATCTGTGCCAGTGTGATGCCTTCAACTGTGTTTTATTTAAATGGTCACACTAGGCAAGATGCACACGGTATCTGACCCTCTGCACCACTACAGTGCCTCAAGAACTGATTTTTTTTGAATGGTCATGCGGGGCAAGGCACACAAGGTAATTGACCCTCTGCACCACTACAGTGCCTTAAAATGAATTATATTAAATGGTACAGTGGGCAAGACACACAAAGTAACTGACCCCCGGTCTGCAGAACCATGGTGCCTCATTTTTTTAAATGCTGACATTGGGCAAGATACACAAGGTACCGTAACTGACCACCTGTCCCATAGCGCATTACTGACACATTTGTAATGGGCACGAGGAAGGCCACTGACACCGACCGAACTCTAACAGGACAGGTCAGGTCAGAGTGTAGGTCCACCAGCTACATCTTGGAGGGAGAGTGGAATTTCAACTGCGCCAACCACCCAGAGGTGGATTTTCAGGTGATGCCCAGCAAGCGAGCCTCTGGGGATTTAGGGGAAGGGAACCCAGGCCAGTTGCCTCTAGCTGGAACGTACAAGAGAGAGGCATGAAGCTGACTCAAAAGCAATCAAAGTATTTTTATTATACACTTCTAAAATACCCCATCAACTATATTAGATATCTATACTCTAAAAGGGCTGTAATATTAGCTAGATTATTACTAAGGTTCTAAATGAACTGCTCTAAATATTCATAATATCAACTAGATTATTATTAAAACTCGAAATGGATTGCTCTAAATATTCATAACATTAGATAAACTATTACTAAAACTCTAAATTATTTTGTAATACATTCAATGAGACACATCCCATCCACCACTGTGTGTGTCCTAGGGGAGCTAGGTCAAAAGTCCCTTTTTGTGTCCAGACAATTTCTCCTCCAGGAGGGACACTCAAGCAGACAAAGAAAGAAAAGACAGTTTCAAGGATATTTGTGTGAAGAACACCCATGAGGTGGTGAGGATCATCGTCAACGGGTCACACTCGAACCACCAGAATGGGTCACCTCTCAAAGAATAGAGCAGATGTAAGTCCCCAGCCTTTCAGACCACAACTGGGTCACCAGGATGCATGGATTTTGAGGAATCTCCTGGAGGAAACACTGGGGATAAGATGGTCAGGAACAACAGGACACACAGGATACCACTTGCAGACTGGAGTGACAGTTCAATAAAGTTCTTTTAAAAAACATTTGTGGTGGTGGTTATTTCAGTAGACATTATATGTATAATAAGTTCACACAGTTGGGAACCACAACATTGGGGCAGTAGGGCTTGTGGGCAGTCTGTTGGTGGGCACACACATATATGGCAGAGAACAGTTCAATTACAGGGGCCCCAAAACATCATATAGTCTTCTATATGCATGTCTTGTAGGCAGTTCATGAATAAGGTACACTGTCCCTTTAAAGCTATCTTCCCAATGCCTTCATTCATATTAATTCGAACATTTGTATAGCCCTTGCCCCTGTTACTTTGCTCCTATGGAGCTCTCTAAAAACTTCCGCCCTGTAGGCAGTTCTATAGGTGGGTCTTACTCATCCCCACAGTCTCTAGCTCCCGGAAGTCATTTTCTTAACTCCGCCCTGTGGGTGGTCTGCATCCCACAGTTCGGGGCAGCTGCAGATTGCAGGGTGCAGATCATACAGTTCAGGGCATTTGCAGGTCACAAAATACCCAGTTCAGGGCAGTTGCCAGTTTCAGGGCACAGAACACCGAGTTTGGGGCAATTGCAGGTTGCAGGGTGCAAAACATACATTTTGAGGACAATTGCAGTTTACAGAGTGCAAACACACAGTTCAGGGCAATTGCAACACTTCAAGTAAATGAGTACAGTATCAGTACTATTGCCACTCTAAACTGCCCTGATCCACCCTCTGTCTCTCCGCTGACCCATGTGGTGGGTTTGCCAGCCAACTAGTACCCGGCCTCCACTATGTGCGGTCTGAGGAGGAATACCTAACAGCCCCCTTCCACCATGGCAGCCTTGTCATGGGCACAGTACCCTGGGTTCAAATTATCTAGACAATAGATTACATGACTTGCCCTTTTGCACACTAGCCCACTTGGTGCCTACTTGAAGGGGAAAGGAGCAAACACCTGACTTGCTAGCGCTTTCTTCATTTAACCCAGCTGGGCTCTTTAGTGTAACTGGGGCTTGCCTTGCTCCTTTGCTCTGTCTCCTGGCGCTTGCTTATAAATATTTATTTAATTACAACAGGGCCTGATGCCCTTAACTCTGTCCTTGCTCCACCGTCAGAACTCCATGCTAAATATTTATTTATTTAGATTAGGGCTTCCTTGCCCTACCTCCTCCCCTAGGTGTTGCTACGTCTAATAAACATAGAAACATAGAATTTGATGGCAGATACGGACCGCTTGACCCTCCTAGTCTTCCCATTTCCCTACCAAACAGATAAGCTGCAGATCCTAGTTAACCAACAGCCTACTTCCTCCTACCCCCCTGCTAGAATTGTCTTATGTCTGTTCCATGCATTCTTGAATTCCGCCACTGTTTTTGACTCTACGACCTCCTCAGGAAGGCTGTTCCATGCATCTGCAACCCTCTCTGTGAAGAAATACTTCCTCATATTACCTCTGAGCGTCCCCCCTCTATCTTCAAATTGTGCCCCCTTGTTTTTGCACATCTCTTTTTCTGAAAGAGGCTACATTCTTGGACTTTGTTGATTCCCTTGAGGTATTTGAAAGTTTCTATGATGTCCCCCCTCTCCTTTCTTTCCTTAAGGCTATACATTTTAAGCTCCTTTAGTCTTTCTTCATATGTCTTCTGGTGCAGACCCTGCACCATTTTGGTTGCCCTCCTCTGGACAGCCTCCACCCTGTCTTTGTCTTTGCGGAGATGGGGTCTCCAGAACTGTACACAGTACTCCACATTTGGTCTTACCAACTGTCTGTACAGAGGGCCAACAACTTCCTGTTTTCTACTAGTGATGCCTCTCGCTATGCATCCCAGTATCCCCCCAGCCCTCCTTACTGCCTTCTCACATTACTGGCCCACCTTCAGGTCATCTGATGTGATATGACTACCCCAGGTCTCTTTCCATTTTTGTTGTTGTCAGTATTTCACCCCCCATTGTGTACTCTTCCCCTAGGTTTTTGTTTCCCAGGTGCATTACTTTGCACTTCTTTGTGTTGACTCTAAGATGTCATACATTTGACCATTCCTCCAACTTTGCCAAGTCCCTTTTCATCCTTTCCACCCCACCTTGCTTATCAACCCTGTTGCAGATCTTTATGTCATCTGCAAAGAGACATACTTTCCCTTCCAGTCCCTCTGCAATATCACTCTAAAGACATTAAAAAGGAACGGCCCCAGTAATGAACCCTGCGGTACCCCACTAGTAACCCTCCTCTCTTCACTGTGGATGCCATTTACTATTACCCACTGTGTCCTGTTGTCCAGCCAGTGTTTTACCACAGGATACCACCCTGGGACCCACTCCCAGGCTTGCTAATTTCTTTATTAATCTTTTGTGCGGGACTGTGTCAAATGCCTTGCTAAAGTCAAGGTAGGCCATGTCCACAGCCCCTCCCTGGTCTACTACTTTGGTCACCCAGTCAAAGAAATCAATTAGATTTGTCTGACATGACCTTCCTGCTGTGAATCCATGCTGCCTTGGGTACTGTGCACCACTGGCCTCTAGGTACTCAACAGTTCTTTCCTTCAGAAGTGATTCCATCATTTTCCCTACCACTGAGGTCAAACTGACAGGTCTGTAGTTTCCTGCCTCTGTCTGGCTCCCACTTTTGTGAAGGGGAATCACATCCACCCTTCTCCAGTCCTCAGGTACCACATCATCCTCCCATGACTTACTAAAAAGGGAAGTCGGTGGTGTTACTAGTTCTTCCCTTAGTTCTTTTAGAATTCGGGGATGAATCCCATCAGACCCCATTGCTTTATCCACCTTCAGTTTTAAGAGTTCTTTCAGAACCCTTTCTTCTGTGAAAGGACTAATATCAACCCCCCTATCCAGAGTGCTTCTGTTGACTGGATTAGGTATCTCCCCCTGCTTTTCCATTGTGAATACTGAGCAGAAGTATTCGTACAGTATCCCTGCTTTTTCACTGTCACTCTCTGCTCAACCACCTTCCTCTTTATTCAGCCTTAGTATCCCTGCCTTAGTCTTTCTTTGCTCCCTAATGTACCTATAAAAGATTTTATCCCCCTTCTTAACCGAGTTGGCTATCTTTTCCTCGGTTTGGGCCTTTGCTGTTCTGAATGCCTTCCCCACATCCTTCTGTTTTAACTGGTAGAGTTCTCTGTCCTGCTCCTTCTGTGTTTCCTTATACTTCCTGAATGCTGTCTTTTTCTCCCTTACCTTCCCCGCCACTTCTTTGAGAACCATAGTGTTTTTTTCTTCTGTTTTTATTATTTGCTTCACACAAAGGCTTGTTGCATCTGTGATGGCGGTTTTGATGTTTCCCCGTTGTTGCTCCACCCCACCTTCTTGCCTGTTTGCTAGTGCTTTTCTGAAGCACACTCCCATTTTGACAAAATCAGCCCTCCTGAATCCAGCACCTTCACTTTTGTGTGGCTTGACTCTGCAGCTAAGTTTATCATGAACCACACTGTTTGGTGGTCATTTTCCCAGATGGCTAACCACTCCAAGATCAGAGATCCTCTCTCCGTCCCCATTTGAAAGTACCAGGTCTAAGATTGCTCCCTCCCAAGTGGGTTCCAAAGCTAGCTGTCTGAGGCATGCCCCCTGTAGGGCATTGAGAATGGCCATTCTCTTGGATGTGGCTGCAGCAAAGGTGCTCCAGTTAATATGTGGCATATTCAGGTCCTCCATCAGCAATATCTCCCCTTTCTCTGCCACCCCAAGGATGCCTTCTATGATTTCCTTGTCTATTTCCTCCCCTGAGATGAGGGTCTGTATACAATCCCTGTGCAGATTGTGAAGCCATTTCCAGTCTCCAGGGTGACCCACAGTGCCTCCTCTCCTCCCTGTTTACCCTTTGGTTCTGTTGCTTTGATCCCTTCTGTTACATAGAGAGCTACTCCTCCTCCTCCTCTTCCCTCCCTGTCCCTCCTGTAGATTGTGTACCGTGGTATGTTGACATCCCAGGCATGGTTCTCTGTGTACCATGTTTCTGTGACTGCCACGATATCCAGGCATTCCTCTTCCATCAAGGCCACCATTTCAGGGAGCTTTTTACCTAGATTACGGGCATTGGTACTCATTACCCTCCAAATTTCTTTATGGCTTTATTTCTTTTTGCCCCATCCCTGTCCTTATTGCCTTTGTCTTTTTCTCCATTTACCCCTGCCCTTCTCCTTATCGACTGCTCTATCTTGGTGTTTACCTCACTAGCTACCCTGATTTTTTTTTGGGGGGGGGGCTCTAGGATGTCCCTTCTCCTTTTCAGTGCCTCCCCCCCTTGGCTAGTTTAAATGCCTGCCAATGAAGGATTTCAACATATCATCAAGGATCCTGGTTCCCCTCAAGAATAGAAGCAGACCATCGCACCTGTATAGGCCTGCATCCCTCCAGGTGGAGCCCCAGTCCCCAATGAAGCCACATCCCTGAGCTCTGCACCAGTTTTTCAACCAGTCATTGAATCCCATGGTGCAGAGCAACCTAGCCTCATCCATGCCATAGACAGGTAGCACTTCCGAGAAAGTTACTGTGTGTGCTACTTGTCTAAAGCCCCTCCCCAACTCCTCAAACTCCTGTTGCACTGCTCTGCTCCCATTCTCAGCCAGGTCATTCATCCCTAAGTGAACAATGACATCCAGCTCCCTCCCCCTTGCAGCTGCTCCCACGATCCTGAGGATTTGTTTCCTGTCCCTCCAAGCCATGGCGCCGTGCAGGCACCTTACTTCCCTTTCCCCTCCCTTCCCCAGTTCTAACCTCCTAACAGTTAAGTCCCCCACCAGGAGTGGTTTCCTTCCCCTGTGGAGTCCTGTGCCACCCTCCTGTGGGTCTCCATTGTGGAGGTTCCCAGCATCCTCCTTGGTCTCCACTGTGGATGCCTCCATAGAGGAACCATGCTCCGCCAGAGTGGCGAATGAATTGTGGAGAGGCACAGCTGGAGGGATGCGCCTCTGTTCCACCACCGTGGTCCAACCACTCCTATCTCTTGGCAACCTCTGAGGTAGTGGCGGTGGCCTAGGTGGTCCCTGGATGGGGGAGCAGGTTTCCTGAATCCTTGCCAGGTCAGCATGGAGATGAACAACCTCCTCCCTCAGACCAGAGAGGTGCTTGCAAATAGGGCAGCAACGCAGTCTACAGAATGTCTCCCGGAAGACTGCTGCTCCACAGCCAGTGCATTGCAACACTCCCCACATGTATGTGTCCCTTCCTGTAACAGACGTTTTTCTTTTGTTGTTTTTTGTTCTTGTTTAGTGTATTTAAATTCGGGTCCCTCGGCCTGCCTCTTATGGCTGTCAGTTGTTCCATGCCCTTGGATGGTTTTAAACAATATAATTTTTTTTTTTTAATTCACTTTAGGCAGTCAGCACCTAATCATTGGTGCTGCTGCTGACTCACCTCCCCAGCCTAGGGTGAAGAAGGCTGGATCGGGAGGTCTCTGCAGTGGGAGAGACTGAAGGTGGGGCTTCGGCTGGCTTGGCTTCTTCCGGGCGCTCCTCCCAATGCTCCGCTGACCCATCACCCTACTTGATGCAGCTCCTGGGCACCACCACCATTGGACCGAACCTTAGTTTTAATTTAAACAAAATTGAAAAACAGGGCAATACAGAGTCCACACCATGCTCCAGAATGCGGCTTCTTCTTCGGGTGACCCAGTGGCACTCCCGACCACTTGATGGATGACCACTTGCTGCTGCATGGAGGCGGATGAACAAAGAGACAGCTGAGACACACAGACAACCCTCAGGATATCTTCAACCACCAGGTAAACCTACTAGTCCCCACTCACTTTCTGTGTCCTCTCCTCTCCTCTCCTGGTCTCTGCTCCAACTCTCCAACAAAAACAAACTTTTTCCAAAAGCTATGCTCAGGGTTCCAGAACTAGAACCCCAAGTTTATGCCACGCTGGCCCTTTTTGTTTTAAAACAAAATGCCACATGCTGGGCAGGGATAGCAGTCCCAGCTTAAGATCAGCTCTAGCTTGTGCTGCTGGCTCGGGGGCGCGGGGCTGACAGATTAGGCAGCCAGGAAAACAAAGTAAACTTACTTCTTTTCTTTTTAAAAGCAGCTCTGCTGTTTCACTTTGCAAGGGGAAGGCACATTAACAGAGGGGCCCCAGCACATTACCCTAGGCCACTCCTGATACCCACACTGCCCAGGGGTAAAGAGGCACCTCATTTATTAATTTATTTATGTATTTCTGTTGGGCCCCTAACTTTGGGGCACTACAAGTTGTCTGCCATCTCATCTGAGAAGGGTGAGCAACTCATGTCACATAACACGGTGGAAGAACTGGACTAAGTCATCTGAACCTCAAAGACAATGAAAACCCCAGGGCCAGATGACTACTGCTCTGAGTTCTATAAAGCCAGTAAAGAAGATGTGCTGTCAGTATTGATAAAGGCTATAAATGATGTCCTTTCAGGAGACACCCTCCCCCCCCATTTTGGCCTTTTGCAGTTATATCTATCATTCCTAAACCTGGCAAAAATCCTCAACTCTACCCCTTATACCGGCCAGTTTGGGTTCTAAATGCTGCTGTAAGTTCTGTATGTAACCTATCTTGACTCCTGGACCAGCTCCTGCCCTAGCTGGTAGGCCTAGAACAAAGTGCGTTTGTGTATTTGCATATGACAATGGACAACACGAGGTGTACAGTGCATATAGTACATGAGATACAGAGATCATCAGACCCACCCCTTTGGTTTAGTCGTGATGCCAAGAAGACTTCAACCAGATTTTCAGGCCATTTCTTTATGCTGTGCTGTGGTGACTAGGATTCCCTGTTCCTTTTGTTGGCTTTTTACAAGCCATCCATAACTCCCCTCAGGCCTGTGTTAAAATAAATGGTCACCATTCAGCAGATTTTCCTCTTAAAAGAGGTGCCCAACAGGAATGTCCCCATCCCCTCTGCTTTTTGCCCTTTACATAGAGCTGCTTGTGCAAACCATTAGGGAAGCCCCAAAGATTCATGGTGTGCAGGCAGGCGGCAAAGAACACTACATAGTTTTATATGCAGACAATGTTCTACTTTATCTTAGCTACCCGGAGGAATCTCTCCTCATTGTGTTCAAAATCATGTAGAACTTTGGTAGAGTTTCTGGTTGCCAATGTAACACCACTAAGACAGAATCACTCTGCTTTAATTATTCACCACCACAACACACCAGGGAGTTATTTCCCTTCCATTAGGACTTTTCCAAATTGAAATATTTAGGAGTAAATGTTGCTAGCTGTCTGGAGAATTTCTATACAGAAAACTGTCTGCACTTTACTGCACAAGTGACACAGGATCTGACCAGCTAGAGCACCCTTTCCTTAAGCTTAACATGATGACTAGAAGTAATCTGAACGGTAACTCTACCAAGATCCCAGAACCTGTTCCCTATTACCCTCAGTCTGTTTATCTTCCAGCAGTGGAATAGAGAAATCTCACTTTTCGTATGGGTTGGCCAGAGATCACCTGTTAAACTACAGACCCTCCACCTCCCCAGAGAAAGAGGAGGTTTGGCATTGCCCTCCGTGAAGTACTGTTATCAGGCCTTCCATATGAGGTATACACTTTTTTACCACCTTGGACGCAGACCCACTATATGACTTCAAATGGAGTGGAGGATCTTTCCGAGTCCAGTATTCATAAGAGCCCTGTATCACCAGGTGTTTATGGATGGGGATAAGCCTTCACTTAACCTCTGGCTCCACTGTCAGATCAAGGTATGGCAGTCAGTAAAGAAGAATTTCATTCTGGCACTATAGCTATCTCTTCTTTGTCCTATAGCTCTGTTAGCACGTTCCTCCTAATCGTACAGACCATTCATGCTGTACCTGGGAGCATTACTTCTTTCAATATTTGTATCAGTTTATGACTGGGGCTACAATGAAATTATTTTTGGAGATGTAGGCATGCTTCAGGCTTCATCAGTCTGATTTCTTTAGATATTTGCAGCTTTGGCATTATGTTGAGCAATTGCCATTAGGCGTCCGCTCCCCAGACACCAAACAACTGTTGTCCACTACTTCATCACGTTCCTGCAGGCACAAGCCACAGATCATATAATATCACACCTTTATAAAAGTCCCTATTAGGTTCCTCAGGCCACACCTCACTTAACACAATCATGCATTGGGAACAAGAACTCCACATAGCTACACTAGCTCAAGACTAGTATAAAGCTTACCAACTTACCACGAGAGTCACCAGCTCCCACCGGTGGAGAGAATATGCCAGGAAGTACCTAACTCAGTAGTTTAGGACCCCAGTAATCACAGCACATTACTCAATAATCATGATGCCACATGCTGGAGACAACGTGTTGAATGTATGGCACACCTTACCAGTATCCTCTGGTCGTGTCCTGTCCTCTCTCCTTTTTTCTGGGAATTGAAACTGGATCTAGGGGAACTTTTTAGCCTCCTGATTATTTTAACTATGAACGTTTTCCTCTTGCATCAGTATCCCAGGGGTCTCCAAACCCACTCTCCTGATACCTCTTAGGAATCTTGCTTAGAGCACAAAAATAAAATCTCTAGACTTTGGTTAACCTCAAAAACCCCTACAGTCAGCATGTGGCAACACATGGTCAACCACATTTACCGAATAGAACAGATTACCCACTCCCTTAATAACAACAAATAATTGTGCTCTTCCAGATGAACAAAATGGCTACTATATATTATGCTCAAAGACCCTTCCTTTGTCCCCTGAATTCCCCTACTTGAAACACTGTCTGGTTGTAGGCCTTGGACAACAACAAAAAAAACACTCTCAGAGCTTCCAGGGCTATGGCGTAGCAATCCCACCTGTATTCCTTAAACTCTCCAGTTTATATACAGTTTGGGCTGTCTGTTAACCTCCCTTCCTACTGCCTCCTCCCTTCCTAGACGGATAGATAGATAGACAGATAGAGAGAGAGATAGATAGATAGATAGATAGATAGATAGATAGATAGATAGACGAACAGAAACTTTATGACGCCAGCCCGGTGACACTGAGGGTTGAGGCATCCGCCTTATCTCATGCCACGCCAGCGACCCGGGTTCGGGAATGAGCCCGGGATGCTGAGGGTTGGCTGGAGAGGAGAGGATGGAGCGGTGGAGACCAGGTGCACTACAGATGCAGGGACCATGTCGGAATAGGGGGAACGTAGGGTGGTCATACTCCAGACATGTGCAGGAGTGCTCACGTAGCAGACTGGATGACATCGCATGTCCCACACTTGAGGGGAAGGGAGGTAAGGGGAAAAAAAAAACTTCCACTGATAGGCGAAGGTGGATCCAGTGGCAGTGTCCCCATGTCCCACGCCGGGCGTCAAGAAGTCCACTCCAGTTTCCTCCTCCTGCACAGCACCCCTCCAATACTATAGATAGAGTACCAGTAAGAGACAAGGTGGTCCTTCCTCAGGGGACTCAGAGCCAAGGGGCTGGGGAAGGCTGTTCATGGAGTGGGGGAGTCCACAACTGGAGTATGGATTGTCGGAGCGTCAGGCCAGATGGGTAGAGCCAGCAGCCAAGAGACCACAATGGGGAGAGGTCAGTGGTAAGGGGAGCATAAATAGAGTTTGAAAAAATAAGAAACTTTATTTATATAGTGCCCCTTCCTGGAGCTTCCAAGTGCTTAACAATATTTAAAACAATCTATGCACAATATACAGCTTCAACATATAATGCAGAGTTCAATATAAAATTCTATTTATCATTCACTAGAATAGCACACAATAAAACAATTTGGTCAGTTAAATTTTTTAGTCTTAACTGCGTTATGAATCATAGTCAAAAGCCTGATTAAATAGGAACGTCTTCAATCCTTTTTTGAAGGTTTCCACCGTGGGTAGCTCCCTTAGATGTCTAGGTAAAGAGTTCCACAGGGTTGGTGCGGCAACTGAGAATGCATAGTCCCCAGAATGTCACAACCTAACCCTGGGAACTACAAGGAGGCAACCCTCATAGGAACAGAGAGTCCGAGATGGGCCATGAGGTACCAGGTGGTCTTGCAGGTAGGCTGCTACTCCCCTTCCCTATGCAGGGCCTTACTGGTCAGTAATCTGACCTTGAATCCAATCCTCCAGAAGCCAGAGAGTGGTGGTAAATGGGGTGCACTCCAGGGTGAGGGAGGTGATGAGTGAGGTGCCACAGAGGTTAGTACTTGGACCCCTCCTTTTCAGTATCTACATCAGTGATATAGTGGATGGGCTGGAGGGAAGGGTGTGCCTATTTGCAGATGATACAAAAATCTGCAATAGGGTAGACACCCTGGGGTGGAGACCTGAAGATTCTGGAGGGGTGATTGGAAACTTTGCAACTGAAATTTAATGCCAAAAAGTTTGCTGTGATGCACTTGGGGTGTAAAACCCACGAGTAGCTTACACTCCACAGGGGGAGGAAATAAAAAAAAAAAACAGCAGGAGAAGGATCTTGGGATTATAATATCAAGCAACCTTAAGGTAGGGGTCACAACCCCACTCAACAGGTCAGACCCTCTGCTCCCACAGTGCCAACCTCCGAGCGCAGTATTGTGAACAGTTTACAGAACAGGGTAACCCTCCTGTCTGTTTCGTGGGTTCGAATCAAACTTTGGTCTCAAGTTCTGGAGGGATTCAAACTGTGAACCTCTTGCTAGCATACCCAATATACAGGCTCAGATAATTCTGCTCTTCAGGGGGACCAGATATCTTTTGCCTACAGGCACCTAACCAGGTGTACAAAATGAACCCTTAAAACTCTATGAAAGACCTCAGAATAAACTCTTACCTTTTCCCAGTTTGGTATTACCAATAGCTTTGAACAGTGTCAAATTTAACCATATATGATTCACTGTCAAAAAAAGAATTACAAAGGCACACCAAGTAGTCTCTAAAATGAGATGTTTACTTAAAAATAGAAAAAATTGTAAAATGTAATTACAGAACCATATATCACAAAACATACAAATCACTTAAAAAACAGGTTTAAAGTGCAAACAAAATCTCCTACCACAGTACACTTACAATTGTCTTTCTCATGTATACCTTCTAACAGCGCCTGATGTTGCTTTTTCAGAGTCCAAACATGTGTAACTCTAAATGGAATACAGACTACAGTTTAAAAATGCTGTGTTTCAACCCTCTTCATGATGTCATCATCTAGCTCCTCCCTTTCAGGATACATAAATATATATATATATATATATATATATATATATATATATATATACAAACAGGAAGTCCCATCAAGGTATTGAATTCTGTTACTCCAGCAAGACTCATTTTCCAAATGATGACACTCTTAATTAAGACTGCAATTTCTCAATCCCTTTGATCCATGAGCAGTTTCCTTTCTCAAGCTCATCAAAGGACTTTTTATGACACCAGGTGCAATTAACTGACTTTCCTGAGGACGTCATAACATGGGTATTCCACTTCCTTATGACACCAGGTGCAATTAAGTGACTTTCCTGAGGACATCATAAAATGGATATATTAGTTCCTGGCTTCAAAGCAAACTGACAAGTTAATTGCATTCAGAGATCTGCTGTTTAACATATATCCTGTCTTTTGAACTGATACCCGGGGGTTGGGGTTGTTATCCCAGGCAAAGGATTTGTCATGACAGACAATCACACTACATTTTTATATTACAAAAATCATACAGCGATCACAACCAGCTGTCCAAGTGTCACAATCCTCCCCACCTAGACTTTATTTGGGGGCTCTATACCCTGCATGGGATGAGCTTCCCAAATCATTTCACTCCTCATAGACACGAGACAGCCCATCTGAGTTCCAATTGGTCGCTCCAGCCCTATGTAGAATGGTCATGTCATACCCTTGCAAAGCAAGACTCCATCTTAGCAATCTACCATTGTTTTTTCCCATCTGCGTCAGCCAAACCAGGGGGTTATGATCAGTCTGTACCACAAAATGCTGCCCATACAAGTATGGCTCCAACTTCTTTAGGGCCCACACTACGGCAAGACACTCCTTTTCCACAGTTGAGTATGCCTGCTCCCTGGGAAGTAACTTTTTACTCAGATATGCTACAGGGTGATCTTTCCCTTGTCTGGATGTCTGACTCAGTACTGCCCCAATACCCACATCTGAGGTATCAATCTGAACTATAAAGGGTCTGCTACAGTCAGGACTTGTCAAAACAGGAGCACTGCACAGTGCCTCCTTCAGTCTGGTAAAGGCTTCTTCACAGGCTGGTCCCCAGGTAATTTTCTTTGGCATCCTTTCTTTACCAGGTCTAATAGGGGAGCAGCCAGGGCACTGTAATTGGGTACAAATTTTCTATAGTACCCTGCTGTCCCAAGAAAACTCCTGACCTGCTTCTGCATTTCTGGTCTGGGCCACACCTGGATTACCTCTGTATTTATTTGGTTAGGACAGAGATGTCCTCTGCCTACCACATGCCCGAGGTATGCCACTTCTCCCATGGCCACCTGGCACTTCCCGGCTTTGACAGTGAGCCCGGCCCTCTGTATCCTTCCCAGCACTTCCCTAAGGTGGGAAAGGTGTTCCCCCCAGCTGGGACTAAAGATGGCAATGTCATCCAGGTACGCCACGGTGTACTCCTCAGCACCATTTATCACCTGGTTTACCAACCTTTGGAAAGTGGCCGAGGCGTTCTTCATTCCGAAAGGCATTACTTTAAATTCAAATAAGCCTATTGGACTGATGAAGGCTGACCTCTCCCTAGCTCTGTCCATCAACTTTACCTGCCAATACCCCTTGGTCAGGTCAATGTTCATAAGGTAGGTCGCCCCCCCCAGGTTGTCCAGGAGTTTGTCCGTGCGGGGCATTGGGTGGGCATCTGTCTTCATGACTGCATTCAGTCCACAATAGTCCACACAGAAATGAGTAGAGCCATCTGGCTTGGGCACAAGGACTATGGGTGAGGCCCAGGGGCTGTGGGATCTCTGGATTACCCCTAAATCTAGCATCTCCTCCACGTCCCTCCTAATGTCCTTTTGGACAGCCTCTGACACCCGATATGCTGTCTGCCGTATGGGTGTCTGTGTCCCTGTCTCCACATCGTGAGTCGCTAAGGGGGTAAGTCCAGGCTTGGCGCTAAACAATAGGGCAAAATCTGCTAAAACCTCCCTTACTTTCTGGATCTTGTCCGGGGTCAGCTGGGGAGACAATTTAACTGCCTCCACAGAGGAGTCCTGCTTACTTTCTTCCAGCAAGTCCAGAAGGGGGTCTCCTTCATTCGTCCCCTCCCCAGGACTACACACTGCAAACACCATGTCAGCCCTATTTGCATATGGCTTCATCATGTTGACAAGGTACATCCTTTCTGTCTGTCTTCTGTCAGGCAACTCTATGTTATAGTTCGCGTCATTTACCTTCCTAACCACTTTGTATGGTCCTGCCCACTTAGCCTGCAACATGTCTTTCCGGACCGGAATAAGGACCATGTATGAGCGAGCTCTGGTTCTGCGGTCGTACCACACTTTTTGGTTTTGTTGGGCAGCTGCCAGGTTGCTCTGGGCTGCCCCCATAGGCTCCTTCTGCCTTTCCCTAAACCTAAGGACATAATCCACAAAAGGAGTTCCCTGGGTGGCGTGCTTGCCTTCCCAGTCCTCTCAGATCATGTCTTGGGGCTCATGTGCTCGGCGTCCGTATAAGAGTCGGAAGGGGGGAAAATCCTGTCGACTCTTGGGGCACCTCCCTGTATGCAAACAACAGGTGGGGAAGGTATTTCTCCCAGTCCCTCTCATGCTGTTCAGCAAACACCTGGAGCATTGACTTCAGGGTACCATTGAATCTTTCCACAAGCCCATTGGCTTGTGGATGATATGGTGTCATGCATCTCTGCACCACCTCACACTTCTCCCATAAACATTTCATCAGGTCCGATATGAAGGAACCCCCTCGATTGGTGATAACCTCCTGCGGAAACCCAACACGGGAGAAAATCCCAAGTAAGGCATCTGCCACTTTGTCTGTCCTCAGTGAGGATAGGGCAACTGCCTCTGGGTACCGGGTGGCATAATCCACCACAGTCAGGGTGAATCTCTTCCCTGAGGAGCTGGGGGTATTTAAAGGCCCCACAATATCCATTCCCACTTTCTGGAATGGCTCTTTCACTATGGGCAATGGAATCAGGGCGGTCTGGGTTTTTTTGCTCGCTTTCCCTATTTCTTGGCACCGGTGACAAGACCTGGAATACTCCTTCACCTGCTGGGTGAAGTTAAGCCAACAGAAATTCTGGGCCAACCGCTGCGTAGTGTGCGCAATTCCCAGATGACCAGACAAGGGAATATCATGTGCAGTCTTGAGCAACTGCTCACGGTACCCCTGGTGAATGACAAGCTGCCTGCCTAGCACCCTCCCTCTGTCTGCACAGCCTGAGTATACATCAGTCCATTTTCACAATAAACCTTATGTCTGCCATCACCTCCCTATGCCCCGTCAGAGTCTGCCCAAGCCCTCAGCTTCTCTAGACTAGGGTCACTCCTCTGAGCAGCTGCAAACCCCTCACACATTCCCAAGGCATGGGGCAGGTCCCCTTCAGTTGCTAAACTAGGGTCCCTAGCACTAGCATCAGGGCACTCAGGATCACTGTCAGTCCCAACCATCTGACACTGGGTCACCCTTCCCGCCTCGGGGCAGCCCTCTGTAGCTGTGTGGTTACTTGCTACTGGGGAAATTTCTACCACCTTTTAATTAGTCTCCCCCCTCTGGAGATATAGGCAGGGGAACCAGCCTCCCAGTGGTTTCCACAATGGCTTCTGTGGGGTCCAGGGAACTACAGTGTTCCCTTGCCGCGTGGCTATGGGTAACTGCACACATCATCCCTTGTTTGAGATTGTTGCCCAGGATCACATCCACTGCTAAGGTTTTGGCTACAGCCACCTGTTGCACAGTTCCCCCTGTTTCACCCCAGTCTAGGAGAACACTAGTGAGGGGAAATGTTTTCTCTTCACCAGTAAAGTCCTGTATAGTTATGTATTTATTGGGTATAAGCTGACTAGGCTGTACCAGATCCCCCTTTACCAAGGTCAAGGATGCCCCTGTGTCCCTTAACCCTTGCGTCTGTACACCATTCACCATGACTGGGTGCATGTGCTCCCTCATGTTCATAGGCATGCTTCCAGGGACACGCAAATAACCCACTTCCTTCCTAGCACTCCTTGCGTATTATTGCTCGTCTGTTTGGGACACAGTCTGGCAATATGCCCAGTTTCTTTACATAACCAACATTCATTTCTTTCTCAGAGAAATCTTCTCTCTGAAACCTGGGACTAACTGGTTTCGGTGGAGGCAGTGAGGGTTTTAGCTGCCCTGAAGGTGCGCTTTTCCCTTTCTGCACTGCCAAACCTGCCTCATTTGCTCTCAGAGCAGGTCTGCTCTTGGCATAGCAGTCTGAGAGTTCAGCAGCCTCTTGCACTGTTTTGAGATCTCGGTCCTCCAGCCAGGTTTTCAGCTCTGCTGGGCATGCCAAATGAAACTGTTCTAACGGAATCACATTTTCAATTTATCAACATAGTTTGCTTCAATTTCTTCCCACCAAGGTTTTAAAAACTGACGTTGTTTCATGGCTAGCTCCTTGTAGCTCATGTCAGGGCTTCTCCTGAGCTTATGGAATTTAGCTCTGTGTGATTCAGCAGTTAATTCAAATTTCTTTAGCAGTGCAGCTTTAAGTTTGCTGTAATCATCACTGTCCTCATTGTCCATTTCACCCAATGCATCCCGAGCTTTCCCAGTAAGTAGTAGGGATAGCTGGAAGCACCAGGACTCCCTAGGAATTTTATCCTGAATATAAACTTTTTCAAAAGAATTTAAAAAGGCATCCATATCCTCCCCCTCTTTAAATTCGGCTATCAATTTGGAATTCAATTTGTAACCCAGTCCTGTAGTCCCAGTTAAACCCAAGCCACTTACCTGCTGTTTTGCCACTGGTTGGAGTCGTAGCTTCTCCAGTTTGTGTTGCCTCTGGCGCTCACGCTCCTCACGGTCAGCGTCCCTCTGTTCTTGCTCTGCCTCTCTCAGTTCTCGCTCTGCCTCTCGGTGTTCTCGCTCTGTCTCTCAGTGTTCTCACTCTTCCTCCCTCTGTTCTTGTTCCCTCTTCTCCTCTGCACCCCGCTGGCACTCACACTCCTCACACTCAGCCTCCCGCTGTTCTCACTCTGCCTCTCGACTCTCTCATTCTCTCTTCTTCTGGAACTCCAGCTCCATTCTGCGCAACTCAATCTGCAACCTGAGTACTTCTGGATCCAGAATACTGGTGACCTTTCCCTGCTGCTGTGGCCCTTCACTGGCATTGGCCCTGTTGCCCTCCTCATTGGATCTGGACACTGCACTGGCCGCTAGCCCTGCCACACTCAAGGTTCGGTCCTATTCAGTCACTGTCTGTGACTCGATGCTCTGGGTATCTGCTATCATCAGGGCATCCACGAGGTTCTGTTTGGTGGCTATCACCTCGAACGGGACTCCTCTGTCCCTGCACAACTGCTTTAAGTAGTCTGCAGTGTGCCTGCTGTAGTTGGAAGCCATCTTGTTCCCTAACTATGGCTACTCTGACTTGCACTTTAGAAAAAAAATAAAATGGGTAGGAACTCGACTGTAAGCCAAATGATTTAGTTTTGTTTCCTTTTTAAAAATAAATCACTGCCTTTTTCTTTCTTTGCAAGTGAGCTGACGGTCTCAAGCTGACACACTGAACAATAAAAGCTTGTAATACCAAAATTATCGCACCGCTGCCAACCAATCTGTCACAACCCCACTCAGCAGGTCAGGCCCTCTGCTCACACAGTGCCAATCTCTGAGTGCAGTATTGTGAACAGTTAACAGAACAGAGTAACCCTCCTGTCTGTTTTGTGGGTTCGAATAAAACTTTGGTCTCAAGTTCTGGAGGGATTCAAACTGTGAACCTCTTGCTAGCGTATGCAATATACAGGCTCAGATAATTCTGCTCTTCTGGGGGCAGATATCTTTCACCTACGGGCACCTAACCAGGTGTACAAAATGAACCCTTAAAACTCTATGAAAGACCTCAGAATAAACTCTTACCTTTTCCCAGTTTGGTATTACTAATAGCTTTATACAGTGTCAACTTTAACCATATATGCTTCACTTGTCAAATAAAGATTTCAAAGGCACACCAAGTAGTCTATAAAATGAGATGTTTACTTAAAAATAGAAAAAGAATTAAAAGGTAATTACAGAACCATATATCACAAAACATACAAATCACTTAAAAAAACAGGTTTAAAGTACAAACAAACTCTCCTACCACAGTACACTTAGAATTGTCTTTCTCATGTGTACCTTCTAACAGTGCCTGATGTTGCTTTTTCAGAGTCCAAACATGTGTGACTCTAAATTAAATACAGACTACAGTTTAAAAATGCTGTGTTTCAACCCACTTCATGATATCATCATCTAGCTCTCCCTTTCAGGATACATAAAAAATATATATATACATATACACAAAACAGGACGTCCCATCAAGGTATTGAATTTTGTGACTCCAGCAAGACTTATTTTCCAAATGATGACACTCTTAATTAAGACTGTAATTTCTCAGTCCCTTTGATCCATGAGCAGTTTCCTTTCTCAAACACATCAAAGGACTTTTTATGACACCAGGTGCAATTAACTGACTTTCCTGAGGACGTTATAAAATGGATATTCCACTTCCTTATGACACTAGGTGCAATTAAGTGACTTTCCCCGAGGATGTCATAAAATAGATATATTAGTTCCTGGCTTCAAAGCAAACTGACAAGTTAATTGCATTCAGAGATCTGCTGTTTAACATATATCCTGTCTTATCAAGCAACCTTACATAGGATAGTGTATGATTACCCATACACTACAAGGCTATTCTTCCACCAAGTGGTTACAATGCCGACTGAGGACCTCGAGAGCGAAGCTCGAGAGGTCTCCAAGTTGGCATTGTATCTACGAGGTGAAAGAATAGCCGAGTTGTGTTTGGGTAGCCACACACTGTTCTTTATAGTGTATTGTGCCCGAAAAAAAGACAAAAAGAGACTCACTTTTCCATATTTTCACTCAGTTCTGCTGAGGCCCTCGATTCACAACTGCCGCTGCCCAGCAAACTCGAGCACCCCTCTCACACAGCAAGGGACGAATCAGGACATCTACTGTAGCCCCCTTGTATTATGACGTCCTCACTAACGCAGAACAAAAAGTCATTCTGTGTTAGTGAGGATGTCACTACTGCAGCAGAACAAGTTTTTGCGGTGTATGGATTTCCATACACAACCGCATTCCACCATACACTATAAAGGGGCACTGTCAGCGTTTCCCCTTGTTTTTCTATCAGAGTCTATCAGTGCGCCTATCAGATTTGCCCCACATAATGTCCCTAAATGTGCCACAAGTGAAAATGCTTACCATTTTCCTTCCTTTTGTTAATATTTTACTTTCCAGCATCCCGTCCGAAAATACCCAGTCACCCGCAAGCAGAGGAATGCTGAGAGCGTGCGTCTGACATGGCGCGCTGGCACGAACTTTGATTTTTTACATGCCCACCCTGAAAAGCTAATTGTGGCATGCATTTTACAATTCTGAACTAGATTTGCCATATTTTCTGCAAAACTGAATGCTGGAAGTGCCAGGAAATACATTTAAACACAGGCACTGAAATCCTGTGCATGTGCAAAAGCAGGCTGCTTCTGCACATGCCTGGGATGTTTTTCTTGCTGCTTTTGCACATGCATGGGATTTCAGTGCCTGTGTTTAAATGTATTTCCTGGCACTTCCAGCATTCGGTTTTGTAGAAAAAATGGCAAATCTAGTCCAGAACTGTAAAATGCATGCCACAATTAGCTTTTCAGGGTGGGCATGTAAAAAATCGAAGTTAGTGCTGGCGCGCCATGTCAGATGCATGCTCTCAGCATTCCTCTGCTTCCGGGTGACTGGGTATTTTCGGACAAATCGCTGGAAAGTAAAATATTAAAATGAAGGAAAATGGTAAGCATTTTCACTTGTGGCACATTTAGGGACATTATGTGGGGCATATTTGATAGGTAGGTGCACAGAGGTGCACTGATAGACTCTGATAGAAAAATGAGGGAAAATGCTGACAGTGCCCCTTTAAGGTAGGTAGCCAATGTAGCAAAGCTGTGGGGAAGGCAAATGGAATGTTGTCATGCATTGGGAGGGGCATAACTAGCAGAAGGAGGGGGGGTACTGATGCCTCTTTACAAAGCGATGGTGAGGCTGCACCTGAGTACAGTGTCCGGTTCTGGAGACCGCACCTATGCAAGCACATAGATGGGATAGAGAGGGTTCAGAGAAGGGCAACCAAGATAGTGCATGGTATGCAGGGGAAGCCATATGAGCAGAGGTGTAGGGATTTGGATCTGTACCTGTTGGAGACCAGAAGGGAGAGGGGGGGACATGATTGAAATGTTTAAGTACTGTACATAAAGAGGATCAATGAGGTGAAGGAGGGAAGCTTATTTAAAAGGATGGAGGAGGCTAAAGCTAGAGGGCATATCGTAAGATTGGAGGGTGGAAGATATAGAGGCAGTGTAAGGGGGCAGTTCTTCATGGAGAGGGTGGTGACAGCCTGGAAAAAACTACCAGAGGAGGTGGTGGGGGCTGAAATGGTGGAGGAATTCAAGAGGGCATGGAACAGACATGGGGCTGGTAAGTTGGGGGGAAGGGGAGAGCCTGTGGAAAAGGAGATGACTAGGGGGAAGGGCAGACTCGATGGGTCATTGGGGTCCTTTTCTGCCATCAGATTTCAGTGATTCTGTGACCCTCCCCCAATTTTCCCCATTACTTACTCCTTGTGGTGGGGTCAGAGGGGCTTGCTGTTGCTCTTTGAAGTTGAGTCTAATTGTGTGCCCATTCAGAGATGCTACATCTGTGGGGGGCCATACTTCTTCCCACCCAATGAGGGATTTACCTCCATATTTTTCTGACCCTTGGACATTGATGTGCAATGATGCAGAGCATCCACTATCTTCCCACAACCTTCTAGGCCTCCCTACTGCTATGACACCTAGTTTCTACTAGATGTCAGGCACATTGAGGAGATGCTACCCACTCACAAAGTAAGAGGAGAGCAGTCCCTTGGACACTTGATCCTTTCACCCACAGCCAACAACCAGGTACTTGTGTTTGCTACCAAACATGGCTTGCCAGTGCTGTGAGGGGCAGCCTACTGCTGGGCTACTGGGCCAGCTTAAAAATAGTGTTTTAACACAGAAGTGCATTTTTGATCTTAAGTATTGTGGTGCTACTGCACCCCTTTAGTGTTGTTTAAATTTGATAGTTTTGCAGAATTCCGTTCTATATTTTTTCTTTTACCCTCACTGTGAATCTGTTTGAGATACAATTTGTATGCAAAATGCCTTAAAAAAATAAGTTGTATTATATTCCATTGTGCATGTTACTAAGTTTGCATTCCTCATGAATGATGTAGAAACAGAATAGAGAAGGCTGATGAACTGAAAAACATGAATAAACATCAATGTAAACTGTGGATCTTTGCCATTGCTGTTTAAAAATGGAAAGAAATTCAACAGATTCTGCATGAGTAAAATACCATGGAATTAAAACCAAATCATGCAATTCCACAGAACTTTCCACCCAGCACTACTTAACAGTATAGCCTATGTGTGGGTACTGCATGGCAATTAAGATTCATGTACACTAAATAAGGTTGTTAAACATAACAGAAGTACCATGTGACATACAGTATGAAGGCTTCTGTCATACTCTATGTGAAATATCTTTACAACTAAACGTGTTGTGTGTAGCATTTGGTGATAAAATGTTTCAGTTGACAAAACAATTAAAATAGAGATGTTCAAATGTGCATTATTCTGTGTTATGTATTTGGCTATACGTTTCTGGTTCGGATAAACAGGAGTTCGGTAAAGCGGGATTTCTATTTTTGGTATGTGAGAATGTTTTGATATCCTCCGATACTGACACACAGTGTAACAAACTGTAAAACTGGCAAAGAAGCAGAGTACATGTACTGTACTGTTTATGGTGAGGGAGTAGGTAGCAATGTGCTTTTTTTTTTTTAATGCTTGTGCATACTTCTCAGTACGGTACCGTACTGTATTTTTATTCTTGGAGTGCAGAGGGTAGGGATAAGGGAAAAATAAGGAAGTGCTGAAAAGTGCTTAATGTCTTTATTTTCTTATGCGGTGATTGTGTCTGTGCTTACACATCATGGACATAGCAAACTGTCTTAGTTTTTCTTTGGCATCCTGGATGTCACTTATCGTGGATCAGTCAACCCAAAACTCCATGGCAAGAGCAACTGCTTGCTCAGCATTCTCTGTTCAGTCAAGAATTTGCAGCTTTTGCTGCAGAGTCAGCACAGTTCTCTTCCTCTCTTGGTGGTGCTTATTGCACAAACATACGGTACACAGTAAAGCACAGAATAGCAAGCACCCACTGCTGTTTGATATTGTTAGTGGGCACAGCTAGTAAATTGCTGAACTTTAATGAAAACACCTGATGCACAGCTGATGCTTGGCTACCAATCACAAGCTGCCACAATCCGTGACAGACGATCAGCAGCTGATGATGCTTGTGGTGAAATACTGCTGCTGCTATTACTGTAAACACGGTTACTGTATTATATTTTCATTTCTCTTGAAAAAATACTTTCTCTTTCATTTTCCTTGAAAAAAAATGGACATAAGTGGAACCTATGTATTCACTACACTAATATATACTTAAGCTGCAAAAATACGGGCGACAAGATTGGAGTTTGGTTAAGAGGGAGTTCCGGTTAACCAGGCTTCGGTTAAATGGGAGTCTATTGTACATACCTATTTTTAGGCATGACCTAGAAGAGTACAAGACAAACAGTATATCAACAATTGTAACATACAATAAGGAAGTAAGGACATAACAGCATAAAAAATGCATAACATATTACAGGCAATAAGTAGCAATAACATACAATGAAAAAATAGTGGCAAAAGATATTGCTACTGGAACATAGCATAACAGTGTAATATAACAATAATGAGAACGGTAACAGCAAAAATGGTAAGCAGAAACAAAGACTCAATATACAATGACGCACAGAACAGAAATTAACCACTGACATGTTTCAAGTACAGGCACAGTCATATGGGAATAGAAAATAATCCCTGAAATTAAGTCTAAATAATTGGTGAGTGGACACAGTTTGCAGCTCCAAGGGGTGCACATGGATGGAGAAGGCTTGCTGGCCCCCAAGTTGGTGCATAGTTTGGTAACGGAAAGTGTTTAGTCTTTCCTCATAGGTCTTATCCCACAGGCCCTGCCCCATTTTAGTTGCCTTCCACTGCATCGCCTCTACCCTGTGTTCTTTGTCAGATGGGGCCTCCAGAACTGGACGCAGTATTCCGGGCAAGATGACCTCCCTCTTTCTATTCATGATACCCCTCCCTATGCAGCCAATCATCTGGCTAGCCTTTCCAGTCACCTTATTGCACTGCCTAGTTTCTCTTAGGTCCTCCTAGATGACAACTCCCAGGTCCCTTTCCTGCTTTGTGACTGTCAGTACTTCCCCACCTAGTTTGCACTTTGCCCGTAGGTTCTTGTGCCCTATGTGCATGATCCTGCACTTCTTTGCATTGAATCCCAGCTGCCATTTTTCAGACCATTTCTCCAGTTTTTTAAGGTCTTCCCTCATTCTTTCAACACCCCCTGACATGTCCACCCTATTGCACACCTTTGCATTGTCTGTGAAGAGGCATATCTTCTTATCCAGTCCCTCTGCAATGTCCCCAATAATGAAATTGATGAGGACTGGCCCCAACACCGACCCCTGCGACACCCTGCTCATCACCTCTCCCTCTACAGAGTACTTGCTCCCTGTTTGCCACAACCCCCTGATTCCTACTATTCAGCCAGTTCTCTACTCATAGAACTATTTTAGGATCTACTCCTAGGCTGTGCAGTTTGTTAATCAGTCTTCTATAGGGGACGGTGTGGAAGGCCTTTCAGAAGTCCAGATAGACCACATCCACTGCACTTCACTGGCCCTCTACCTTAGTTATCCAGTCATGCATACATTAGTACAATGAGTTAGTGCAAAACACAGTGCTTATCCTAAATACAATAAAAGTTAGAGTTAGATGTATAAGCAGATAAATGCCATATAAGGCAGTGTATGTGTGTTACTTTATGTGTGACAATGCTCAGTGTGTGTGTGTGTAGACCGTACACTACTATGTTATACTGGAATATATATGCATATGTGTGTATATGTATTAATCAATGTGTGTGTGTGTATCATAACAATTAGAAAGTGCAGTTAGGTGGCTCAGTGGTTAGTGCAAAAATTGCTAGTCTACATTCCCCCACTATCTAGATCAGTTTCAGCCTTATGCATGTCATTGCTAATTAAAATTAAGTGTCTAGTGGCAAACTCCCACCCTCTGATGTCCCTCGGAACCTGGAAAGAAGAATACAGTCCTTCTATATCTTTTTGTTTTAATCTGTAAAAATGTGTGTAGACAGCGCACTGCTATGTTACACTGGAATATATATGCATATATGTGTAAATGTATTAGTCAGTGAGTGTGTGTGTGTGTGTGTGTGTGTGTAGCACAACAGTTAGAAAGTGCAGTTAGGTGGCTCAGTGGTTACTGCAAACATTGCTAGTTTGCACATTTCTTACTGTCCATAGTACCATTATTTTGCAGCTGTATTGGCTCTTGGTAGAATTTGTTTTCATATTAGATGTGGAATGCATCAGTCCACCAGCCTGACACATAAGCCATGTTACATCTTGGCTGAGGCTAGTGTGACTTGAAATAAATATTACAGTGGTAAAGTATACTTAGTAACTTCAGGTGGCTACTAACCTTAGAGTAAAAGTTACCACCACCCATGCTTTAATCTTACAACATTTTTCTAGTTGTAACATCTGCAGTGATATGGGAGGGTGGAAGGGTAATGTAATTCAGAGTCGGTTCTTTCATCAAGTGTACATCAAATGTATTTTTCAACTAACACAAAATAATACAATGTGTGACACTGGGCAAAATGTACAAGGTAATAAATCAACCTGCTGCTACCAATCTAGTTTAAAATGTATAATCTCCGACCTAAAGTAGCAAAGCAATCCTGACACCCACAGTATATCCAATACAGTGTGTCATCTATTGCTGTCATCAGTAGCTACAGCATATTCCCTGAAAGACCAGCTGATAGTGGCACTTACTCTGCAGTACAGGGCCCAGGGGTTGCATTCTGCATCATTTGTCATCTCAGATGCTGAATGCATCTGTCCACCAGCCTGACACATAAGCCATCTTACACCTTGGCTAAGGCTAGTGTTGCTTAAAATAAACATGACAGTGGTAAGTATGTTAAGATCATGGTCCTTAGTAACTTTAGGTGAAACAACTAACCTTGGAGGCAATCAGGCAAAGTTGCCACTGCCCATGCTTTGATCTTACTTTTTCAGAACTGTTCTAGTTGTAACATTAACAATGTTTTGGGAGGGTGGGAGGCCATGTGATGCAGAGTCAGCCCTTTTATCAAGTATATGCCGAATTTGTTCTTCAACAAACAAAATAGCACAGTGTATGGCAAGGCAAGGCACATTTTATTTGTGTGGCGCCCATTCCTGAAGGCTATAGGCACCTAACAATAAGACAATACAGATAGTAGTAACAAAAATTAAATAATGGCTGAAATGTATGACACTGGGCAAGGTGCACAAGGTAAAATCTATATGCCTGCTATTAACCACGTGTGTTGTTTTTTTTACCCAAATTGGTACCCTGGTAATCTACCTATTATTAGAGTAAGTTTGTTACGTAACATGAATAAACGCTTTATTGCTGATAATAACTCAAAAACCCTTGATACTGTGCTGTTATTAACAAACACACATGTCTGGAACTACCTGAAATAGTTTTATTAATAATACATTAACTTGTCAAATGGAAATATTAGTTTCACAACCAAAAAATACAAATATAAAAAAATCGGTCTCATGCACAAGTCTAATAGACAGACATACAATACATCAGACAGATACTGTAAATGTTACTGTCTTCTGGATTCTTGTCTTAAGACTCCTATGTTTCCATGTTAAATGTTTGAGGATGTTTGAACCCTAGGAGATGTACACCCCATTACTTTTTCATCATTTTATTTATGGTTACAGTTTAGATTTCAACTTTCTCAGACTACATTACTGGATGTGTATAGCCACAACATTAATAATAAAATATTCTATTTCAAGACCATGCCGTTTTTATTGTCAAATCTCCTTATGAGAAGACAAGTATTACACAGATTGCTGTCTAAAAATAGGAATCAGTTTATACCTGTGTCACACAAATGATGAAAAAATAAATATGATCTTGGAATACTAATACTTCATGGTTTAAAGTGACAGCATCCCAAAGGGCTATGTGGCTTACTGAGTAATGCTTTCTCAGCCGGAGATTGATGCTTGAATTTTGAGTCAGCTGCAGGCTTAAAGCTCATTTGTCTCCCAGTGGGCACAGCAGAAAGTCAAGACTGAGTAAAGCCAGAGACTACATTCCCCCTTCAATCATAAGCAAGGATGATCTCTCCAACTATGAACTAAGATGCTAGACAAGAGTTTAGAGGAGTTCTTTTTTTTTTATTTTTTTTAAATTATTTTAGTAGCAGATGCCAGATTGACCTCACTGGAGACTGAAGTTTTCTATTGACTCCCATGAGAGGTACAAACAGGCAACAGAACTGCAGGCTGCTTCTCACTGTCCCCACCCCACTGCATCTTAACCCTATCATGGAGGATGCACCTTGTAGGTAAGAGGGGGGTTCAGACTTCATGCCCATCCAGTCCCTCTGATGGGAGCCTGCCAACAAGGGAGCAAGCTATTGGCAATTATTTTAGTGTTTCTGAAATGTGGCCACTTTTGGGAAACTGAGGAGATGTGTCTCACATGGTAATTGAGTTTCAGTGCTTAACAAGCATTTGTTAATGCCGAATGTTGATTGCGTTGGTCTGTTGAGCTCACGTAGTGGGCCTCTGTCAGTGGCTCAGTCTGTTTGTCCCAGTGCTGCAGGCTGCTCTTTTGTACTGGGCTGGTGCATGCATTGGCACCTTGTTCTGCCGAGGAAGGAATACGCAGCTGTCCTGAGAGAGCTCCATTGAGGTGGCTCACTTCCCCTGTGTCACTCACCCATTCTGTGTCTCCTGGCACTACAGGCTGCCTTTTTGTATTGGGCTCCTGACTCTGTTGGTGGCTTTTTCTACCCATGAAGAAATCCACAGCTGTCCCGGCAGAAGTCAGTTGAGGTCGCTCAGTCCGCCTGTCTCACTCACTCATTCTGGTTCTCCTGGCGCTGCAGGCTGCCCTTTTGTACTGGGTTCCTGCCTCTGTTGGTGCCTTTTTCTGCCCACAAAGACATCTGCAGCAGTCCCGACAAAGCTCCGTTGAGCTGACTCACTCCCCTTCTCTCACTCACTCATTCTGTTCTGCCGGCGCAGCAGGCCGCCCTTTTCTACTGGGCTTCTGCCTGTGTTGCTGCCTTTTTATGCCCATAAAGAAATTTGTAGCAGTTACAATACAGCTCTGTTGAGCTCACTCACTCTCTCATTCTGGTTTTCGTGCCACTGCAGACTGCCCTTTTGTACTGGGCCACTGCATGCATTGCTGCCTTTTTCTGCCCACAAACAAATCTGCAGCAGTCCCAACAAAGCTCCGTTGGGGTCACTGACTCACCCTCCCTCACTTGCTCATTCTGTCTCCTGGTGCTGCAGGCTGCCCTTTTGTACTGGGCTTCTGCCTGCAGTGGCGGCTTTTTCTGGCCAGAAAGAAATCTGAAGCAGTCCTGACACAGCTCCACTGAGCTCACTCACTGCCCGTCTGTCACTCTTGCATTCCGTTTCTGCCGGCGCTGCAAGCTGGCCTTTTGTACTGGGCACCTGTCTGTGTTGCCACATTTTCTGCCCACACAGAAATCTGCAGCAGTCACACTACAGCTCTGTTGAGCTCGCTCAGTACTGCTCTGTCACTTGCTCGTTCTGTTTGTCTTGGCGCCGCAGACTGCGCTTTTGTATGGGGCTCCTGGCTGCGTTGGCACTTTTGTCTGTCCACAAAGAAATCCGCAGCTGTCTTGACAGAGCTGCGTTGAGGTCATTCAGTCTCCCTCTCTCATCGCTCATTCTGTTTGTCCTGGCGCTGCAAGCTGCCCTTTTATACGGGGGCTCCTGCCTGCATTGGCGCCTTTTTCTGCCTACAAAGAAATCCCAGCAGCTCTGACAGAGCTCCGTGGAGTTCACTGTCCCCTTGTCTCACTCGCTCATACTGTTTCTCCCACCGCTGCAGGCTGGCCTTTTGTACTGGGCCCCTGCCTGCATTGACGCCTTTTTCTGCCCACAAAGAAATCTGCAGCAGTCCTGACAGTGCTTCGGTGAGTTCCCTCACTCCCCCTCCACTCTTTCTCTTGTTCTGTTTCTCCCAGTGCTGCAGGCTGCCTTTTTGTTCTGGGCTCTTGTGTTGGGGCCTTTGTCTGCCACAAACAAATCCGCAGCAGTCCTGACAGAGCTCAGTTGAGCTCGGTCACTCCCCCCCCTCTCACTCGGTTGATCTTAATGTGTCCCAAATACTGATTTCCCACAGTGACCGTGCTATTGTCCGCAGGACAGCAAAAACACATTTTAGCCAGGATGTGCAAAATGACAGCTGTAGTGTTCATAAGGAGTTGTGAAAAAATGCCACTGTTGAAAATGTGGCGTGACAGTATTACAAATTTGCGAAGTTACAAGGGTGCATGGAAACAGTTCAAAGCACGCTTGTAACACAGTCATGCTATGGTGTTTCGTCACCAAATTTTCAACATAGGGATTTTAGAACCTCTGCTCAGGAACATGGCCACTGTCATTTTCTTAATCTGTCCCGACCCCTGATTTCCCTCAGTGACCACGTTATTCTGCACTGGAACTGTGAAAACATATTTTGGTCAGGATGTGAAAAATGACAGCTGTACTGCTTATAAGGAGGTGTGAAAAAATGGCG
This sequence comes from Neoceratodus forsteri, assembly GCA_016271365.2. NCBI lineage: Eukaryota > Metazoa > Chordata > Ceratodontiformes > Ceratodontidae > Neoceratodus > Neoceratodus forsteri. Next base: position 1,374,730,225 of record CM057452.1, read on the forward strand.
CTGTTGAAAATCTGGTGTGACAATATTACAAATCTGCGAAGTTACAAAGGTGCATGGAAAGTGCGCAATACACATTTGTAACACAGTCAATTGATGGGCTATGATCACCAAGTTTTCAACATAAGCATTTTAGCACCTCTGCTCATGAACACTATCATTGTCATTTTCTTAATCTGTCCCAAACCGTGATTTCCCACAGCGACCGCTCTATTCTGCGTCGGAAGTGCGAAAACACATTTCAGCCAGGATGGGAAAAATGACAGCTGTACTGTTCATAAGTAGGTCTGGGAAAATGGCAATGTTGAACATCTGGAGTGAAAATATTAGAAATTCACGAACTTACGAACATGTGTGCCAACTGCGCAACGCACGCTTGTGACACAGTCATTTTATGGAGGATCGTAACCAAATTTTCAACATACGCATTTTAGGACCTCTACTCATGAACAGTGTCACTGTCATTTTCTTAATCTGTCCTGAACACTGATTTCCCACAGCGACCGTGCTATTCAGCTGTCCCGACAAAGCTCAGTTGAGGTAGCTCAGTCTCTCTCTCTCATCGCTCATTCTGTTTGTCCTGGTGCTGCAAGCTGCCCTTTTGTACGGGGCTCCTGCCTACATTGGTGCCTTTTCCTGCCCACAGAGAAATCCCAGCAGTCCTGACAGAGCTCTGTTGAGCTCACTAAGTACCATTGTCTCACTTGCTCGAACTGTTTCTCCCACCGCTGCAGGCTGGCCTTTTGTACTGGGCCCCTGCCTGTACTGACGCCTTTTTCTGCCCACAAAGAAATCCACAGCAGTCCTGACAGTGCTTCAGTGGGTTCTCTCACTCCCCCCCTCTCTCACTCGCTCTCTCGTTCTGTTTCTCCCAGTGCTGCAGGCTGCCCTTCTGTACTGGGCTGTTGTGTTGGGGCCTTTGTCTGCTACAAACAAATCCGCAGCAGTCCTGACAGAGCTCAGTTGAGTTTGGTCACTTCCCCCTCTCACTTGGTCAATCTTAATCTGTCCCAAACACTGATTTCCCACAGTGACCGTGCTATTGTCCTCAGGAGTGTAAAAACATATTGTAGCCAGGATGTGAAAAATGACAGCTGTAGTGTTCATAAGGAGTTGAAAAATGCCACTGTTGAAAATGTGGCATGACAGTATCTAAATTTCTTGAGATTACAAGAGGTGTAGCGAAACAGTTCAATGCAACATAACACAGTCATGTTATGGAGTTTAAATCCACCAAATTTTCAACATAGGGATTTTTGGACCTCTGCTCATGAACAGTGCCACTGTCATTTTCTTAATCCGTCCCGAACACTGATTTCCCACAGTGACCATGTTATTCTGCGCTGGAACTGTGAAAACACATTTTGGTCAGTATGTTAAAAATGACAGCTGTGCTGCTTATAAGGAGGTGTGAAAAAAGGGCACTGTTGGAAATGTGGTGTGACAATATTACAAATCTGCGAAGTTACAAGGGTGCGTGGAAAGTGCACAACGCACACTTGTAACACAGTCAATTGGTGGGCTATCATCACCAAATTTTCAACATAGCCATTTTAGGACCTCTGCTCATGAACAGTACCATTGTCATTTTCTTAATCTGTCCTGAACAGTGATTTCCCACAGCGACCGCTCTATTCTGTGCCGGAAGTGCGAAAACACATTTTGGCCAGGATGGGAAAAATGGCAGCTGTACTGTTCATAAGAAGGTCTGGGAAAATGGCAGTGTTTCAAATCTGGAGTGAAAATATTAGAAATTCGCGAAGTTACCAGCGTGCGTGCCAACTGCACAATGCACGCTCATAACACAGTCATTTTATGGAGTATCTTTACCAAATTTTCAACATAGGCATTTTAGGACCTCTACTCATGAACAGTGTCACTGTCATTTTCTTAATCTGTCCTGAACACTGATTTCCCACAGTGACCGCACTATTCTGCGCTGGAAGTGCGAAAACACATTTCAGCCAGGATGTGAACTATGACAGCTGTACTGCTCACAAGGAGGTGTGACAAAATGCCAATGTTGAAAATCTGGCATGAAAATATTGTAAATTCACGATGTTCTGAGCGTACATAGCAACCGCGCAACGCACACTCGTAAAACAGTCATTTTTTGGATTATTTCCACCAACTTTGCAACATAGGCTTTTTGAGAGCCCACCTCATGAACATTGGCACTGTCGTTTCATTAATTGGCCCCAAAAGGTGATTCTGCACAGTGACCACGAAACCACCTTTTGGGGCCGATTAACGCCATGAGAGTTCAAGAATTCACGAGGAGGGGTCCCAAAAACCCCATGTTGAAAATTTGGTGAAAAAATTCCCAAAAATGCCCGAGATATGCACTAAAGTTGAAAAAACCTTATTCATTACATTATACAGCTTACCGGCATTTCCTAAGTTTGCGGTCGGCTTTGAAGAGTGCAGACGTGTTCCCGCTCCAGCGAAGATCGTTGCGCCATGCTCTGGAGGTAAGTATGGGGTGGGGGTGTGTGGGGAGGCTGGGTGCGCAGTGGGTGGGTGCGGGTTGTGTGAGGGGGTGCGGGGAGACTACGAGGGACCATTTCTTTTCTTTCAGGTACAAGAAAATGTTGCGGGATGCTTTCCACATTTCAGGGGCATGAGACACGCTGGGTGAACTCCCAGCATGCCACGAGTCTGGGGGGACAGCTGCCAGCCAGCAGTTAGGCACCTATGGGCAAACAACAAAGGGGATTTATTTCTGCTGACGAGGATTGGGCACCCCGTCAGCAAACAACTAAGGGAGGAATTCTTTCTGCCGGCGGATTGGGCACCCGCAGCAAACAACAAAAAGGATTCTTTTCTGCCGACAGCGAGTGGGCTTCCCGTCGGCAAATAAACATTGGGTACATTGTTTGTGAATACAGCGGCAAGCCGCCATGTTCACAAACAATACCACAGATCCTACATCCCGCCCCGTAATGACGGGAGTCGCCTCACGGTGCGGATGGCTGACGCTGTAATGACCAAGGGGCCCCGATCCCAGCGGCTAATTTGTTTGAAAGTTGTGGCACACTGGCTGAACTAGTGTCAGCAGCAGCATGCCATGGCATTGGGGGACAGGGGACAAGCCTTTGCAGGCTGTGGGGGCATAGGGCACAACAGTGCCACACCTCCACAACCTGCTTCTGCAGAAACCTGCCGTAACATGTTTCTTGCGCATGCGTGCAATCAACATAAAAATGGAAGGTCATGCACTTTGGCAAAAGAGACAGCCATGCAGCCTACTGCTTAAGCAGGGAAGGGATCAGAACAGTATAACTGAGCAGGATGAAGATGTAGGAGTCGTAGTCTGAAACAATCTGAAAGGAACTGCCAATCTATGTAGCTGTCAAATAAGTAAACAAGATCCCAGTCTGCATCAAAAACAAACTGCCAACAGCTATAAGGAGATCATTTTATCACTCTCTTAAAGCACTTTGTTTAGTTTTTGGCACTTCATTATACAGACAACCTGAAAAAGATACAGAGAAAGGCAACAAAAATGAGGAATTTACCATATGTGTGTGGAGGAAAATGCTGGAGGAACAAATGCAGCCACTAGAGTGACCACTCCAGTACTCCAAGACCCTGTGTCCCATAGTGCTCTAACCAGGTTCTGCTGTGAAGCTGGGGGCTGGGGGGTCCATGGAGACTAGTGCTGAGTGGCAGGGCTGTCAAGCTTGGAGTCACTGGGCAACAGCCTAAAGTGGCACATCTTGCATCAGAGGATAAAAAGTGCAGTCAAAATTGTTTTAGAGCAACATTTTTCCAGTGTTATCCAGCAAATTCAGATCCTTAACATTTTAACTTGGGAGCAGCAAACATGGTGACACATTTTCAGTGCTTAAAGGGACACTAGTATCAACCCCTTTAGGCCTCATATAGTCCTTGGTTTAAAGAAAAATATATTTTATGATTGCTTACCTTTGCTTGCTTTATTTTTTCTCTGATTCAAATTGTTGTTGCTGGTATAACTTCTTCTGCATTATTACAAGGTGTGCCTATAGGTGTGTGCTAACAGATTACTGCTGTAATCTTCTGATTCAAATTGTCTTTTGCAAGGTATATCTTCTGTTACTGCTTTATTTTTCTCTGGAGCAAAGTGTTTCTTACAGGGTATATCTTCTCTGAAATTACTGTATTACAGGTGGAGCTTACATTTTTGACTTTTTTATCATTGGGCTAAGCAAAATTACTGTTTGACACTGTGTTTTATTTTATTCTTGTTTGTTGAAAAGGTTTGTTGTCTCAGAGGTGTTTCAGTCTCCTTCTCACATTGAAGGAGCTAATTGCTTTTCCTCCCACAGCTCTTCCAAAGGATTAGGTGTGTATGTGGGGGTGGAGCTGGCAAACTGTCAGTAATTTCCAACAGAAAGAAGGGTTAAAAAGTCCGGTTAGTTGATATCTTGGAGGTAGAAGACTTGGTTTGCTGGCCAAGGCACCTAGCTTCACCTGAGCTCTTTCCTTCTAAGACTGCTTGAAAGGCAGAGTAGAGAAACTTACCAGAGCAAGGGAGAAGGATTAAGACTTAGTTTGGCTAAGCAGATTTACTGTGTGGTGGTGTTTTTATTTTTACTCACAGGGATTGCTACTGTTTGTTGCTAACATTTCATTGCTTTATTTTTTCTCTGATTCAAATTGTTGTTGCTGGTATACCTTCTTCTGCATTATTACAAGGTGTGCCTACAGGTGTGTGCTAACAGATTACTGCTGTAATCTTCTGATTCAAATTGTCTTTTGCAAGGTATATCTTCTGTTACTGCTTTATTTTCTCTGGAGCAAAGTGTTTCTTACAGGGTATATCTTCTCTGAAATTATTACAGGTGGTGCTTACAGGTTTTACAGTTTTATCTAACATTAGGATAAGCTTTCAGGGTTACTGCATTTGTTGTTGACTGATTGTTTCTGCTCTTACCTCCTTGTTCTTTCGTCCGTGGTTCTTCTTTTAGGCAGGGGAAGGGCCCAGCCACCCACCCCATCACCAACCACCCAGCTACCTCCTTTTATAGGGTACCACAGTTGTGACATTTCTGTGGCAGAGCAGGAAGAGGCGGATCAGTGGGGCCTCCACAAGGTGATCTCATTACAGGGCACTAGTAATTTAACTTGTTATAACAAGTTAAACAAAGCACAATTAAACCATTACTTGCATTTTTTTCCTTCTAATTACTCTGACTAGGTTACAAACCCAGCAACTTATTTGGAATGGATTTCATTAACTGCAGGTACTGTGGAACAATTTTCAGAAGGACAGTCTTACAGGATTTAGGACACTGTCCTACATGCTGGGCCTTTGGAGATCTTAGGTCTCAGCTCCGGGCAGCATGGGCAGAGATTGCACGCCTCAAATTTCATATTGAAGAGGAAATACATTATAAGAACCACCATGCCATTTCCCAGCATCCAACAGAAAAACCTCGACGCAGAGGGTAGTTGGTCCAGGAGGTTGGCAGGTGGTTAGGAGGAGCAAATCAGGTGCCCCATCACTCTCTGCTCTCAACACATTACCTCCAAAACCATATAAACACTACAAACAGGTATCTGCCTCATCTCTGAAATCAAATAAAGAGGCAGAAGACACTGTAGAGCAGGACACTCGGCACAGGAGCTAACACAACAATACTCACTCGAATCAGGAACCAAAACTAAACAAGCACAAAGGAAATCAAAAACTCCTTATCATAGGAGACTTCATGATTCGAGGAGTTGATACCCATCTCCAACTTAGGGGTGATGGTCAGATGTCTCCAGGTACATCAGCATGGAGACACCCACGCATTACTAAAATTGTTCACAAAGCAGGAGAAAACATTGATGTCCTAGTACACATAGGACTACGATCTCGCCAGCCGGTCAGTTGTGGAGACCAAGAACACCTGACTAGGCTGGGTGACAAACTATCATCTGTTTTGTCTGCATCTCCTTCCTGAGATCCTGCCAGTCTGGGAGAAGGGAGCAGATGGACGGAAGGTCAGAGAAGGGAGATAGGGAGCTAAACACGTGGGCTCAAGGACTGGTGCCAGGAAAAAGGACACAGATTTGTAGGAACTGGCAACAGTTCTGGGAGCGAAAGTTCTTAATTTGATGGACTGCATCTGACTAAAGAGGGAGTCAGTGCATTGGGGCAGAAGTTTGAGCGTCTTTGCAGAATATTTAAACTAGCAAATGGGGAGAGGGTGCAGCACCCCATACGTCGAATGGGAAGAACACCCTCCCCTCAGCTAGTGGTCAAACAGGAATTCAGCGTGTTTGCCGTTCATTTGCATCACCAGGTAAGAAAAAGGTTTGTCTCCCATACGATGCACAGGGTAATGCCAAACTTCACCCAACAACTAACACACAAAATCTGGCCAATGGAAAATCATGTACACAAATGCTCACAGCCTGGGAAATAAGATCCCAGACCTGCAGGCAATAATGTCAGAGGCTAAACTGGACATAGTAGCAATTAGTGGGGCGTGGTTTACCAGTAAGCACCTTGAGAGACTTCAGTACCTGGCTATGTATTGTTCAGAAGAGACAGAGGTGCAAAAGGGGAGGAGTGGCCCTGTATGTTAATGAAAATATCAAAGCTACAGAAATTCAGAATACACATAAGGAGCCAGAAGAACTGTGGGTCACCCTGAAACAGGAAATGGGACAGCCATAAGAACTGGGGTTGTCTACAGGCCCCCAGACCAGAGGGAGGACATAGACACATTACTGTTAGAAGATATACAAAACATGACAGCTAAAGGGGAGGTTCTGATAATGGGAGACTTCAACATGCCAGATACAGATTGGTCAAGACCAGAAGGAACATCTGCCAGAACTAGACTCATAGTGGATTCCCTGCAGGGGGAGGGCCTCAAACAACTGGTACAGCAACCCACAAGAGACAGGGCTATCCTAGATCTAGTACTGACTAACAAAGAAGGGATCACAGCTCTCCAGGTAGAAGGTCACCTGGGGGCCAGTGACCATCACATGGTATGGTTCAATTTGGCTACTACATCTAAATCATCCCATTCCAAGGCAAAAATATGGGACTTCAGAGGAGCTGACTTTGATAAGATGGCCAACAGAGTTGTTAGCCCTGGCAAAAAGAAACACAGGTGAGGAGGTACAGGCAAAGTGGGCAAGCATTATGGATACAATACTTGAAGCAACATCCCATTGTGTTAGACAGAAAGGAAGTGCAAAGAAGAGGAAACCACTTTGGTTCTCAAATACAGTAGCAGAAAAGGTCAGAGCCAAAGGCTGGCCTTCAGAAAATATAAGGAACACAGCGGATGAAGATAGGGAGGCATACCAAACTGCCCTAAGGAAGCAGGTAAGGCAGTAAGGCAGGCAAAGTCCCAAACTGAGGAAACACTAGCACGAACAGTAAAGAAGGTGACAAGACTTCTATAGATACATTAGTGAAAGGAGAAAGTCCAGAGGGGGTATTGCTAAGCTTAATGGAGAAAAGGGAGCATGTGAGGAGGAGGACCCTGTAAAGGCATCTATCCTAAATAGATACTTTTGCTCAGTATTTACTGAAGAGAAGGTAGGGCAGGGCCCACAGCTCAGCATCATGGACACAGGGGAGGGATGTGAGCACTACTCCCTTCACAAAAGAAAGGGTCCTACAAGAGCTTGCTAAGCTCAGGGTGGATAAGGCAATGGGACCTGATGGCATACATCCCAGGGTACTTAAGGAGCTAAAGGAGGAACTAGCAGAGCCATTAGCAGAATTGTTTAGTGAGTCTCTGAGCACAGGAGAGGTCCCAGAAGACTGGAGAAGGGCTCATGTGATCCCACTCCACAAGAGTGGTAGCAGGGAGGAGGCGGGAACAACAGACCGTCAGTCTTACCTCAGTAGTGGGCAAGATTATGGAGGCACTTTTAAGGAAAGGATAGTGCAACACCTGGAATCCATAGGGGCACAGGATCCAAGACAGCATGGGTTTACAAAGGAAGGTCCTGTCAAACTAATCTCATAGATTTCTTTGACTGGGTAACCAGAGTGGTGGACCAAGGGGAGCAGTTGATGTCGCCTACCTTGACTTCAGCAAAGCTTTTGACACTGTTCCACATAGAAGATTGATAAATAAGCTAGGTAGGCTCGGGTGGGTCAGAAGTTGGTCAACTGGTGGCAAACTGGTTGACTGGCAGAAAACAGAGAGTGGTAGTAAATGGCATACAGTCAGAAGAGATGCAAGTCACAAGTGGGGTACCTCAGGGATCAGTCCTGGGGCCAGTCCTATTCAACATCTTCATTAGTGACCTCGCAGATGGACTAGAGGGTAAGGCTTGTCTGTTTGCAGATGACACCAAGATCTGCAACAGAGTAGATGATCCAGATGGGGTGGGCAGAATGAGAAGAGATCTGGATAAACTAGCAGAATGGTCAGAAGAGTGGCAACTGGGATTTAATGCAAAGGTGCAAAATCATGCACATAGGGAAGAGAAACCCTGAAGCCACTTATAGGCTGGGAGGAGTTGCTAGCAGTCACAAAGGAAGAAAGAGACTTGGGCATCATCATCACTGATGACCTAAAATCATCCAAGCAGACCTCTAAAGCAGTAGGTAAGGCTAGGGGGTGTTAGGGTGTATTAGTAGGGTATCACAGTCGTGAAGAGGGAGGTAATAATCCCTCTGTACAAGACATTGGTTAGGAACCCATCTGAGTACTGTGTGCAGTATTAGAGGCCACACCTTCACAAGGACATTAATCAAATTGAGGCAGTCCAGAGAAGGGCAACCAAAATGGTGCAGGGACTGCATCAGAAGACATATGAGGACAGATTAACGAGCTCAATATGTATACCCTTGAGCAAAGGAGGGAGAGAGGTGATATGATCGAGACATTTAAACACCTTAAGGGCATAAACAAGGTGAAAGAGTCTAACATGTTTAAATATAAGAAAAATAGCAGGACAAGAGGACACAGCATGAGATTAGAGGAGGTCGATTAGGGAATGTGAGGAAATTCTTTTTCACAGAAAGGGTGGTAGATGCATGGAATGGCTTACCACAAGAAGTGGTGGCTATGAATACAGTGCAGGGCTTCAAACAGGCATGGGATAGGCATAAGGGAGCAATACAAATGACTATGAATAGATAGGTCACTGACAGAGCAAAGGCCGATGGCACATTTATAAGGTAGAAAAAGAAATGGGCAGACTGGATGGGCCTTGCGGTCCTTATCTGCCGTCAACTTCTATGTTTCTATGTTTCTGTGTTTCTATGTTTCTGCTGATTTTGCTTATGTAGCTGTTTGTTTTGCAGCTGCTTCCATTTCCATATTGAAAGTGAAAAACTCTCAACTGTATTAGTAATGCCACACACACACTTGCTTGTTTACAGTCCGTGAACTACTCCCACTGCGTACTTCATAAAACTTGAGAACACCCAAAAAGAGTTTAGCCACTCATAATGCAGTGGGAGGAGATAGCCGCATCATGAGTTTCTGGACTATGTGTGGGCTTTCAAGATGTTTAGGAAAGATAAAGCGAGATCTGAGACAAAACATGTTTTGAACTACTGTATATGATTACACTACTAGATGTGTTTTCTCTTTTACTGGGAGCAGAGGTGTAGCCAAGAATTTCAACATTATACACAGAGCTACCCACACTGTATCTTTTGTTTAAAATTTAGATTTACATTGCAGCATATTCCCTCCCACCACCAGTTGAAAAAAGCAACCAAAAGGAAAGGAGTAAACTCTCCGACATATGTATTGCATCATGGCAGGGGCAAAGGGGTTGTGTAGAGTTAGCTGTTAGCTCAGCAGCAGGATAACATCACCCGCTCTCCCCCGGAACCGCCAGCCACACAGATCAACCCTAGTCCAGATACAATGACTGAATACTGTTGATGTAAAGGAGAGTTTTTACCTCATCTCCCCACCCCCCAACCCCTCACTGGTTACACTGCCAGCTGCTCTTGTACTGAAATATGCCAGTAGTGACCTAGTGCCGGAAACCCTCTGGGATAGCTGTCAACCAGCCATGGCCTCTTACGTGTTTGTTTATTGAGTTTTTGTTGACCGGGTGGGTGCACTAGGCAAATAGCTAATTTTATGCATGACCCGGGAGAGTACAATGTACAGAATGTTACAGGGAATTACACAGTGTTGACAGTTTTATGCAGATCAACATCAGTATTACAAAACAAGAATCAGTGCACAGAAAGGTATAATATATGTGTGATAAGCTTTAATGCCAGTGAAAGCAGTAAAATAAGAGGGATATGCCATTTGAAACAATGGTTCCTGAAAACAAAATTAAACATTTTGGTACACATGCTGGGGCAGGATACAAATAACAAGTAACAGTAGGTACAAATAACAATAGATAGGCTTCTAGGTCTACATAGCAGAGAAATTAGAAGATACCATGAATATCCACAGACACTAGAGAATCAAAGACATGGTGATACTATGTAATGAGCAAGTACACTTTGACACCCTGACAAGATGTTCATGAAACATTCGTTGGAAAGACGATACAATGGGACATTGCCTAATATCAGTTGGGATGGAATTCCACAGGGTTGGAGCAGAGTATATGCCAGCAATGACTTTGTGCTTGGCCTCTTAGATGAGCAGCACGGCATTCCCAACCAACTCCCCCCACCTGTCGCAGCTAGGGCAAAGCTCAGCCTGAGCCTGAGCCTAATACCTTAAAATAAGCAGGTGGTGATTGCTGACTCTGTGTGCTGAACCTGGTTTAGTAATTAATGAGTTTTTGACCTGCAAGGGCCTGTATGTGCTGACAGAGCATTTTTGTGGGGGTGTCTGAGCTGGGTATCTCTGCCCTCTGGCTCTTTAATCTAAATTAAGAAGTTCTGCAGCTTCTGCTTTGATCCTCCAAGGATGCTGGTCCAGCCCACAGCTGAATGGGGACTGCAGTTCTATCCATTGGTCTGTGACTGTTGATAGCTCTCCTCCAGCATATGCCTCAGTCCGAGCCTGCTGCTGCTATTTTGTATACACTGCAAATGGCCTGAAAAGCCTGGTGATCCACTCCCCTCCGCCCAAGCCAATAGAATGATGCATATGTTAGGCATGCCTCCAAGCCTTCTTGCCTACCAGTCAGTGGCCACCTTTACTGTAGCCGGTCCTGCTGCCTCTTGAGTGCCTGCCCCCGTCACATTCCGATCTCAAATTTCTTAGTACCCATAAAGTAGCCCATGGCCCACTGACGGCAGCAGAGAGAAGAGAGAGAGGGTACAAACCAGTGAGTGAGTCCTCATGCTACCCTCTGGGAAAACATTGCATGGAATAACGTTCACCGCGTATGCCTGCTGAGGCTCTAACTTAGAAAGGAGAAGCAGATAAAACAATCAGCTGCATCAGCAAATTCTACAGTGGGTGAGCAAACATAAAATGTGTTTCTAAACTCAGAACAATTTGATGCCTAAAGGGTTGACAGTGTCACATTAACAGACAAAATCGAAGAAAAGACAAAATGCACACTATACACAACTATTTATCCTATCAAAGGTCTTTGAGCACCAAGTCAATCAAAGTTGTATAAAAATCTGGAGAAATATGATTTGTTGATGAAAAGTAAACATGGTTTTCATTCAGACTGTTCCATGTATAGTGTTCTCATTATTTTTAACAGAGATACATAGACATTGACAGCAGAAAAAGTCTCTTGGCCTGTCCAGTCTGCCCACCCTAACTATTTTGCCTTGCCCTGGTGGCAATCCTTCCTTTTTATACTGCCCTCCCCTTTTTCTAAATAAAATCACCAGCCTACCACTTCTGGTAGCTTATTCTACTTACCCACCACCCTTTTGGTGAAGAAGTACTTCTGAACATACTTATGAATCTCCATCCTGCCAGTTTTAGTGAATTCCCTCTTAACCCTGAGTTTGAGCTCAAGGACACTTGTTCCTTGGCATCTACTTTATTTATCCCATGCAGATACCTGTACGTTCCAGTTATGTCATCCCTTTCCTTCCTTTTCTCCAGGTGTACATGTTTAAGTTCTGCAGCCTCTCCTCGTATGTCAAATCCCCAAGACCAAGTACCATCTTAGTTACCCTGCACTGTACTGTCTCCGCCTTGTTGCAGTTTTTCCTCAGGTGTGGGCTCCAGCACCTAGTGCAGTTTTCTACGTGCAGCCACACCAGTAACCTGTACTGAGAGGATCACTTCCCACCTTCTACTGCTTATCCCCCAATGAATCCCAGTATTCATCCTTCCCATACAGACTACGGTGATACCATCTACTGTCATGACAATGTTTCAAATCTTCTTCCAGTGAACATTATTTATTATTAGTGTCTACGGTTCATCCTAAAGTCTACGTGGAATGAACACCACTGTACCTTATTGTCTCAATTAAACTGATTGTCCCCTTCACCTGGATGCACTTTCCATTGGTTGTCCCTAATTTACAGAACTGTGAACAAACAGACCCCAACTTATCTATCCGACAAGCTTATAGTTCCCGCAAATAAATACAGCCTTTGGGATGTGTCCCAATGTGGCCTTTCTTTGCCGAAGTTTCAGACCCACTTTGGGAAAGAATGTTTGTCCTCTGCTGCTCCTCTTTCGTGGAATAACCTTCATCCTCAGCTAAGAAATTCACCATCGCTGGGTATTTTTAAACATGACCTAAAAAAATAGTTGCTGCAGGAACAGTCTGTTAATAACTTAATACCTGGTTCCCCATCCCAAATGACATCTCAGTGATGCCTACCTTCTATTTTAAAGCTATATCGAAGAACGATGTCCTTAAACATCTAAATTCCATATCAGACAGTACCTCTGTTGGTTCAGACTGCCTCGAACCTAAACTCTTAAAGCTTGCAGCACCTTTCTTCGCAGGACCTCTGTCCAGTATACTAAATTTGTCACTAAGTGAAGGCATAGTGCCTGAGGTATGGAAACTGGTTAAAGTCACGCCAGTGTTTAAAAAAGGTGACAAAAAAGATATAGCCAACTACAGACCAATAGCTATACTGTCAGTATTAAATAAAATCCTAGAGAAGCTCATCTCAGCGCAGATCTCTGAGCTCCTTACTAAGTATAACCTTCTCCACTCAAATCAACACGGCTTTAGAAAAGGCCATAGTACTCAACCTGCTCTACTTCAGCTGACAAATGATGCTATTCAGGCCATGGATCAGGGTCAACAAACCGGTGCAGAATTTATCGATCTGACGAAAGCTTTTGATCTTGTTGACCACCCTCTTCTGCTTACCATCCTCCACTCCCTAGGTTTCTCGACTGGAGTTGTGAACTGGTTCCACAGCTACCTCTCAAGCAGATGCCAAACTGTGAAATTCAACTTGGCCACCTCAGAAAAAGCAGTCATCAATGTTGGTGTTCCTCAAGGATCTATCCTCGGTCCCCTCCTCTTCTTCTCGATTTTCATCAACAGCATTCCTCATAGCATTTCCTCTTGTTCATCATTGCTATATGCTGATGACCTCGTACTCTACACTAGCTCAGACAATGTTCACTCTATTAATCATAAGCTCTCTATGGATCTACAAAATATTCAATCCTGGATCACCAAAAATAAGCTCGTTGTCAACATTGGAAAGACTAAAGCCATGCTCTTTGGATCCCCTATAAAACTAAAACTGTGCCGTAAAAATTTCCTGGTCACCTGGGCTGACGGTTTCCCACTGGAGATGGAAACCTCTTTTAAATATCTAGGTGTCTTACTTGATGAATCCCTCACCTTTGACGCCCATGTTACCTCCATTTGTAAGGCTGTAAACGCAAAACTTGGCTTAGCCTACAAAACAAGCCATATTCTTACCCTCACTGCTAGGACAGCCATTGCTCGAGGAATCCTGCTTCCCTCACTTTCTTGTGGTTCCGCAATCTATACTAATACTTCTAAGGCTACTCTTCATAGGTGGGACACAACCTATAACACCATATGCCGTTACGCCTCCGCATCCTCTAGATTAAAGCATCACTGCCTGCTGTACTCTGACCTAAAGTGGCCATCCCCCATGGCACACCGTCTCCTCTCCCTTGGGAACCTTCTGAATAGTGTTCTGCGATCAAGTTCGCCCACCTATCTAGTCTCCCTGCTAACCCCTCAGCCCATATCCTACGATCTCCGATCAACTGACTTTTCCTTGCTTTGCATCCCCAGATGTAGAACAACCAAAGGGAAATCTGGCTTCTCACACATAGGCCCCTTCTACTGGAACTCGTTGCTCCTGGATGTATGCCTTGCCCCTAATCATGCCACCTTTAAGAAGAGACACCGCTCCCTCTTCGCCACTTGCTCCAATTGTACCTGCTTCAACCCTCCATAGATCTTGACTCCCCCTGTCCTGACTGTCCTGTTATCTATGCACCCTGTCACTTTCAGCCTCCCTTACCTCTCTCCCTGCATCCTACCATTAACATCCTCTTCAGGCTTAGTTGAATGTAACTTTACCCTGTAGTTATATTTGCTTTCTTGCATGTATCAAACATTGTGATATTATTACGTCAGTCTTCGTATGAGCACTTATCTCCATTTGTGTGATTTATACCTTATGTGCCTTGTACCAATATTTGTCTAAACCTTGTCTCACTCTCTCGGTGTGATGTACTGTATATCTCCTGACACGGTATGCTTTGTGATTGTATCTCTCTGTGTTGTTAACCTCCCGGGTCGTGCCTGAAAATAGTCACTTTTGTGTCTAGTGCACTTACCTGGTTATCAAAAAAAATAAATAAATAAAATGTTGTTTATGTCAGTTTATGTATTCACTGTTTTAAATGACTTAGGACGTTCTGTAAATGAGATTTGTTCCTATCCTGTAATTTATCCAACTGTTAAATAAATAAAAGCATTCTGTTTGCTTTGCTTACTGCTGTGTTCCAGTGTGCAGATGTTTTTAGGGTCTCTGATATCATCACGCCTAAATCCTTTTGTTTCGTAGTGCTATCCAGCACCACCTTTCCCATTTCATATTGCAGCCTAGGGTTCCTTTTCCCAAAGTGCATTACTTTCAATTTTTTAGCATTAAAGTTTGGCTGTCAAATGTTGGAACAGCTCTCCAGTCTGGCCAGATCCTCCCTTAGTTCCTAATGCTGATTCCTGCTGTACCTGATGGTTACCTCCCTCACCTATGAAAACTCCATGTTGACTATCACCCTCTGTGTTCTACCCCCACCCCCCAGCCAGGTCTCTACCCATTTGCCATGTTTTACTCTACCCTATGGTTCCTAATCTTTTTGACCAGCCTCCGGCAGGGGGCTGAATCAAAGGCCTTACTCACAGTCTGGTATTAAAATCTATGGTGCCATGTTCCTGGACCAAGTAAAGCCTTAATAAAGCCTTTGACCTGGTGAACCACTTTATCCTTTTGAAAGGTTGGCCAAAGTGGGAGTTCACTATAAACCTTTAAGGTGGTTTTGTTTCTGCTTGACCCGCTGTAAACAATGTGCACCTCTGGGAGACAAGATATCAATTCCATGTACTATCAGCAGATGCCTCCCCAAGGGATCAATATTGGGCCCTTTACTCTGGCCCATTGGAGTGGCTGGCTGAAGCATAGGCTCCCACACTGCCTACCAGACCACTGACCCAGGTTTGTGAATGAACATGGGTCACTTCAGGGCTTGCAGGAGAAGGGAGGGAGGATTGAGCATCCCACGGACAGCTCTCCTCCCTCAGGAGGGGGGTACCTGTATTCCACTTGTTGGCTGCCACCTGGAGGAATCTAGGTGAAAGTACAGTGGAACACAAGGGAAAGGAATCCCACCCACAGGATGCCGGGGATGGGGCATCTCCACAGAGGCAGGGTATGCTCAATGTGTCATTGCACATGCTGTGGGCCCAATGATGACTCAATCTACCCCAGGCTTAACACTTATAACTAGGCACCTTCATTGGCACTGTGCAAAGGACAAGTGGAGCATGACAGTAAGTCCCTGGGAAGCCACGTGGTAGAGCTGGGGGACTGGACCAGAAGTGGGTAGGTTAGGTGAAACAAGAGATAAATTACTAATAAAAAAAATAAAGTTAGGCTGTATCCGGAAGGCACCGTTTTGGTGGTCTCCGTTGACAGCTGTAAAAACTTGGAAAATATGGAAGAATGGTTCACCAGGTCAGGGCTGCAAATGCATATGAATAAAACACAATATCTATGCTTTTATCATCAGTCTAAGTAAAAAAATAACGAATGTCTGGAGCTATTCATCGGATGTAAATAAATTTAGTCCATAGTTAACACTGACTGGTACCGATATTTTGAGGTGACCATGGATCACAGAGTGGCATATGCTGAAAAATAATGCTATGGTTCAAAAAGCAAACAAGAAACTCAGAGCACTAAAGAGTTTTTCTTACTGTGTGAATAAGGAATCCTTGCCATAGGTACCCCCTCATGTAAATTTGACACCCTCCATTGTCTCATGTTGCAAATGAACATTAAAAAGCATGTACATTGGTTAGCTTAGAATTTTAAAATGCTGAAGCTTGCTACTAACTATCCACTGAAGGAATTTCTTAACTTTGGTATACATCTCAGTGTGTGATACCCTCCTTAAGACAAGTAATAAATGGAGGTTTACCACTTTCTTGAACTAGTTCTAAAGTGGTGATGTGTATAAACAAATGTTGCCAGATCATAGAATCAAATTCCAGCTGACATATGTGCTAGCAACGAATTACGTGAATTCTGGAGTGCTCTTAAAAGATTACTTGTTCATCCATGTAATTGAAAAAATCTGATGTACTGTATTATTGCTGCTACTTGCCGTTCTTTGTATAGATGACTAGGTTGTTCCACTTCGTTATACTGTATGTAAATTTTATGTATTTTGTACAGGATGACCAAGTGTCCTAATGTGTACGTTCCTATATAAAAATAAAATGTTATTTATCAATCCATCTGTTTTGTTTTTTGTAACCAGGTAAGGCCCAGTAGGCCCAAGTCCTGTTTTCAGGGGTGACCTGGGAGCACAAATGACTTGCTCAGGATCATACTGTATGCTAGTGGGAGACTGTGGGAATCAAACCCAAGTCTGCAGGCTGTAGCAAACTCATTCACAGCTCATTCTCTAACCTCTTAGGCTGTAATGCCAGATATATATGTCTGTCTGTCTAGCTATCTGTCTGTATCTACAGTATATTAAGATATTGCAAACATGCACATCTTAATTTAGTGGATCGTGGGGAAGTCATGCGAACCAGAATTTATGAGCTTATGCTTGCAGGGTTTAAATGGGACTAAAAGGTACCACTGGGCCTCTACAAGGGGACTTTAAGTTCTACAGTAGACATGACATTTCTAAATGTTTTCAAAAGATGAATTACTTTGCTGCACTTTCTGGGAATATGCTGGTCATTTGCAGATATTGTCTACTTATATACTGGTGTAAGAGTGCCCTTTAACTGTTGCAAGACAAGCGCATCAGCATGTTTATTTATTTAGTTTTTATTTGTCAAGTAGATGCACTGGATGAACATTTGCCTATTTTCAGTCACGAACTGGGAGAAAACAACACAGGAGGTCATAACAACAGTATACAAGAATACAGGTTTTTTTTACATTTGCCAAGCAGTAATACAGAAAATAAATCAAGGGAAACAATACACAGGACACAGTATATGGAGGGCATGGTGTGAGATACAGGACTATGTAGTAGTACATTTATTTCTTAGGTACCCAGTCCCGCAGGCTCTTGGTGCCTTGCATAACAAAAGTACAATTAATGAACAGCAGCAGATGGTACTGCACATTCAATTTTACAGATACGCGGAACAAATTAAGGGTTCGTAGGATAAGTTGTAATAGATAAATAATGCTTCAGTCCTTGTTTAAAGCTCTCAGCTGAGCTGGCCTCCCAAAGTTCAGGTGGAAGCTGGTTTCAAAGAAGTGGGGCAGCCACAGCAAAGGCACGATCCCCAGACAACTTCTACTCAGATCATGTAGGACACTGTATGTTAACAAACCAATTTTGAAGGAGATGCACCACCTCACAGGCAGCCAGTGCAATGTCTGCACAGCTAGAGAGATATTCACGGAGAAAAGAATTCCAGTAATCAATCTGGCCAGGCTGTTCTGCACCAACTGCAAGTGCAACCTCCACATAGCTCGAGATAAAGGGCATTACAATAGTCCTGCCGAGATGTCAATAAGGCATGTACCAGGGACTTCAGGTCATGAGGGCTAAGAAAGGGCTTGATCCGGGTGATGTTCCTATGGACCACAGCAGACACCTGATGCTCAATAGTCAGCTTGTGATCCATAACAATGGTCAAATTCTTCAGCCTATCTCTAGCTATAAGCTGAGTAGTCCCCAGATGTAACCTTGCCACACCTCCACTCAAACTAGTTGCTACCCTGATACCTGGGTCCACCAGTAACACATCAGTCTTATCTGGGTTCAACCTGAGCCAGCTAGAGGCCATTCAGTCACTGATCAATGATAGGCAGTCATTTAGCAGGCCCACTGCATTTTTCTCACTTGGATCAGATGAAAAGTACAGCTGAGCATCATCAGCATAACAATAAAACTGCACATGGTGCCGTCGTATCACTTCTCTGAGCATCAGCATGTAAACTGGAAATAATATAGGTAACAGAATCAGCCTTTGAGGGACTCCACGGGTCAGGGCAGCTGGTCAAGAAAGTTCCCCTGTGTAACCTACTGTACCCTCCCAGAGAGGAAGGACTCAGATCATCTCAGTACAACCCCGTTGAGCCCCACCAAGCCCTTCAGGCAATCTGTTAAAATCCTATGATCTACAGTATCAAACACTGATAAGAGATTGAGGAGAATGGAACATTCCCCTCTATCTCTACCCAGAAGAAGGTCATTCTGCACCCTGACAAGTGCAGTCTCCATGCTACGATGCCCTTTGAAACCAGACTGCAATGGCTCATAGATACAGAAAGTTTCCAGGTGCATCTGTGTCACCACCACCATCTCAATAATCTTTCCCAAAAAGGGCAGGTTAGAGATGGGTCTGTAGTTTGTCAAAATGTCTGGGTACAAAGAAGATTCCCTGGGAAGAGGTATCATGACAGCTCTTTTCAAGGCCTTCAGAAACACACCCTCCTCAAGTGCACTTGAAGAACGTGAAATACCTCTAGTTACTCCTATCCTCGAACCCCTACCAATCAATCTCATTCTTGGTAACAACATGATATTAACCGTCACTGTGACCTACCTTCCCCCGGCACCCACCAAAAGAACTTGAAGCCTTTCTTGATCTCAGGAACTCACTTCCCCTTGGAAGGGAATGGATAATCCTTGGCAGTTTTAATCACAATTGGCTGTCCCCACAGTCCAATGCTGCCAAGGAATCTATTAGCAGCCTAGGCCTCCTACCAGCTCGTCACCTCCCCCACCCATACCAACTACAGGTCTGGGTATGAATCCCTACTTGATTGGATCCTTGTTTCTCACTCTTCCCACGTCATCTCCTCAGGGGTCCAGCCTGATTCTGTTAGCGGCCACAGCATAGTCTTCTGTTGCTGGTCTTCAAAAAACCCCCACCGTGAGCAAAAATACTGTACATCCATACCAGACAATTCATGAAACTCAATCCTATAGAGTTTTCCAATACTTCCACTGCCGCTGACTGGTCCTTCACTGAACCCATTAAGGACATTGACGCAGCCCTCGATGAGTTCAGCAACAAATTCCTTACCTTGTGTGACTCTCTCACTCCCATGAAAAAAATCAGGGTAACAGGTCACAGTCATGAATGGATCTCCTCAGATATCCATAAACTAATAAGGGAAAGAGACAGGGTAAGGTCCAAATACAAGAAACAGAAGCTTTCCCACCTCCTCCAACATTACAGGACTCCTCGAAACAGATGTAAATCTGCAGTCCATTCCGCTAAAATCCCCTTCCTCGCTGAAAAACAGTGAAGCTCCTGAGCTAACCCCAAGCACACTTGGATCATCCTCAGTGACCTTATTGGAAGAGAGCAATACAATGAGCAAATCAGCCTCTCCTCTGGTGGACAAGTTATCTCTGATCCCCTAGAAGTTTCCACACTTTTAATTGCCACTTTGGCAATCTTGACAAATACAAGCCTAGCCTTCCCCCTGATCCCGTACCGTCCTCCCAGCCCCTCCCCAACCCCCACCCTAGTTTTTATTTTTGCTACCTCTCCCCCTCTGAAGTGGTTAAACTTATCAAAACAAATGATCCCAGGCCCTACATCGGGCTTGACAACATTGACTACAGATTCCTTAAACTGGTCTGCGAATCCCTTGCCATTCCTCTTACCAACATTTTCAACCACTCCCTCTGCACCGGTTCTCTCCCTCTTAAATGGAAATGTGCCATTATCAAACCCCTCCATAAATCTGGTCATAAAGATGATATTAACAACTATAGACCCATCTCCCTCCTTCTCCCCTTTCCAAAATCATGGAAAAAATAGTCCATATGCAAACCGTTGGATTTCTAAAGGAATATGACCTATTTAACAAGGCACAACTTGGTTTTAGAGCTGGCCATAACACAGAGATTGCCTTATCAAACTCACCAACTTCATTAATAGGGTGACTGACAATGGCCTTTACACTGGCTCAATTTTCGTTGACCTCACAAAAGCATTCTACCTCATCCACCACAATGTCCTTCTCTCTAACCTTTCTGGTTTACACTTCTCTACAGACTTTGTAAACTGGTTTCATAACTACCTCAGTCACAGGTCTCATCAGACCACTATAAGTGGCGTCCTTTCTAACTCCTGCCCCATAAAATATGGCATACCTCAAGGGTCTAGACTGGGTCCTCTTCTTTTCTCCCTGGTTGTCAACTCCCTCTCTGAAATCTGCTTGAACACTGAACTCATCTTTTGTGCTGACGATGCTACCCTCTTTTGCAAGGACAAAGACCCCTTGTCCTTATGTGACAAGCTACAGCATGACTTTCTTAGGCTCCACTCCTGTTTTTTGTCTGGAGGGCTCGTGTTCAACTCAAAAAAAAACTGAAATCATGGTCTTCGCCAGCCCCTAGAAACTGCCATTCTTCGATTTCGCACTTCATAATGACAGAAACCAAACTGAGAGAGTGAATGAATTAAAATACCTAGGGCTGCATGTCGACTGCCACTTAAACGTTCAATCCAACATTAATCAAATGATCAAGAAAGCCCACAAAAGGATCAGCATGCTCTACAGGGTGAGACCTTTCCTAACCACTGAATCCAAGACCCTGCTAGCCACCAGTTTCTTACTCCCACTGTTTGACAATGGCGCTCTAGTCTACTTCCCATCTCTTACTCAGGGTAATATAATCAAGCTCCGGACCACCTATCATAACATTATCCATTTTGTTTTTGGGCTCCCCAGATGTACCCATCACAGTGACCTTTACAGACTCGCTAACTGCCCCCCCCCCCCCGAAGACAGACTCAGTAGCAAAATGGTCACCTTCCCTAAGTCTGCCCCCTCTTGGACTACTAACACTTTTCCTCTGTCTCCTTCTCCATCCCTTTCTGTTGTACATCCCATGGTCAAAACACCCTCTCCTATAAGAGCACTAAACTCTTCAACAATCCCCCCTGCTCTCATCCAGTGTCCATCTACCTCATCTTTGAAGTACAACTTAAGGAAACACCTCTCCCTGTCCTTTTTTTGCAGGTGTTCTCTTATATGACTGCCACCCCCCCACACACACACCTGGGGCCTGTCCACCTCCTTCTCTAATTGCTGAATGATGCTCCTTTTCTACCACCATATGTTTAACTCCGTAGGTTCAACTATTTTAACTTTTAATACAGTTGAACTTTTTCTTTTTCTACAGTAGCACTTTTTCAATCCCCAGCACTTCAAATATTAATGGTTTTATCTGTTTGTGAACTGTCATGTTTCTCGTGGTTGTTGTATTACTAAAGTGTTACTCCTTTGACTGTCTGCCTGTATGTTATGTACCCCCTTGTTTTCTTTGTCCAAAACTGGAAGTTTGTGAAAATGGGCAACTTTTGCTCACATGCCTTTTCAGTATAATAAATAAACTAAAATTGATGTGAACACCAGACAATCTTAGCAGTCACAGGACCAGTAGACTCTCAGCAGTCCAACAGAAGCAAAGTCAGGTCAGTCCAGGATCCAGTGAACAGAAGATGGGCCACAGCTTCATGGTCACTTGGAAAATCTCCTTAGCTTACACAGGGTAAAGTTCATCCCAGACAGACCGGGGAGCCTCTATTAGTCATAGGTTGTGCCATGCTGGTCCATGACAGCCCAATTGAAGAAACCGAGGAATGGATAGAGGATGTCCTATCAAGGAAAAACTGGCCAAACTCCTTGTATCCCTCATGTGTCATTACTCCCTTGGAAATGTACATCAGTAGAACACAAAATCAAGTGTGGGGGGATAGGTTTTATTCACTGACGTTGGCTGTGCTGGACATGCGCAGTATCATAGACTCATCATGGTGATGTCATAGGGCTGTATTCATGAACATTACCTGCAGCTGTAATTTAGCCTTTACTAACCTAATTCAGACTTTCCCCGTGCTGTTCAATGGTACATTATGAATCGGGATAATTAAGGCAACGTGACGGTAACATTGGAGGTAATGTTCCTGGATACAGGCTTTTATAGATAGAGAGCTGTCCTTAGATTCCCTCAGTTACAGTGACCGCTGGGAGCCCCCTACTAGAAGCTGTGCAAGTCAGCAGCCTTTGAAATGTTATTTTTTTAGGCTATTTATTTAATCCACTGTGTACTGTTGAAGCAGCACACAAGGGGCATTACTGGGATGGGAAGAAACTCACAAAAATGTATCATAATTTCTCAAGGATACTGTAATTGATATGGTAAAACACAGAGGCCCAAACAATTAAACCTTCTGGGGGCCCTGAAAAACATAAGCTAGACTTTGGGTTCTTGTAATGCATATGCCGATGCCTCAGCGATGACTTTACAGTGATGTCATCAACAGCGACAGCATCGACGGATCACTGTGAAGTCCACTCAGGACCCTTGCACGGCTTTCTGGGTCTCCCCGAATCAGCTCTGACTTGGAGTTGATTATAGTAAAATACGGGGGGTGCAGGGGGCACAGTCCCCTGAAGAATACACTATATTTTTCCGACGGCACAATGCCGTCCGCAATTGCACTCGACATGCAGCTGTCGCTGTAACATCAGGTCGACATATTTTTGTCAAACTGGCATCGTAGATCCCCTGTAATGTAGGAATATCTGCTTTGCTGTAAAGCTCCTGAAGCTACCTGACAATTCCTCCAAGAAATTTAAAGTCTACGTACCAAAATCTTTCCATCAACTTGTGGGGGTGCAGTGGGTATGGACATCGGGGAACGCAAACTTGTCATCAAAAATGGCTACCATGTGGTGCCCTGAACAAGAAGATGTTTCAGTCCACTCTTTTGCTGTTTCCTGACTTCACCTAGTACCCAACAAGCATATGTGGACACTGTGAAAAAATGGGACTGTCTCAGAAAGAAGCTCACCAGTTTTAGGGCCAAAACAAAGAAAGCTGGTTCCACTCTCTATCTGCTGATGTCACTACACTTACAGCACAAGTGCAGGGACTGGGAATTGACTGATAGAGGTGGATGAGAGGCTGATGTGCTAGAAGCCATTGCGTGTGGATCTTGAGCTTGCACGTAGGTATGGAGGCCAAAATAAAGGTAATGAAAAGCAAAGAATGTAGGTGCAATATGTGCATCTGTGCTGCCTGAGGCTTCAGAGAGCTGCAATATTCTGATCTTTCTTCCTGGTGTACTAAGGGAAGGGTTACACCCTGATGACTCCTGTCTTGACCTGGAAAGGGCCAACTGAGCTTTGGTCTCTAAACTCTCTGACCCAGATGCTACACCTTGCTTTGTAGCTGTATGATTTCTGAGGTACTCTGCCAAACAGGACCATCTGATAAAAGCTTTGGGATAAAGACTGTATTGGGATGAAACAAGTCTGTTTATTAATGACTATCCTGCCACCCTGCTGAGGCGACAACAGGAATGCCTTCCAATTTTGAAAACCCTATGGTAACTGAAATATAGGTTTATGACCCTGTACCCTGCTAAGTTGATTGTTCAGCATCCCACAGGACAAAAGAGCTATGAGTCTGTGGAGCAGGCCCTGGCTAATCTGTCAAAAGGGGGGCATTAAACTTCTGGCCACCCCTGCACCAATTGCAGTATCAAGCATTGCAGGGCAACTTTCGTTCAACATGTAAATTACAAAGGGGATGTTTGGAATCAAAATAATCTGCAACCAGCAAGCTGATACAACTCCTGCAGTCATTTCATTGTGACAAGGAACCTGTACCCAGCACTAGTACCTTGGCCTGTTGAAGAGTTTTTAGCTGGCCAACTCAACTTTTTATTGCTTGTAGGCCATTTGTATAGTCTTGTGTGTGAGGTAAGGGCTCTGATGGGGCCTGGGGAACTTTCTGGCAGGAAATCTTGGGTGGGGTGGGGGATAGGGGGACGTGACCAGTTGGGCCGCGGCTGATCAGGGTGACTAGTAGTAGCTTAGCAGCAATAATTTTAATGGCAGAAATTTGCCTGTAGTGCCCCACTGGATAAAGCCTTGATCATGGCTCCTTTTGTTGCTGCGGCAGGGAGTGGAGCTTCCACCCCATGGCTCTGTCCGGCCATTGTCAGAACTAAATCAGGTTTGTCGTGCACTAACTTGGTCAAAACACCTATGCATTACAGAGGCCATATGCCTGTTCTTGTCAATCCTGGTTTTATTTATGGCTAGGCATGTGTAATGGATCAGGATGGAAACACTTTGATTTGTATTTTAATGGCTTATTTTGGGGATGTTGCCAGTGATGAAAGTGGGAGTTGTGGGGGTCCCACAGCTTGTCATTACTGTGGCCCTTTGTGGAGTCAGTCCATTTTAGGTGTTGACTGTTTAACTCTCAGGACTTTAATGCTCAATTAGTATTTCTTCCCTCATATAATGTGCGCTAGACTAGCTGGTATTTACTTATGTTGCTGCTGATTTCGTTTCTTGGTTTGCTGCTTCCATGGGTGCCACCCCTGTTATGCTCCTCTCATGATATGTCTGTCATATGAGGCCACCACTCCCTCCTTGAAACCTTGCCTGGAAATGTGTGCAGTTCCTCTGGTTTAGTGTATGGCCAGGTGTAAACCGATAGAGGAGAATTGCTTGTTTCATGGACATTTTGCTATCCACCTTTATGCTGCTATATGACTGGATACTCCTGAAACATTTGTTTTATTACTAATGTACTGCCTTTAGCCTCTCACATACTTCAGTATGCCATATTTAAACTTTGGCTCCAGATTTGGGATTTAACGGAAATTTACTAGGTTGAGCCTGGGGGAGGGGGGGGCTCACAATAACCCTTCATTTTTTAGTGGGGCTCACTATAACCCTTCTTTTTTTGAATAAGTATACTTTATTCAGGTTTGGTCAACAGACAAAGGTACAACACATAACAAACAGCAGGAACATGCATAATAAAAAGAAATGGATACAGTAAAGAACAGAAAAACAAAACACACCTGATGATCACGCTCTCCCTGTCCCTCCCGCTCAATCAAAAGGGTCAGTCTGCCTGATAAAGGGGTCAGCATTCCGAGAGGGCAGTGAAGAACCAAAAACGATATGTGCAGGAGGCTAGTGTCCACGCTAAGTCATATCTGTGATCCCCAGTAGAATGCCGCTTCTTAACTCGGAGATGCTTTATTTAATGGAGGGGCCAACTGTTATACAATGGTTAATAATGCAGTAAGGTTATTGCACTATTTTTTCCTCCTAACTTTCATAACTGATAGGGGTAACCTCTAGGAGGGAGGATCTGTGATTTCTTTTATTATTTTGGGAACTACTCATGGTTGCTGCTGTTTAGAATAGGGATATGATAGTTTTTTTATAGCAATTTTATTATCCAGAGACCCAATATAAACTCAAAAAGTTTATTTTTCTCCCACCTTACTTTTTGTTACCTTAGTTTAATAATCTTTGCTTTGGTGACCTTTGCTCGCTCTTATGATCTGATGATTCACAGTTAGAGGGACACTGTGAATACCTTTTGCATTATATTATTTGTAGTTGAAAACCCACATTATATGAGTTCTTACATTCTCTAAATTTCATTGAGATTACTGGTTGATTTATCTGCTTCCTTTCTACATAGACCTGCATATGCATATGCATGCAAATGATGTAATTATACCCAACCTTTTTTTATTTCAAAACCTTGTTCTACTCTTATTACCTACTTCCTGAACATTAGGAACACCCCCAAAACAGTGCAGCCACTAATGGTAAATAGCACCCTCTCCTCCCACTGCATCAGGAAAGGCTAGACTATGTTGGGGATGTTCCAAAATCCAGGAATGATGTAAAGGGACTTCATCAAGGAATGTAAAGCACTCTTTTTACCAGACAGGATACACCTCAGTAGGGAGGGTTTGAGATTACTCAGGGGCAGACTGAGGGAATACATAACCACTACACTTAGTTTAAACTACTGAGGGGGCAGCGGGCGTGCAGTCCCACAGACTCCAAAAGGAGGAGGTCAGTGAACCTCCCCCCTCCATAGTGGTGGAAGAGATCTGGAGGGAGGACGTGGAAGGAGTGAGAACGCACTTAGCAAAGGGTGGAGGGGGTGAGGAACACATAACAAGGATTGGTGCACACAGAGGGAATAAATGTGAATAGAAGAATAGAGGGAGGAGAAGAAAGGCCAGATTCTAGTTGGAGGGCGGTGTCTCTGAATCCGCTGAGTCTTGGAAACAAGATGGATGACCTGCAGGCACTATTAGCAGACAGGAGCGTGGACATAGCTGCAGTAACCGAGACTTGGGCAACATCACACCATAACTGGGACCTTGCAATCCCTGGATATAAACTATACAGGAGGGACACTGTAGTTGAGAAGGGGGTAGGGGTGGTAGTTTATATCAGGGAGGGAATAACTTGCACAAAGGAGGAGTCAGAGGAAGGGGAGGTGGAGGCATTATGGGTTCAGTTAAGGTCCAGTAGAGGGAGAAAGGTGAGGTTGGGGGTGGTTTACAGACCACATAATCCAGATGAGCAGAGGGACAGGGAACTGAGCTGACAAATATTGGAAGCTGTGGGGAAAGGAGAGGTGGTAATTGTGGGGGACCTCAACCTGCCCAAGGGGAACTGGAGCATAGCCTCCACAACATGTGCTAGGAATCAGGTGATCCTGGAAGGACTACAGAGTGGGTTCCTGACTAGGGGCATCACTGAACCAAAAAGAGCTAAGGCAATTCTTGGTCTGGTGCTCACAAATGGGGAGCATGAACAGGAAATAATGGTCAGGGAGCCACTGGGTGGAAGTGACCATTGCATAGTGTGGTTCTAGTTGGATATGGGCAGGGAAGGCATCCCTACTAAAACCGAAATCTTGGATTTCGGGAGGGCGGACTTCAGGAAAATGAGCGAAGTGCAAAGGAGCCATCTGGCAGGCATCAGAGCAGATATGGGGGTGGACCATCATTAAGGAAGGAATACTGATTGCCACAGATGAGTGTGTTAGACTTAGGGGGAAGAACACAAGGGCCAAAGTGCCCAGCTGGTTTAGTTCTGGGGTTGCCCAGGCAGTAAGGAAAAAGAGGTTGACCTATATAAAATTCAGGAAGACCAAGAGAGAGAGGTGGATAGGGAGAATTACCTAAGGTTGACTAGTGAGGCAAGTAAGGAAGTCTGGAGAGCAACGGCATAGAAGGAGTTGCAGATAGCTGAAGGAATTGAGAAGGGTGAGAAGGCTTTCTTTCACTATATAAATGAGGAGGGGGACAAGAAAGAAGGGATTGTTAGGCTTAAGAAAGTGGTGGAGTGGGTGGAGGACAATGGGGAAAAGCAGAGATACTAAATGAATACTTCTGTTCTGTCTTCACCAGGGAGAAGGATGGACCAGTGCCTTATGGAGGGAAAAGAGGAACAGGGAGGGAGGGGAACGCAGATATAGTGATAGAGAAGGATAGAGTGAGGGAGGGGTGCTGGCATTGAAGGTGGACAAATCACCAGGTCCAGAGAGAGTACATCCAAGGGTACTAAAGGAACTGGCTGAGGAGCTGGCAGGGCCACTGGCAGACCTATGTAATATTTCACTAGAGTCAGGCATGGTACCACAGGACTGGAGAACAGCATATGTAGTGCCCCTCCACAAAAGCGGCCCCAAAGATGACCCGAGGAATTACACACCAGTCAGTCTGACCTCCATTGTGGGCAAGCTCATGGAGACCATACTAAAGGAAAGGTTGGTGGAATATCTAGAGGAGCATGGTCTCCAGGATGCAAGGCAGCATGGGTTCATGGGGGGGAGATCATGTCAAACGAATATGGTTGACTTATTCGACTGTGTCACTAAGACAGTAGACAGGGGCCAAGTGGTAGACATCCTCTATTTTGATTTCAGCAAGACCTTTGACTCTGTGCCCCACAAAAGGTTGATCAGGAAGTTGGTGGATCTTGGAGTTGGGGAAAGAATGGACAGATGGCTAGAAAACTGGCTGAGGGATAGAACCTAGAGGGTGGTTGTAGGGGAAGAGTTATCTAGCACCAGAGAGGTAACCAGTGGGGTCCAGCAGGTCTTGGTGCTGGGGCCAGTGTTGTTCAATGTCTTCATCAATGACATTGGGGATGACATTAAGGGCAAAATGTGCCTATTCACAGATGACACCAAGCTCTGTGGGAGAGTAGACACAGCTGAAGGGATATAGGACCTACAGTAAGATCTGGAAAAGCTGGGGAGGTGGTCCAGTACCTGGCAGCTTGGCTTCAATGCCAAGAAATGCAAAGTTATGCATATTGGAGTCAAGAATCCCAGGACAGAGTACTACCTGGGAGGAGTCCGAGTATCTGCATCAGAGGAGGAGAAGGACCTGGGAGTGATGATCACTAGTGACCTGAAGCACTCCATGCAGTGCAAGAAAGCAGCAGCAAAGGCAAACAAGATGCTGGGATGCATATCTAGGGGAATCAGTAGTAGGAGAGTGGAGGTTATACTACCCTTGTACAGGTCACTGGTAAGGTCGCATCTAGAGTATGGAGTTCAGTACTGATGCCCACACCTCAAAAAGGATATTAACCTGCTGGAGAAGGTCCACAAGAAGGTTAAAAAAATGATAGTGGGTCAACAGAGTAAGGCATTCGAGGAGAGGTTGAGGGCACTGAACATGTATTCCCTGGAAGACGAGAGAGAGGGGACATGATTGGGCCCTTCAAGTACTTGAAAGGGATAAATAAAGTTGATAAGGAGAGTCTCTTTAAGCTGAGTAGCAACCATAACACGAGGCGGCACAGTCTTAAGCTGGAGGGTGGGAGGTTTAGGAGGGAGGTCAGGAAGGACTTCTTCAGAGAGAGGGCAGTGGACACTTGGAATGCGCTGCCGGAAGAGGTTGTCTCATTGAAGACAGTGGGCAGCTTTAAGAGGGGCTGGGATAGGCATGGTGGAAGGTAAGGATCATGGGTAGGGAGAATGGGAGGAGTGGGAAGGGAGGGCAGGGACAGTAGCTCTAGCTGTGGATCCTGCAATACGAGCAGACTTGATAGACCAAATGGCCTTCGTCTGCTGGCTTCTTCATTTGTTCGTATGTTCATGAACAAAGATGTTTAAGTATGGTAACAACAGTGTGGTGGGCAGTCTGTTTTCACTTTCAAAACAACAAAAAAAAGAATCTGAATCAAACTACCAGTTATATCTGCAGTCTTTACGGAATGTGACCAATCATAAAATGTGTTTTTTTTTTTAACTAGGGACACTTAGAGGCCGGGGGGTTGACAATGTCCCTTTAAAGAGCTGGTGACATGATTCAGGCAGGCAACTCATTTATAAGTTGCCTGCCTGATTAGCTAAATAAACTTGTGCTGCAATTATTTTTGTCAGAATAAATTCTAAAATTTTAACTTCGAATGCCCGGCTCGTACCTTCCATGTATGAGCCGAGTGGCTATCTCAGTGCTGCAGCCCTGCCCCAAAAATCAGCTTTTTGATGATGCTAGGTGTGGGTTGGGGCTGCAGGTGCTCTATATAGTAAGTAATAGGACAGGAATAGGATTGTTATCTTTGCTGGCAGTTATATACTGTATGTATGGGGGTGATATATCAGACATATAATTTCCCCATACATGTATAACTGCCAGCAAAGATAATGTTAGAACATTTAGACAGCCCCTCCTCACCGATCCTATTCTCATCTTATTACTTACCATGTAGAGTGCCTGCAGCCCCGATCCATACCTAATGTCATCAAAAAGCTGATTTTCGGGGCTGGGCTCCAGTGCTGAGATGGCCACTTGGCTCTTACACAGAGGGTGCAAGCCAGGCATTATAAGTTAAAATTTTAGTATTTATTCTGACCCCAAAAAACTGCAGCACAAGTTTATTTAGCTAATCGGACAGGCAACTTCTGAATGAGTTGCCTGCCTAAATCATGTCACTAGTTTTTTAAGAAACATTTTTAGGAGGTATTATTATAGAAGGTGGCTAGCAGGTATACACTACCAGGAAGTTTTCCCTAGTTTTCATTTTTTCCTTTTCTCATTCACCTTTTAGAGAACAGCACACTTTGTTGAAAGACATCATTTTCTCTTTTGTCTATTCACGTAGTGTAGGCAGTTTTATAGGGGCACAGGCCTCTCCCTGTTCCTGCTAGCTGCTAAATTCCCTGTTTGGGACTTTTCTCCTAATCATTTTTCTTCTCTAGCATGTAAACAAGTGACATAGGTGCTATCCGAATAGTAATAGATGACTCTCCCCAGTACCTTTTTTGGTGGAGTAGGGGACGGTGCACCTATTTACCCTTTTTTTTCACTCATTACACCAGGAGGTTGGTTTGGGGAAGGTTAGTTATCCCAAACCTCCTGCAGTATAGTCTTTGACTTGCAGTTTGCTGGTTGCTGTTATCTCAATTGTTACATGTTTGTTTTGTGGGACTTTTGTCTACTATGTTTAAGCCTGACATACAAATTATAGTACGACAGAGATATTCAGGTCTTGGATCATGCACCCCCTCAGGGTGGTGTGGGGCTTTAAAATGTGTGGGCCATTTGTAAGATGTAAAGCAGATGGTTGAGTTGTGTGGGAGTGGTCCCAGGCCCCAGATTGCTCCTCTTTTATACTGTTTTCTATGTCTTTTCCTTAAATACTTTCATAGAATGTGAGGGATTAAACCACCAAGTCAAAAGGTGCAGAGTTTTATTGCATTATAAATCTTTTACCTGTAGATCTTGCCCTAGTTCAGGAGACCTATTTAACAGAACTTGAACATGCTAAATTAACAAGCATTTGTCAATACCAAATGTTTGCTTGCTGGTACTGGCATTGGTAGTGCAGGAGTTAGAGAGACGCATAATAGGAATGGCGGTGAAGTATTGAAGTAACGCCAGCCCCCACCCTGCAGAGACTGACAGGCATTGGGGGTGTGCCTTTGGGTTGTCGGCCATAACACTCACGCCATTCCACCTCACCCCACCCTGCAGACACAGACAGGTGTTGCAGTGTGCCTTGAGGTCCTTGGTCCTTACGCTCACCCCATTCCATAAGGAAATAAGCTGAGATGGATGCAGTATAAGAGAATAGGGTGAACGTTAGGGCTGAAGACCCAAGGCATACCTTGATGCCTGTCAGTGGCTGCAGGGTAGGGGTGGGGTGGAATGGCATAAGCATTACGGCAGACAACCCCAAGTCACACCCCCAACACCTATCAGTCTGTACAGGGTTGGTGTTATGGTTGGAAACCCTAATGTCCTGGGCGGTTGTTGGTCTTTTTGCTCCAAATTTTCAACATGGGCTTTTTGGGATCCCACCTCATGAACAGTGGCAGTATCATTTCATTACTCAATCCCAAAATAAATGATTTCACACAGCGAGTGTGCCATTCAGCACCACAGGATGTGAAAAATGACAGCTGTACTGTTTATGAGAAGGTATGAAGAAATGGCAATGCTGAAAATCTGGAGTGCAAATATGAAAAAGTGGCGAAGTTATGAGTGTGCGTAGAAACTGTGCAACGCACACTCGTAATGCAGTCATTTTTTGGAATGTTTTCACCAAATTTT
Organism: Neoceratodus forsteri; assembly: GCA_016271365.2. Taxonomy (NCBI): domain Eukaryota; kingdom Metazoa; phylum Chordata; order Ceratodontiformes; family Ceratodontidae; genus Neoceratodus; species Neoceratodus forsteri. The sequence continues at coordinate 1,374,762,184 of CM057452.1, forward strand.
CAACATGGCCTTTTTGGGACCTCCCCTCATGAACAGTGGCACTGTGATTTCATTAATCTGTCCCGAAAGTTGATTTCACACAGCAACCTCACTATTCTGCGCCACAGGTGCAAAAACACATTTTGGGAAGGATGCAAAAAATGACATCTATACTGTTCAAAAGGGTGTGTGAAAAAATGGCAATGTTGGAAATTTGGAGTGAAAATATCAACAAGCATTTGTCAATGCCGAATGTTGTCTCGCTCGCGTTGGCATTGGTAGTGCCGGAGTTAGAGACGCATAATAGGAATGGCAGTGAAGTATTGAAGTGACGCCAACCCCACCCACACCCTGTAGAGACTGACAGGCATTGGGGTGTGCCTTTGGGTTGTCAGCTATAATGCTTATGCTATTGTACCTCACCCCACCTTATAGACACTGACAAGTGTTGTGGTGTGCTTTGGGGGTCTTTGGGCATTATACTTACTCCATTCCATAAAGAAATACACTGAGGTGGGTGCAGTATAGGAGAATGGGATGAACTTTGTGGCCAAACAGTGCAAGGCACACCACAATGCCTGTCACTGGCTGCAGGGTGGGCGTGGAGGTGGAATGGCATGAGCATTACAGCTGATGATCCCAAGTCACACCCCTGACACCTGTCAGTCTCTACAGGGTGGGGTGCTACAGTTGTAAACCCTAACACCATAGGCGTGTGTTGGTATATTCACTCCAAATTTTCAACATGGGCTGTTTGTGAGCCCATCTCATGAAAAGCGGCACTATCAGTTTGTCAGCTGAAAGGTGGTTTTGCACAGTGGCTATGCCATTTGGCAACACAGGGACGACAACACATTTTGGGCAGTATGTGGAAAATGACAACTGCATTGTTCATGAGGAGATGTAAAAAAATGGCAACGTTAAAAATCTTGAGTGAAAATATGAAAAATTGATGAAGTTATGAGCATGCATAGAAACTGTGCAACACACATCCGTAACCCAATTATTTTTGGGATTTTTTTAACCACGTTTAACATAGGCATTGTGGGACCTCCCCTCATGAATAGTGGCACTGTGATTTTGTTAATTTGTCCGAAACGTTGATTTCACTCAGTGATCACGCCATTGTGCGCCATAGGTGCGAAAACATACTTAGGGCAGGATGTGAAAAATGACAGCTGTACTGTTCATAAGGAGGTGAGAAAAATGCCAGTGTTGAAAATGCGGCATGAAAATATTACAAATTTGCAAAGTTACGAGTGTGCTTGGAAACTGTGCAACGCACACTTGTAACACAGTCATTTTATGGAATTTTGTCACCAAATTTTCAACATAGGCATTTTAGGATCTCTGCTCATGAACAGTATCACCGTCATTTCCTCAAACTGTCCCAAAAACTGATTTCGCACAGCAACAGCTATTTCGCGCTGGGCGTATGAAAACACATTTGGCCAGGATATGTAAAATAACAGCTGTACTATTCATAAGGAGGTGTGGAAAAATGCCAATTTTGAAAATCTGGAGTGAAAATATTACAAATTCACGAAGTTATGGTGAGTGTGTGGAACTACTGTAGCAGCATGCTCGAAAAACATTTTTATTTTTCCACAAATTTGCAATATAGGCTTTTGAAAGCCCCCTCGTGAACAGTGGCACTGTCATTTCATTACTCAGTCCCGAAAGGTGATTCCATGCAGTGACTACGAAATCACCTTTTGGGACATAATACCGCCACAACAGTTCCTGAATTCATGGGGGTCTCAATAACCCCATGTTGAAACTTTGGTGCCAAAATTCCCAAAAATGGCTGAGATATGCACCAAAGTTGAATAAACCCTATTTATGCCATTATACAGCTTACCGGCATTTCTTCAGTTTGCGGTCGGCTTTGAAGAGTGCAGACGTGTTCCCGGTCCACCGAAGATCGTCGTGCCAGATTCCAGAGGTAAGTATGGGGTGAGGAGGGTGTGGGGAGGCTGGGTGCACAGAGGGTGGGTGCAGATTGTGGGAGGGAGGCAGGGAGACCATGAGGGACTGTTTTCTTTTTTACAGGTTTAAAAAAAAAAATCATGGGATTTTTTTTGCAGGGTTGGCACACTGGGGTGGGCTCCCAGCATGCCAACTAAGTGTTTTTTGGGGGGGATGCTGTAGCAGACGGGGGATTGGGCACCACGTCAGCATACACTGAAGGGGGGACATGAGCCGAGGGGGATTGGGCACCCCCCTCGGCACACAACAGAAGCGGGGAGGGAGAGAGAGAGAGAGAGACATTATGCTGACAGGGAGTGGGCTCCCCCCTCAGCAAAGTAAACTGGGACAGGGATAAACACCGACGGGGATTGAGGCCTCCATCAGCATACATTTTAAATGGAAGGGGTGGTCATTATGCCGATGGGGTGTGGGCTTCCCCATTGGCACTGTGACAGGAGGTGGCAGCAGTCACTGCTGCCATGTTGTGTGCACGTCAGGAGGCATGTTGTGGTCCCGCTGCATGAGAGCTTCGCTCTCATTGCAGCGGACCTTTTCTTTGATCTGGTGGCCATATTAGGGATGCGTGATGTCAGCACCTGCTGCTGGCTGATTGGGGAATGAGGGATGCACCTACTGATGCATGCCCTGCATTCGAGCAACAGTGACCGCACCTCCAAATCTGCTAGTACCATAATATGTTGGCTGCGCATGCGCAAGCCAACATAAAAATTGATGATGTTACAAGCGTGCTTAGAAACTGCACAATGGACGCTCGTAACACAGTCATTTTTTGGAGTTTTTTCACCAAATTTGCAACAAGGGCTTTTTGCAACCCCGCCGCATAAACAGTGCCACTGTCATTTCGTTAATTGGTCCCGAAAAGTGACTGCACACAGCAACCGAGAAATCACCTTTTGGGACCAAGAAATGAAGTGATAGTGCCATTGTTCATGAGATGGGGTCCCAAAAACCCCATCTTGAAAACAGGGGACCAAAACTCCAAAAATTGGCTGAGATGTCAACCTAAGTTGAAAACCCCCCATTGACTGCCATTATAGGGCTTACCGTAATTACTTCAGTTCCCAGTTGGCCTTTGAAGAGTGCAGATGTGTTCCGGTCCACAGAAGATCGCTGCTTCTGACCTCCGAGTAAGTATTGGTGAGGGGTGCAAGGAGGTGGGGTTCGCAGAGGAAGGTGTGGGTTTGGGGATGGGGGGCTGAAGGGAATGACGAGGGACCGTTTTCTTTTATTTTTTCTGGTTTAAAAAAAAAAGACATCTTACTGTTTTCTTTTTTACAGGTGAAATATTAACAAAATGGATTTCAGCACACTGGGGTGGGTTTCCTGTGTGCCAGAGTACTGGAGGGGGGTATCAATGTCAACGCAGGGATTGGGCACCCCGAGGTCAGCTGAGAACATAAGGGCATGGGGAGGGGGCGGCACATCCATCCCGGTGTTGGAAACATCAAAGACATATTTTTTGGCACACTGGGGTGGGCTCCCAGTGCACCACATCAATGAGGGGAGGGGGGATACATGCTGACACAGGGATTGAGCACCCCAAAGTCAGCAGGGGATGGAGAACGGAGGGTGCAGGGTGGGCAGCAGCACTGGGAGAGAACTAACCTTTAAATTTGTTATCCTGCTGTGTGCCTGGTTGGGAGGGGAGGAGGGGCTGCTGCTGCTGCAATGACGAAACTGCCCCTGATGGCAGTGGCAGATTTATTTTAAGTGCGGTGCTCACTCTGAAACTGCCGTTTTCAGCAGCTTCAGCATTAATTGGTAGCTGAGAGATGCACCCATTAAAGCATCTACTGCAATGGCCACAACACTGCCACAGTTCTGCAATGCTCTACTGTTTTAATATGTTTCTTGTGTGCTGTGCACACAAGCAAACATAAAAAGGGACTGACTGGGACGAGCTTACTCCTTTTAATTTACCTCACAGGCTAGAAGAGTGGCCATTCTTATCAGAAAGAACTTCCCATTCTCAGTTACAGCCCACAAAATTGATCTTTCATGAAGACAAATTCTTATATCTGCACTTCTTTATTGTTCTTCCATACATATTTTGAATGTGTATGCATTGAATTATTATTATTTTTTTTATTTATTGAAATATTCAGAAAGACCTTTGAGTCAGTTGCTCATTTACAAAGTTTCCACGTCATACATAAAAGGATACATGGACAGAACTTGGAATACAGATTACAGTACAATTACAAATAACAGTCAGTGAGGTTACATAGTTGTGCAGTTGTTGAATAACAGCAAGTTTTGCTTCTTAGTACAGCCATAATAGTTACAGGGGTTCTGTAGAGGCTGATTATGACAACCCTAGTTTTTTTTTTGTTTCAAAATATTTTATTGATGCTATCTGGTCTTAGAGGTGAAGTTTCAGTGTAAATTTGGCCTGGCAGTACAGCCTAGAGGTTAGAATAATGAGCTGTGAAGGAGCTTAGCACATCCAGCAAACCTGAGTTTGATTCCCACAGCCTCCGCTTGCATATTGTGTGTCTCTGAGCAAGTCCTTAACCACCCCAAAGGTCACTCCTGAAAACAGGCACTTGTGCCTAGTGGGCCTTACCTGGTTAACAAAGAATGAAAAACAAAAAATAAAATCTCTTGCAGATTCTGGCTCATAGTTCCAAAACTGAAGAGTCCCCTGGTTTAGGCTCACTTCATGCGGAAGTGGTATTCGACTGTGTGAAGTGGGAACATATGTGGTTACCACTGCAGCAAATGGAGTTTGGAGAAAATGTATTATTGTTATTAGTTGTGGACTTTGTATAAATCTCCCACTGCAGCCATTTAGACCAATATATTTATTTTGTCCCCTTTCCCATTATCGCAAGATACAAGGCAGGGCTGCTTTCTCTACCCACTCCTTTTTATGTTGACTTGCAAGTGCGCAAGCAAAATGTTATGGTAGTAGCACATTTCAGAGGTGTGTTAGTGTTGTGGCCAATGCAGCGGACACTTTATTGGGTGAGTCCCTCAGCCACCAATCAGTGAGCATGCTGGCGATGACAGCAAACTTCAAAGAAAGCCAAAGAGTTAAAAGAAATCTGCCGCTGCAGTCAGGTGCAGTTTCGTCATTGCAGTGGCAGATGACAAGACTCCGGCCTTGTGCATTTCAGTTCACAGTAATGCGAATGGTTGGAGTTACGATAATGGCTGGAGTTATGAGACGTTGCTCAGTGTGCCATTCCTGATGAAACATTTCAATAAATAAATAAAACAGCCGCCGGTGTAGCTTTCCACAGTGACGACTCCAGCTGCTGGCCACACACTCCTGCGAAGCTGACATCGGGGTGCCCAGTCCCTGTGTCAGTATGTATCCCCCCAGCCACATTGTGGTACACTGGGCGCCCACCCCAGTGCGCCCAGACATTTTTTTTTATTTTCCCCAACACCGGGATGCCCACTCCCGGTGTCAGATGCCTCCAATCTCAATTTCTTTTCCCGGGGGAGGTGCCAAATCCCCATTGGCGTCATATTTCCCCTCCCCCCAAGCTTGCCGATGGGGGTGCCCAATCCCCATCTGCATCATGTCCCCCCAAAACCTATGTGGCACACTGGGAGCCCACCCAGTGTGCCCAAAAGTTTTTTATAAACCTATGAATAAAGAAAGCGGTCCCCCGGAGCCTTTTTGTTTGTTTGTTACACTAAAAAGAAAACCATCTAGCGTTGTCTCCCCAGTCCCCCTCCCACCCACCCCAACCCAACCCTTCCTCTCAGCACCCATCTCACACCCCCACCCATACTTACCTCCAGAGGTCGGAAGCAGTGATCTCGGTGGACCGGGACACATCTGCACTCTTCAAAACTGAGCTACGAACTGAGGAATCAGGTTGTGAGCGTGCATGGGAAGTGATAAGTCAGAAACACTGTTTCGTAGAGGAACGCACAAAGCTTGTGTGAAATTTATTTATAAATTCCAAAATAAATTACTTCAAAAATAAATAAATTAAATAAAGCACCATCTGGCTTTTCTCAATTTGAGAAACTTCAGTACTTATTAACAGTTAAGTACTGCCACAGAGTAGACACACTTGCCTTACATCACCTCTACTATCCTCTGTGTTCAAAGCCTATCTGAACTTCAAACTAGACAGCCACCTTATATAGGTGACTGCTCTGACATCACAGGTCAGCTGATCTGCCCCCTATTCTAATACACATACATTTCTACACTAATACACAAGGTAGGGGGATCTGCATGACCATAACTTACTTTATTTATTAATATCCTCTATATACAGTTGTGTCAATCTTATAAATACATTCGAAAAGCAAGAAAATGCTTAATTGATAATTAATGATCTTAGCCCCTCCCACACGGTGCTGGTCTCATACCTCTGATCACCATAAATAAGCTTCAGATGAGGGCTGTTGTCCCTTAGAAATGCAGTGCTGTCCATGGCATGACCAACCTGGGAGAGGTAGAAACACCACTATAATTTCTCTGTACACTAATATCCAATAACAATATGGCTAGAAATATGTGTTAGTACTAAAGAGAGGTTTAACCATAAAGAACATGTTTCACCTTCACAAGTTCTAGCTATTAAATAATGTTATGTGTACAGGTAATTATTTCCATTTGGGGATTTGCTTCCTGGTTCTCAGAACTACTTGCTATTGCAAGCTGCAGTACAAGTAGTCCATCCAGGCGTCTGAGGTATTATGGGCTGTCTGGAACTATTATGGTCTATCCAAACAAAACCTAATGGAGCTTTTTTTCCAATAGCTTGTGAGCCTTCTATTTTTCTTACTATACGGTACTCATTTTACAGGAAATCTCCTAATCTCCAGGACGAGGTGCCGCTGCAGTCTGTACAAGTCATGCTGGAAACAGTATTGCAAAAACGTACAGTGTTTTGCATACTGGTAAGTACTATTAACAGTAAAAGCCGCTTGTCTGCTTCTAAGCGCGACTGTACTGTTACCGCAGCACTAAATGCATTCATTTACAGGCGCCCCTGTAGTCATTACTTTAATGCCTGTTTCAAACTTAAACATGTAGTTATTACATTGAGGGCTTTCTAGCTGCCCTTCAGGCATTACACAGCTTGTGCAATTTATCCTTGAATGCAGTTCAGCTCGCATGCTTCTGAGCCTACTTGCAGCTGCATTGCTGAAACCAAAAATAAAAAATACACCACGGAGACAGGGAAAGGAATGTAAAGCGGGACAGTTAGTTTCAGATATCATAATGGGAGGCCACCCCATCATGACAGAAAAGGTGAAAGTAGATAAAGGACAGTAAATAAGTACTACTGCAGTAGTTTTCACAGAGTACAGGGAAAGACAAGGGAATGCCTCGTGGTGTAACTAAATACACAAAAGGGGGGGGGCCAACTCTGACATGGGTAAGCACTGTATACTGGGACTCAATGGGAGGCTTCAACTCAGGTTGATATCTCAGCCATTTTTAGGAATTTTGGCCCCAAATTTTCAACACGGGGTTCTTGGGACCCCACCTCATGAACGCGTCACTGTGATTTCGTTTCTCAGTCCCGAAAGGTGATTTCATGGTCACTGCGTAGAATGACCTTTCAAGACCGATTAACAAAATTACAGTACCACTGTTCATAAGGTGGGGTCACAAAAAGCCCATGTTGAAAATGTGGTGAAAAAATTCCCAAAAATGACTGTTACGGGTGTGCGGTGTGCCTTTTCTATGCACACTTGTAACTTCACCACTTTTTAATATTTTCACTCCACATTTTCAACGTTGCCATTTTTTAACACCTTCTTATGAACAGTACAGCTGTCATTTTTCATATCCTGGCCAAAATTTGTTTTCACACCTGTGGTGCAGAATGGCACAGTCACTGTGCAAAATCAACTTTCAGGATGGATTAACAAAATCAAATTGCTACTGTTCATGAGGGGAGGTCCCAAAAAGCCTGTTAACAAGCATTTGTCAATGCCGAATGTTTGCTTGCTGGCATTGGCATTGGTAGTGTAGAAGTTACAGAGCTGCATAATAGGAATGGCAATGAAGTATTGAACTGAAGCCAACCCCACCACCACCCTGCAGAGAGTGACAGGCATTGGGTGTGCCTTTGGGTCATCAGGCATAACAGCCACGCCATTTCACCACACCCTACCCTGCAGACACTGACAAGTGTCACAGTGTGCCTTGGGGTCTTTGGCCCTTATGCGCACCTCATTCCATCAGGAAATATGGTGAGATGGGTGTGGTATAGGAGAATGGGGTGAACTTTGGGGCAGAAGAGTCCAAGGCATACCTCGATGCCTCTCACTGGCTGCAGTGTGTGGAATGGTATGAGCATTACAGGTAAGAATCCCAAGTCACACACCTGATGCCTGTCATTCTCTACAGGGTGGGACGTTATGGTTGGAAACCCTAACACCTCAGGCATTCATTGGTATTTTCACTCCAAATTTTCAACATGGTTTTTTTGTGACCCCCACCTCATGAACAGTGGCAATATCAGTTTGTTAGCCGAAAGCTGCTTATGCACAGTGACTACAGCATTTAGCACCACAGGTGCAAAAACACATTCCAAGCAGGATGTGAAAAATGACAGCTGTACTGTTCATGGGGAGGTGTAAAAAATGGCAATGTTGCAAATCTGCAGAAAAATATTAAAAAAACTGGTGAAGTTACGAGCGTGCATAGAAACTGTGCAACACACACCCGTAATGTAATTCGTTTGGGGAATTTTTACAGCAGATATCAACACAGGCCTTTTGGGACCTCTGATCATGAACAGTGTCACTGTGATTTTCTTTATCTGTCCCGAACAATGATTTCCCACAGCAACCACGCATCTCTGCGCTGAAAGTGTGAAAACACATTTCGGCCATGTTGTGAAAAATGACAGCTGTACTGTTCATAAGGAAGTGTGGAAAAATGTCACTGGTGAAAATCTGGACTGGAAATATTGCAAAGTCATGAACTTACGAGGGTGCGTGGAAACTGCGCAATACTCACTTGTAACACAGTCATTTTATGGACTTTTGTCACCAAATTTTCAACATAGCCGTTTTAAGACCTCTGCTCATGAACAGTGTAACTGTGATTTTCTTAATCTGTCCCAAACATTGTTTTCGCACACCGACTGCACCATTGTGCGCTCATGGGTGGAAACACGTTTTGGGCAAGATGTGAAAATGAAAGCTGTACTGCTCATAAGGAAGTGTAATAAAATGGCAATGTTGAAATCTGGAGTGAAAATATTGAAAAGTCGCCAAACTTACGAGCATGCGTAGGAACTGAGCAACTCACGCTCGTAAAACAGTCATTTTTAGGAATGTTTTTCACTAAATTTTCAACATAGTCATTTTAAGACCTCTACTCATTAACAGTGTCACTGTGATTTTCTTAATGTGTCCCATACATTGATTTCGCACATCGACTGCGCCATTGTGCACTACATGGGCGGAAACATGTTTTGGGCAAGATGTGAAAAATGAAAGCTGTACTGCTCATAAGGAGGTGTGGTAAAATGGCAATGTTGAAAATCTGGAGTTAAAATATTGAAAATTTGCGAACTTATAAGCATGAGTAGGAACTGCGCAATGCACGCTTGTAAAACAGTCATTTGTAGGAATTTTTCCACCATATTTTCAACATAGGCTTTTTGAGAGCCCTCCTTATGGACAGTGGCAGTGTTGTTTCGTTACTCGGCCCAGAAAGGTGATTTTGTGCAGTGACTGCGAAATCACCCTTTGGGCCCGATTAACGCCATGACAGTGAGAGCATTCATGAGAAGGGGCCCCAAAAACCCCATGTTGAAAATTTGGTGCAAAAATTTCAAAAAATGCCTGAGATATGCAGCAAAGTTGAAAAAACCCTATCTATCCCATTATACAGCTTACCAACATTTTCTCAGTTCAGCGGTTGGCTTTGCAGAGTGCAGACGTGTTCCCGTCCACGAAGATCATCGCGTCGAGTCCGGAGGTAAGTATGGGGTGAGGAAGGTGTGGGAGGCAGGGTGCGCAGTGGGTGGGCGCGGGTGGGGCAGAGACAGCGAGGACCGTTTTTCTGTTTCAAGATTTTTTTTAAACAAAGGACGAGCGACGAGACGCTTTGCCACGCCAGGTGGGCTCCAGCGCAGCACACAAGGACTGCCTGTTTGGGGGGTGGAGCCGACGGGGATTGAGCACCCCGCTGGTGATACATCTGTTGCCACGCTGGGTGGGCTTCAGCGTGGCACCCTGTTCTCTTTGGGGCAGTGGAGCCGAGGGGGACTGGGCACCCGTCGGTTATCGATGTATGTAGCCATGCTGGGTGGGCACCCAGAGGGTGTGGAACTCTGTTTGGGGAGCGCAGCACAGCCGATGGGGATTGGGCACCCCATCAGTTATACAGTGTGTGCGCAGGGGCGAGCATGCAGTATGTGTGTGTGTGTGTGTGTGTGTGTGTGTGTGTGTGAGGGGAGCGCGGGCAGGCAATATCTTATCTCTGCTCACTGAAGCGTAGCTCCCCCTTTCAACTGTACTCCACTGCATTTTCAACTGCTGTCATAGACAGCTCCAGCAACTATTGGAGAACTGTGGCCGCGCTTGCAAACACACTGACTGAATTGGAAGAGGGCTGCCACACCTCCGAAAACTCGGATGATGGCACTATGTTTCTTGCACATGAATGCAAGCAAACATAAAAATTTGGTGAAATAATTCCAAAAGATAACCACATTACCGGCGTGCTTGCGCAGTTTCTATGCACGCTCCTAACTTTGCAAATGTTTCATATTTTCACTCCAGATTTTAAACATTGCCATTTTTTCACACCTCCTCATGAACAGTACAGCTGTCATTTTTCACATCCTGCCTAAAATGTTCTTCTGCACCTGTGGTGCCGATTGGCATAGTTGCTGTGCGAAATCAACTTTCAGGATGGAGTAACAAAATGATAGTGCCACTGTTCATGAGGTGGGGTCCCAAAAGGCCCATTTTGAACATCTGGAGTGAAAATACCGAAAAATGCCCAAGGCATTAAGGTTTCCAACCATAATGCCCACCCTGTAGAGACTGACAGGCATTGGGATACGACTTGGGTTCGTTGGCCACAATGCTCATTGCATTCTACGCCACCCTACAGCCAATGAAAGACATCAAGGTGTGCCTTGGGGTCATCAGCCCTAACGTTCACCCCATTCTCCTATACTTTCCCCATCTCAGCTTATTTTATTATGGAATGGGGTGAGTGTAAGGGCTGAAGACCCCAAGGCACACCGCGACACCTGTTGCTGTCTGCAGGGTGGGGTGAGGAGGAATGGCTTCATCTTTATGGCCAACAACTGAAAGGCACACCCCCAACACCTTGCAGTTTCTGTGGGGGGGGGGGTTGGCGTTAGTTCAGTACTTCACTGCCATTCCTATTATACATCTCTTTAACTCCTGCACTACCAATGCAAATGCCAGAAAGCCAACATTCAGCATTGACAAATACTTGTTGATTTAGCTATGGAACCTGTGGCTCAAACAAGTACTATAGAACTCATTTTCTGGGCGGTGCATCCTGTGTTATCTCTTTATATGTAGCAGATATGCTGCTGCTTCACAAACACAAAATGATGTTACCTGCTACCCCCACCCCCAGTTGATTTCTTCTTTTGGCACCTATTCTGGCTACACAGCTAACTGAGACAAGTCTGTGGTTCTCCCCATTCCTCCTGGGGATAATAGCACGATGCAATAGTCTTCACCTTTGCAGTGGACTACCTTCTCCTTTCAATATGTGGTGGCCACTGTTACTCCAAGTTTTGAGGATCTTTATCGAATTAATTTCCATCCTCTACTCCAGAAGACCAAAGTAAGCAATAATACCTGACAGTGTGGGCTGCAGGCGGAGGGCCTTATAGCCCCTAGAAGGTCTGGTATAACACAATACCATCCACCCTGGAGGGTATTATTGCACTTAGAAAATGGAACATAGGTTACATTTTTAATACAAGTAAAGCAAAGATTAACAGTAACTCAAATAACTGTTAAAATAGATAAAAATACAGTTAAATGTAAAGTAGTCCCTCTGTACTTGCCAATCACTTGTTTGCAGTGTCTGACCTGTCTGCTCCCCCCCCTCCCATGGCTTTAATTATCGAGACTGAGGACAATCTTGTTGTAAAACTGAGTGACAAGGTCAGATTTTTTTAGTTCCCACACAGTACCCAACCCAAGAGTAGCTGTCATTTTTTTTGTGTTTTTTTTTCTAACACAGAAAGAGAAATAGCAATCGGAGAGAGCTTTGTCAGCGCCAAAGAGGGGAGAGCTGATGATACAGAGGGACAGCTGCTGCATAACAACTGAAAAGTTACAAGTGCAGTTACATTATTCAGATCAATCTGTTACAGCAAGTGAAAAACTAGTTACAATTATACAGCAAAAATGCCTCTAACATCAGGAATGTACTGGGAGTCAGGGAATTCAGTTAGCATGATCTGTGTACCGGCTGACAAGGAGTTTACAGACTGCAGTTGCGTGTGCCATGGTCATCATCAGCAGAAGGTTGTGAGTGCGAGGAGACAGAGGGATAGCGCTGTCAGTCATGAAAGAATATGAAACGTGATTTCTGTTAAGACTGTGCTTTTTTAAAGCTGTTAAGTGGTATCCCTTTAGTTTTTTTGTTGGCTGGCAGCATTAGGGATCGGGATGATAGGAGACTTGCAGCGCAGCGGATTCAGAGATCAGCAGTGTGGTGAAAGGTGATGGGGCTGATGTTTACATTTGTTTGTTTGACAGCTAAGTTTAAAAGTTCACCCTGGTTCAAATCCCCTCACTTTCACCAGAAATAGACTCTTTACTAATCAAACTATCACTCCCTTACTCCACCCCAGTGTATGTTGCAGGTTCCTATTGTGCCCCTAGCACCTCCCTGCCCAGCATCCTAGAATATCTGGACACACTAAAGTCATCAGCCTCAACTGGAGAGCTCCACATCCTCGGCGACTTCAACTGGCTCACCAAAGACTGTGCCAAATGCGTACCAAAATAAATGCACTAAACCTCACACAGCTAATCTCCCACCCCACCCTGCTAAACCATAAAATGCACAACCACTCCCTACTGGACTGGGCCCTCACCTCCCACCCACACAGAATTATTAATACTGGTCTTCTCCCAGACTCCCTAAGCAACCACCATATGACCTACATGGTCAGGAAAGTGCACAGGCCCACAACACCCCCCCCCCCGGACGCTAATCACAAGGTCATACAAATTTCTAGACCTAACGGCTCTCCTTCATGACCTGGCACACATAGATTGGTCCTTCATACTGAAGGCACCTTCCATTGACTATGCATTTGAAACCTTCAAGGCCAGATTCCTTGCAGTATGGGACTCCCATGCTCCTCTGAGAAAAAAAAAAAGGTAAGGGGCTCTCACCTTCCCTGTGTCTCTGCCGATATTGTTAGCCAATGCCACACCAGGGATCAAGCATGGAAAAAACACAAGTTAAGGGGCTCCCAAACATCTCTCCAATGCTACTGTGCCCTCCGCCACTCCTGCACCAAACTTATATGCCAGGCCAAAAAGAATTACTTCATGACAGCTTTCAACTCAAACCTCAATCACCCAACAAATTTCTGGAAAACTATCAAATCCCTCCTCTCCTCCCCTGTCCAACCACCAACCCTGACCCTAACCATCCAATGCGCTGCTGTCACCGACCCAGGAGAAGTAGCCTCTGCCTTCAATACCTTCTTCACCAGCTGTGCAGACTCGCTTCTATCTGCTCTCCCACCCCCACGCCGAGTACCTCCCCAGATTCTCAGACCACCTCCCAGCCCTCCAGTTTCCCTTTTTGTTCTGGCTCCCCGGCCGAAGTGTTAAAAGCTCTGAAGGCTCTCAATCTCAACAAAGGCAAATGTCCCACTGGCCTGGATGCCAAAGTATTAAACCTGTCTGCCCCTGCCATAGCCGCCCCACTGGCCAACATTTTCAACCTCTCCTTTTCACTTGCCAAAATACCAGCTGCATGGTAGCAAGCAATCGTCATCCCCCTCCCTAAAGGTGGTGACCCCTCCTCACCAGGTAATTACCGCTCCATCTCCCTCCTCCCAATTCTGGCCAAACTGCAGGAACACCTTGCTCTTGCCCAACTCTCCCAATATCTAGATGCATCCTCCTCCTTCACCCCCTACCAGTCTGGCTTCCATAAATCGCACTCCACCATCACCTCCCTAATAAGGATCACTGTTGAAATCCTCACCGGAATGGACAAAGGGCATATCACCTCTGCCATTTTTATCGACTTGACCAAGGCCATCGATACCATCTCCCACCCAATGCTACTAGCTAAACTAAAAGATGCCGGACTCTCTGGCCCTGCCACAAGCTGGTTACACGCATAACTGGTAGGCAGACACCAATCAGTAAAAATCGGCCCCCACATCTCTACTCCCCCGCCAGTCACAACTGGTGTCCCCCAAGGATCAGTCCCGGGCCCGCTACTTTTCTCAGTTTTCTTAAATGACCTCTTGATGGCCTGCATACACAAATCCATCCACATGTATGTGGACGACAGTGTACTGTATGCCTCAGGCCCATCCGCCGGAGATGTGGCCAATGCGCTACAACAGGACTTCAACGCAGTTCAGCATTGGTTCTGCTCCAACCAACTGTTCCTAAACACCAAGAAAACCATCTCGCTAACCTTCAGCTCACAGGCAAGACTCTCCCGCCTAGCCACTCGCCCCTCATTCCTAACCCTAGACGGGACCCCCCCTGGAGGTATGCACCTCCTTCAGATACCTGGGGGTCTAGCTAGACCAGCACCTGGAATTCTCCACACACATCGAATCAATTCACAAGAAGCTACACCCTAAACTTGGCGCTTTATATCGCAACAAGGGTTGTATCCCCACACCATCCCGAAATGAAATCGTTCAAAAGATGATTCTCCCATTACTTGACTATGGCGATGTAGTCTATGGCTCTGCTCCCCCCTCCTCCCTAGCCAGCCTGGACATACTCTTCCATTCCTTCTGTTGCTTCATCTTAGAATGCCCACAAACGACCCACCACTGTGACCTATATAGCTCCCTAGCCCTGCCCTCACTCCAGGCCCGCAGACAGATCCACTGTGCTTGGTCTATAGCCAAATACTGGTCTCAGTCCCTTCCCCCATATCTCGAATCCACCCTATAAACACAGCCTCCACCTGCCTACTTCCTCAGAAGCGTGGACTCCAGGCTTCTCCATGTCCTGTTCATGGGCACATCCAAAGGCCAGTCAGCTTTTAAATATTGCATGCCCAAACTCTGGAATGACTTGCCCACCGACATCTTGCATACCACAAACTCCCTGCAACTTAACCTCTTCCTCTGTGCCCACTTCACCACTACCTGCACCTGCTCTTAGCTATGGAAAGTCTATCATCCTCATGCCCCTAGCTGAGTTGTGAGTTCACAAGCACAGCTTTCCTGCCAACACTGTAATTATGTCAACTATTGTTAATATTTTCACTGCATTCTCCTGCTATCACTGGAAATATGACTGCTGCCTGTGCTCTCACTGGATGTATTCTATGTATTGAATTTTTGTCTTGCATTGTATTGTATTGTTTTGACTATGAAATCCTGTACCCTATCCCCCAGGATGCATCTGGAATCGAGTGGTCCTCCACTCAATATGCTTTTCCTGGTTAAACTCTTAAATAAATAAATAAAAAGTGAGGGCAAGCTGTGGAAACAAGTTATAGTCCCAAAATTGTACCATCTGTGTGCCAAATGCCTTGACAAGGAGGTGTGGGGTGGGGGTTCTCTCTCTGAGAGAGAACAACATAGCGCCAATTTCAAACTGAACATTCTGTTTGCCCAAGAATTTGGAACATTATCAGGCAGCAGAGATGGGGACTTATTATTTCATGTCTCTGTTGCCTGATACCGGACCGGCTGTTTGGTGACCTGAGCCAATCAGGCTCCAGGATTTCTCCAACCCATTTTCTAAGATGAAATTAAACAATGCATGGACATTCCTCTTTCATTTTTGGTCAGGGTGAACATCTCTAAAATGATACTCTCTAAACTCCTGTATTTGTTTCACACTCTTCTCATTCCTGTACTAGAATCTTTCTTAAAACAATTGGACTCTGTTATTGGCTCTTGGTTGTGGGCAGGTAAGGCATCTTGTAAACATAGCAGAGTTGACTTTGCCCATAACAAAGGGGGTTTGGCTCGCTCAGATTTTAAACCTTTTTTTATATTGGGGGGGGGTCAGCTGAGCACTCTTTGTCTGTGGTTTGCTCCTTGAGCTGCTCATCCCTCACTTGCTATATAGAAGTCACAGACACACAGATCCCGATTAACAAATCTTTGATTTATGACTTGTCTGGCAAAGAGATCCGATTTACAACAATGCAAAGTAAAAATCTTATGACATTATGTTTCAAAGCGCATTGTTATATTGTGATCCTGGGTTTCTGGGTCTGGGTTCGCACCCCTGCCTGGTGACTGTACAGTGCCCACCCGGTTAAAGAGTTGGGCTTTTTCTTTTTCCTGCAGTAGGTGGGTTCATCCCCGAACAAATAAGAAATAGTGCGGAGCTTCCTCACAAAGAGAATACATGGGCCAAATAATCTTTCAAGAACCAGTCTTCACCACTGATTCCCATTTGTGGGTCTGAAACAGAGGTGCTAGGACCCCACGGGAGTCAGAACTTTTCTGAGGGGTGGTGAATGCAGTAGGTACCACGTGTGCATCATCCTGCCACAATGCACATGCCCACTGGTATACCGCGCTAGCAGTCCCAGCCGCCTCAGTTTCTTTTTTTCCACTGTTGAGTGTGCACCAGTGACAACGTCGCTCGCCTACTGGGATTCAGAACTTCACTATCTATATGATGACAGCATTCAATTCTTCAGTTTTAGTGCTTAAATTTAGAGTTTTTTGTTTTAATGTCAGTTTTGCATTTATAGCAAATATTTCAGTTTCTCTCAGCCCTGCCTCATGTGAACTGTTGATGGCCATGGACAAGGGTAGGGAGCCTGAAGAGGCAGGTTACTCCGGCAACGAGGCTGTGACCAGTCAACACCCCTCTCTGGGTAGGTGCACTGATAATTGGTAGTCCAGCACCTGGGAGGAAAGGCAGTCCTCCTAGAAGCGCAAAAGAAGTGGTCCAGATCCAGCACACACTCAGTGTTGGGGGCCTGGCACGGTTCAACCTCAGCGTTTACCTCTTCTCAGAAAAAGACGAAGAAACAGCACCAGTTGAGATTGACCTGTGTCAGATCTGCTGTGAGATATCCAACTTCTGCAGGCCTGGGATCCCCACCATTGTTGCTGACAGCACCAGGGACGCCTAGGCCTGTGAGGTCACTGTCTCTATTCTAGAGCCTCCCTCTGTCTTCTAGGGAGGACCCCAATGGACAGTTTCATCATTGGGCAACTCTTGTGGAGCAGTGGGTGTAGTGACTAAGTCATGTGATGCCACCTCTGGTGCCAGCCGCTGACCCCTTGAGGTTGGCTGAGCTGGAACTATTGGCAAGTCCACTTGAGTCGGATGTGCGTCCGCCTGTGACTTCGGCCTCTGAGATGCTGCTGTAGGCGGCACTGCCTGCATCTGTCCCCCTTGTTGTGTTGCCTCCATCCTTTTCAGGGAGTAGACAGCCATGGTATTGCCACCAATCACTTTGGTGACGTCTCGATCACCGGTGCTGTATGCAGCAGTGCACATAGTGCTGGGCTAAGACCCGTCGGTGTCTACTCCAGAGTTATGTATGGCACTGGGTGCAACGCTGCATGAGCTCATGGTGTGTTGGCCTCCGTGCAACCTCTGATGCCATTATTTAGGCCCCTGGGGCCAGGTCCAGTGTTGACAGTGTTGCCAGCTCTGTGAACCCCCTCCCCATTATCCCCTTAGTGAAGAGGGTGTGGTGAAGAAGGTCAGACCCAGACCTTATCTTCTGTAATGGTGGGGACAATGACTCATTTTTATAGTCCAGAGGTTTCAGACCCAGTCCCAGTGTCTGTCCCTCAGAACAGCCTTTCCTTTCAAGCTCTGCTCAGAAATATGCATTCTACAAGGAATTTCAAGCCAGCAGCCATAAACCAAGCTAGGCACCTCCAACTGGAGTTTATAAACCTGCCTAATATTCCAGTCAGATTAATTTGTCCCATCCAGCCAGCTCTAGATACCTTGTCAGAAGCGGTTTGGAAGAGACCTGCTAATGTGGCAACTCTCCCGAAGTAGGCAGACAGAACATACGCTGCTGCTCCCAAAACTAAGCCAGTGCATTTCACTTAGCCTAAAGCTGTTGCCATTGTCATTCTTGCTGAGAATGATAAAGCCATAGTGCCCAAGAAGGTTACTGTGCACTTCACGAACAAAGAGTCATGCAAGGTTGATTCTGTGGGCAAGTGGGCATATTCCTCTGCAACTCTTGGTATGAGAATAGCTATCTACCACCTCAAAAATGAGTTAGGTCAGTGGTGTTTTTCCTGGTAAAATAAAGATTGATTGATTGACTGATTGATTGCTCTACCAGGGTCACTTCTCTAAGTACAAATATACCCTATGGAGCTAGCTGAAGTGTCTGGCAGAAGCCCTGCCAGATACAGAGGCTAAACGAGAGGCTGCTTACTGTTAAACAGGGCATTGAATCTAATGGTCACCAACTCAAAGCCACCATGGATGCTTTTGATGCAACATCTCACTCCGCAGCTACAGGTATCTGCATCAGGCGGCATTCCTGGTGGCAGACTGCTGGCTTCACCCCGGAAGTCCAGCAACAGATCATGAATGTGCCCTTTGATGTCATTTATCTGTTTGGACAGAAGGTAGAGTAGTATCTTAAGGAGTCTGATGAAACTAGAATGACTATTAACCCTTAGGCTGCCAACAGAATTAAAACATACAGGAATTCAGGACTGATATATCAGTCTGCTGCACAGGAAGGGTTAAGATTCCAGGCCAACCCCTTTAACCTTTAGACGGGTAGGGGGTGCAGCTCTTTTAACAACATGCACTCCTTTCATGGGAGAGGTAGGGAAGCCCAAAACAATAAAAACAACCTCTGCAGCCTCAGAAGAAAGGGTAGCCAAAGGTATAGATGCCAAAAGGGCTTAGTGTCGCTATCTAAAACTCCGGCCCGGTCTTGCCTCAGCTTCCGAGGCAGACCTCTCCTCCATGGGGGCTGGGGGGCTGACTCAGTTTTACAGTCAGTGGGAATCCAACATGACAGACAAGTGGGTCCTCAGGATTTATCTGAGAGGGGTACTTCCTGGATTTTATAGAAACCCTATCTACCCAGAGGGCTACCCCTCCCCCCCTTTGTCAAAGCATATGACAGAGTTTCTAGTGCAAGAGTAGTGGGCCTTCTAAGCATTAAGGCAGTGGAAATAGTGCCAGAGTCAGAGCAGAGTGCAGGGTTCTACTCCCAGTACTTCCTGGTGCCAAAGAAATTAGGGGGCAAGCACTCCATTCTGGAGCTCAGAAATCTGAACAAATTCATGGTTTGTGAAAAAGTCAAACTAATTTCTCTGGGCTCTTTGCTACCCTACCTGAAGTCCCAGGACTGGTTAGCATCTCTGAATATGCAAGATACATACCAGTACATGGTGGTGCTCCCCAGCCACCACAAGTACCTCCATTTTTGTGTGCAGGGGCAGTATTACCAGTTTAGAGTACTACCCTTTGGGCTTTCCACGGCACTGTGAGTCTTTATGAAGTGCTTTGCAGTACTAACAGTGCACCTCATAAGGGTGGGGCTCCAGGGGCTAGATATTCAATAATGGGCAGAAGCAGAGCGCAAATATTTGCACTGTGCTTGCACTTGTGCCCAAATCTGAAGATGCTATATTCAGTCAGATAGTGAACCAGCACTATCTGACTGCATATAGAGCCATGTCAGGGTGGCCCAAAGTCAAGTAGCGCTACCCTGACATGGATCTGGGTTACATGTAGCCCATAGGGAAGTGCAGAGAACTGCACTCCCAGGCCTGTTAGCACTGGGAGCCACAGCACAATATTCAGCTAGCAAGGTGCAGTTCAACCTGTTGGGCATGCAAAGCACTGAGGGACATATGCATACCCATTATGGACTTATTTGCATGAGAAGCAGCAGTAAGTTTGCGCCTCTCCTGTGACCTCCCGCCACATAAGGCATTGTTTTGAGCAGCCCTCCCCATACCCTGAACACCCATCCCCACAACTGACATGTCCTCCCTAGTGTCCAGTGGCATCCCCCACCCACCGATTACCCGCTGTGTAAGTAGAATGTTTTCCCTCATGTCTAGTGGCACCCCCTGCTCTCTGAGCTCCCACCACTGTAAATATGAAGTTGTCCCTGGTGTCTAGTGGCACCCCCCACCCTCTGATCACCTGCTGCCATAATTATGAAGATGTTCCTGGTGTCCAGTAGCCTCTCCTGCCCTCTGATTGCCTACTGCTGTAATTATGAAGCTGTCCCTGGTGTACAGTGGCAGCCCCCACATGCTAAGCACCCGTCCCAGTGCCACCCAGTCTCCCTGGTGGCAGGCGGCCCACCACACTGCACAAACCATGCACACCTCCCAGCCAACCTCCCCCCCCATACCTCTGCAGAATATGCCATGGGGAAGGTCTGATACAGTGATTGTCACAATCCTCCGCTCACCTCCTTGGCCATTGCATGACAGGGAGTGAGACCAAACTGCTGACAACTGCTACCTGGAGTTCAGTCAGGTTATACAAAAGAGGCACACACACACAGAAGGAGAATTCAACAAGTTAACAATGCTTTTATTTTGTAGCACATGCCTTGAAACTGGAAATGAAGATTGGGTTAAAAAGTTGCAAGTCACTTTAAGCCTTCCCCCCAGTAACTATAACCCCTAGGAGCCACTGTACTGTGGGTCACTACCCTCCTCTTAGGTCCCATACAGTCACCGACACACCCGCTCAAACAAGGGGCACAATAGGATAAATTACTCTACACAGGGTATGGTATACCTTTAGGATGTTACCTGTACTGGAACTGAAACTGTAATCTCAAGTAGGCAGCAGCAGCAGTCAATAACTCTGGGTACCCAGGAATTACATTAAGTCCTGGTGCAGGCCTAGTGGCTAAATTGCTCATTTTTTTTTTTGATGGTGTACTTGTTGACCAATCAGCAGGCTTGCATTTCAAAACTCTCAAATAGGCCATGGTGTGCTAGCACAATTTAGAACTTGATAACTGAAAAAAGAAAGTGTTTGAAAACCAACTTGTAATCCAAACTAAGTTACTGTCATCCAGATAGGAAAAGTGCAAAATACCTCAGCCAGCAGTGCCAGCACTCACATGACTCACAGATGCGGCAGTTTAGATGAGGCAGGAACCAGCACACAGCAGCGGGCAGCATTCAGACGTAGGCCCCAGTGGCCTTGATATGAAGCACTTTGGACTCTCTCGGACACTTCACAGCAGCACAGCTCTTCTGGCTCTGCTTTCCTATCACAGCCTTCTGGCTCAACTCTCACAGCACACAGGAGCACTAGGCAGTGGCTTCATGGTTCCCAAGGAGCCCAGACCCCAGAAGCGCCCCCCACTGCCCAGCTCCCCTCTGGAACAAGAGTAACCATGGAGTACCTAGGCTACGTAAACTCACTGGCAACAGGTGGTGAGATCCACATATTAGGGGATTTTAACCAGAACTGACTTGCTGAGTCCCTTTCCAAATTTCATGACAAGGTAACAGCCCTAATCCTAACACAACAAATCACTGAACCTACTCAGGCAAACCACAAAACACAGAACCATACACTGCTAGATTGGTCTCTCACCTCTCACCCTCACAGGATTATAGCCTCTGGACTCCTTCCAGATGCCCTTAGTGACCACCATGGGATCTACACCGTGCACAGATTTCACAAATCCAAAGCTTCCCCACCCAGAATCCTACTTTCGAGATCCTACAAATTTCTGGACCTCCCCTCATTATTAAATGAGTTGGGTAACTATGATTGGTTGTGCATCAGTCATTTCACCTTGACAGATGAGGCACTGTCATTCTTTAAGTCCAACTTCATTGCTATCTGGGACCGCTATGCCCCCCTCAGACAGTCCAGAGTCTGAGGTGCTCATCTACCATGGATCTCTCCTGATATCCTAGCCCACCTCCGAATCCAAGACAAGGCCTGGAAAACCTATAAGACCACCAAATCCCAGGCTGACCACCAGACCTACAGAATGCTCCACAATTCTAGTACTAAAATAATCCGCTAAGCAAAGGCCAGCTACTTCTCACGCGCATTCAATTCCTCCTCCCAGCTCCCATCTCATTTCTGGAAGGTGGTCAAATTGCTTCTATGCCTGCCATCACAACCACCCTGCAGGTTGGTGGTCACATCATCACTGACCCATCAGCAGTTGCTCCCTTGTTTAACACAGTCTTCACTACCAGCCATGCTACTCCCAGGGCTACCCCGCACCAGGCTCAGCATGCCCCCACTGACACCACATCTTGTGACACTGCAGCTCAGCCTTTCTCCTTCTTGCAAGTCACCCCTGATGAGGTATACAATGCACTGGTCACCCTTAACCCTGAAAAGGGAAAATGTCCCACGGCCCCTGCCATAGCTCAAACCCTAGCCGTCCTATTTAACTTATCATTCATCCTAGCAGAAGTTCCTACTGAGTGGAAACATGCCACCGTAATCCCACTTCCAAAGGGTGGTGATGCCTCAAATCCAAACAGCTACCGACCCATCTCCCTCCTACTGACCCTTGCCAAGGTACAAGAATGCCTGGCTGTCTCTCACCTATCTGGACTCCGCATCCTTCTTTTCCCCCTACCAGTCTGGCTTTAGGAAATCCCACTCCACTACCACCTCTCTTCTTAGGATTACCTACTCCATCCTTTCAGGGATGGATGCTGGCCACATCACTGCCGCCATCTTTATCGACCTGGCAAAGGCTTTCGATACAGTGACTCACTCTCTTCTCCTGACAAAACTTGCTAAGGCTGGCCTATCTGGCTGGGCCACATCTTGGTTCCACTTCTACCTCACTGGTAGATCCCAGGCTGTCTGTATCAGAGCATCCATGTTGGACCCCCTCCCAATCACATCAGGAGTGCCTCAAGGATCTATCCTAGGCCCCCTCCTATTCTCGGTCTTTCTAAATGATCTGCCCTCCGCCTGCACACACTCCGCCATCCATATGTACGCAGACAACACGGTGCTATACGCATCCGGCCCCTCGCCCTCTGAAGATGCGTCCAGACTTCAGCTCAACTTCATCACAGTCCAGCACTGGCTCCGCTCAAATAACCTCCTCCTAAATGCTAGCAAAACAGTCTCCTTAACCTTTGGGATGAGGCAGAAAATTTCTAGGCTCCAGTCACCATTAGTTTTTCACACCCTGGAAGGGTCCCCACTGGAATCCTGCACCACCTTCAGATACCTCGGTGTCTGGCTTGACCAGCACCTCAACTTTTCCACACATATTGACTCCTTACTTAAGAAGCTGCACCCAAGGCTTGGTGCACTTTACCAGAATCATGACAACATACCCCTTCCAGCCAGGCAGGTCATTATAAATAAAATGATCCTCCCAGTCCTCGACTATGGGGACGTAGTCTACAGTGCTGGCCCAAAGACCACATTAGTTAGGCTGCACCCTCTTTTCCACTCTTTTTGCTGCTTCGCCCTAAACAGACCCTTCTCCACATACCACTGTGCCCTATATCAAGCAATGAACCTCACCTCACTTGACTATCGCAGGCTAACTCACTGCGCAAAAAATTACGTCCAAGCATTGGTCTCAGTGGCTCCCTTCCTACCTATCCGACATCTTAACAAACCCTAGCGCACAATCATACACACTCAGAAACTCAGACTCCAGGTCCCTAGCTGTCCCATACCGATCTACCTCCGCTGGGCGATCAGGGTTCAGCTACCACATTCCCTCGCTATGGAACTCCCTCCCAGCTAACATTCGTCACTTCTCCTCCCTGTCACACCTAAACTCTATGCTCCAAGATCATTTCATCACTACCTGTGCTTGTGTCTAAGAGCCTACCAACTACTAGGCAACTGTCTGGGAATGTTGGCACTTAGCAAATTTGTAATTCATCAGTATCTAACTATTGTCCACTCGCCTTATACTGTATCTTGTATGGCTCAAAACTTAATTTTGTTGTACACTTGCTGTATGTAACTGTGCTACCCAGGTTTGGGATCATTTGGGAGCCAGGGAGGGCCATTCAGTGAATAACAGGCTCCACAATGGCACTAAACAGTGAATAAAGATGGTGGCAGGGCACCACTACTCACACTGGGGCAGCCAGGAGGGGTGACCGCCCCCCAGACCCCCCTCTGGCTCCGCCACTGGTGCTACCAACTGCCACACTCAATCCTGTATGTAGTGGTTTCTGAACCAAATGTTAGTGATCTTCCACAATGTATTCACTTGTCAATCCTGACTTCAAGTGCTTTCTCATACCGAACATACTGTGGTTACCAATTTGTCTCTCTCAAGCTACTACTGACATGTAACCAGATCTTAATGTTAATATTTCTCCCACTATGTATTTTCTTGTCTATACTGTGTAAACTGTTCTCCTGTGTTCTCCCCTCCCCCAGGACGCATCTGTAATCGAGCAGTACTCTGTTCAGTATGCCTTCCTGGTAAAACGCTTAAATAAATAAATAAATGCACTCTGGACATGCACCCCATTACTCTCCATTCCTTTATTCACCCCACTTGATAGGGACTAGAAAGATCCATGCCGGGCTTCGCAGTAACTCGATGAATGTGAAATCCCTCATCTCCAGTTTCTCAGCTGAGCAGCTCCCACGGACAGAATGTTTCAGATTTCCTCACAACAGCTTCACTTTGCGGAAAATGCAGAGAAAGGCAAAAAACTCAATGGCTTTTCTCAGTTGCTGCCCTTCTGGTATGTATTCACAGCTTTCACTTTTTACATGTGCCTGTGAGACCAAGATAAGGCTCATAGGATGGAGAAATGGTAAACCCTGGAGAGGGCTAACTAGTGATATTGGGCCTTGGGCTAGGCCCTCAGTTTGCTCAGCAGCAGCAGAAGGTCTTAACACCTAAGAGTCTCTCTTCCACTACCTCAAGCTCAGGAGAAGAGTACACAATAGCAGGGGAGGTCCTACCAACAACAAAAATGGAACGGGACTTGGGGGTAGTCATATCAGATGATCTAAAGGTGGGTAAGCAATGTGAGAAGTCAGTGAGGAGAGCCAGGGGGATACTGGGATGCATAGGAAGGGGCATCACAAGTAGAAAAAGGGAAGTGGTTATCCCTCTGTACAGACAGTTGGTGAGACCCCATCTGGAGTACTGTGTGCAGTTTTGGAGACCTCATCTACACAAGGACATAGACAGGATGGAAGCAGTCCAGAGGAGGGCAACTAAAATGGTGCAGGGTCTGCATCAGAAATCATATGAAGAGAGACTGAGAGAGCTTAATATGCATACCCTTGATGAAAGGAGGAGGGGGGACATGATAGAAATGTTCAAGTACCTCAAGGGAATCAACAAAGTCCAGGAGGGTAGCATCTTTCAGAAAAAGAGATGAGTAAGAACAAGGGGACACAATTTAAAGATAGAGTGGGGACGGCTCAGGGGTAATGTGAGGAAATCTTTTTTCATGGAGACAGTGATGGATGCGTAGAACTGCCTTCCTGAGGAGGTTGTTGGGGCTAAAACAGTGGGGGAATTCAAACATGCATGGGACAGACACAAGGCAATTGTAGTGGGGGGTGGCAGGAAGTAGGCTGTTAGTTAACTAGAATCTGCAGCTTATCCAGTAGGTAAGGAAATGGGCAGACTGGGTGGGCCAAGTGGTCCTTATCTGCCGTCAAAGTCTATGTTTCTATGTTTCCTCAAGAGTTTAGAAACGTCTTCCTCCAATTCAGTATTTGATTTAATATGCAGGGCTGTCCATCAGTCCTTCTGCCCTGTCCTGGCTTTCCATTGGTCCTCACAGCCCGCTAGTACATCAAGGAGGGTTCGTGTCTTTCGAGGGCAAGTTAATCGGAAATCAATGTTCTCACATGACTTTGATCTCAGCTGGTGCCAAACAAATTATTTTGAGGCACTGGTGTGATCAAAGTGCCCCACCTTATTTGGAGTGGTTTAAGGAAATTCTATTTGCCCTACAGGCCGAACGAGTAATTGCTAGTACAGTATGCCCAATCGTATAGAGAATTACAAGAGCACATGGGAACCATTATATGTTTTACTTTCGTTACAGGAGAGGTGATGTTATTTCATTTTAAAGAGGAGGTCCAGTGTGCTAAGATGGAGTCCTTGAAGGTTCTTGGTTGTTATTTGTTTAATACTTGTCTTTCCTCTTAACCTATATGTTTCTATAGACATAAGGCAGTCCTAGTGGGGGGTAGGAGGAAGTAAGCTGTTGGTTAATTAGGATCTGCAGCTTATCTGTTAGGTAGGAAAATGGGCAGACTAGGTGGGCCAAGTGGTCCTTATCTGCCATCAAATTCTATGTTTCTATATTAGTAACAGTCAGATTATTTACTCTATTGTTAGAGACTTGGTAGATAGAGCCTTCTCTGCAGTGGGGGTTAGGAGTGGGAGGGGGGAAGGTTTGGGGATCTTTATTTTGTCTGCTGGTTTGTTCTACACAATCCTATTTTCAGGAGGTGATGTTTTATTTTTATTTTTTCTGTTTTATGTTGTAAGAATCAGTTTGTTTAGTTCATGTTTATTGTACAGTTGTTGAAAATCATTCAATAAGGTATACTCAATTAAAAAAAAATCAAGGAAGGTTCAATTGCATCCTCCTCCCACAATCCTTAGCTCCTGTTGCTAGGGGTTTCTAGCCTTCATATTAGATGACAGGTGGGGTCATAGGGCAACAAAATGACCGCTGCCATACCTGTTGGAGTCTCGTGCTCCAAACATCTTTATTTGTTTCTGCTGGCCCAGAATCATTTTGGTTACCCTACCTTGCACTTTCTCCTGCCTGTCCTTTTCTTTTCTTGTGTGAAGAAATGGGTACAGTTTAGGTGTGGTCTCGCCAGTGATCTATATGTAACCCCTCACAAAAGCTGAGGCTTACCTGTCAAGCCTCCGGAGGCTTGAAGTGGGTCCACCTGTAATGCCTGAGTTTTCTGGCTTGAACTGGTGTTAAAGGCCAGTATGAGCGTTTAATTTACCTGGGTACCCAGCAGTTAGAACAGGACTGCAGTTCAAAAGTAAATGTGTTTGCTGTGAAAGTTAATGGAGACTGTGAGGATCTGCTACTGAGGGTAGTGGGAGGCCCTATAGTATAGTAGGCATTGGTTGCAACATGGTGTTTCAAAATGCCCATTTACATGACCTGATCTGCACTGGTGTAGATCACATCATATGAACAACCTGTGGGGTATTGCAGGTCACTTCATTGTGGCGAATGGCAACCCTGTTTTAATGGGAATGCATACGGGTGCAGGCATTTTTTGCAAGCTTGTAAACATGCTGTATTATTGTGACAGGGAGCTCCTGCCACTCTTGAGGACCAACCTTTTCTTAAATCTGTTGCAACAGTTCTTCTATTTCTTAGCTTAATCTATCCTTTAAATGTATAGCCATTGGCACTATGTCATAAAATACCTTGATGTATATACCTTACGTGTGTATGAAACCTGTAAATGTTAAAAATACCATGGCACTAGGTGTAAAAAGGTAAACAGTATTAGGTGACTTTATTATAGAAATTAAGTTACTGGGGGAAGATATATCAGAAAACTCCCTGTTGTGTTGTTAAGTGCATATAAATTGCAGATTGTTTGAGAGGCCCTTTTGGTACCATGCATTCCTGCTGTAAACAGAGCCAGTCTAAAATTTCATGGTGATTTGCATATGCATCCCATGATACTTTGCATTATGGGGGTATGTGTAATGTTGTGTTTCTTTGAAACTTGGCTTTATTGCCAATGCCCTTTGGAGTAACCCTTGATTCAGTGCTTCTACACTGAGTTTCTTTGTGTTTAGCTTGATTTTCTTTTGTTTGAGCCCTACCACCCAAGCAAACAAGACAAACATAGGGATGAAATGGTTTTCACTAAAAAGTTAGATCAGTGGGTTAGTAGGTACTTAATGCAGAGGAAGGACATTCATCATCTGCTGCTGCAAACTGATGTATTGAAGAAGGGATATGCCATTTCTGAAGTTTATCTACTGTATTGGAATAAACATCACAAAGAGATTGTGTGTTGAATCTGAAGTTCTGCATCTGGTCTGTCTGTTATCCCACAACCTTTCCACAGACTTGGTGTTTGAAGTGAAATAACTTGCTAGAAATGTCTGGACTGGCCAAAGAATGATGTTTTCTGGTGGATATTGCCCAGATATCCCAGGTGGACCGATGCACCAGGAGTTGCCAGAGGAGAACCTGAAGAAGAAATCCTTGGAGTTTTGACCAGAACCATGGCTGACAGCCAAAGAGAAGCTGCTGGCTGGATTGGACCTGAGTGCTCAGAGGAAGGCCATGCCTGAAGACAAAGAAGAGATTCAAAGGGATGAGTAACTACTGTGGGGTCGAGGTAGACCGACTATGCAGAGAGGTGGAACACCAGTGCCAGGTGCTCAAAAGGTCCCTGCCAGAGAGTTTGGATGAAGAATCGGAGGGGGAATTTTCATGGGCTCAACTGGAAGAGGACCCCCCTGACTGAGCAGGATATTCCTTTGTTGCCTGTGTTCCCAGGTTGTTACCTGTTGTAGGTTGGAGATGCAAGTATGGAACTTGATTGTGAGGCCCCAGGTAAGACTGTGTGTAGTGATATTGTGCTGGGGTTGAAGACCCCAAGCAAGCAAGAAGAACCCTAGGAGGCTGAAGGGACTTTTTCTTGTAATAATACAGCTAAATATATTAACAGTATTGACGGGGGTATACTGCAGACTAAAGATACTAATGTTGCCAAACTGTACCATTAGTCTCTGCTGAGAAATGTGTTAAATGCTTTAGGGTAAAGAATTATAATATCCATATGTTTATTGTGAATAAGGACCCTGAGACAGAGTTTCTGAAGATGGATGGGTGGAAGCTCCATCCCTTCCTGGGACAGGAAGGTGGTAAGAAGTCTGAAATAACTGCTTCTCTCTTAAGGTGGGGGATATGTGACAGGGAGCTCCTGCCACTCCTGAGGATTGACCTTTGCTTAAATCTGTTGCAACAGTTCTTCCATTTCTTAGTCTAATCTATCCTTTACAATATCTAGTCTATAAGGTTGGCCACTTATGGGCACCCCCTTCCCTTTCTTGACTATGCTATAGTGTCCTCTTTAATATTCCTTTTCCTTTTCAGGTCCTCGTACAGGGAAGTTATTGTGGTGACCTCCAAGCTGATGTAAAACAACAGGCTGTGTTCCTCATCGTTGGATTTAGTATGCAATGACACTATGTCGTAAAATGCCTTGTTGTATATACCCTATTTGTGTAAAACCTGTAAATATTGAAAATACCATGGCAGTAGGTGTTTTTGAAAAATCTAAAAAGCACTAGGTGACTGTATTATAGAAATTAAGTTACCAAGATAGAGAGATCAGACCCCCCCCCCCATTGTGTTGTTAAATGCATGTAAATTGCAGATTGTTTGAGAGCCCTTTTGCACCATGTATTCCTGCTGTAAACTGAGCCAGTCTGAAATTGCATGGTGATTTGCATATACATCCCATGATGCTTTGCATTAAGGGGGTATCTATGATGTTGTGTTTCTTTGAAACTTGGCTTTATTGCCAATGCCCTTTGGAGTAACCATTGCTTCAGTGCTACTGTGCCAACACTCTTTGTGTTTAGCTTGTTTTTTTTGTTTTGTTTGAGCCCTCCACCACCCTAGCATACAAGACAAACATAGGGATGAAATGGTATTCACTAAAACGTTAGATCAGTGGGTCAGTAGGTGCTAAGTGCAGAGGAAGAACATTCATAGTCTGTTGCTGCAAAGTGATGGTATTGAAGAAGGTATATGCCATTGTTGATGGTTATCTTCTGTATTTTGAATAAACATCACACAGAGATTGTGTGTTGAACCTGAAGTTCTGCATCTGGTCTATCTGTTATCCCACAGCCCCTCCACAATCACCTGCACTGGTGCATACCCCATGGCACCATGCTCCACACCCTCCTCTCCTCTAGCTGACAGACATTTATTTGCTATGTGATTCTCCCATCAGAGCTATGGAAACCATCTGCAGCCTTGAGGAAATTTGTATCCAGACAGTTTGGCTCAGTTAACTGCAGTTATTTCCAGTTCTGAGACTATTTATTACAGTAAGGCTGCTGCAGTAGTCCAACCCGGCCCACTTCAAACCATCCCCACGCCCGCTAGCCAGCCCTGATGGAAATGTGGCTAAAATGCAGAAAGTCAGAAAACTGACCTGGCAGTGATGCATTACTATGGTAGTGTAAACGTAAGCTGGGAGCGGTGCCCATAGAGCAGCATCTGATTGGGAGATAAGAGTTTAATGTCAGTAAGTGTAGGGTGATGTACTTGGGGAAATAGAAATATGAAACAGGCTTATTACTTATGTGGTAAACAACTTTCCATAACCGACCTATAAAGGGATCTTGGGATCCTGGTCAGCAGTGATCTGTGTCGAGAAAAGCACATAAATGAGGCCATAACAAAGGCAAACAGAGTATTATGGTCTATTAAATGAAATATAAAATCTAGAGATCCTGTTGTATTAGCACCCTTGTACAGGGCATACGTCCATCCACTATTAGATTATGGATAACAATTTTGGTGTCTGTTTAGAAAAAAAGATATTTTTCTAATTGAAAGAATTCAAAAAAGAATTACAAAGCAAATGCCAGAGTTAAAACATTTTACTTATGCTAAGAGATTGTCTCAATTAAAACTTATGTCACTTGAACAGAGACGTTTGAAGGGGGACTTATTAATGATGAAAGACATTGTTCAGGATCAATATTTACTGACTAATATGAGATTGGAAGTCAGGCATTGTGGTATTACAACTAGAAGCCACAAGAATCAACTAAAAGGAAAACATTTTAATACTTTAGAAAGAAAGTATTACTTTTCTCAGAGAATTGTTAACTGTTGGAAAGCTTTACCAGCTGATATTGTTTTGAGTGAGAATAAATTAGCATTCAAAAACAAAAGTTGGACAAATTGATATTAGCAGGTAGGCACCTTGAGTATTATGGGTATTGAGGCAGGAGGACATTATGGGATTTAGCCTATTACTCCTAATGCACCTTTAGTATGAACCTTAGTATGACAGCTGGGTGGAGAACACATCGCAGCACGTATTGTGGTATCAACTTGCCTATAGGCTGTGCCTGCAGTTCAATGTGCAACAGCTACCAGCCACGCACCCTGCTTGAGCAAATTAAGCCAGCTTCCTCCAGCCTTATTCAGAAGCATTGTTTCTTAGTTGCAGCCAGAGCCTCTGCTGAGGCCTTGCCACCCCCTTCCCGAGTTTGTCTCCAACTTTCCCTTTGTGCTTTTGGGCTTTCTAGTATTTTGTTTTCTGCCATCCTGGCTGCAGTTTGCTTCTCTCAGTCAATTATCCCTGCTGCACTCCAGTTCTTATGTACCTCTTGTGTTTATTTCTGGTTTGGTTCTTGTGTGCTTCTTTTTTTACAGTGTCCATCCTTTGTCTTTCTTAGTTTGACTTCTGCTATTTCAGGCTCCCATTTTGATGTTTTTTCCAGACAGTTGTAATCTTCCAGTTCAACTACAATCCTTAAATGTTTTCACCTGACTCCTAGCAAGTCAGCCACTCCCATTGTGTTCTGCTGGTTTAATTAGTTTGGTCAGTCCATCGGCTTCCTAGTTTTCCATTCTCGTATGCTCCTGTTTTTCTGCAGCAGTTTTATTTGCTGTTCTCTAAGCTGTCTTAGTCTACCTGGCCTGCAGTGCATCAGCAACAAACACTAACCTCCCCTTGTAGAATTGGTTGGCATGTGTTCACCATTCATTTCAGGCTTGCATCATTCAGTCTCATACCATGTCTTACTTTTCATTTGATGTCTGAGTCAGTTATTCAACCTTGCCTACGTTTGTTTCTGCCTTGTGCTCATGGCCATCAGGCTTCACCCTTGGCACTACTCCTGCACTCAGATGCATGCCAGCCATGACCATAGCATGACTTCCAGGGCTCTCTGCCCTCTGTACCGATGGTTGACAGTCTCACTCTGCTCCTTTGAAGTCTGCATCTTGGGGTGGGTGCCTCGACTCAAATGGGGTCCTTCTCTTTCTGCCTTTTGGATTACAATGCCCTATGCTCGGGGGGAAGCTTTGGCCATGCAGACTGACTTGGCAGTTCCTCTTGATGTAGCAAAGTCCACAAGGGCTCCTTTAGCTGTGCAGACCATGTTGGCAAAACCTTCAAAAGCTATCTCCCCCCAAGGCCACCTTAGGGTCACTCGGTCTCCACCTATTTCCCTTCCTCTGACCCTCAAGGGTTAAGATCATACAATTATGCAGTCTTAGCCCATCAAGGGCCCAACTTCTGTACCTCACCCCCTCAAGGGTTTGACTTCCTTGCTAGGCCTTCCCTCAGTGGAGACCAGGTGAGTGCCTTTCAGCAGTCATTGCACTTCTCCTCCTACCTTAGGTAGTGGGCCTTCTTTGCATGAACTTCCTTGAGCTGCAGAGATTAGCTTGCAGCACCATCACAGCATTCACATTTGAGGGATAGAGTGAGAGCCCTTCCTCTAAAAATGTTTCTGTTGAATTGGGTCTCTAAATTGCAGTAGCCTTGCTGTCACTAATTTAATACCTAGCTTTGAGGGAAGGCGAACAAGGTCTTAGATCCACAGAGGTTTCCTCTTCATGTTTTTTTTTCCTCTCCTTTATGCCGAAGGTCATAAAAATTAGGAAGCATCCACATAAGGTGATCCACAATGTAGTATATCTATATTAGTACAGCATTTACCCTAGTAGGTTTCCACTGTCAGTTGTGGTTTGATGGCAGCCTTTTTTCCATCCTGCCATTCCCTCTCTCCTTACAGAAGTCATGCCACTGTCTGGTGTCAGTTACTATTTACCACCAGTCAATTCAGTCTCTGTTATCAGTCATCACTAGTTGCTCTCTTGTCTGTCTATCCTCACACAGGCTCTATGTTCACCACATGCTGTGCAGTATTTCTGGGCTCCTTCCTAAGGTACTTTTAGCCTAAAGAAATTACGTTCCTACAGCACCTCTAGGGGTGTAACCCTCCTCGGTAGGGTTCCTTTGCCTTCATGGTACCCCAACAGGGTGGTAGTTCCATGTGGGACAGAGAGTACACATAGCTAAAGTGCCCCTGTATGACAGTTAACAACACGTTCATTCAAATACCTTCAGACTATTAAAAACAGTGCACAAGCATAACTCCTCACTAAGCTGCATAAGCCTGTTGAACTCAAAGGCTATGCCTGCAGTTCGGTGGGTGGGAGCTACCAGCCATGACCCCTGCCTGAGCTAATTAAGACAGCTGCGGTAATTAAAGAAATATACATGGAAACTTGGTCACAGATAAGAGTGGGCAACCCTGAAGAGTTATCAGGTACTTTCAAAGTAAACTGTGGCTTAAGACAGGACTGCGTCCAGGCTCCCTCACTGTTTTGCATTTATGTAAACAAATTATTACTGGACCTTGAACATTCAGAAACAGACTCACCTAAGATCAAAAATAAATTGAGTGCTGCCTTAGCATTTGCTGACAACCTTGTCTTATTTTCTTTGCCACAAAGGGGACTTCAAAGAAAGTTGGACATCTTGAGTCATTATGCAAAAAATTATAAACTTTCAATAAACGAGTCAAAAAGTCAGATTATGGTCTTCGGTTCTAATAAAATGAAGCAAATATGGAAGGTGGGAGAAAAAAATCTTGAAATTACTAAATCATATACCTACTTGGGTTTTCGCCTATCTAATGATGGATGATGGTCCAAGCATGTTAATATGATATTACCTAAACTTAAACAAACTGCCAATTCATTGAAGGTATTTAATTACAAATATGGGGGTAATTCTATAAAACCACTTATAGAAGCAATCAAAGCTAAATATTATTCCCAGTGTTTTATCAATCAGAAATGTGGGATTTTGAGAACTGTCAGGTACTGGAAACTCCTATGCACAAACTGCTTAGAATTTCTTTGGGACTTAAAAACTCAATCCCTGCTGCTCTCATCCATGCCAAAATTGGTCTGTTTTGCCAATAGCCTATGCATACTCCAGGAAGATCAATTATTGGATAAAGCTGTTATCCATGGACAATAAAAGATTACCTGTACTCTCACTTCAGGAAAAGTGTGCTTGGGAAAATATAGGATGTTATAGGTCCAAATGGTTGACAAAAGTACATAAAATCTTGGAAGGAACAGGTCTTGAATATTTGAAGAAATATCTTGACAATAATATAACAATAAGTCTTAACTATAAACCATATGTAACTAACAAGATTGTCAATTATTATAAAACTCTGGATCTGGAGACCGTCACAAAACACAGAATATCACCTTGGCTACGGGATAATTACCCCATATTTTGTTATAGAGAATATCTAGATATATTACAGAACCTGAAACAGAGACAACTATATACCAGATTCAGGCTAGAGATGTTCTCCAGTAATGTACTATTAGCCCGATATAAAAAAGTAGCAAGTCAGCCTGCAGCTTACTGCTCTTGTACAAATTAATTCAAAGAAGATTTATTCCATGTGATTATGAAGTGTCCTTGGTATGATACCCCAAGAAAACAATAGCTTATCCCAATTTGGGGAAAAATTGACTCAAATGATAACTAATTATTAGTAAATATTTTATTTACAACAAAGGATGAATTAATACTTAATAAAATTGTAGGGTATCTTATGGCAATCTCTAAAATAAAATTATAACATAAATAGTCATTTCAAGACTTGCTTTGCACAGTAAAATAGATAATATACCATTGCATGTAATGTAACTAATTTCAGGCAGAACAAGAATCAGGAATGTTATGCTATTAGAATGTGTGAAACTTTTTGCAAGATATGGATTATCAAAATGTATGTATTTATAAGAGTGTCTATTTATTATTGTAATGTACTTGTATTTATGTATTTTACTATTGTTAAGGTCATTGACTGATCAATAAATCTTACTTACTATTTAAGTCAGCATCCTCCAGCTTCATGAAGATGCACTGTTTCTTTGCCCCACCATCCTCCCCTCCTCATCCAGTAGCACACCTCTCTCTTTGGGGCTCCTTTCTAAGGAACCTTTAGCCTAAAGGATTTATGTTCCCCCCGGCACCTCTGGGGTGGAACCCTCCTCAAGAGGGTTCCTTTGCCTTCACAGTGCCCCGATAGGGCGGTAGTGTTCCCTATGGGACACAGAGTGCAAATGGCCAAAGTATCCACATATGGCAGTCAACAACTCATCCATTCAAATACCTTCAGACTGTCAACAATGTTGCAGAAGCATAACGCCTCACTAAGTTGCATACACCCATTGAAGAGGGTGATGGGAGGCCTACTGCACTAGCTCAGTGGAGAGGCCTGGTCATCAGAGAAGCACATCACTTTGAGTGGCACACTTGAAAAGTAGTACAAACAGTAATTGTGTTGCTACTGCCTAAAATCATTGCTGGACCATTTTGTGTAACCCCTGTTTGTTTTTATAGGACCTACATTGCTGATTAATAAAAGACCTGCTGTTAGTTTCTAAAATGTTGGTGTGTGAGCATATTGTTGCAATCAACCCTAATTGGTACAAAAGGTTTTGAAATTGCAGTTGAAGGGTGGGTGCTGGTACAGATTGATCCTCAGGTGGTGTCCGATAGCTACAGGGAAGGTGGGTTTGTACTGCATCCTGGGGATAGTATTCTACTTGTTATCAGGCCCACTATTTCTTTTTTGAGTGGAGGCACCACCCTGTTCCCTTTATTCCCCATCCAGACCAAACCCCCATATAAATAGCTTAACAAGCCCAGGCCCCTCTACCACGCTTGGCCAACACAGGTGCAAGGTAGGGATACTGTAGTAACTGAGGAGGTAACACCAATAACATCTGCACAGTAACCCAGTTACATATAGAGAGGTAGTAATACCTCTTTCCTTCTTTTGTCAAAACCCCTCCCAATACACCCCAGCATTTTGTTTGCCTTACTGTATACCTTGTTACAGCAGCTGGATTGTTTAAGGGAGTCGCTTATTATGGATCCTAGGTCACTTTCCTCAGAAGTGGTGCGAGCTTATCCCCTCCCATCCAGTATTCCATTCTGGGGTTCTTGATACCTACATGCATCACCTTGCTCTTTTTAGCATTGAATTTCAGCTGCCAAACCCTTGACCACCTCTCCAGCCTTTGCAGGTCCCTATACCTCTCCCTTACATCCTTCTTACTGTATGCTGTATCACAGAGCTTAGTATTATCTGCGAAGAGACACATTTTGCCTTGTATTCCTTTTCCTGTGTTGCTGATGAACAACGTATTGAAAAGAACTGGAGTCAGGACTGATGCCTGTGGCACTCCACTGGCAAGGCAAGGTAATTTTATTTGTTTGGTGCCCTTTCCAGGTGGCTCAGGACACCTTACAACAAAAACAACATTTAAACCTAAACAGTTTGAAACAAAGACTAAATAAAATTAAATATGATAATCAATTAAGATAAAGTATGTTGGATGGGCCTGTGCAAACAAATATGTCTTCAGTTGGTTTTTAAAGGCCCCCAACATAAGGATGAATCTTACTACCTCTGGGAGGGAGTTCCAGAGTTAAGGGGCAGCATCCCCAAAGGCCCTGTTCCCAGATTGTTTAAGGTGGATTTGAGGGACCTGTAACAAGCCTGCATCAGTGGATTGGAAGGGGCAAGTAGATAAGTAGAGATTCATACAAAATCCCGACATTTAAAAGCCCAACACCCTGTTCCCGATAAATTTGAAATCCCATCAAAATTTGCCCAACATTTGATATCCCGTCAAACATTTGTACGACTTCTGAAATCCCAGCAAATGGACTGAGGCTGATATCAAGTGCAGCAAAAGATAGTTTTAGTGCAGCAAACTGATTATTAAAAAGCTTACCCCAGTCATAGAAGCCCCTTGTAAATAATGGACTGTGGCTGACAGTAAATCAAGTGCAGCCATTACTGTACCTTTAAGTGCAATACGTACTGGACACAGCAGATGGTATTTGCATAGCCAATTACTTTTAGTATGCCAGCAGTCATTATTGATAGGCTGACAGTATGCTGACAATCCAACCCCCCTCCCCCAACCTCAATACTGACAGAAACCTTAGTGTTTACCTCAGTAATGTTGTTGTTTGTCACCTTCGGTGTACTGCAGTATAGTCCACGTTACACAGTAAAAATAAATCTTTAAAAAGTTCTAACTTTAATCATGTTAAAAAAACATTGAACCATTGAAGTCCACCGGAAAGCGGATATTTAAAAACAGTTTCATTTCTGTACAATCTAACAGAAAAACAATCCACTCCATCGGTTATATGGTCATTATTGTGCGCTGTTCCACGAACATACTTCATTGCTGACCTTTTTGATCTATCACTAACAATGCTGGCAATTTTCTCCTCCCTCAAGGTGTACCTTTTCTTCATAGGAGATATCGTAAGTCCTCTACTGATTTTTTTCTATTGTACTTCCAGTGACCAGCTGTTCTTTTTCAGCTCTTCCAAAAATCTATTCATTCCAGCATGAGCACTACCAATCAAGGCGCTTAGTCGCCTGTGCCCTGCCTCCACATCATTCTGTGTCCGTGGGGTGCCACTTACCATCTGGTCATGTACTGACAAAAACTGAGATGGAAATAGTGGGGGACTTCGGATGGTGGTGTTATTCCTCATTCATCTCATGAATCAGCCCAGTATAAAGTTTTCTTCAAACCACTACTTAAGGGAGGCATTTCATTTTTTAATTTGAGGAAAACAGCTGGTATGTCATCTGGTGAAAGAAAAACTAATGCAACTAAATGGCGCATCATAAGGCTAAATTCTGGATTTGTCCCACATGTTCTTGTCAGACCAACATTTTGAATTTTACGCCAGATGATTTGGCTGAAATGAAACAGACACCCTTTATTTGCTGTACTTGGGAACTCTTGACTGCAGGCATTTATGGCAGCCTGTTCAAAATCAGTTATAATGAAATTGGGGCACAGATTCAGACTGTGTTCATCTGTTATATCTTGTAAGTCTTGAAAGAGCTTTATGTAGCATTCTTGAGATTTTGAAGACATCAGTGCATATACCAGTGGCACAATCCATGATATGCCTTCAGTACCAACTGGCGCATGTATAGAGTACAGCTGACAAAACAATGCTGAAACAGTTTTAAACATTCCATCCATTATCCAGTACTCTTCACAGTTAAGCTTCTCAATATTTTGTTTTGTGGTGAATATTAAAAATGTTTTCTTCCCCACATGTGGACTCCCTTGCAAGGAAAGAATGCCCATTAATATGCCTTAAATTGTCAGGAACTGTCAGTTCCTCCAAAGTCCTTGGCTCGGAGGGGCACATCCTTTGGCCTTGCACCTTGCGCATTTCATCACCTGTTGAAACGTTTGTTTATTAGGCATGTCATGCCTCACCTCCTTTGGCATACTTGCAATTTCTTCCTGTGTTAGTTACTCTGGGGTATCATAAGTACTCTGGGCCTGCTCCTTTAACGATGCTATAGCAGTTGCAATGGGAGCAGCACTAACATCTGGTGAGTGTTTGTGGTCAGTATGCTTTCGTAGGTGTTGCTGACCGCCAACTTTTATGGTTGTGGCTCTACCATGTCAGTTGCTGGATTTGCAACTTTGACAGAACCAATAGTATAGATCTCCTTTGTTGCATTCCTTGACATAGAAGTAATCCCTGATACATATGTTATCGTTTTCTTTAAGGAGGCATGATTAAACAAACCTCTGCCATCACCGTTCACAGTGCTGTGTCAGCTAAACAGTGCCTGTCTGAATGGTATATTTTTATAAAGTGATGAATCAGGGATCAATTACTGTACTTAGCTATGTCTGATCAAAGGGAACTGGAAACTAATTACGGCAGGTGCAGTCAGGGCTTCAGTTAACTCCATTTTGGGAGTATTTGACTCCCAAAAATAAGACAAAAACTACCAAAATAAAGGAGGAGGAAGTCATTGCCTTCCAAATGTAAAAATCAGAACTGGATGACTTCCAAAACTGAAGGCACAGAAACTAAGAAATTATGGATTTTTCTAAAAGAAATTGCTTTTTATCACTAATATTTATATTGACATCAAAAAATTGATCCTTCTTAGAATACTGGCTTACAAATTGTGTGATCTGGGAAGTATTTTTACTACCTAAAAATTGGAATGACTTCCAGATTTTGACTCATGAAAGTATTTGACTTCCACAAAAAATAAATTAACTGAACCCCTGGGTGCAGTGATTTCTAAATGTATTGCTACACTTGCCTTGCTGTCAGAAAACACTGCCAAACAATGCCAATATGCTTGCCCTTTCACCCCCACACACTAATTGCCTCTGCAGTGACCTTGCTGTGCAAATGGGAGCACCAGGAAGCAAGCCCCCAAACGGAGCCCAAACAGGCTGCAGGGGGAGTAGTCCATATCTGAGTGCTAACTTCAACAACAAGGTGAAGAGTGTGGTTGGAACTCACCGACTGTTCTTCCTTGCTACAGTACTGTCAGCCTATCAATAATGATTGCCGGCATACTAAAAGTAATTGACTGTGCAGACAGTAAAAAGTAAGTGCATGTCCAGCAAACTGTCAAGACTCTGGCTGCATACAGCTGAAAGGTCTATTTTGGGATTTCATCATGTTGGTATTCAGTATCTTGATAGTTAGGATTTTGAAGTTGGACTTGTGTCTGACAGGATTTTAAGTGCCGGGATTACATACGTAAGCCGATACGTAGGGCATCAGAAGGTCTTTCATGTAGCTTGGGCCCAATCCATGTAGAGCCTTAAATGTTAACAACCATATCTTGAAGGTAATATGCCACTAAATTGGCAGCAAGTCCAGACCGTGCAACACCAGTGTGATGTGGTCCCTCCAAGAAGTTCTTGCCACCAGCCAGGCTGCAGCATTCTGTACCTACTACATGCAGTGTACCAAACCTCCAGATAACCCTAAGTAAAGAGGTGACCTCCTTCTCCTTAGATATAACTCTGATAACAGCTGCCCTCTGCTGTTTTCCTTCCTACCAACTTTGCACCCATCTAACTATGTCCTTTGCTGCACCCAGATCCCCTAGCTTCTTCAGCAACCTAGGTGTGGCACCAAGTTGAAAGCCTCACTGAAGTCAAAATAGAGTAAATCCACTGCATATCTCTTATCCACTGTCCTAGTTACCCATAGAAACATAGAATATGATGGCAGATAAGGACCGATAGGTCCATCCAGTCTGCCCTTTTTCCCTATCTACTAAGACTGCTGCAGATCATATTTTATCCCTGGCTTGTCCTCCCCTTTTGAACCTCTAGGCTTCCTCTATCTCTATCCCATGCAGTTTTGAATTCCCCCATATACTATGCCCCCGGCACCTTTGCTGGGAAGCTGTTCCATGCCTCCAGCACCCTTTCAATGAAGAAGCGCTTTCTCACGTTGCCCCTTAGTCTATCTCCTTCCAGTCTCATGTCATGCCCTCTTGTTCTAAAGCATCTTCTCTGCTGGAAGATGCTGCATTCCTGTACCTTATTTATTCCATTTAGGTACTTGAAAGTCTCTATCAAATCACCCCTCTCCTCTAGGGTATACATATTGAGCTCCTCTAGTCTCTTCTCATATGACATATGGTGCAGGCACTGCACCATTTTTGTTGCCCTTCTTTGAACTGCCTCTAACTTATCTATGTCCTTTCAGAGATGCGGTCTCCAGAACTGGACACAGTACTCCAACTGAGGTCTCACCAATGATTTGCACAGTGGCATCACCACCTCTTTTCGACTGCTAGTGACACCTCTTCCTGTGCATCCCAGCATCCCACTGGCTCTCCACACCACCTTGGCACATTGTTTGGTCACCTTTAGGTCATCGGATATGATCACCCCCCGATCTCTTTCCTGTTTTGTGGCTGTTAATAACTCCCCACCCATTCTGTAATCCTCCCTAGGGTTCCTGCGCCCCTCATGCATGATTTTGCACTTCTTCACATTGAATCTTAGTTGCCACACTCAGGACCATTCCTCCAGTTTAGCTAGGTCCTTCTTCATTTTTTCCACCCTGCCAGAGTGTCTACCCTATTGCAGATCTTGGTGTCATCTGCAAAGAGATACACCTTCCCTTCCAGCCCCTCTGCAATTTCACTAAAAAAGATATTAAACAGTACTGGCCCTAGAACTGATCCTTGTGGCACCCTGCTGGTCACCTTCTCTTCCTCGGATTTAACTCCATTTACCACCACCCTCTGTGTTTTATCCCTCAACCATTTCCCAACCCACTTCACCATCCTGTGGCCCAGTCCCAGGCTGCCCAGCTTATTCCCAAGCCTCCTATGTGGAATGGTGTTGAATGCCTTGCCGAAGTCAAGGTAGGCCACATCTACTGCTCCCCCGATCCACTTCACTTGTCATCCGGTCAAAGAAGTCTATCAGATTTGCTTGACATGACCTTCCTGATGTAAATCCCTGCTGCCTCAGATCTTGTGCTCCACTGGATTCAAGGTGCTCCACTATCCTTTTCTTTTAGCAGTGATTCCATAATTTTTCCCAACACCGAGGTCAGGCTGACAGGGCTATAGTTCCCAGCCTCCTCCTTGCCTCCACTTTTGTGGAGAGGGACCACATCAGCTCTTCTCCAGTCCTTTGAAACCTCTCCCTTATTCAGTGACTTGTTGAAGAGGGCTGCCAGTGGTGCTGCCAGTACCTCCCTTAACTCCTTCAATAGTCTAGGGTGTATTCCATCAGGTCCCATTGCCTTGTCTACCTTCAGTTTTGTGAGTTCCTTTAGAACTCTCTCCTCTGTAAATGGACTTGTGTCCATCTCCCTTCCAGTCTTGATTTTTAGCTGTGGTCCCTTCCCTTCCCCTTCCCTTCCTCTGTGAAAACCGAACTAAATTATTTGTTCAGGATTGATGCTTTTTCCTGGTCTCTTTCCATGCTCTCTCCTTCCTCCCCTTTTAGTCTTACAATCCCCCTCACCGGTCTTTCTCTAATATACCTATAGAAAGTCTTGTCCCCTTTTGTAACTTCTTTTGTTATTTTTCTTCTGTCTTCGAATTTGCACTCCTGACTGCTTTTCCTGCCTCCCTTTGCTTTCCTAGATACACTGACCTGTCCTCCTCCTTCTGTGCCTCCTTGTATTACCTGAAAACCAGCTTTTTTGCCCTTACTTTCCCGGCCACTTCCTGTGAGTACCTTAGTGGTTTTCCTTTTCTCTTGCTTTTGTTTATTTGCTGAACACAGAGGTGTGTTGCCTCCACTATGGCTCCTTTTAGATGGGCCCATTGTTCCTTGGCTCCCACCCAATTCTCTCCCTCCACTAGGGCTTTCTTGAGGCATACCACCAGCCTAGTGAAGTTGGCCCTTCTGAAGTCCAGGACCCTCATTTTTGTGTGACCTGAACCTGTTGTAGTACTCATATTGAACCATAGTGTGCAATGGTCACTGAACCCCAGGTATTCACCCACCCTGGCATCTGTAATTCTGTTCCCGTTGGTTAGTACCATGTCCAAAATTGCTCTCTCCCAGGTAGGCTCAAGCACTAGCTGCTTGAGGCATGCCCCTTGCAGGGAGTCCAGGAAGTCCCTGTCTCTGGCTAGTGTAGCCACTGGGATGCTCCAGTCAACATCCGGCAGATTGAAGTCACCCACCAGCAGCACCTTTCTGGATGGCTTCCTTTAGATCCCTGTCCATTTCCTCCCCTTGTGCTGGGGGTCTGTAGATCATGCCCATGCAAATGGCAGTGCCATTGTCCATCTCCAGGGTGACCCATAGTACCTCTGCCTCCCCCTGCATTCCTTGCACCTCTGTTGTCTTTATGCCCTCCTTCATGTAAAGAGACACCCCTCCTTCCTTTTTACCTTCCCTGTCTCTCCTGAACAAAGTATAACCTGGTATAGCTATGTCCCATTCATGGTCCCCATTATACCATGTCTCTGCAATAGCTATAATGGCCAGGTCAGCCTCTGCCATCAAGGCCGCCAGGTCCTGGATTTTATTCCTGAGGCTGCAGGCATTTGCACACATTGCACTCCATTTTCTGCAATTTCCCCTCCTGACCTTCCCCTTTTTCCCCTTGTTCCTTGTCTTCTCCCCCCTTTTGTCGAGTTCAGTTGCTGAGGAGACTCTTCTAGTATAAGAAGAGCATGAGAACAAGAGAGCATGATACGGAATTAGAAGGTGGCAAGTTGAGGGGAAATGTGAGGACGTTTTTCTTCATGGAGAGGGTGGTGGGTACATGGAATAGCCTGCCACAGGAGATGGTGGGAGCAAAAACAGTGGAAGGATTTAAACATGCCCGGGACAGGTACTGTATAAGGGAACCTTAGAGGCAGGTAGGAGAGGTAAGGGGCCAGTGAACAAGTAGGGTCAGAGGCCGCATACAAGTGCAGGGCTTGTGGGCAGACTGGTTGGGCCTAGCAGTCCAGATCTGTTGACAGTTTCTATGTTTCAGTCTCCCCTGGTGATTTTGTGATGTTATGGTTCTCCATGCTGGCTATATTATCTTGTGGGGTGGGCAGTATGACTTACCCCACTTCCTTCCTTCACACTCCTTGGCTAGTTTAAATGCTTGCCAATGAAGCATCTAAACAGTTCACCAAGGACATTGGTCCTCTTCCTGGAAGGATGTAGGCTGTCACCCCTGTACAGGTCCACATCCCCCCAAGTGGGTCCCCAATGAGGCTGAAACCCTGCTCTCTGCACCAGTTCTTCAAGCAAGCA
Organism: Neoceratodus forsteri; assembly: GCA_016271365.2. Classification (NCBI taxonomy): domain Eukaryota; kingdom Metazoa; phylum Chordata; order Ceratodontiformes; family Ceratodontidae; genus Neoceratodus; species Neoceratodus forsteri. Next base: position 1,374,805,890 of record CM057452.1, read on the forward strand.
TTAAGTCCCTAATGTGCGGAGATCCCTAGCCTCCCTCTTGCCTTGGAAAGGTGGCACCTCCAAGAAGGTCGTGCTGATTACTATCTGCCACATGCCCCTCCCTGGTTGCCTGAACTCCTCCTGCACCCTTCTTATCTCTGCCTTCTCCCTAGCCAGGTCATTTGTCCCCAGATGGACAATAATATCCAGCTCTCCCCTTCTTGCTACCACCCTAGCGATCCTCTGTACCCATTTTCCATCCCTCCAAGCTGTGCATTCTGGTAGACACTTCACCTCCCTCTCCTCCTCGCTACCTGCCCCCAACTCCACTCCCCAAATGATGGAGTCCCCACCAGGAGTAGCTTCCTCTTCCTTTGGGGTCTTCTATCACCCACCTTGGGGCTCCCTTGTAGAGGTCCTGCTCATCCTCCCTGGGTGCAGCTTCAGGTGACCCTGTGGGGTCTTCCTGTTTCTTTGAGTACCCACTCAAAGAAAATTATCAGGGTGGTCTGATAAGACCTCCCTACAACAAAACCATGCTGTTTACTGTCCTGGAGCCCATATGTCTCCAGGACATCCACTAGGTCCTCTTTGACTGGTGTCTCGATCAGTTTGCCCACAGTGGAGGTAAGACTGACAGGCTATAGTTACCTGGATGCCCCTTGTCCCCACCTTGTGTAGTTGAACTACATCCGTTGCTCTCCAGCCTTTTAGAACCATCCCTCTGTAAATAGAGCTACTGAATAGTCCTTCCAGGTGTTCAGCTAATTCCGATGCTAGTTTCCTGAGCACCCTTGGTTGCATCCCATCCAGCCCCAGGGTCTTACCATCTTTAGGGCTGCTATTCCTTTTCTGAGCCTTTTACTGGTAAGTACTTGCTCTCTCATTTCTGGGATCCCCTTTCAGCAGCCTTTATGCTACTCCCTGGTAAATGCCTGCTGTCCTTCCTAGTAAATATTGAGCAGAAGTAATCATTCATTTCATTTATTTATTTTTACCAGGAAAAGGCTCCTTTGAGCAAGCTCATTTGCAAGGAGGTCCTGAGTAGGACAGGAATATTGATGATAAAACAGCAGAACAATAAAACAAAATAATATAACATAAAATAAAATGACAAATACAATGGTGACAGAATACAGTGGGGATACAGTCAGTATATATTAGGATACAAAGTTGGGTAACATACTTTACCATGTGAAAAATTCATGATGGCAAGACAGTTGCTTCAAAGGAGTTGTGCAGGAAGAACTGAGAAACAAGGACAAGCACTAATTACAGTACCTGAGCATGTTTCAGTACATATGTTGTCAATGAGGGCTTTGAACTGGCTGCACCCAACCACACAGCTAAGTTTTAGGGTGCTCTGTAACCTGTTGTAGGCAACCAGAATGACACTGATGATCACAGATTTCCATATTGCGTAACGTATCTAGGTGCTTCTAGGAGAAAGAGATTGTTCTTAGAGCATAGGAGCAAGAGGACTTGCTGAAGAGTTCAGTTATATACTCAGGTAGATCACTGGTTAGCACCTTATAAGCCCACATGTACAGATTGCATAATCTCCTTTTAGATAGAGAGGACCATCCGACTGCTGCATATAGGTTACAGTGATGAGTCGTTGGTGACAAATTAGTGATGAACCTCAGAGCTCTATGGTGGAGAACATCAAGCTTGTTTAAGTATGTGATAGAGCATCGAAGAATTGCTTCTTTCTGTTGTCCTTCTCTATTACCCTGCCACCCTCTGTTAGCCTAACAATTCCCCCACCTGTCTTTCCTTTTTTCTCTTATATACCTGAAAAACTGTTTTTCCCCACCCTTGATCCTCTCCACATTATACAGTTCTAGGTCTGCTTTTGTATCCCTGATTTCCCTCTTGGCCTGCTTAGTTCTTACATGGTACTCCCCAAATTCTTCATCCCCCTGCTTCTCCTTGTACATGATGAAGGTCTTCTGTTTGGCTAGCACTGCCTCCTTGATCTTTTCAGAAAACCATACTGGTCTCTAGTACCTGTTTCCCTTGGTAACCGTTCTCATGCATGTCTTTTTTGCCTCAAGAAAGGCCCTTTTATTTCTCCCCTTCTTTCTTCCACTCCCAATACTGCACATACCAGTAAACCTGTCCCAGACAAATTCCAGCGTCTGGTTAAAGTCTGCCCTTCTGAAATCCAGAACTTTAGCCTTTGTTGAGGGGTTATTTATAGCAAGGGCCAGTTCAAACCATGTGGAGTAATGGTTGCTGGACCCCAGTAGTTCCCCAACCCACATGCCACCTACGCTTTCGGAGTTGGTGAGCACCACATAGAGAATGGCAGCCTGCCCTCGTGGGTTCCTTGACCAGCTGCACCAGCAAATTTCAGAAGAGGACTGGAAATATGGTTGCCAATAACTAGTAACATTAAAAGAACACAGTACTTTAGCATGTAGCGTGCATATTCTACTCCAGCAGACTGACAGAGTTCCAATTTGGAGTTCATGGGCTTTGTCCCAGATGCCAAGCCCCATGTATATCGTATATTGCGGTGCTGCCCTCAGCCTAGAAATTAATGGAAGCAGATTGAACGTTTTGTAAGTAATGTCACTCTGACCCCCTATTACCATCTCAGATGCCATGGCTCTTCTTGGAGATATGTCTAAGTTAAAGAACACTGCTGGGTGATCAAAGGTTTATTTATTCTGTCATGGTTATGGTGGAACAAAACATGATGACGCACTGGAAGATCTCCAGATTTTCCACCTCTTCCTGGGTAGACAAATAGATTAGCACATGCTGTCAATTTATAAAAGATTGTTTACAGTGGTGTTTATAAGACAAGGGGACATTTTGATGGTCACAAAGCTATATGGTTTAAGTTGGATATGTATTATTCAAGGAGTAGCCATAAAAGGCAGTTTGATTTGGATTCTGCTTAGCAGGTGGCCTCTGGGATGGGGAAATCAGGTCGACTAACAAGGACCTTGTTAGTCGACTGATGCCCTTAGTTAATCACCAAATGACCATTACAATATATAAAAATTATTTAAAAGCTGCCCGCCATCGACTATAATGGAGTGCATCCGCACGCTCTCCCTAGGATCACGTCATAACTTTGCTGAGCGCAGAGGCGGAGCATGGGCAGCTCTACAAACTGGGAAATAGGAGTAATCCAGTGGTGGAAAAGTTACAAGTGTTACTACTTCTAAAGTACTGGCATATTTTTGGTAATATCTAGAGCAACAGCATTTTGCAGGGGTAAGGCACCAATATATCCAGTGCACTCTCGAATCATTTAAATTGGTGGATCTCTTTAACATGTTTAAGCACAAATTGCAACAAAAAAAATTATTTCAACATGAATGTTTAAAACCTATAATGGGTGTTTTATGGTTGGAAATACACCATCTCTTCCCATGTCTCCTCGTGTGTGGCTAGACCCTCATTTATTTATTGTGTTTGCTTGCGTGCATGCGTAAGAAATATATTGCAGCAGCTTGCTGTAGTAGCAAGTTGTGGAGGTGCGGCAGTGTTGTGGCAAATGCCAGCTGTCCATTTTGGGACTGGTCTCTGTGGCCCCATTAGAGCCATGACAGCAGTATTGTAGCCTACCCCCAACTTGAAAGGAACTTGCCACTGCAATCAGGGAGCACCCTGTCATTAACAATCAGCTGTTTTTGCTGCTGGGGTGGTCCCTGATTCCAGCGGCGAATCACAGCTTGCCTTGTCTGGTGTCCCATTTCAATAAACATGGCAGCGGCTGTTGCCATCCATCTCTCACAGTCCCCATGAAGCCAACGGGGTGCCCAATTCCCCTGTCAGCATGCCCCCTCCCAAGTTCATTTGCCAATGGGGGAGCCCAATCCCCGTCGGCATAATGTCCCATTTGTTTTAAAGAAACATGCGGTGGCTATTGTCGTCTGCCTCTCACAGACCCCATGAAAGCTGACAGAGGTGCCCAATTCCCCTGTCAGCATGCCCCTTCCCAAGTTCATTTGCTGATGGGGGAGCCCAGTCCCCATCAGCATAATGTCCCCCCCCCGTGTTGTGTGCCAAGGTGGGTTTCCAGTCCCCTCGGCTCATGTGCCCCTTCCTAACACTCTGCATGTGCCGACGGGGTGCCCAATCCCATCGGCTACAGACCCCCCCCAAGAAACACTCAGGTGGCACGCTGGGAGCCCACCCCAGTGTGCTAAACCAACTGTAAATAAAGAAAACCTTCCCTCGTTGTTTGGTATTTTTTTAAACCTGTAAATAAGGAAACAGTCCCTTGCTGTCAGTGGTGCCCCCTCCCACAACCCGCACCCATTCTCTGAGCACCCCTTCTCCCCACACCCCCCTCACCCATACTTACCTCCAGAGCCTGGCATGATGATCTTTGGTGGACAGGGAACACATCTGCACTCTTCAAAGCTGACCGCGAACTGAAGAAATGCCGGTAAACTGTATAATGGCATAAATGTTTTTTTTTTTTATGTGGATATCTCACCCATTTTTCCAAATTGTGGCACCAAATTTTCAACATGGGGTTCTTGGGACCCCATCTCATGAATTCAGTGACTTTAATCTGGTTATTCGGTCCTGAAAGGTGATTTCGCAGTCACTGCATGCAATCACCTTTCAGGACTGATTAACGAAATGACAGTGTCACTGTTCATGAGGTGGGCTACCAAAAAGTCTATGTTGCAAATATGGTGAAAAAATTCCAAAAAATGACTGTTATTCTGTAGCTACCTGTCAAACAGGTCGCAAGCTGTCAAATTTAACTCCTCCCTGTCCAACACATCTACTATCAACCTTGGAATCCCCCAGGGCTCTATCCTTGGGCCCCTTCTGTTCTCAATTTTTATCAACAATGCAGCTGAGGTCCTGGAATCCTGCTCAGCTATTCTCTACGCTGATGACCTGATCATCTACACTAGTTCTTCTAGTATTGCCAGCATAAACACATCACTTACTTCAGACTTCAATAAGGTCTTAGACTGGCTACTAGACCGTAAGCTTGTACTAAATGAAAAGAAAACGAACGCCATGCTCCTAGGTTCTGCACCGAAGATTAAGACCTGCTCTAGTTTGCTGGAGGTTCTTCACCCAGGAGGATTTCCACTTGAAAATGTTACTTCCTTCAAGTACCTTGGGATCCTCCTGGACCAGTCCTGGATTTTAATCTTCACATTCAGTCCTCGTGCAAAGCTGTAAACTCGAAACTAGGAGTAGCTTACAAAATGAGCTACATGTTTACACCCTCAGCCAAATTAGCAATTGCCTGAGGTATTCTGCTCCCAACCCTTACCTATGGTGCCTCTATTCTTACCTCTGCCCATAAAACCTCCCTACTAAAATGGGACGTAACTTATAACGATATATGCCGATTTGCCTCTTCGTCACCTCGACTCAAACATCACTGCCTTCTTTATAAGGATCTGAATTGGCTCTCACCCTCTGCCAGTAGACAATACTACCTTGGATCACTAATGGACTCGATCATCTGGGAAAAAACCCCGTCCCAGCTGGCGGCGTTGCTGGTCCCTCAACCATCTTCCCATGGCCTGTGATCAGCTGACAAATCCTTGCTGTATGTTCCAAGATGTCGTATGACTAAAGGCACAGGGGCCTTCCAATTCTCTGCTCCCAGGCTATGGAATGCTCTTCCACTCAACCTCCGGCTGTCTGTCTCACTTTAGATTTAAAAGTGAATATCGTTGTTATCTATCCTTAGCTGTTGCTTGTACATGCTTTGACCCAACCTGAAGCTCCTGAGACTTACCAGTAATGTCACCCCTGCTCTAATCCAGCTCCAAGACTGTCTCCTCTTCCGCTCCCCATATTTTCCTTCTCTTTGTAAATAACTTCTGACTACTAGCTCTCTTCCTTCTTGAACCTTGTTGCTGACCATCACTGTTGTTTTGCCAATTACCACCCCTGACCTTCCTTCTGTCAGTCTTTCTTGTTATATTTGAACATTCCTCACATTTCTCTCTATATAACCTTACTATCTTATTAACCCTTTCACTCCACAGGTCGGGTCCATGGTTTCTGCACTTATTATATATCTTACTGCCATTATCTGTATAATGCTTGCCATTATTTTTTGTTGTTTCTACCCATTGTATTTTTGTAGCACTGCTGTACTGTTTCTCTGTTTGTACTATTGTACCCATGTTGCTGTTGTTCAACTGTTCTCCTTTTGTTGTACTCTCCCGGGTCGTGCCTGAAAATAGTCATTTTATGGCTAGTGCACCTACCCGGTTAACAAAAACTAAATAAATAAATGTGTTGTGCCATTTCCCTCGCACACTCTTAACTTCATGAATTTGTAATATTTTCAATCCAGATTTTCAACACTGCCATTTTTTACACCTCCTTATGAACAGTAGAGCTGTCATTTTTCACATCATGGCCAAAATGTGTTTTCACACTTCTGGTGCAGAATAGTGCGGTCACTGTGGGAAATCAGTGTTCAGACAGATTAAGAAAATCACAGTGACACTGTTCATGAGCATGGGTCTCAAAATGCCTACGTTGAAAATTTGGTGAAATAATTCCACTAAGTGACTGTGTTACGAGCGTGCCTTGTGGAGTTTCCACGTACACGCGTAAGTTTGAGCATTTTTTTTATTTTCACTGGTGCAAATACCAACATACGCCTGGGGTGTTAGGGTTTCTAACCAGCACAAGATTAGAGGGAGGCCGATTAAGGGGTAATATGAGGAAGTTATTTTTCACAGAAAGGGTGGTGGATGCATGGAATGGCCTACCTCAGGAAGTGGTGGATAGGAATACAATGCAGGGCTTCAAACAGGCATGGGATAGGTGTAAGGGAGCAATACAGATGAGTATGAATAGATAGACCATTGACAGAGTAAAGGCCTATGGCACATTCATAAGGTAGAAAAAATGGGCAGACTGGATGGGCCTTACGGTCCTTATCTGCCATCAACTTCTGTGTTTCTATGTTTCTGTGTAACCATAACGTCCCACCCTGTAGAGACTGACAGGCATCAGAGGTGTGCCTTTGAATTGCCAGCTGTGATGCTCATGCCATTCCACCCCCAACCTGTAGCCAGTGACAGGCATCGAGGTGTGCCTTGGATTCTTTGGCCCCAGAGTTCACCCCATTCTTCTATGCTGCACCCATTTCAGCATATGACTATATGGAATGGGGTGACAATAAAGTCGAACACCCCAAGGCACACCTCAACACTTGTCGGTGTCTGCAGGATAGGGTGAGGTGAAATGCCATGAGCGTTATGGGAGGTGACTCAAAGGCACACCCCAATGCCTGTCCATCTCTGCAGGGTGGAGGTGGGGTTGGCATGAGTTCAATACTTCACTGCCATTCCTATTCTGCATCTGTCTGACTCCTGCACGTCCAATGCTAATATCAGTAAGCAAACATTCGGCATTGACATATGCTTGTTTACTTAGTTTTTGTTACCAGGTAGATACACTAGTCAAATAACTGCTTAGATACACTAGTCAAATAACTACTTATTTGCAGGCTTGACCCATTTGGAGTGCCTCATCCTTGGACTCCCCATACATAAGGTATATACTGTAACAGTTGGATCCACATGTAGTGAGTGGTGTTCTAAACAGTAAAATGAATTTCTTTTTTTTTTCTTTAAGATGAAATGTCTTATAGCTGAAGTTTCCTTGTTGTTTTATAGTCCTTATTAAAATGGAATTAAAAACATTTATATGGAAAATACTACTTAAAAAATAAATGCAGCTTCAAAGGGACTAACATTTGGTTGTTATATGCACCACTACCCAAAATGTCAGCTTTGATATCTGCTTATCTTGATCAAAACACAGGCTGCACCACACTGATCAGATCCAAAAAAGGGTGAAATGTAGATCTGGTTTACTTTTTGCAGACTGATTATAAGAGGTCTATAGGCATTTAAAAACTAACTACCTTGAAGGTAAGTGCACAAGGGTTCTTCAAAGTCCTAAAGCCCATGACAAACTCTTTCAAACGAGGTAGCAGGCTTACCTGAAGTTGGCAGCAGCCCAGATAAATACATAATATAAATCAACCCTATAGTAAATCAAGGCAGTTACCATATCATGGAACCTTGAGATAGAAAGTGATGTCACAGTTCAGTAAACTGGGACTAAGAACACACTGCTTGCTTAACTCTGACATCACTTCCTGTCTGAAACCTGTCACACGCACACATTCCCCTTTAAGCTCTTACATTGTCATTTGTGCATAATACTGCCAGTGCATTGCATCATGGTTGTCTGTGTAGTTTTGTGCTTTTTGGTAAAGCATGGCTTTACTTGTCATGGAGTATATGTCTAAAACGTACCTCAATAGTTTTGGATTAAGGGTTTTACTTTTAAAACTAGAGATGGTTGTTGCATTTTGTTTTGTGCATAATCAAGGTTAGCAACAGGAGAAGTTTACCAGTGTGACTAAAATACTGTAAACTTGTGAGCCCCAGCATTACATGATTAACCAGCAATACAGGTTTGCGCCTGTATTTAAATTTTGCCAGCCGGGAGGAGGACATCACTGGAGTTCCTGCAGCAGCAATGGAAGTAATACTCTCATAGAAAGCCCTTTCATTTTGGTGCACACTGCAGTAAGTTGCACCAGGCTGTGAACAGCACTAAGAAGGCTTCTGCAGTACTGTGAAAACTCCAGGGATCTTGTCTCCAGGCACTGGTTGCAGTTACAAACTGTGTCTATACCTTTCAGTCCCAGGATTTTGTCTCGAGACCCTTACCTGCCCTAGAACTATCAGGAACACCTGGGATTGAATTTTCAAAAGGGTCAGACACAAACGCAGATGCATGCTGTGCCTGCATCTACGTCCACCCAACCGCATCCGAGCAGCCCTGCTGCTAGTTCCAAAAAATGTACTCATTTGCAACAGAAAGTCAGGAGTTACATCAAACAAACTGACTCAAATGCAATTGTTTTTTCTGCAGTTGCTTAATTTGTTGGTTGCAAGACTCAGGTCCAGTTGTATAATTTGATAGATGGGGCTTGATTTTCAAAGTGTGGTGCAGGGCTTGCGTCAAGCCCTGTGCCGCAACACTTACAGTAGGTTCTGGCAGTGTGCCAAACCCTTTACCTGGCAACTGCACCTGAATTTCCAATCTTGGAGTGCAGTTCGACAGTTTCCACATTTTACAGCAGCTTACCAAATATCTAGTGCAGGCTCTGTAAAATGGTTTCGGGATTGCCATACAAGCCAGACCAGAAAAAGCTGGTCCAACCTGCGGCACTTTGCGCACGGGATCCAAAATCCCGGTTGCCGGCCAGGTGATTGCCATAAGCCCTGGTTGCATATTTTTGGTGCACCTGTGGCTTGCAGCAGTTGGGAGCTTTGAAAACTGAGTCCATGGTCTAGCAGCTTGGACAGATTTACCTTTTGAAAATAGTGGCAGGCAGATGATTCTCAGATATAACCTTTTGACCACCCCCCATCTTTATCCCTTGGTAATTTGTTTTTTTTAAGGAAAAATGCAGTCAGCAGCTGAAGAGTTACTAACCTGATTATAATCTGAACCCTTCTCCCCCTAAAGTAACCCCAAGGCTGTAGCCATCAAGGCTCCTCATTTTCACCACTGATGTGGCATTCAGTTCCTGACATGGTGACACTCTTTGAGAGCTAAGAAAACCATCACTTTGCTATCAAGAGAGCAACTCAGGTTGGCAGAGCTTTGGATGTCCATGATGGCTCCAGGAATTGTTAAAATTAACTTAATTTCTTTTCTCAGTTAAACTGACAAGCAAATTCAGATTTATTCAGGAGAGAACTTTGCTGAGCTTGTCTTAATCAATGGTTTAGCCGCTAGTTTTAATTACAGCATGCAGCAGTTGCAAATGGGAAGGTTAGCAGGTATGTGGTTCCTCGACATGCTCTGAAGCCCACAGTCATCCCTGTCAGCACGGAATGCTATAAACAGGCACATTAACTCTGATGTTGCCATTGGTGACAGTGCCAAGCATTGCAGTACACCAAAGCTTTATTAAATACAATTATTGTTGGAATTGTGTGGGGCATTGAGGAGGGTCATTTTGACTTGTGCATTAAGGGTTAAATCAGGCATTAAAAGATAAAAGGAGCAGTTTATAAATGTTTAGCAAAACCCCGCTGCTGTGGTAAGCCAAGTGTGAAAATTGCTCGGTTTTGCTGAATGAAATTTTCTGACAGCAGGAGGACCAGCCAGAAATGTTGGTAACGTCAATGAGAAATACTTCAAATTAATAATAATTAGAAACATTAGTGCCATTTTAGTCGTCATACAATTATGAGTGGGAAGTAGAATCAATTTGAAGTGCTCCTAGGAATCCAGATGAAGCTAAGAAATAGGAACTTATAGGGATGTTCGATATACACACTTCAGGAAGCCTGCATGTTAAAGGCTCGATTGTTCATAAGCTGATTCAGTTTTGGTGTGATTTATGTGCCTTTATTTTATAGGTGACATATTTAATTGTTCTGTTTCTGAGGGACGAAGTGTGTGTTTGTTTTCTAGTTGAGGTTTGAGGATGGCATAATGCAATATCTGATGACTCCGCCATGATGTCTTTATGGTCGGGGAGAGCTACTTATTAACATGTTAAATTCAGCCAACTTTTCTGGTTCTCATTAAAGAAATTGCAGTTCATATATCAGCCCAGCATCTCAGCAGCAGAACTCTGTGCTGCTATTCAGGAGAGAGACCCCAGTTTAGAAATGACCTTGGGTCTCTTTCTTACGGTCACGGTAGTGATATGCTCACTGTCTGGAGAAGGTGAGTGGAGTTGTATTAGTCATCATCACTAGAGATGTCCAAAAAAATATAATAATAAAGCATAATATTGCCAGCTGACTATAATCATGATATTGCTTTCTTACAATGAGAAATTATCTTGCAACATGATATATCACAAGACATCTCAATATTATCTGGTTGATCCTGCCAGTAGCATATGCTTGTCTCATAGATTAAGCCATGCAAGTCTATGTACAAATGAATGGTACAGTGAAACAGCAAATGACTCATTAAATCAGTTATGATTACTTTGATTGCTCCGGCGTTACTTGGATAATTGTGGTAGTTCTACATCTTATACATGCTGATGAGCGCTGACCTCCGGGGATGCATGCATTTATCATTATGTTGTGATAAACTGTGTTAAGTCTTTCACCTCCACCGCTTTGGTAGTGCAGTGTCCCCCTCCAGGTATGACAGAAATTTCAGTTTGTACAACTTCCTCAATGAGATTTGCACTCCTTTTCCTAAAATTAGAAATGATACCAATTGTCATGATAATCCATATGTCATGACAAGTTTTGCACAAATATCAAAATTCTCAATACCTGCTGTTCTGGCATTGCTATCACCACCCCCTCTGGCTGAGTTTTGTGCGAGATTTGGCAGGGTCTCCGAGGAGACTTCCATCCATGTCCCTTACTGCATCATTGCTCCCATGCTGTAATGTTGTCTCCTCCAAGGTTACAAGAGCAAATGTGTTAGAAAATTCCAGTCAAAAAATGGTAAGAATGAAGTGGGGATGAGGGGGATAGATTTGGGGGCAGGTAGGGAGCATGAGAGGGAGCTAAAGTGCCTACCCAGTGCCACAGCTCAGAGGGATGGGAAGTGGATCCTGAGGATCACTAGGGCAGCAAGATGGGAGGGAGAACTGGATGTCATTGTCCACCTAAGGACTAATGACCTGGCTAGGGATGAGGTTAGGATAGTGCAGAAGAAGTTCAAGGAGTTGGGGAGGAGTCTTAGGCAGGTAGCATGCTCAGTGACCTTTTCTGTGGTGCTACCTGTCTACAATGGGGGGGGGGATAGGGTACCCTGTACCAGGAGCATCAACCAAAAGTTGAAGGAGTGCTGCAGAGGGGAAGGATTCGGCTACATTGGGGACTGGGGTCCCACCTGGATGAATAAAGGCCTATACAGGGGAGATGGCCCACATCCATCCAGGAGGGGGACCCAGGTTGTCACTGAATGGTTTAAATGTTACATTGGCAAGCATTTAAACTAGTCAAGGGGTGTGGCAGAAGGAAGTAAGAAGACATAAACTGCCCCCCCCGCAAGCTGAAGTAGTCAGTAGGGAGAACCCTAAGAGAGGCAATTCTCCAGGGGTACCTGTTAACAAGAAAAACAAATCGATAGAATGAAGAGGGATGGGAAGGAGAGCCGAGGGGGCAAGGAGCAAAGGGAAAAGGGGGGATGACAAGCAGGGTGGTTGCAGAATTTGGAAGGCCATGTGTGCAAATACTCGAAGTCTGGGAAATAAAATCCCAGGCCTAGTGGCCATCATGGCAGAGGCTGACCTGGACATTGTCACCATTACCGAGTCATGATGTAATGAAGGACAGGATGGGTAAGAAAGAGGGAGGAGTGACAGTTTATGTGAGGGACAGCATAAAAGCAACAGAGGTACAGGAAACACAGGGAGAGGCAGAGGTTTTGTGGATCACCCTAGAGATGGGGAATGGAGTCACTATTTGTATTGGAGTGAGCTGCAGGCCTCCAGCACAAGGGGATAGATGGATAAGGTTCTGGTGGAAGCCTTCCAAAAGATGGCAAATAAGGGGGAGGTGCTGCTGGTGGGGCACTTCAGTCTGCCAGATGTAGATTGGCGCATCCCAGTTGCAGCATCAAATAGGAGCAGGTACATCCTAGACTCTCTGTGGGGGCATTCCTCAGGCAACAAATAAAGGAGCCCACTCATGAGGGAGCAATATTGGACCTTGTTCTCACCAACGGGGTTGGTGTTGCAGACATCATGGTGGTGGTCACCTGGGGACCAGTGATCGCCGTACGGTGTGGTTCAATAGAAGAACAGTGGCAGAAGTGAACCACACAAAGGCAAGGGTCCTGGACTTCAGGAGGGCTGATTTTACAAAAATGAGGGAATGCCTCAGGGATGTCCTAGCAGAGGGAGGGGACTTGGGTGGAGTGAAGGAAGAATGGGAGAAACAAAAAGTGGAGTAGTGAAGGCAACAAACCTCTGTGCCAGGCAAGAAAGCAAAAGCAAGAGAAAAAAGAGACCACTATGGTTCTCTAAAGAGGTGGCTGGGAAGGTAAGGGCAAAAAAGTTAGCATTCAGGATGTATAAAGAGACACAGATATTAAGGATAATGAAGTGTATCAGGAGAAGCAGAGGAGGGCAGGAAAAGCAGTCAGGAGCACAAAGGTGCTAACGGAGGAAAAAATTGCTCAGGCAGTAAAGAAAGGGGACAAGACATTTTTTAGGTATGTAAGCGGAAGGAGGAAGACCAGGGGAGGGATAGTGAGGCTAAGAAGGGAAGGGAAGGTGGAGAGTGTGTGGAAGGGGACAAGGAAAAAGCAGACATCTTGAACAAATAGTTTTGTTCAGTGTTTATGGAGGAAAGGTAAGGAGAGGGGCCACAGATAAGTGGCACCAGCATTGAAGGAAGGAAGGTGGACACTATTCCATTTACAGAAGAGGGAGTCATGAAGGCACTCACAAATCTGAAGGTGGACAAGACAATGGGGCCAGATGGGATACACTCAGGGATATGGAAGGAACTCAGAGAGGTGCTGGCCCCACCTCCTACAGTCCTGTTCAGCCATTCACTGGAGACTGGAGTGGTCCCGAAAGACTGGTGGAGGGCATATGTAGTCCTGCTTCACAAAAGTGGGAGCAGGGAGGAGGCTGGCAATTACAGGCCAGTCAGCCTGACTTCAGTGGTGGGGAAATTAATGGAATCACTACTAAAGAGAGACTAAAGGAGCTTAATATGTATAGCCTCGAGGAAAGGAGGGAGAGGGGGGACATGATAGAAACTTTGAAGTACCTCAAGGGAATCAACAAAGTCCAAGAGGGTAGCATCTTTCAAAAGAAGAGGTGTGCAAGAACAAGGGGGCACAATTTGAAGATGGGGGGGGCAGCTCAGAGGTAATGTATGGAAGTATTTTTTCGCAGAGAGGGTTGTGGATGCATGAAACGGCTTTCTGGAGGAGGTTGTGTAGTCAAAAACAGTGGTTGAATTCAAGCATGAATGGGACCATCATAAGGCAATTCTAGGGGGTTGGGGTAGAAAGAAGTAGGCTGCTGGTTAACTAGGATCTGCAGCTTATCCATTAGGTAGGGAAATGGGCAGACTGGGTGGGCCAAGCGGTCCTTATCTGCCATCAAATTCTATGTTTCTATGTAAAGGGAAGGACTGTGGAATGTCTTGAATCCAGTGGCTTGCAAGATCGGAGGCAGCATGGATTCACTGTGGGAGGTCATGTCAAACAAATCTGATAGATTTCTTTGGCTGGGTGACCAGGGAATTAGATCAGGGTGAAGTGGTGGATGTGGCCTACCTAGATTTTATAAACCAGCTGGGCAGCATAGGAGTGAGTTCAAAGGTGGTAAACTGGGTAAGAAATTGGTTGGGGGATAGGCAGCAGAGGGTGGTGATAAACAGGGTTCACGCCGAGGAAGGGAAGGTGACCAGTGGGGTGCCACAAGGATTAGTACTGGGACCGGTCCTCTTTAATGTCTATTAGCAAAATTGCAGAGAGGCTAGAAGGGAAGGTATGCTTGTTTGCAGATGTCACTAAAATCTGCAATAGGGTAGACACTCCAGGGGGGTGGAAAAATGAATAGGGATCTAAGAAAGCTTGAGGGGTGGTCGAGAGCATGGTAACTAAGATTCAATGCAAAAAAGTGCAAAATCGTGCACTTGGGGTGCAAAAACCAGGGGGTGGAGTACAAAATGGGGGTGGGTGGTACTGGCAAGTACCAAACAGGAAAGAGACCTGGGGATAATCATATTTGATGACTTAAAGGTGGCCAAACAGTGTGATAAGGCAGTGGGGAGAGCCTGTGGGATGCTAGGGTGCATAGGGAGGGGCATCACCACCAGAAAGAGGGAGGTGGTGATATTACTGTATAAGTCATTGGTGAGACCTCACCTGTGGTACTGTGTCCAGTTCTGGAGACCATGTCTCCAGAAGGACATAGAGAAGAGGCAGTCCAGAGGAGGGTAACTAGAGTGGTGCAGGGTCTGCATCAAAAGCCCTAATACAGACCTTGAGCTGTCTGCTGAAGTTGTGCTGTGCGCTCTATGTATGAAACTTCTTGATAAACCTTATATGTGCCTGACTGTATTATTTTATTTTATTACGTGGAGCCTTAGTTCTCTGGATACAGAGGACTTGGTAGAGAGTCTGTGTGTCATTTTTGCGATCTTTACATGGACTGCTGACCGACTAATCAATTTATGTTCTCTTACTGTGTAGGGCTACTGCGGGACACAGCACTATATATCACTTCTGTGAGGTGCTGTATTGTGCAGTATTTTAAATATTTCAAGTTGGACAAATTAGGGTGTGACGCGTCAGTAATCCATGCAGCACTTCGCAATGAAATGGCTTATTTTTAATACAGGTGCTCGCAGCAGGCGCCTATAATACAGACCTTGAGCTGCCTGCTGAAGTCTGTGCTGTGCACTGTATGTATGAAACTGCTTGCCTGCTTGATAAACTTACTTGATAAACCTTGTATGTACCTGACTGTACTATTTTATTTTATTACATGGAGCCCTAGTTCTCTGGATACAGGGGACCTGGTAAAGAGTCTGTGTGTCATTTTTGCAATCTTTACACAGACTGCTGACTGACTAATCAGTTTATGTTCTGTTACTGTTTAGGGCTACTACGGGACACAGCACTATATATCACCCCATGTGAGGTGCTGTATTGTGCAATATTTTAAATATTTCAGGCTGGGCAAATTAGGGGTGTGACACACTCATAACCTGTGCAGCACTTCCGGGTACGAGCTGCTTATTTAACCAGGTGCTCAGCGAACAGGGTGAGCCAAGCGGGGCGCGCACGGCGGCGCGTGTGCGGAGACACATGTGTCTGCGCATGTTCTGCATGTTCAGCGGGTAAAGTGGGTTTCTCGAACCACCTGTGTTTTCTGGTATTGATATAATTAACAGTTCATCTGTATTTAAGCAATACTGTTTTATCTAGGGAACAGCTGACCTTATCTCCCTGTGTGCTTTCTATATCTGCCACTGCTCGTTAGAAGTTTGCTAACATGGCCCAGTTAAGTTTACCAGCACACTTACCAGGAGGGGCTTTATGTGTGTCATGTCATATATATAGTACCGCTGTGGGAGCTGATCTAACAACTGAGTTTACCTGTGCTAAATGTGTGGGAAATATTTCTTTAAAATATACGGTAGCACTGTTTAATGTTAGGCTTTCTGAACTGGATTCAAGTCAGATACAAATGCAGGCCTATTTTCCGGCACTCAATCAAATGCCATTGCTTTCATCTGTGGTCACTTCTATTACTAATGCCAAGCAGTTGTCAGAGCAGCCCAGTACATTTTCTGCATCATTTTCTAGTAGTTATAAGAAACGCCCCTGTGATATGGATTGTGCTGACAGTCCAGACGAACAGTTGTATGAGTTTCAAAGTAGATGAGTGTATAAAAAGGGATGTAAAGCGTCCCAATTTTCCTTGACTACTAGTAATAGGTTTACAGTTTTAAACAGACCTAGGGATTCCTGTTTGACCAATACAGATCAGCTTGAGACACTTACCAATTGGCCTGCTGCAGTGTGTGATAAAGATTCATCTAACACGTCATTAAATCTCCACTTTCCCAAAATATAGCTGTCCTTTTCCTTCAGCTGTCCCGCTTATACCCCTTGAAGTCTCTTCACCTAGTTTGGGCTCTGGCTCTGGCTCTGCACATATTCGCATTATAGCTGAAACTCTTAATCCACGTGAGGTTCAACAGAGGCAGGTCTATGTTATAGGCGACTCTATGGTGAAACACCTTGATAGGGCTATTTATGATTTGGACAAGGAAAATCGTATGTGTTCTAGTTTTCGGGGTGCAAAGATAGCGAATATCACTAGTATGGCTCGCAATATTTTATCAAATGGAGGCATAAATCCACTAGTTGTGGTTCATGTTGGGACAAATGACTTTATGCATTCCAGTAGCTTAGATATAAAAATGGATTTAGTTGCACTCTCTAATACCTTGGTTGAACTGGGGTGTGAAATAGCCTTCTCAGAGGTCCTGCCTGTCCCAAAAGCATCCATAGAATATAATAATACAATAAGTACATTCAACAATTGTTTGTGTTAGATGCCTTAAACAAAACCAGATTTGTATTACCCACTGGGAAAATTTCATAGAAAGACCTGACTTGTTTTATAAAGATGGATTACACTTGTGTTATAAGGGGAACCAATTATGGAGTCAGCATATCCTGGATTATATTAATAATCATTTAAACTGCTTGAATTAGGGGAGAAAACATTTCCTTCCCCTAAGAGGCTCCCTATTAAAATCAAAAATCTAAGTAATCTAAAATGTTTATACTTTAATGCTAGGAACCTTCATGGTAAACTTGACGAGTTGAATGTCAGGTTAAGTAATGGTGATGCTGACATAGTTTTTTTATTTATTTTATTTATTTATTTATTTGTATTTCGGATGACACCTTTGAGCCGAGGGCTCTTTTACAAAGGTTCCACGTCAAGGCAATAAGGACAATAAGGTACAAAACATAACATGATCATTACAATGGAACTTACAAAAAAAAAAAGACAAATAAGGTTACAATACTAGCAGCCAAAGGCATTGTCAAGGAATTGTGTTGCGAGTTAATTATACAGTACAAGTCATAGGTGGCTCAGTGAAGCTTTGTTAGGAGTGGGTTAGTGGGAAAAGAGAAAGAAGAGTGGTGGTGAGGGGGTGGTATGGGAGACAGAGAGAGGGAGGAGGGGAGAAATGGGAGGGCATCATTGGGTATGTGGTAGATGGGAAACAGTGAGGAGGAGGAAAGGGGTATGAAAAGAAAAGGAGACAGATTCATCCTATGCCCAGTAATGGGGGGTAGGAGAGAGGAGGAGGAGGAGCTGAGGCAGTGAGGAGGGATGCTTGAGGTGAGTATGCCTGGAGGGATTATAAGAAGCAATCACAGAAGACACCAGCCACGAGGTGTTGACGCAGAAGTTACACTTAAAAGCACCAATTGTGGCAATGTTGAGATTTCTGTAGGTAGCAAGTTGAACCAGGTGGAGGCTCTGACAAGGTAAGAACGCTGAGCTTGAGAGGTCCGACAGCGAGGTATTGTAAAGGTTAGACTGTCCGATCTTCTAGTTAGGTGGCGGACACGCTGCAGGGTCAATATTTATTGGACTCCACGGGGCATAAGGCCCAGTGATGTCTTCTTAGCTAGGATGCAGGTCTGGTACTTTAGCCTGCCGGATAGCTGGAGCCAGTTAGCCTGCTCATAAATGTCACATATATGAGAAAGGCGGGCAGCTGAAATAAGGAGTCTCCATGCCTTATTAAGGGCTACAGCTATGCGCCGGAGTGCAGTATCAGTAGTGGATCCATAGATAATAAGCCCGTAGTCAATAGTTGAGATAACAAAGCTCAGGATAGCGAGGTTCAAGGCTTCAGCTGTTAGGCAATGTTTATGCTTGTATAGTAGCCCTATACGGGAGTTCACAGTTTTAGCGATATTGTCAATGTGTTTGGTATACGAGAGGGAGCAGTCAAGGGTCAGGCCCAGATATTTAAACATATCCACCTGCTCAAGAGTGATGCCTTTGTGGTTGTTAATTATGAGCTCATGGTCCTTGAACTTGTTGTGGGTTCCATGGAACAACATTGTTTTAGTTTTTTTGTGGTTAAGGATGAGTTTATGTGAGCAAAACCAGTCTTCCACTTCTGTGAAACTTTTCTGTAGTTGAGACTAAAGGGAGTTGGGGTCGGTGTGGCAAGTGAAGATTACTGCATCATCTGCATACAGTAACATTCTGTCATGGCAGGAGGCAGGGAGATTGTTCAGGAATATGCTGAATAACAAGGGACCCAGGATAGAACCTTGGGGTACTCCAGAGTGGATTGGTAGGGATGACGAGAGGAATTCACCAATCCTGACCTGTTGGGTCCGGTTACTGAGGTAGCTTTGAAACCAGAGGGTAGTTTCACTTGAAAGACCAAGAAGGGATAACTGTTTGAGGAGAATGGAGTGATTGACAGTGTCAAATGCCTTAGTCAGGTCAATAAAAGAGGTGCCAACCAACTGGCCCTGATCAAGTGTATGATGGATATGTGTGGTGAATTCAAGGAGTGCTGTGGTAGTGCTGTGCCCTTTGTGGAAGCCATGCTGCTGGGAACATTGCAGGTTGTATTTTACAAGGTATTCCGTGAGCTGATCAGCCACTATCCGTTCCAAGGCTTTGGATAGAGGAGGGAGGATGGATATAGGCCTGTAATTGTTTGTGAGAGTCTTGTCACCGCTTTTATGGACTGGAGTCACCACTACCAGTTTCCACTTTTGGGGGAACTGGGAGAGCATGAGAGAATGGTTGAGGATTTTGGTTAGTGGGAGCAGAACTTCATCAATGGTGAGGGTGAGAAGTTTCATATCCAGTGAATCACCACTGACCCTAGACTTTCACCGCACTTTAAGAATGTGTTTTTTAGCTAGGCTTTCCGGGATTGCTTTGAAATGGAAAGGAGGGTGCCCTGGTGGCAAACTTGAACTAACAGGAGCTGGGTTGACTGTGGTGGGATCAAAAAAGTTAGGGGGTAGCACATGACTAATATCAGCAAAAGTGGTGTTAAATGCTTTGGCAATGATTACATGGTCAAGAGTGATGGTACCATCTATGTTCAACATTGTGGGTGTTGTTTTGGGATCCTTTCCAGTCACTTCAGCAAGGTTACACCAGAATTTACTCCCATCATTCCAGGTGCTGGCTAAGGCGTTCCTGTAATAGTTAGCCTTCTCATGGCGGATTGCTCTGGTACAGGCATTCCTTGCTGTTTTGTAGGCCTGGATATCAGTCTGGGTGCCAGAAGTTTTAGCACAATACCAGAGCTGGTCTCGAGATTTCATTTGTGAAAGGATGCCTAGTGTCATCCATGGGTTATTGACACCCTTGATCTTACACTTCTTGAACGGAGCATGACCATCGCAGGCTGAGTTGAAACAGGTGATGAAGTATTCAAGTGCTGTGTCTACATCAGGGGCTGTATCAATTGGTGACCAGTCATGTTCACGAAGGAGTGTTTTAAGTGACTCAAGATGACTGGGGGTCAGCATTCTCCTGTTAATAGTTTTGGGGGGGAGTTTGGTGTATTTGTTTGTCCATATACACAAAATAGGGGAATGATCACTTAAGGAGTCTGGGAGGACTGTTGCTTCGAAGATGTGCTCTGGACGATTAGTTAGTACCCAGTCTAGAAGTGTACAGGTCCCTGTTCTGTAGTTTACTGTAGTAGGTGATTTGACCATTTGTGAGAAGTTAGCAGCAGCTAGGGCATCCTTATAACTATTTGAGCTGGAGCAGTTGATGTTGAAATCACCAAGTAGGATAACTTCTGTATTCTGATCCAGGGAGTTGATACAGTTAAGGAGAGAGTGAAAGCCCAGATTGCTCAACTTGGGTGGTATATAGACAGAGACAACAGTCAGGATCTTGTTATGAGTTCTGAGAAGTACTTTGGCAGCAAGGATTTGGATGTCATTTCTGGGGATGGGCACAGGCATGACATGACCCATGAGGGGCTCTTTAAGGTAGAGGGCACAGCCTCCTCCTTTCTTGGTAAGTCTGTCCTGTCTGAAAACTACATATCCGGGAATTGCTGTTGCGGAGTCAGGTATCTTCGGAGACAGCCATGTTTCCAGCACTGATAGGATGTTTGGATTGTGCTGGGAAACCTAGGCAGAGAGGTATCAAGTTTGGAAGGAGGCTGCAGATGTTAATGCTTGCCAGGAGAGTGACCCTGCACTGCTGTTAACCTTGCATGCAAGTTGTGGTGGGCGGGGTTAGGGTGAATGTTGCCTGGGAGAGCAACAGCAGTAGTGATAGATGTTTTCAAGGTTTAAAAGTTGCTTCTGTGGGGCAGCAGGGCCCTTTTTTAACAGGTTCCTTTCCATAAGGATGATGCATGAGGTAGTCACCAGTTAGCAATAGCAAGGAGCTGTAAGGGCACAGTTGCAGTGGTTTTGAGAACAGGCCAAAAGTTTCATTTGTTTTTCAAAATGTTTGTTGGATAGATAGCTCTTTGAGACAAGTACATTAAGAGCTGATTTCAATTGAAAATGTTGATACCTGGTGTTTAAGTCAAAAGCTAAAAGAAATGATCAACAGCTGAGGTCCATAGTCATAGAATGTGTTAGAATTCCTGAAAGGGATGAACTCTGCCTGTGCATATGCAGTGAAATCCTTTTGTCTGTATACGTCTTTGTCATTCAAAGAGGTCTTGAAAAGCCCAAATACAGATCATGGGGCAGGTCAGAAGAAAATGTGGATTCGAGCAGGACCCAGAGTCACTGAACTTGTCAGACTTTGTTGCTTCACTTATGTTTTGCTGGGGATACCTTCCAGCAAGTTGATTTTAAAATTATTTTAAAATGAAAAATGCAGATACCTGGTGATGGTGCTTTGTAGAAATCCAGTCCAGGAGACTTTCACGGATGTAGTGAGCAAGAATGGTGTAGTTACTCCAACCAGAAAACCATGTAAATCCACAAAAACTAAGCTATAGACAAACACAAGCACAAGTTTTTATTACTGAGACATGGGGGGATGATAAATCCCACTGGGTTTTCTCCCTTGTTGGGTACATGTTGTTTAACTATATTAGGCAGACTAAAAAAAGGGGGTGGTGTTGCCATCTTCTTGAGAGATTTATTACAGGCAGTCAATATTTCTAATAAAATCAAAAAATTAAACAGCATTACCGAAACGATATGGTTAAAATTAATGGTTAACATGCATCAATATATTGTCATAGGGGTCTGTTATCGCCCACCTAGTGCCACTTGTGAATATCTTGATAATATTATCCAGGAAATTGAGTCCACCTGTTCATTCAGGGATATTATTGTCACTGTTAATTTTAATCTGCCTGATATAGACTGGAACATACTGGTGACTGTGACGTAGACAGCCAGTTCTGAGTGCTGTATCATTTTTATGCTGAAGTTTCAGAATGTAATACTTTTGTATAAGATATATAATTTCATATATCCTGACAGGGAGGAGCAAGGTGACCTCCTGAAAAGAGGTGGGGTAAAAGTCAGCATTTAATTTAGTCTGTTTTACTTCGCAGAGACACATTTTTACCTAGACTCTGACCACAAAACATCTTGGGAGCACTTTTACGCAAGTATTTAGAGACTAAGTACTGTAGTAGGAATTGCACTGTTTAAAACCTTGTTCTTTTCATAGATTAGTATGTCTTGTGATATAACAGTTTTGTATTGTTGTATTTTACATATTCTTATCTATTATAGTAAAATTCTTTTTAGAACTTACTTGGTCTGTCTTTGACTTCTTTTTTTTTATTTGTAAGAAAAGTACATGGTTATAGCAGACAATCGACATAAGCTTGAATGGTGATACCAAACTGGAAAGAGAGCGTTTTAAATCTGAGGTCTTTATTAAAGTTTTAAAGGGTTCATCTCTGTATACCTGGTTAAGTGCCCGTAGGCAAAGATATCTGGCCCCCCAAAGGCAGATATATCTGAGCCTGTGCATTGGATATGCTAACAAGAGGTTAACAGTTTGAATCCCTCCAGAACTTGAGACCAAAGGTTGATCCGAACTCACAAAACAGACAAGAGGATTACCTTGTCTGTTACACTGTTCACAAGACTGCGCTCAGAGGTTGGCACTTTGGGAGTAGAGGGTCTGACCTGCTGAGTGGGTTTGTGACAGTGGCTACATCTAATTCTGGGAAAAAAATTTGTTAATATGTGCGAACAGTGCAATCTGATACAGGGGGTTATGCTACCTACAAGGGGTTCTAACATTCTCAATCTTGTTTTCCATACCAGAACTTTGACTCTAAGTAATATTTCTGTGCGGTCACCTATTGGCAATAGTGACCATTGCTCAATCAGTTTTTTCCTGGAGCACACAATTTCTTTGGTATCTAACACCTCTAAGATTTATTTGTATGAGAAGGCAGAAATTGACATTATAAAAAATGATTAAACAGTGTTGATTGGTCATCCTTGCTTAATACTGTGGGTATTGATAAGTATTATGACACCTTGCTTAATAAGGTCATTAATCTGAGAAGTTGTTATGTTTCAACATGTAATAAGATGACATCTTCTCAGTCTAACCCTAGATGGATGACTAAGGAACTTATTAAACTCATCAAGAAAAAAGACAAGTGTTATGCAGCATACTTAAGGTCTCATTCACCTTCAAATTGGAGTTCTTAAGTGTTCAAAAAAAATGTAAATATAGTATCAGAAGAGCTAAAAGGAAGTGGGAGCTAAAATTAGCATCAAATGCATGTAAATATAACATCAAGTCATTCTATGCATATATAAATTCCCTTAAAAAATCTTCTTGTCAGGTTGGGCCACTTCTGATAAATGAAACCTTGATTTATGATCCATTAGATGTAGCTAATATCTTTATTACAAATTTTTGTAATCTGTTTCATAAAACTCTTGTCAATAATACTATTAATCCCCTGTTAGGTAATCACATTTCAATTTTAGAATCTGATATTCATACCAAATTAGTTAATCTTAAATGCAAAATTAGTGTGTCTCCTGATGACATACCAGGCCACTTTTTGTATTTATTAGCCAACTATTTGTCTATGCCACTCAAATTATTATATGAGCATTGTTTAAACCACAACTACATGCCTGAATTGTGAAAAATTGCGTATGTAGTCCCAATTTATAAAAAGGGCCCATGAAACCTATGGGAAAACTCAAGACCAATAAGCCTTACCTCCCCTATGGGTAAAATCTTAGAATGCCTAATTAAAGATCTGATTATTTCATCACTTGAACAGATTGATACAGAACAGCATGGCTTTAAAAAAGGGAGGAGTTGCTTGACTAACTTACTGTGTTTTTATGAAAATCTGAGTTTACAGTTAGATAATAGACTTCCATATGATATCTATATTGACTTCGGTAAGACTTTCAATTCTCTTCCACGTTGGGCTTTATTGCAAAAACTCTACTGTACTGGTATCAGTCCTAATCTTGTTAGGTGGACTGCAAATTGGCTAGATCAACATTCACAGCAAGTTTTGATTAATGGTCAGTTCTCTAATAGGAGCTTGGTTAATAGCGGGTGCTGCAGGGTTCTGTTCTGGACCCCTGTCTCTTTCAGTTTTTTTATAGCTGATATTGTAAAATACAGTTGTTCAAATACGGTCAAATATGCTGATGATATTATAATTGGTGGACCATGTGTTAACCTAGATCAAATAGTTTCAACCTAAAATGACCTTGACAAACTATCTCAATGGGTTTCTACTTAGGGGATGAAATTAAATCATATAAAGTGAAAAATCATGCATTTTGGGGCAGGAAATCCAATGCATGTGTATTCTTTAGATAACCAGGTGTTAGTTGCTTCAGATATTGAAAAGGATTTGGGGGTTCTAATATCTGATGATTTCCTTCCTAGTACCCAGATAAATGAGGTTATCCTCAGAGCAAATAGAGTAATTTGGTCCATCAAATGCAATATTAAATCTAGAGATAGTAGAGTTTTGATACCTCTCTACAGAGCCTATGTCATCCGCCATCTGGACTTCTCATCCAAATTGTGGTGTCCATATAAAAAACAGGACATCAAACAACTGGAAAAAGTTCAAAGGAAATATACCAAGATGGTTAGAGGTCTAGGAGACATCCCGTACGTAACTAGACTAACCCTATTAAATCTGATGCCTCTTTATATTAGGCATTTAAGAGGTGATTTACTCCTTATGTATGATATCATAAATGATCCATATTTAATAACAATTTTAGATTTCCATTTTAAGGAAGAAACCTATAACTTTAGGAGACATCCGCTACAGATGCAGTTAAAGAAATTCGGTCATCTCCCTCAAAAGTTTTTCTATACACTTCGTGTTATCAAGCCATGGAACAGTCTACCTACAGAAGTGACAGTCAGTAGTTCCAATTCTATTTTTAAAACAAGGCTTGATAAATTTATTCTATCCAGTTCAATTTGTAGCTATTATTAGTAACAGGAGCAATTATGGCCTTATTGGCCTTCTCGCTCTGAGTTGATCCTAGTATGAATCCTAGTATGAGAGACTGAAGGACCTCAATATGTACATCCTGGGGGAAAGGAGGGAGAGTGGAGCTATGATAGAGACTTTCAAATACCTCACGGGTATAGATAAAGTTCAAGTGCAAGGAGTCATGCTTCGAAGCTGAAGGGGGGTAGGCTCAGGGGAGAAGTAAGGAAGTACTTCTTCACAGATAGAGTGGTGGATACCTAGAACAGACTCCCAGCGGAGGTGGTGAAGGCAAAAACTGTAGTGGGATTTGATAAACAGACTGCTCACCAGAGACCTGCACAGACTCGAGGACTGACTCCAGGCTAACAAATTGGTTCTAAATGGTAAAAAGACAAAGAACATTCTCTTCATTCCAAACTGTTTAGGCTCCAATAGGGCATACAAGTTATCTCACTCATTTTCAAGCGGATCTAAAATTGAGATAGTAGATTCTGTCAACTACCTGTGAGTTCTACTTGATCAAGATATTACCTTTAAGGCCCATACTGAACACCTTGTTAAATCAACACATCAAAAAATGGTCTACTATACTGTCTAAGCCCCTACCTCACCAAAGAGTCCTGGACATGCATTGCCAACTCTATCCTCCTGCCCATACTGCTGTATGGCTCTCTTGTCCTCAATTCAGTTAGAAGCACAGAGCTAGAAAAGCTCAAATCAGTGTATCACACGATAGCTTGTTTTGCAGCAGGTGCTTCACCCAAGGAACATCACTGCAATGTACTAGATTCCCTCAAATGGCCCTCACTCAGTGGAAGGCTAGAATATGCATCACTATGCCGTGTCTACAAACTGAAAGGCACAGATGCTTCCCCTAACCTCAAAGGATTAATAATTGACAAATCGGAGATGCAACCCCTTAGTTCCTCCTGGTGAATACTCCTCCAGGTCCCTAAAGTTAGAACCGTGGCAGGTAGTTGTCCTTCACTAACTCTATCCCTGCCATTTGGAATGCCCTCCTCAATGCTTTACAGATCATAGCCTCTCTCTTTGGGGATTCAAGAAAGGTCTAAAAGCTCACATACTAGAGCGGAATCAGTGCAACTGTTAGATGATGAACTATTACTATACTGCTGATTGTCACCCTAATTCTCAAGCTGTCGCCCTAGATCTCATTGTAATAATAATTTAAACTCTTTGTCATTAAGATGTATAGTAGGAATAGCTTATGTATGTATATTGATTTCCCTCAATTGTGTCCTATAACCTAACTTGTTCAAATGTATTGTAACTGTACAACGCTTCTTTTGATGGTACACCTGTTGAGTAATTCTCTGTAACTAATCCTGGGTTGCACCTGAAAAGGGGACTCTCTGAGGCCCAGTGGGTTTACCCAGTCAACTAAATTCAATAAATAAATAAGAAGGGATAGGCATAAGATAACCTTAGTGGTAAGAAGGGGGGGGGGATCCTCAGATCAAGTAAGGTTTGTGGTGTTGCAATAGTTAGGAAAAATGGGCAAACTAGGTGGGCCAAGTGGTCCTTTTTTTTTTTTTACAACCTTATTTATGACCCCCTTATGCCGGCGACCTGAACTGTCTCTGATGGGACTCACGGTGCAGACTCTTCCCGCCTGCCTGAAGCCCCAGACTCCACTCCTTGGGCATGGGCCCATCTCCCGACCACCACACCTGGCCACCCGACCCCGCCAGCTCTGAGCCCCCCCAGGGTGGGACCGCCGACTCCACTGGTGCTCTATCTAGAATTTAGTGGAGTGACCAGGGGGCGGAGGGAGCCCAGGATGGAGCTGGAAGCCCGCATTGGGTGTGGGACTGACCACTGGTCCAGCCAACAGGTGTCGGGATTTAATTTTTCTTGTCCTCCTCATGGAGCTCGGACATGCAATGATGGCCAGTGTCCGCCAAGCTCCACCCCCAGTGCCATTAAACAGCATCGTCTTGTTCCTGGCTACCCCCGGCCATCACCAGGGGTTGCTCAGGAGCGACGCAGTCCCTACACCCTCCCTAGGAAGGGAGAGCCATCCAACGGACACTCAATCCCTCCATGTCCCCACCGACCCCCGATGGCCCAGGCTCGTTCCCGAACCTGGGTCGCCAGTGTGGCGAGTGAGGCATCTAGTGCCTTAATCCTCAGCACCACCAGGCCTGTCTCAAGTGGTCCTTATCTGCTGTCAAATTCTGTTTCTGTGTTTCTATGTAAGTCTTGTGATACTTTGATTCTTACCCCTGCCTCCTGTTCTTTTCCCTCTCCTGTCTATCCTCTTAGGAATGAAATTAGATTTATATTCACTTCCCCTTGTTGTAAAAAGGCTGTGGGCCAGTCTACCTTCTCATATTGTATCCCCCACTTCTGGAGCAATATTCCTCACCTTTGGCATTTTTCCTGTCCAGTATTAATTTTTTCATTACTTAGCAATCTGGAACTGCGCGATGTCAGTTGAGCGGAACACTTCAATGAAGCAGGGTGGTTAAACTGACTTCACATGTGCCCAAATTAACTATTAGATTAAAAATGTAAACAACATACTGGGAAGCAGTGGCCAAAGGCCTAGGAGAAATTTTCCAGACAGAGCCACCAAGATCTGCCACCAAGATGACTCTATAGTAGTAATCAAAAATAGATACCTTTTTCCTGTGTTGGTGGTGGCCGCAACAAAAGTGACAACCCAGAAATGGTTGGAGGCATTCCACCAGTGAGAAACTGCTGGTTGGAAAAACTGTAGAGCCATTCTTCTAAGGAAATGGATGACAGCCAAACTGAGGTAAACCACTGGCAAAGCAAAAGGGAGATGGCTCTCATATTTTCCATTTATGGAAGCCTTCACTAATCAAACAGTTCTGAATCAGTTAGTAGATTTGCCTTAAGTTTCATAGGGATAGACAGGGATAACGCCTAGGCAATCTCGTCAGAAAAGCATAATTAGCCAATCAGGGCTGTTCAGGAGGATATTAGAATATATAACATTATTTTAAATGAACTGAGCTGTGTGTTGGTAAACATTGGATGAGCTGCTGATAAGACAGAACCAGATGCATTAAAGGTGGTTGAGTGAGCCGGCTCCGTGGCATTGAGTCTTAGCACACTCAGTCGCACCAGTGCTTAGTCCACCCCTCTTGGATAACCCCACCTCTTAAAGCTGTTGCTGATCAGCCTTCTACAACTAGTACAACATAACACTACTAGCCTCATATAAGGTAATTGTTCTAACCACTCCAGCCATACCTTGGAGATATTTCCTGTAAAAATGACCCCTGTGGATGCTCTCCTTAATAGCTGTCTCATTTTGCTAATTTACATACCATTCAATAGTCCAGGTGACACTTGGCACCAAGGCCAAAAATCTCCCTCTAACACATACCACAATGGGCCCTTTTATATTAATGCTTTGTCTCACTCCGAAGGACAGACTTTGTTATGGCCACATCCCCCCCAGCACCAGACAATGATTCAATGATTAATAAGCAGGTGCGAAGGCCTCTGACACTTTCAGTCTTAATAACCATGTATATCCTATCCCTTCCTAAACGTACTACTGCCCAGAACACTGCCACCAATAAAGCAACTCATTCCAGAAGGACTAAAAAAAGGCTACTCAGCAGACTAACAAATTATCTAAAAAAAACTACTATTACTTCTCCTACTCTGCTCGGGAAACATGGAACTAAATCCAGGCCCACCTTCCCCTCTGGATACCCTTGCAGACCTACCACGATATAAAGGTATCAGCTTTCTCCATATCAATGCCTGTAGCTTATTAAAGAAGCTAGACCCTATTCAGGCCTGGGATCTATATGCTTTGCCTGATGTCCTCATGATAACTTATTCCTAGCTCACGCCTTCAAACTTGAACAAATCTATCTATATACCAGGATACAATTCCTATCATTGTGATAGACCCTCTAGAGGAGATGGGGTCGTAATCTATGTAAAGTGTAAATACACAACTACAATCCTTGACTGTACCTCAAAGGCTAAAGAATTTGAATGCTTGGCCCTAAAACTCTCCCTTTCCAAAGGTAAGTCACTTCTTATAGCAGCATGCTATCGTCCACCTTCTGGAGGCGTGACGTTGCTGTCACACCTACAAAATCTTCTTGACTCTGCTAACTCCGAATGTATACTGATGGGAGATTTCAACCAAAATTGGAATGATGATAGCTCAAAGAAGCTAAAGGAACTTTGTGATGCAAATGGACTGGTACAAATGACAACCACTGCCACCAGACCTAACAGAAAAAATCCTGAGCGTAGCTCCCTTCTAGATCTCATACTGGTAAACAAACCACATAACATCTTGCACATTGGAGTATTTTTCAATGACATAAGTGACCACTGTGCTACGGCCTGTATCAGACATTCTCCTCACATGAAGCCAGTTGCTAAATTCAAAGTCAAACAATGCCTGAAAAACTTCTGCCAGAAATCCTTCCTAAAAGATTTAAGCAACGTCAGATGGCAAGACTTCTATCTGGCACCCACACTTAACGAAGTCTTTAACACCTTTCATAGCCTACTCATAGGATTAGTCGACAAACACGCCGCTCTAAGAATGATCAGATCTAAAAAAAGACCTCCCGGTTGGTTCTATCCCATCCTGGAGTAAACACTTAAGGATAGGGATTTTGGGTGGGAAAAAGCAAGGAAATCTCACCTAGAAACTGATTGGCTGGCATTTCGCACCTCTAGAAATGCCTGCACCAGACAAATTAGGTCTGAAAAAGCCAGATATTACCAAACTGAACTAGAAAACAACAAAAACAACTCTGCCAAATTTTGGAATATTCTTAAGGAGGTCGAAGGTCAGACAGCTGATTCATCCCTCCCAACCAAAATTGTGTCCGCAGGTAATACCTATACAGACAAAGCTGCTATATTAGAACAGTTCAGTGAACACTTTTCTACTGCAGGGCTCGCCTTTGACACCTCTACCATCAACAATCTCAATCCTTCAGGGGATGCTACTGCTAATCATACTACTAATCTCTACCCAAACCGACCGCATCCTGCCAACTTTAGCTTTCTAACAGTTACGTTTAAACAAGTTGAGGACCTCCTCCTGTTCCTGGATATAAAAAAGAGCGCCGGTACAGACAATATCGAACCTTACTTTCTAAAACTCGGCCACTTCTATTTAACCGCCCTATCACCCACTTATTCAACACCTCCCTCAAACAGGGCGAGCTACCCGTGTTGTGGAAAACTGCACACATCCTACCCTTATTCAAATCTGGGGACCCAAGTGATCCGAACAATTATCGGCCTATCTCTATTCTATCCGTCCTCTCAAAACTACTCGAAAAAATTGTCAACGCCCAGATATGACTCAAATAACTTGCTAAATCTCGCTCAGTCTGGCTTCAGAGCCAAACATAGCACCGTTTCGGCCCTAGCAAAAGTATCCACCGATTGGCAAATTTCCCTGGATTCCAAGAAGTATGTAGCTGCCCTATTCCTGGATCTTAGCAAAGCCTTCATTACTGTGGATCATAACATCTTACTTACTGCTCTGGGTAATATCAATTTCGATAGCTCTGCCATCAAATGGTTCACCAGCTACCTGACCAACAGGCTTCAGCAAGTCAAAGCTATAGGCGATCTGTCCCCGCAAAAATCCCTCTTATGAGGTGTTCCACAAGGCTCTATACTGGGCCCAATCCTCTTTGCAATCTACATCAACAACCTGGACTCGCACCTGCGTGCAGCCAATGTGCACTTATTCGCAGATGACACCGTACTCTATACCACTAACTCTTCCTTGGACTTGGCCCACATAAACCTTCAGCAAGACTTCATCACTCTCCAACATAACCTCATCAAACATAAGCTTCTCCTCAATGCCAAAAAGACTAAAACCATGATCCTGTCGCCAAAGTCTGCCTCTGGGTCTACACATACCCCCCCCAGATTCTAATGCTGCTAGACGAACCCATAGAGACAGTTGATACTTTTAAATACCTAGGGTTCTGGCTAGATAATAAGCTCAACTTCCTGTACCACCTACATGAAATCTCGAAGAAATTAAGGCAGCGATTAGGCCTTTTTTATCGCCTTAAACGGCAGTGTATTTAAATCACTGGCTCAGGAAGTGAGGTGAAGAGAGTGGGTTGGGGGTGTTAGGGAACTGGAAAGGAGTTTGGGAGGATAAGGGACTGTATGCCAAGGACAGGCTTCATCTTGCCCCATTAGGGAAGGAAGTCCTTAAACAAGGGATGGCTGACTACATTCAAGAAAGGTGGGGTTTAAACTTGTGAGGGGAGGGATAAGGGAGGACTGACCAAAGCCCTCTCCTCCAGATGAGGGAGTAGCCTTCAAACCCAAGGGGCAGGGAAAACAGACTGGGGTGGAGGTTTCAGGAGGAGCAGAGGGAGGATGGAAGTATAAGGAACCTGGGTGGGGTTCGACAAAGGGATCAGGGATAAGGGTGGGGGTTGGTGTTAGTAAATGCCAGGAGCTTGGGAAACAAGTTGCCAGAGTTCCAGGCCATGCTGTTGGAAATTGGATGTGGCGGTCGGTCCGGAGGCGTGGGCCAACAAAAACCATGATTGGGACCTAAGCGGTGGGGGTACACTATGCTTAGGAAGGATAGAAAGGAGGGCAGAGGGAGTGGGTGGCTATGTTCATTAGAGATGACATAGAAATTGCTAGGGTAGAAGAGGCAGAGGAAACGTGGAGGCCTTATGGGTCACTTACGATCCCCAGCGGAGATAAGCTCAAGCTGGGTGTAGTATATAGGCCCCGGGATGGGTGATGTTCTGGAGGATGGTTTGCTGGACAACATCATTGCCCAGTGTGGACCAAAAGGGAAGGAGTGGGGTGTTGATGGGGACCTTAATATACCAGGTACAAACTGGGAACCATGTCTCTAAGGTGGCCAAGGAGCAGAGGCTGCTGGACGGCTTCCAGGATGTGTTCTAACACAGCATGTGATGGAGCCCACAAGGAGGGGCATGTCCTGGACGTGGTTCTGGCAGATGGGGATCTGGTAAGGTACCTGGTTGTAGAGGATCCCTGACTGGGATGACCACAATACTGTCTGGTTTCAAATAAGCATGGGGGAGGGGGTGAGATCTAGGACACTGGCAGTGGACTTCAGGGGCAGACTTTGTGGGCATGGGAAATTTTCTCAAGGATCACTTGAAGGGATTACATCAATGACAAATGTGGAAAGGAGATGGGAGGTCATAAAGCAGGGGACTTCATGAGGGCAGTCGGGACCTGCGCTAAGGTGAAGCGTAAGGAGCAAGGTCACATAAACCATGCTGGTGGTCCAGTGAGGTTCAGGTAGCGTCAGAGAAAAGAAGGCGGCCTACAAAAAATATAAAACAACAAGAGGGGATAGGGATAAGGAAATGTACCATCTTGCATCTAGAAAAGTCACCCAGATGGTGAGGGGGCAAAGTCCAGTAAAGAGCAGCAGCTGGCACAGGGGATACATGGAGGGGAAAAGGGGTTCTTCCAGTACATTGGGAGTGGAGAAAAACTAAGGCTATCTCAGCAGATTGAGATCAGAAGGAGGGTGGGTGGAAGAGGCGAGGAACACAGCAGAGCTATTTAGAGTACTTTGCCTCTGTGTTCACTAGGAGGGGGAAGGGATATCTACAAAGCAAGGCACGATGGGGATAGAAGCGGTAGTGAGTGGGATCAGGGGAGCAACAGAAATGGAGCAAGAGGGAGGGAGAGGTACCCCAGGGGTGTCACATCAGGATAAGGATAAAAAGGCCAGTAAGGTGGAGGGGACGGATGATGCTATCTCGCCAAAAGGGTGTGGTTAGCCCTCAAGGCCCTAAAGAAAGACAAATTTCCTGGGCCGGATGGCATTCATCTGAGAGTACTATGGGAATTGGCAGACATACTGGCTGCACCCCTGGCGGAGCTTTTCAACAGGTCACTTGAGACAGGGAGGGTACCTAGGGATTGGCGAGAGGCACATGTGGTGCCAATCCATAAAGGGGGGTCAAGGGAAGTACCAGGTTACTATAGACCAATCAGTTTGACCTCGGTGGTGGGAAAATTAATGGAGAGTATACTAAAGGAACGATTGGGGGTGTGCTTGGAGGAGGTGGGAGGTCTGGATAGTCGGCAACATGGACTTGTGCCAGGTAGATCATGTCAAACCAATCTTGTGGAGTTCTATGAATGGGTAACTT
Source organism: Neoceratodus forsteri (assembly GCA_016271365.2). Taxonomy (NCBI): domain Eukaryota; kingdom Metazoa; phylum Chordata; order Ceratodontiformes; family Ceratodontidae; genus Neoceratodus; species Neoceratodus forsteri. The sequence continues at coordinate 1,374,839,008 of CM057452.1, forward strand.
CAGAACTGGACAGGGGAAAGCCTGTGGATGTATTATTCGTGAAATTCAGCAAGGCGTTTGACTCTGTCCCTCTACAATGGTCTGGTGGAGAAACTGATGGGATTGGGAGTAGGCCCTTTGATGGTCAGATGGATTGAAAACTGGCTAGCTGGATGCACCCAGAGAGTAGTGGTCGGTGGGGAGCTCTCGAACCTTAGAGAGGTTGGTAGTGGGGTACCACGGGGCTCGGTCTTGGGTCCGATCCTGTTTAATGCATACATATCGGACATCAGGGAGGGTATAGGGTGTGAAATGAGTCTCTTCGCTGAAGACTCCACGATGGGAGCAGTAGTTGAGGGAGAAGAGGGGAGGTTGGCCCTGCAAGGGGAACGGGACACCCTGGAAAGCTGGGCTCAAACATGGAAATTAAATTTCAATATCACCAAGTGCAAGGTGTTACATCTTGAGCCGGAAACCTAAACACAGGTACACCCTGGGAGGGAGGCGCTGGAGGCCTCAATAGGGAAAAGACCTAGGGGTCCTGGTGGATGCATGTATGAATAACTCTGAGCAGTGCAGGAGGCTAGCAAGGCAAACAGGATGTTGGGATGCATCGTAAGGGTCACCTCTAGGAGCAGGGAAGTGATTCTGCCGCTGTACAATGGACTGGTTAGACCACACCTTGAGTACTGTGTACAGTACTGGAGACCACACTTGAAGAGGGACATACAGCTCCTGGAGAGGGTACAGAGGAGGGCAACTAAGATGATACAAGGACTAGGGGATTTGACGTATGAGGACAGACTTGAGGAGCTCTGCCTGTTTTCATTGGAGGAGAGGAGAGACAGGGGGGACATGATTGAGGTCTTCAAGTACCTCAAGGGAATAAATAGGGTAAACATGGAGGGGATCTTTAGACTAAAGCAGGGAGGTATCACCAGAGTGCATGGTTTGAAGTTGGAAGGTGGAAGGGTGAGGGGAAAGAGGAGGATGTTTTTCACGAGAGGGTGGTGGACCCTTGGAATGCACTGCTTGGAGAGCTGGTTCAGAGATCCACAGTGGAGGGCTTCAAGAGAGGGTGGGACAGACACAGAAAGTGGATGTATCAGATGATGGCCTGTCCCAGGGGGGTGGGGATGGATGATAGGGGTTTCTGGAACACAAGGGTGGGGGAGGGCCTGGGCACCCAACTGGGGATCTGAGGTTCGAGCAGACTCGATAGACCGTAAGGCCTAATCTGCTGGCAAATAGTATGTTAGTATGTATGTAAACATCTGCTTACCCTAGAAGCCAGGAAGAGGCTAGTGCAATCCACATTTCTACCTGTACTGGACTATGCTGACTTCCTCTATAGTCATTGCCCTACTACAACGCTCAATAAACTTGACACCCTTTACTACCGGGCCCTAAGATTTATCCTTAACCTACCCCGTCGCATTCACCACTGTCTACTATACCAGGAGCTGGGATGGCCCTCACTCGCAACCAGGAGAAAAAGAAACGCTCTCCTTTGAATGTTTAGAGCGCTATCCAATAATCTCCCTACATACATCTCGAGCTTCTTTGTACGTGCCAAGGGATCTTATGGATTAAGACGCTTCTCCGTGATTTGCTTCCAGGCTCCTAGAGTGAAAACAACCCTTGGCCTGGCAGCAATCAATTTTTCTCTGCCATCACTTTGGAACTCTATGCAAAAATCTTTAAAGCTTTCTACGCTACCTAGCATCTTCACATTCAAAACACTGATATGAGACCTGTTGAAGGATACATGCAGTTGCTTTAAATGACTCTTTTACCTCAATTACTGGTCCCTTCTGCAAACCTTACACTCCGACAGTTGCCCCTTCTCTCCTAGCAAGGGATGCCCAGCACTTATTCCCTTCTCCCCTAAACTTAGCCTAACTTCCTTTTTTTCCCTTCCTGGCGTACTCTCGCTCCCCTTCTCCTCCCTTATCTGCTCTTTCCCCTCTCCCCTGCTTCTAGTATAAAGATACTAGCCTCTAAATTAGTGGCAACAGCTAGGATGGTACACTTGCTTTCTTGTAAATCATGTTGGAAATGGTGTATGTAAACTATATTTGACCTTATGTATATGCCTTCCATAGCCTACATCTGTTCACTATCGCCTCATTAATGTCTACCATATCTGTACAATGTCATGTTTTTGTTTTTTACCTTCCGCTTACTGTATTCTCTGTATTGTATCAAATTTATGTCCAGGACTGCCTTGAAAATGAGCTTGCTCAATGGTGTTATATGCCTGGTTAAATAAAGTTGATTGATTGATTGATTGATTGAGTGATAATGCATCACTCTGACATGCTGGCGACCTGGGTTCACACCCTGATCCTGGATGTCAGGAGCAGAGGCCAGCAGGGAAGGAGTTTGGAGCATTCTTTGGACACCTCCCTTCCAGGGGGTTGGTCTACACTGCGCCACTTCTACAGTGGCTTCTAGTTGGGACTTCCGGCAGTGTCCTTGGTGGCGTGAGTGACCACACGAAGTCGGACATCCCTGCCCCAGGATGCTGCTGCAGTTGCACACATTAGTGGGAGGTGGATGAGACAGAAAACTGAAAAAAATACCCATCCCAGCCAGCCGGATAGTGGCTGCAGTCCCACCACGCCGCATTCCACAGGGCACACCACTTACATCCCCCGCACCTGTAGTTCCATAGGGGTCCGAGACCATCACTCCTCTCTCCCGTGCCCCCCATGGGGGAAGAGGGCCCCCCCAGCAGGAATAAGCTGGAACGCTCCGAACACAGGTAATGCAGGATCCAGGTGGCAGCAACTGGCAGCGGGGGTGAGGCTGACGGGCATTAGGGACATGTGCAGCCCTAAGGAGTGGCTGCTGGGGGGTGGCCAGGGTAGGCAGAACAAAAGACAATACAAAAATGGTTGGTTTATAAGTGTTATGTAGTTTATATGTGTGTACTTTGGGGTTTTTTTCTGTATTGTATGTAACAATTAAGTATTGTCTGATTTGTACATTTGTGTGAAAAAAGTTGAATAAAATTAATTTTAAAAAAAAATAAACAACGCTGTTTATTTTTCCTTTAAATGCAACAAGATACTTGTTGTTGTAAGACCTCATCCTGAGTACTGTAGTTAGATCTAGGCCCTGCACCTCAGGAGAGATGCCAATATACTGTAAGGGGTTCAAAGGTGAGCAACAAGGATGGTATATGGATTGAGGGAAATGTCTTATAAGGAGATGCTTGTGGAACTGCATCTAGTCACTTTGGATAGAAGAAGAATGTTGGGGATCTAATCTTAGTTTATAATGCTGTAAAATATCCTTTACTCAATAGTTGTAATTTAATATTAAAAACAGAAGGAAACATAGCAAGGGGTCATGCCTTACAGATAAGTGGTAATCCTTTCAGAACCAATTTGATGGGAAACATTTTCACACATTGAGTGCAAACAGCATGGAGTATTCTGCCAGATGCTGTAATGCACTGTGATAGCACATCTTTTAAATTTCGGCATGATCACTTCATATGATCAGGGCTTTTAAATGGATTGTACCGCTGATAATAGCGGGGGGAAGTCTCGATGGGCTCTACGGCCAGTTTCCATCTTTCTTATTCATGAATGTATGTGTAACAACCCTTTCCCCCAGAACGGGGGTGGTTTGGTACTAGAGTGTCCATCAGAGCACTGGGTGCCAGTGTGCCAATCACTTTGTCCCTTAGCTGGCAGGAAGGTGACTAGGGGCAGAGGGATATAAAAGGAGCTTTTGGTAGGAGAGAATTGTGCTACTCAGGTATGAGGTTGTCAACATTTCTAGAAGGTCACTGATGAGGCTAGGTAGTGTCTGTACCCAGTGCTGCCTTGCAGGTATGGACCCCAAGATGGCTGGATGGGGTCCACCAAGTGTGGCTCAGTGGCAGGGTGGAACACTTGGAATGGCATGGATACCCTTCAGACACCTGGGGCAGTCATGGTGGTCAGAGGTGGTCCAGTGAATCTGGCTCAGTGACAGAGTGCCAGGTTCAGGAGATATAAAATCCCTCAACCGGCTTTCTCTACCTGAAATTGTGAGGGGTAGATGGATCTGGGATTGGCTGTTCCTGGGGGTACTGATGGGGGTTCTGCAGCTGGGCCAGATCAGTTTGAAGCCCTTTGATGGAGGGGTAACGAATAGTGGTTACAGACACAGGTGCACCTTCGCCAGGCATCAGGGACTAACTCATGGGTTCACCACATGTCCAGGCTGCCCTCTTGGGTCAGACTGATGGGTATTTCGGTAGGTAGGGCTCAGGTTTGGCTATCCCTGGGCAGATGGCATGGGTAGTTGGGTAATGGTACAGGTGGCTGAGGAGTGTACTAACATATTAGGTAGGCACTAATAGGTTTCCCGTATGGGCATCCCCCTTAAGGGATGGTCATTGATGGCTTTTGGGTTTGGAGGATTTCCCTCAAGGTGCTGTGCAGGAAGTATGGGAAAGAAGCAGTGATCACTGTGGGAGAAAGAGTGCATCCTGGCTTTGGAGCTCAGCCTGGGTAATGGTCCAGATGCTTCAACATAAATAAGGTAAAGAGCATGTGTCCTGGTTTCTTTTTTTTTTCAATTTACAAGTTTTGCCCCCTGCATCCCCATGCCGAGACCATCTGCCTGGTCACGGACTCTGACTGTGGCTGCTGACATTTATAGCCATCTTCCCTGAACCCCCTGGCTTCCCCCCATGGTGGGGTCACGGCACCTTGACCAAGGGTGCTGTGAACTTGGGAAAGGCGGGAGTCGGCCTGAGCGCCTAATGCAGCCGGAGTGGGCTTCATTGTGGCAGCAGGAGCAGGAGTGTTTTCCCTTGTTGTTCTTGTGGGAGGTGGGGACATGCAATGACGTCCTTTGTCCGCCCGCCTCCTGAGTACTGTCGAGCCAGTCGCTGTGGTATCCCCGGCCTCCTCCAGGGGTCCGTCAAGCGCCGGGCAGTGTCCCCACCCACCCCCAGAGAAGGAGAGCAGTCCCTAGGATGCTCCATCCTTCTCCCCCAGCCTGCCCTCCAGTGACCCGAGTCCATTCCCAAACCTAGGTTGCCGGCGTCGCAAGCGAAAATCCAACCGCTGTGCCAGTGGGCCGACTCCATGTGTCCTGGTTTCTAATGATTTCTCTGACACTGAATGGGGGACAAAGATTGTCCATGAAGGGGTACTAAACCCGAGCTGTGAGTAGCACCTGATAGCATATCCAGGTAAAGGGTAACCATAGTTTCCATATCAGTTGGGGTACAAACATACGAAAATTGCCAGCAGATACAGGTCCTAGGGTCTATTGAGTCTGCTCGATTGTGCAGCTATCAGTGTTCTTACTGTGCACCTGCCCTCTCCACCCATCCGGTAGTGACCTTCCCCTTGACCCTGTCCCACCCTTTCTTAACACTGCCCACCGTTCTTGACATTACCACCTCCTCCGGTAGTGCGTTCCAACCATCCACCACCCTTTCTGTGAAGTAATGTCTTCTCATCACCCTCTTGAACCTCCTTCCTCTGAAATCTGAAAATTCCCTCTTTACTAACCTTGTTTATGCCCCTCGTATATTTGAACATTTCTGGACCCCTCCAGTAACTTTACATCTTTCTTTAGGTAGGGCCACAAAATAAACTTTATTAAATTATTGATATTTATTTTTAGCAAACTATATTTTTTTTATTTTGAGAACCGGTCATTGTTTAAAAAAAAAAAAAACGCTGGTAAAAAAACTCTACTGGTACAGGATTCAGACCCATAACCTTGGGCTTGAGAGGCAAGGATCCAGTTGTGTGAGCCATACGTACTACCTGAACTATTGCTATCTTTAAAAAACTTATCTTAGTGCCCAATCGTTCAGAAAATAAAAAGCACCTTAGATTTTTGTTTCTCAGTGATGAGAATCCTGTCTGAGCTGAGGGTTGACACACACTGCCAAAGTTCATTATGGCGTTTACAAATATGCATACATTTCCAAAGTGCATTTCATTTGCTGAATGACACGAACAGCATATAGAGCTTGCACATGCCATACTGAAAAAAAATATGTAGGATAGTGTACGGGTAATCATACAGTATAAGGTTATTCTTCCACCAAGTAGATACAGTGCTGACTGATAACCTCGAAAGTGAAGCTCGAGAGGTTTCCAAGTTGGCATTGTATCTACAAGGTGAAAGAATAGCTGAGTAGTGTGTGGGTAACCATATACTGTTCTATATAGTGTATGATGACTGAAAAAAAGAAAAAAAAAACACTCACTTTTCCATATTTTTAATCAGTTCTGCTGACGCCCTCGATTCACAACTGCCGCTGCCCAGCACACTTGCACGTCACTCTCACACAGCAGGGGATGAATCACAACACCTGCTGTAGTCCCTTGTATTATGAGTCCTCACTAACGCAGAACGAAAAGTTGTTTTGCGTTAGTGAGGACATTACCACTGCAGCAGAACAACTTTTTGCAGTGTATGGATTTCCATGCACAACTGCATTCCACCATACACTATAAATCTGTAGTTTTTCATCAGTACCAACAAATAGAAACACTAGTTATGCTATGTGTGACAAGGTTCTCTATTGAGCTGACAGAAGCAGAAGCTAAGCTGAACTGAAACAGGATTCTAAAAAAATGCAGTACACATTCAATGTGCTGTCAACACTGAAACAGCTCCGATTGCATTCATATCATCAAGACAGTGTAGCACCGATGAATAACTTAAGGAAAAAAACACAATTCTGTTGAGACAAGAGACAGATGTTATCTCAGTCTGCAGTCTGAGAGGGAGTTATTTACATTATCGAGGCTATCAGCTCACAGTCCCAGCTCTAGCAAAGCTTTAGCACTCATTTGAACCACTTAGCTGTAACACTGACATTTATTTTGGGTTCTGTGCTCAGACATTACACATCGCTGAATTTTATTTCAATACCCATGACACTACGATCAACATTAGTCACAAAAAGTTCAGTAACACAGTCAATAGCTGCAAAAATTAATAAATAATGTGTAATCAACATATTTGCTCAGAATACCTTATTTAAAATTTGAGCCCAGTTGTATGCCGTACCACTGCCTCAAACAGGAACATCATTCAGAACTCAAACTCTACCAAACAGCTCTCATGCCATAACAAGAAATCTCATTGTCGGGGCTGCAATAGGATCGAGAATTTATGAAATAAAATGTTACAAAATAAGGACAGGCATCAATATGGAATGAAAAAATAATTTTAATAACAAATCTGACAGTATTCATGTTAACAAAACTATCAAAGCCATTTCCTGTCCCCTTTAAACTTATGGTTGTGGTTAGTCGGTCCACCAGATTCCCAAACATGTACAGTATGACAGGTGCATCTTCCAGATTTTAGTTAGCAACTGCACAAATGTGCTTCTTATACTGTATGTACATTTAGCTTTTCTTTTTGATTCTTCCTCCCTAAATAAAATTCACTATAGGAACAGCTGACAAGATACATTACACCCTCTGAGTCACAATTGATATCATTTTTACATTTGATGCGCCTGCACACCAAAAGTTTTGGGACAAGCGAAAGGGGATTTTGGGGGTGTATCACTGCCACGCCCATTGCAGTTCACAATACCAGGGGCTTGGCAGTCTAGACCAATGTCCACACAGTGCGGTCGTGGCGCCACCCTTTCTTTTCTGGACAGAAACTCTGTGTACTTCAAAGGACTGAAGCCACTCCCATCAGAGAGGGCTTCAGTCCTTTGATTTTGCATGAAGCTGCATCAGCAAACAGTCGAGCAATTTTCAGCATCTTCATCCTTCACCTGATAATCTTGTGTTGTGCAATTGTGCATGACCCTAGATTTCCTCAAGGTCCTGGTTGTCAGAGCATCCTCCACAAATTTAGTCTGCTGGGCCAACTGGCATGTTAGGGCCATTCAGTGGGAACTGGGCTGGCAGTGGTCCCAAATGTACTAAACACCTGGATTAGCCAGTTTGGGTGACCCAGCTAATGCTAGATGCCATCCTTTTATCATTGTCAATCCTAACTTCTCAGGAGGATTCCCGTTTGTGTGGCCTAGGCCCTTAGGGTATAGAGGGAAAGCCGGCACCACTCACAAACACCAAAAGGACTGCTACAGGCTATAAATACATGCAAAAGTCCTGTATTTCATAGTGAATCACAGCACACAGTCAGGAGAGGTTCTTAGGACCAGGTAGCCTAATTTGTTCACAGTGGCTACCATAGCATAAAAAACGGCTAGTGTCCCTGGGTTGTGCAGTCCATCTTGAAGTTGCTAAAAATTGCAATTAAGAAGTAAGGATAAGCATCAGTGATACATAAATTGATATAAAGGTGCTAAAACACTGCTAGTTTATTGTAGCAACCATGCATGAATTAGGCTTCCTAGTTGATACTATTGTCAGTAACCACATTAATGTTCTTGTTTTTAATTTTTTTTAGCACTCACTTTAAGAACAGCGTTCAAATGCTAAACTATTGCAGCACTAGACACCTCTTGACAAAGCTCATGCATGTGCAACATTGAGACGTCTGCTGTCATCCTGCAGACCCCTCTTGACTGATTGTTTGTTGTGATTCACTACAAAATGAAGGACATTGCATGTATCTATGGCTGGTAGTAGCCATTTTGGTGTTTGTGAGTGGCGCTGGCTTTCCCTCTGTACCTGTAATTCATCTACTGGCTACACCATGCTTACTGAGGGACTGTTTTCTTTGTCCCTCTGTATCTAGGCCCTTAGGATGCATGACATTTAGCCACAATGTGAGTCCAGATTGCATATCAACCTGCTGGGACTCCAAATAGTGAAGCTGGTGCTGTCAAGAATTCACCCTGCTGGTCAAGGGCCAGGCTGTCCAGGTCAACACAGACAATATGATCTCCACGTTCTACCTGGACTGGCAGGGTGACGCACACCATTTTCAGCTGTCAGAAGGTCTTCCAGATGTGACCTTGGTTCGCACACTGCAGGCAGATATCATAACAGTCCATGTGGTGGGTGAGAACAACCAGCTAGCCAACATATTTAGTCATGTGGGGAAGCCATTCCAAGAGAAGTTGCTGCACCCACAAGTGGTGTCCTAGGTGTTTTCAGCATGGTTAACACCATCAGTGGACTTGTTTGCTTCCTGGGAAATCAGAAGCTGAGTCAGTTTTCACCCACCATCCTCCTCAGTAGGGCACTCTGCTGAGGAAAGCATTTGCTCAGTCATTTACAGGGAGTCTCCTTTATCCCTTAACTCCATTTCATTTGGTTTACATCGTTATCCTCAAGGCTCAGAGGCATAAGGCATCTCTGATACTGATAGCTCCAGAATGACTGCAGAAATGTTGGTGCCAGGTTCTTTTCAGCTTCAATAGCAAGTAACCTCTTCTATTATACTCCAGCTGGACCTGCTTATGACATTCAAGGGATGGTCAGGCACCTGGACCTACAGTTCCTGCATCTGATAGCCTAAGGGTCTAAACCTCTTTGGTGTGTACCTCACCTCCACTGTGGATCTTACCCCATGGTTTTATCACAGCTCATGGGCAAGCCATTTAAGCCTCTGGACGAGGGTTGTCTGTCACATTTGTTATGGCAGAACACATTTTTGATCATGATCACCTTAGCCACAGGTGACTGAACCCTAGGCACTTTCTGTGGAGTCACCGTATCTGTTTTGAAACAAGGACAAAGTTGTTGTATGCTTCAATGCAAAATTCCTGCCCAATGTTGTCTCTGACTTCCATCTGAACAAGACCTTATTGCTACCCATGTTTTTCCAAGGTCCCACTCTTCAGATGCCAAGTAGGCAGTCCACCCAGTTATTTCCCCAGGGTTTTGCTGTTTTACCAAAATCACATTGTGGAATTTTGTGGTGAGGCTCACCAGCTGTTTGTCACTTACACTGAAGCACACATACCATTGGCACGTGGATTGTGTCCAACTTGTGTTCTGTTATTTAGCTGGAAAGGAGCCTATTGAAGGTCTTTATGCTCACGTTACCAGACATATTCCTGTCTCTGTTGCAGGCACATCCCTATTTTAAAGATTTGTAGGGCTGTTACTTGGTCTACTATGCACAAGTTCATATCCCATTACAGTACTGAGTTATCATGGTACTGCTTTTGGGTCCTCAGTCCTTCAGTCTCTGTTTGCCTAAAAGATTCAGCTGTGTGTTGTGCCCCTTGTCTCAGAGGATTGCTAGACATCTGCTGAAGTATGTGTAATTCCCTTGTAAATGGGTTACTATAAATTGTTAAAAACTTTAATGCTTTTGAACATAGCAGTGAAAACAAACCCTGTAACATGAGCTGGAAGGAAGCAGCACAGGAATGCAGGAGGTAAGAGATTATGTAGTAGAGCCAGAGAGAAAGAATGTTCTGGTAAAGGCTATTACATCTTGAACCCTTTATAGCACTCCGCAGCCATCACCAGTGGGATATGCCGTGTCCATCATATAGATTGATACATGATCCAATTAAATTTGAGCTAGCTGTAGGCCAACCCCATAGTCAATCCCCAGAAACTCCAGTTTACTTTGTGCATCCCTACAGGGTGGTCATGATTGCAGACTGCTTCTAATGTCTCTGATATTTTTCTAATGTTATTATCACCTATAACTTCCAACAAACCATTCCTTTTGCCCCAAATTCAAACAGTTAGGGGCCTAAGTCATGAGCCCAATACAATCAAGGTGCAAGGCAGTGAAACACCAGACCAAAATTCATGCACAAAGCTCCTTACAACAAGCCATATTTCAACAATAACCACAACTTTACGCCTACCAGAAACAAATCTGCCTTCTGCAACAGTTGCAAACAATGAGATGGGGTGGGCCTTGGCGGACCACTCACCAGTCACAGTAAGACTTCAAAAGTTCACTGCCCATTGGGCCCCCAAACAGTGATTGACAGATGGGTCACAGAACTAGTAACCCACAGATGTGCCATAGAACTGGAATGCATAACCAGGTCATGCAGATCTATGATCTCTCTGATACCCACCTGCCCAGCCAAGAGAGAAGCTTTACTCCAAGCCATTTCAGATCTAATAGTCAACAGCGCTATTTCTCTTGTTCCATCAGAGGAAATGAAAGAGAGTGGCGTACTCCTTATTCTTCATGGTCCCCAAGAAGTCACGGGGCATGCGCCCAGTGCTGGACTTTAAATATCTGAATCAGTTTGTGACTTACAAAAAGTTCAAGATGAAAGCAGCTTCATCTCATAGCTCCATACCTTAATAGCTATAAGTAATGAATTTATGCTTTATTTGATCATCTAATTCACTTGCTGAAGTTCTGAGCTGTAGGGAATAGTTTGGTACCTGTTTTGGATCTTTAATTTGCTGGAATGGGTTGTCCAAAAGCTGCCACTGGTGGCGATGGCACTAAACACAAGGAAATGCGGTCGGGCCCAGAAAAAAGATGGAGGCCCTCTGACAACCGACCCTTAACCAACCATCTAATGCTGCATTACTGAAAGCCATCCAGACCATCGATAAAAAGAAGGATGGCTTTACTTCCAGAATGACTACTGTGGAGACAAAACTGCAGAAGGTGGGGAAGACAGCAAATGAGGCTACTAAAATGGCAGATAAAACTGTGATGACTACTGCAGGCCTAGTGAAGGAAAATCTGCTACTGCAATGAAGATTAGAGAATCTTGAGAACGAGTCGCGGGTGACCTATATTTGAATTTTGGGTCTCCTAGAAACAATAGAAGGTGAGAATATGGGCAGTTATATTACACAGTGGCTAACGGATCATCTGCAGATGTACTTCTCGATCAATGTGCAGAGGGTCTACAGAGTTAACAGCAGAGGGGCCCGCCTGCATGTCGATTCTGCACATACACAGGCAAGAGCTGTCTTGGTAATCTTTGGATCCTTACAAGAGAGAGATTTAATACTTCAAGAAGCGTGGAAACAGGGTCCATCACAATGGCAGGGATCCTCCATTTATATTTTCCTGGACCTTAGCTTTGCCACTCGGCAATGAAGAAAAGGATTCAATGGGATTAGGTCAAAGCTTCAGCAATTGGGAGTCCATCACGTATTGCTTATGCTGGAGAATTTAAAGATAGTCTATGGCAACAAGACTTACCATTTTTCTGACTCGGTGGACGCAGGCAAATTGCTTAGTAAAATAGAAGCAGACTATACAAAGCGAGGAGAGGACTCCGGGTTGGAGTTAGAAGAAGAGACCTGAAATCTGGTGATCAGAACACTGTTCGGAAAGATTGTAGGAGAGAATTTGAGAGACTGGTCATATAATTTGGGCCTTTCCCACTTTGAAAATATGGACATTAAATGTTGGTATGGACACTAAATGTATTATCCAATTGTTGTTACTGAAATGTTTGAGTAACGGTGCTCATAATTTTTGTTATGGTAGGAGGGAAGGTTGGGCAGAGGGTCCTGTATGGCGCATTTTTCTTAAAAAAACGACCACGTGGTCTTTGAGTTGGGGTTTTGCATTAGTTTAATAAATCAAATAGTTGACATGTAAAGGATTAAAATATAGCTAAATCTGTAGTTTAGTGGCTTCACAGTGATGTAACTGAAACAGCAAGTAAAAAGTGAATGGTTAAAGATAGGTATAAGAGGTTTAGGAGGTGGGAGTGAGCTCTATATATTTTTGAATTTAGTCCTATTTAGGATGTTGGGGAAGATCACCTATGGAAGGGGTGTTAATCTGCTAGTGTTTTTAAGATCCTATGAATATATTCCCACTCATGGCAGCAACAGCCTTCATTTAATGTATTAAGACAATATAATTACATATAGATAACCTCCCTGTGATGTACCAGTAGAGGTATGCCAATGATACTGTAATTCAGTATACTGACTATAACCTTTTGATGCATTGACCTTCGGGCTATACCAGTACTTGAATTTGCTTGAAATATAAACTCAATAAATGTAAGTTTAAAAAAAAAGTTCAAGACAGAGACACTTCATTCCACCCTTGTAGCCATACGTCCAGGGGACTTCCTGACTTGCAAAGACCTCAAGGATGCTTATCTACAAATCTCAATATGTCACACACATCACAAATATCTGAGATTTGAAGTTGGAGACAACCACTTTCAATACAGCTGCCTACCAGTTGAACTGGCATTGGCACCCAGAGTCTTTACCAAAACACTGGGGGTTCTAGCAGTGGCTCTTCACAAGAAGGGGGTGTATGTAATTCAGTACCTGGATGACTGAATCACCTGAGCCAGAACACAAGAACAGGCACAGAAGAGCATGGAACTGGCTGTACATTGTTTCCAGCAACAAGTGTAAATGCTGAACAGGAAGAAGAGTCATCTGTCATCAACACAGTGCATCTCACAGCTGAGAGCAATCATAGACACTTATCTTAACAGTGCAACTCCATCAAAGGAGAAAATATTCAATATGATTCACCACGTCTCTGAAATCATATGGCATCCAAACAGGATAGTGTAGGACTACTTACAACTGATGGGGCTCATGGCAGCCATGATCGACACAGTCCACTGGGCCAGGCTGCACATGAAACGGATTCACAGGTACATTTTGGACACTTGGGATCAATGTTCCCAGAACTTTCACTTTAGGATAAATCAATTGGACAAGATCATCTCAACTCTGACTTGGTAGTCCAAGAAATCAAATCTGCAGAGAGGTACACTCGTGGATCAGCAGTACTCCAAGACTGATCACTGACGCCAGTCTCCAGGGACAGGGTGCAATCTGTGACCGTCATGCTGCATAAGGTCTTTGGTCACTGGCAAAAAACCAGGCTACATGTCAGTGTGCTGGAGATGTGTCCCGTGTACCATGCCCTACAGTTCTTTGTCCCAGAACTCAGGGGACATTCGGTCATGATTCAGGCAGACAGCCAAGTCAAAGTGGCATACCTCAAAAAACATGGAGCAATGTGCAGTAGAGCAATGATACAGGAATCAATGAGAGTGTTCAGGTGAACAGATCAGAACCTAACAATCATATCAACTTCATACCTGGCTGGGAAGCTGAACACCCACGCTGACTGGCTCAGCAGGGAGACATGAAGTCAGGCAGAGTGGCAACTTTACCCTGCAGTGTTCCAGATCATCAGTTGTAAGTAGAGACCCCTGCAAGTGGACCTCATGGCATGCAGCAAGAACAAGCAATCCCATGCTACCACTCTCGATTTGAGGCTCAGAGAGCACAGTACGTGGGCACACTGTCAGCAGAATGGAACTTTGACAGAGCTTACGTTTTCCCCCCACACTAATGATTTCCAAAGTACTGCACAAGATCCGATCTATGAGAGCAACAATAGTACTCGTGGCACCAGACTTGCAGAGGAGATATTGGCACTCCCTCATACAGACAATGTTAATAGACACACCTCTTCACTTTCCTTCACAACTGGATCTTCTGAGCCAGCGTCCAGTCTTCCACCACAACCCGTCAGTCTTCAACCTGATGGCAGCGCTACTGAGAGGACAGATTGGTAGCACTAGGCTATAATCCAAGGGTAGTGGAATGCCTACTGCAGTCACAAAGACAGTCCATGAACAGTACATACCAAAGACATTGGTTAATCTTTATTATAACATGGGTTAGGATACGAATACCTACAATTGGTGAGAGAGCGTCACCTGACCATTGATTAAATGGACTAAAAACCTTCTTTGGACTAAAAACATTACTACCTTCCCTTCCTCACATTAATCTTAACTAACTCTCTGCCTTAATTTTGCTTTCTATCCATGATGTATTTTAATGATGAATATTTTTGTATATGATATATTTTAGTAACTCGTTCTGTTTAGTTCCTCCTATGTCTGTTTGTATTCCCTTCCCACTGACATGGAACCTTTGTAAATGAGCTGCTTGGCACTCAAAGGTACTTTGTAATCCAAGATTGAATGAATAAATAAATAAAATAAATGCCTGTGTAGGCATAGTTGCCGTGATGCGTCCCACAGCAGAATCCCTGAGCACAGCGGGACTCATTATGTGGGGTGGAAGTCCGAAATTAAAGGCAGGCATTTAAATGAGTGGTTAAGAGAGTGAGGGCTGCACAGGAATCAGCCATTTTGACAGCCAGAGCCTTGCACGGTTTTGGCATGTAAGCCACAGTCAGGGCAGTGCACCTGAACAACAGGGTACATTCTTAGATCAGCAGAGTGAAACACCTACACTGTAATGGAGGCGCCAGGGTCAGTGACAGGCAGGGTCCCCCCCCTCCAACAGAGCAAGCTGCGAGTGCACGAGAGAGACAGAAAGAGAGAGAGAGAGACACACACACACACAGTGACTGGGAGGATGTAGTTCACAAGTTCTACAGTGTGTGTCTCTGTACTTTTCAGGTACCATCAGAGTTCCTGTCCCAGTGTGCTGCACAGAGACTTTCGACCTTTGCAATCCACTAGTACTGTTCTCTGGGCTGCATGAGCGACAGAGAGAGAGAGAGAGACACTTACTGGACCACATGCGATGACACATCTTCTCTCTCTCTCTCTCTCTCTCTGTATCTGACTATCTCTGTTTGTATCCTGTGAAAGTACTGCCATCTGACTGTGCCCCTCCCACATGGACTGCAGGACAATCCAAATTTGTATCTGCTGCTTCAGTGTTCCTCCCTCCCCCAACTCGACAGCACGAAGACACAGTGGGGCATTTGATTCAATGGTGCAGTGCCCTGTCTGTCTGTCTCTCTCATGCAGTCAGTGACATGTCTGTTACCTGCTGTCGCTTTCCCCTTGTCTTACTGGGTTGGGCAGTCCTCTGCGGTGGCAGTCAGGGGCTTGGGGGAGATCGTAGCAGGAGGGCTGAGAACATTCAGTCTGTCTGTGTCAATCGCTCTTTGCTGTATGAGCTCTGAACTTGAGGTGAGTAGCTAGAGAGAGTGAGAGTGCGAGGCCAGAGACACAGTGAGAGTACCAAATGGAAACGTGCAGTGGAGTCAGCCACAATGAAGTGCAGTAACTTGCAGTAATGATATGTCACAAAATCCTGCGTGACTAAAGGGCTTCATTGCCATTGACTTACAATGGCCCCTACAGTAAACTGCAGCATTCTGTGATATTCTGCAGCATTTCTGTGTTGCATCCTGGCTGTCACATCTGTAGGTCTCTCTCTCTCTCTCTCTCTTTCTCTCATCTCTCTGTCTCACAGTGATTGCCATGCCTTCATTCCCCATCCTCGCCCCCCCACCACCACCACACCTGAAGAGCTAAGTAATGTGGCTGTTTCCTGGCTTGTGAGAGTACTGGGTATAGTGAGCAGCACGTTTGTTCTTGTTTTAGCTGAGTGTTATGGCTTGCAAGGCAAGGGAGTTAGACAGCCTGCCATGCCATTCCAGGCACTGTGAAGGATGCTCCATCCCTCGGGACCTCATTTCGGGTCACAGACCTGGCAGGCTGCTGTTGGGCAATACCTTTTCAGCACACAGAGAAGTGTAAAGCACCTAGGTGAAGTTGCAGGCTCTGAATGAATCCCATGGTTGTCTGTGTGAAACAGACGGGAGAAAGAGAGAGAGAGAGAGAGTGAAACATTGTTGGCACCCCACACACACACACAGTACATCATGCCTGTGTGTGAGAGAGAGAGAGAGAGAGACACACACTGTCAGTGAGATCAGGACATATGGCAGCATTCCTGCAGTGTTCTCTCTCTCTCTCTCTTTGTGTCTCTTGAGTCTCTGTCTTTCTGCTTGTTGCTCCCTTTGAGAAAGGAAATGCATGTGTGTGTGTGTGTGTGGAGGGGGGAGGTGGCACATAGTAAAGGGTGTTGCAAGTGTAAGAAACAATTTTATGTAACAGAAATGTCAGAAATCAGCTCAGTACTGTATTTCAGACATTTATATGTCCATAAAAGCATTCACGTATGCATTATTTGTTGGGGACTGTTTTGCAAGGTGGCAGGATACAGTAACTTTCTTGCTGTTGAAAAAGGGGAAAAACCCTTTCTGTGTTTTTTTCCTTGTTTTGCACATAACCCATGTTATAAGCATAATAACCCACTCCAGGGTATGGGGTTATAGGCATTTAATCCACGCCTGGGTGCTGTGAAGACACTGCCAGTGGCCTCATGCCTCACAATGCACCCCAAGCATGGATTAAATGACTATAATCCCATACCATGTTGTGGATTATTGCTAAAAGAGATAGTGTATTGAAAAAGGGACTTCCCCATCTGTAACGGGACTTCCTCTCATATTGGATTTCCTAAATAATGGTACAGAAAAAGGTCTTAGCCCAGCTTCTCTCAGGGTTCAGTCTTCAGCAATCTCAGCCATACCTGGAATAATCCAGATAGGAGCTCACCAGGATGTTGTTAGACTTCTGAAGGCAGTCTACATTGCATTCCCATGCATTAGGTTGACTTTTGCACCCTGGCAGTTAAACCTTTTTCTGGATGCACTTCAGTAAACCCCAAGTCCAGCAGGACTCTGTATTGTGTAACACTTAAAACAGCCTTCCTGGTCACCATTTGCTCAGCCAAGAGAACAAGGGAGCTATAAACTCTTTCTTGCAGGGAACCCTTATTAGTTTTCCACAGCAACAGGGTTACCTGCATCTACTGTAGTAGCCTCTTTCCTCCCCAAGGCTGTGATTCAGTTCTTCCTTGAGCAGGAGATATATTTGCTCACTCTGAACTCCGAGCACGATCAGATCAGTAGCATCCCACATCCGCTCAGTGAGGGGCACCAACTTAGATTTATTTTATTTTTATTTTATTTAATTCTCAGGATTAATACCTATGAGCTCAAAGCTCATTTACATAGGTTCCACGTGAAAAGACATACTAACATAGGGTAACTACAAAGAGCAGAAAACAGAAGGACTTATTACAATTAATGCATGTGTTTACATAGCCTTAGGGTACTGGTAATAGATTAATAGAGATACAGTGGTCACTGAACAACATTTCTCAGAACCTGATAATGGAGCAGAGGTTAGGGGAGAAGAAGTGTATAGATGAGAATAGGGGAAGGAATAAGGAGGAGGGAGTGTGGTAGGCAGTAGGTTGAACAGATAGGAGTGCTGGAGGGGTCTGGAGGTGGGGGGAGAACAGCTCAAATGAGCCTTGTCAGGGGATGTTGCCTAGCTGCCAAAGAGAATTATTGCAAGTCAGATAGACTGTTCATTCTCACAGCAGGGAACAGAATGAGCAACATGGCCTCTAAAGAGATTATTGCCCGATAGCTCCACTCTCCCATCATCAAGGCCTGCTTGAGGGGCTGGTCTCGACCCACCTCTCAGAATCAAGGCACACTCCACCTGGGCCATTGCCACCTCCTGGGCCGAAAGAGGTCAGGTATCCTTGCATGACATTTTCTCTGTAGCCACTTGGGCTGCATTCCACACTTTAAGTATTAATGACTGAACGTAACATCAACACAAAGGGCTGCCTTCAGCAGGGTAGACCTTCACGCTGCCTTGGACCCTCCTTAAGTCAGTGCTCACATTGTCCCACCCAAAATAGGGTAGCTCAAGCACTGCTAAAAAAGTCCCACTGGTTATGACTGATAAGTACTATAAAGGGTGCAAGATGTAATGGAATTAACTCACCTGGAAAAGATGATTATATGTGCACCCTTTATACTACTCCGAAGGCCCTCCCAACAGACTGATTTTTTTATTAGTTCATTATTAGCTATACTGTTAGTCATAGTTAGGACATGGTGTAGGGTGACAATAGTTCCATTTTGATGCCTGATTTTTGCTTCTTATAACTTCTAAGTGGCTGAACATTAGTGTTTCTGGTAAATAAATACCACTGTGTGAACTTACAAATTGACTGAGGTGTTTTCTTATACCCGGTTCAGCTTATTCGGACCTGTTGATACAGTATGTTGTTTGTTTTTCTTCTTGACTTTTTTTCTCCCATTCTTTTCTGCTGGGAAAGTTTCTCACTGGAGTTTCAAGGATGGACTGGGGGCTGGCCTCCAGCCATCTTGTATTTAATTATATTGTGCATCAACCTGTAGGATGGACGCAGGATATCCCACTGGTGAGGACTGTGGAATACTATAAAGGTGCTCATACAATCACCTGAACCAGGTGAGTAACTTCCAGTCTAGAGAGCAGCCAAGAGCAGCTATCCCAGCGCTTGGGCTGGGTCACAGCCTTTAGAGCAGGGTTAGGGTGCCTGCTGGGCCTGAAGTGGTGGCTGTGCTGCAGGTGTGGGTGGGGCACAGGTACACCATCAGATTCAGTGTCCAAAGGGAAACCAAAAACAAATAATAATTTCCTCTCAGATAATTTCCTCTCCCATTACCTTTACTCTGTTCAGATCACCTGCTAGCTGAGTCAATGTTAGTTAGTCCCTCTGGTTGAAGTTGACACATGAGATGGTAGCACTTATTTGTTCATCGAGTTTGTTAACAAATTGTATTCATTAATGCTCGTATATGTACAATACCTTCTGTAATTCAGCACTGTTTACACTGCCCATGCGCCACTGTATAAACTGTATTAATGTTTTGGTTGGATGTATGTATTGCCTGATACCCGCTCCCCCAGGACGCACCAGGAGATGAGCAACTTGTTGTTCAGTGTGCCCTTCCTGGTGAAACTTTTAATAAATAAATAAAAACAAAGAAGTCGATAGTAAAACCCCACCAGTGAAGTAGCACAGAAGAGAGGCTCCCAGACGAGTTGTAAATGAAAAGAGATACATCCTAGGATTTGTGGTGCCTTTCTCTAGGAATGCCATGCAAACAAAAAAGGGAGCACATGCTACACCATAATGCAACAGAACTATAAAATACAGTGCCAAAAATTGTTGTTTACATGCACCGTGTAAAACAACAAGCTAACAAATAGGGTAATGAACCCCATGTATGCCGAGAAGTCCACTGACATTGTATGTTTCACACAGTCTTTATGCTTTCGCAGAGATCTGGTGCAATCTTTTGGTCTCTGGTATTTATACAGTACATCCCCCTTAACAGGACATAATCATCACCATATGTTTTGCAGTCATTTAAATATATACTTGATAGCAACAGAAAGGTCAGGAGGTGTAAAAGTACCATGTGCATATCCTAATAATTTAATTTATTAAGAAGGACAGGGATGGGGCAAAAGGGGGTAAGGCCATCAGGAAATGGAGGGTAATGAGTACCAATGCCCGTAGTCTGGGCAACAAGCTCCCTGAGCTGGTGGCCTTAATGGAAGAGGGATGCCTGGATATCGTAGCAGTCACAGAAACATGGTACACAGAGAACCATGACTGGGATGTTAACATACCAGGGTACATAACCTACAGGAGAGACAGGCAGGGGAGAAGAGGGGGAGGAGTAGCTCTCTATGTAAAGGAAGGGATAAAAGCAACTGAAAAAAAGAGTAAACAGGGAGGAGAGGAGGCACTGTGGGTCACCTTGGAGACTGGAAAGGGCACCACAATCCGCACAGGGTTAGGTACAGACCCCATGTCAGGGGAAGGAATGGACAAGGATATGATGGAAGGCATTCTTAGAATGGCAGAGAAAGGGAGATACTGTTGATGGGAGACCTGAATATGCCAGATGTTAACTGGAGCACATTTGCTGCAGCCACATCCAAGAGCAGGGCCATTCTTGACGCCCTACAGGTGGCAGGCATTAGACAGCTAGTTTCGGAACCCACTAGTGAGGAAGCAATCTTAGACCTCATACTCTCAAACGGGGCAGTGAGAGGATCTCAGATCTAGAAGTGGGTTGCCATCTGGGACAAGTGACCATCAAACAGTGTGGTTCACGTTAAACTCAGCTACAGAGTCAAGCCATACAAAGTGAGGGTACAGGACTTTAGGAGGGCTGACTTTAAGATGGGAGAGTGCCTCAGAAAAGCACTAGCAAACAGGCTAGAAGGAGGTGTGAGCAACAATGGGAATTATCAAACTGCCATCACAGAGGCAACAAGCCTTTGTGTGAAGCAAATAAACAAATCAAAACGAAAGAAAAAGCCACTATGGTTCTCAAGAGAGGTGACTGTGAAAGTCAGGAAGAAAAATATAGCATTCCGAAGTATAAGGAAACACAGAAGGAGCAGGACAGAGAGCTGAAAATTAAGTTAAGGCAGAAAGAAGCAGGAGGGAAGTCAGAATAGCAAAGGCCCAAACTGAGGAAAAGATAGCCAACCAGTTAAGAAGGGGGATAAAACCTTTTATAGGTACATCAGCAAGCGTAGAAAGACAAAGGGAGGATAGTGAGGCTGAATAGAATGAACGTGGTGGCAGAGGGGAGAGTGAAAGCAGGAATACTGAACTAATATTTCTGCTCAGTATTCACAAAAAGAGGGAGGAAGTACCTAATCCAATTAACAGAAGCACTCTTGATGGGGGTCGATCCCAGTCCTTTCACAGAAGAAAGGGTTCTGCAAGAACCCTAAAACTGAAGGTGGACAAAGCAATGGGTCCTGATGGAATTACCCCAGAATTCTAAAAGAATTAAGGAAGGAACTAGTGAAACCACTGGCTACTCTTTTAATAAATCATGGGAGGATGGTGTGGTACCCGAGGACTGGAGGAAGGCGGATGTGATTCCCTTCACAAAAAGTGGGACCAAGACAGAGGCAGGAAACTACAGACCTGTCAGTCTGACCTCTGTGGTAGGGAAAGTGATGGAGTCACTTCTGAAGGAAAGAATAGTTGAGTACCCAGGAGGCCAGTGGAGCACAGGATCCAAGCAGCATGGGTTCACAGCGCGGAAGGTCATGTCAGACGAATCTAATAGATTTCTTTGACTGGGTGACCAAAGTAGTAGACCAGGAGGGGCTGTGGACATGGCCTACCTAGACTTTAGCAAGGCATTTGACACAGTCCCACACAAAAGATTATTAGTCAAATTAACCAGCCTGGGAGTGGGTCCCAGGGTGGTAGCCTGGGTAAAACATTGGCTGGACAACAGGACACAGAAGGTAATTGTAAATGGAGTCCACTCTGAACAAAGGGCAGTTACTAGTAGGGTACCGCAGGGTTCAGTATTGGGTCCAGTCCTTTTTAATGTCTTCATCAGTGACATTGCAGAGGGACTGGAAGGAAAAGTATGCCTTTTTGCAGATGACACAAAGATCTGCAACAGGGTTGATACACAAGGAGGCGTGGGAAGGATGAAAAGGGACTTGGCAAGGTTGGAGGAATGGTCAGACATTATGGCAGCTGGGATTCAATGCAAAAAGTGCAAAATAATGCCGGAAACAAGAACCCAGGGGAAGAATACACATGGGTGGGGAGGGTAACAACAACAAAACAGGAAAGGGACCTGGGGGTAATCATATCAGATGACCTTAAGGTTAGCAAGCAATGTGAGAAGGCAGTAGGGAGGGCCGGGGATATACTGGGATGTATAGGAGAGGCATCAGCAGCAGAAAACAGGAAGTTGTTATCCTCTGTACAGACAGTTGGTGAGACCCCATCTGGAATACTGTGTCCAGTTCTGGAGACCCCATCTCCAAGGACATAGACAGGATAGAGGCAGTCCAGAGGAGGGCAACTAAAATGGTGCAGGGTCTGCAAGAGAAGCCGTGTAGAGGAGAGACTAAAGGAGCTTAATATGTATACCCTTGAGGAAAGAAGGAGAGGGGACATGATAGAAACTTTCAAGTACCTCAAGGAATCAACAAAGTCCAAGAGGGTAGCATCTTCAGAAAAGAGACTTGCAAGAACAAGGGACACAATTTAAAGATAGAAGGAGGGCGGTTCAGGGCAATGTGAGGAAGTATTATTTCACAGAGAGGGTAGTGGATGCATGGAACAGCCTTCCTGAGGAAGTTGTGGGGTCTAAAACTGTGGGAGAATTCAAGAATGCATGGGACAGACATAAGGCAATTCTTGTGGGGGGCAGGAAGATATAGGCTGTTGGTTAACTAGGATCTGTGGCCTATCCTGTAGGTAGGGAAATGGGCAGACTAGATGGGCCTAGCGGTCCTTATCTGCCGTCAAAGTCTATGTTTCTATGTTTCTAATACCCACAATATGTGACATGTTAAAATAAACATTGTAGGAAAACATTATAAAAAGACTTGCCAGACACATAACATTACTACATACTGTCAGTACTTCCCTGATCACCTCACTTACCCTGATATTGTTCCTTATCAGCCACAGTGTCCTATATTCTGCACATATGTGTACTATGCCAAGACTTTCCACTCCTGGGATTCTCCTCTGTATGCATGTGCATGTACATATGTATATATTTTCTACATGTAGATATATAAAATATGTTGTCTTTTTGCTATTATTGCTGATTTTGCTCATCACTATGTTATGCTGTGCTACAACTGTATTTGCTCCTTGTGTATATTGTTTTGTAAGTGTATTGCACATCTTTGCCTCAGGACCTCCTTGTAAATGAGCCTGCTCAATGGAGTTAATTCCTGCCAATAAACTTTGACTTGACTTTTTATTTTTTTTTTATTTTATTTAAACAGCAGTTTGGAAAACCTTTGAGCCATAGGCTCATTTACAAAGGTATCTTGTCACAGTAAGACAAACCAAAATACACAGTATAGCAGTACAACACATAGGTATAACAGTAAATTAAGACATAGATAAAAACAAGCTGGAACATGTAAACAAGACTTGAACATGTAATGCAGTTATCATTAAGATCTTTATGGTCAAGTTAATCCACTGTGAAATGAATATACCAGGATTCATTCATCTAAGGAAAAGGAAACAAGTGGTTAGCAGTAAGATCAAATGCACATCCACATGTTTAGATACTGTGTTAAATTAATCTTGTTCTGCAGTAAGTCCTAATCTATACAAGTGATGTAAAATAATATACAGTTAATTAAAAATACAGCTACAGTACTTGTAAAATGACAGTGAACATTTAACCACATTCATCAATGCAGTATGTATTCTTAGAAAATGGGCATTAAGAATGCGGCATCCTGATTGGCTGATAGGTCCTGCATACCCCTAATCTATGTGACAACAGACCCCAGCAAATAAAAAGTGCCAGACCAAACCTACCTCATGCCCAGCCCAATATCATTGTGCCCAGCCTGCTTCCTTATTGGTTGAAGCACTGGGCACAGAATTCAAAATACCGCCATTTTCTTTCTGCTGCTTAGCGAGAGAACTGGCCACCGGCACCCAATGCTCATAAGTTCAGTGCCAGCAGCTGATGAATTGCACATCACACCCACTAATGCTCTTTTTTCTGCCACACTTTTTTTATTTATCAATATTTTATGATCCCATTCTTTTTGCTGCACTGCTAGCCCAACTCTTCAACAGCAGACTGCGCTCCCGCTCCTCTCTCCCATTGCTCATTCGTTCCGGTAATAAAGCAACTGTCCACTAAACTGTCAGTAGTTCAGTGGCAGCCACAGGAGGAGCAGTTATCATCCTTCCTTTTATTTTAATTTCCCCTTTCCTTGTATGCTCCTGTCTGTGAAAGAGGGTGTGTAGGAATGCAGAGAGAGAGGGACTTGGCGGTAACGGTATATTTTAAAAAACTCACCGCTCTCCTCATTTCTCCGGCATGTGATTTCAACAAGTTGTAAAGCAGCAAATGTAAATTATCAAGTGTAGCAGCTGGCAAGGTGCCATTAGTTTCAGCCACCGCTGCTTGGCTTTCTGTTGTTTCCCAGTCATCTTTAGTACGATAAAAGACCATGTGAGGTCTAATTGTGTAAAGTATAAACTTGTATAAAAAACAACGGTTCAGTTTGGACTGCGATCTGTCTGCGTGCCGCGAGAGAGAGAGAGAAAGACACGGAGCGGTTTAGCAGCCGTCGTCCAGGCTGTTGGCAAGTGAACTGCACTTTTTTTAAAATAAAGAAAGCATACCAAATTGTAATTCAGTGTGTGGGTCGAGGCACTACCGTCTGCAATGTAATCATAATTTATCCTACAGCCAGATGAGTCTTTTGACAGAGAACGAACATTTCTCATTTGACAGAAAACAAACATTTTTTTTCATTTTATCTATTGAATGCTGCCCATTGTCTCCAACTGTTTTAAATGTACTTTTAGCCAAATACACATTGTTTCTTCTAGAAAATGGGCTTGTTATTTCGGGGTGGGTGGGGATGCAAGAAATGGCTGGATGGGGAGGGTGCAACAGGAGATGGAACAGCTCAGGGACTACTTTACTAGAAAAGACTTTAAATTATTTATTACCTTTTTATTTTATTTATTTATTCTTTTCTAAATCCTATTATTAAATGTACGGTAGTCATTTTGCGTAATATTTCCATAGATAGCAATACCGATCTTCCACAGGCATCACCTCCGTCACCAAGGCCGGGCTCTCATTATGCCTCTGGGCGGTCCGGTATTGCCCAATCACCAACCCTGTCAGAGTATTATTGCTTACTTAGAAAATGGAATTTGACTATTAAATCACGAAGGGGCAATCTTAAAGTGTCCCTTAAGCTCTGACCATGTATGGGTATCCATCTCATAAATTCAGTAGCACTTCGCTTTATTTAACAGATTGTTAGCAATGCCAACCCGAGGACCAATTCTAACATTTTTACTACTAAGCTTCAAACTTATGGATATGGTTAGCTGGTCCACCAGATTCCCAAACATGTATGACAATTGCATCTTCCAGATTTATTTTATTATTTAGTTTATTTGAGTTTTGGTAACCGGGTAAGACCACTGAGACAATTACAGTCCCTTTTTCAGGGTTGACCCGGGGTACAATGAAACAATACAAGTTGTATAGAGATACAGTGCAGTAAAGCAGCAAACAGTGACAGTAGCAACAATAGTGTAAGGCTAGACAATGACACCATGACTACATACCTATAGGTTCTATATACACTCAGTTAGCAATCGCACAAATGTGCTCGCCATACTGTATGTAGATTTAGCTTTCTGTTGGTTTTTCCTCCCTAAATAAAATACACTGTAGAAACAGCTAACAAGATACATTCCGCCCTCAGAGTCACAATTGAAATCACTTTTTTAATTGTGCCTTATTGTTTTTTGTTATATATAGGATTGACAAGACAGTAGAGTATAATTCATAGTGGACACTAATAACATAGATAACATTACCAAACTTTAACAACATCCCAAATTCAGGTCATTACAGGAGGTGATAAGAGAAAGAAGGGAAAAGAGTACATTTGTTTTGGCAACATTTTCCATTATCAGCGCAGCAATGTCCGACCATGACAGTTCCATCCAGGAGTATACTTTCTTCCTCCATTATTAGAGTGGCACCTCCCATATGTTGGAATATATTGTTATTTTTATATTATCAGTATTACAGGGGCGTGGCTGTGCCCCTATAGTTAGGGTTGTACGGGCACTTTAATGTTAAACCTCAGTTGTTGCACTTTAATAACTTTGCAGCTGTTCAACTTATTTACATGAACGTTTGCATGAGCAGTTTTGCATGGTAAATCTCCAAGTTGTACCAAGTTTTGTTCTGGTCAGATGTGCAGATTCTGAGATACAGACAGTGGAAAAAGTGAATTTTTCAGGATTTTTTCCCTTTGGTTCGAATGGGATTTCTGTCAACTTGGCTAGTACCCAGACAGTTCGGAATTTTGATCTGACATTTTCTGGGTAGAAAGGAGCTGGCCCATAGATGTGCCTTTCGCTTGTTTGGTGAAAAAATATTGATCCATTTCAAAGTTATTTAATTTAGAAATTTTGAATAAGTGGTTCTGAGCATGCTCAATAAGCACTAAAAAAATAGCTGTATGAAACAAAAAAATTATTTTTTCTTCTTGACATCATCCATTTTCGTTTGGGAAAAATTATTCGTCATTTGGCCACCATCATGTTTTTCAGTTTTTACATTAAATTCAAATTTAAAAAGCCTGTAAAATGACATTCTGCAGTGCAAGCAACACAAGTATATTGCTTATAGTGGCTCCATTAACTAGATGCTGCAGTTAACTGTTTGATAAATGGCCTGAAATGTGTTTTTTTTTTTCATTTAAAATCTTTTTTCATCACTGAATACGAAAAAAGATTCTTCTATCTGTCCAATGGTTCCCAGTCCCCTTCTTTGTTTAATGTCAGCTGCCCTAGCTGACAGACTCTTTGGAATATTGGCCTGAAATTTTCAGGGTAAAAAGGACCTGAGACACAGAAGTGCCTTTTGCTGTTTTTGTGAAAAAATATTACTCCTTTCTCCAGTTATTGATCATGGTTTTAACTTTTAAATCTTTTTCCGTGAGTCATGATATAAAAAAAGATTCTTTTTGGTATAACAACTCTTAGAAAAAAGATTGTTTTTAGCTCAGGGAAATATCCTATTTCCCTGTCTGTGTGTTTTCCGTGTTGTCTACTGGTCCCCCCCCCCCATGCTTATATTTAATTTCCCCTGTAGTCTAGTGGTACCGCCCACCCTCTCATTGCTGTTTCTTATTTTCCCTGGTATCTAGTGGCACCCCAGCCCTCTGATCCTCTCTCCTTGCCTCTCTTGTGAGTCCCTGGTGTCTAGTGGCATCCCCCACCCTCCATTGCTGTTTCTTATTCTCCCTAGAATCTAGTGGCCCCCAGCCCTCCAATCCTCTCTCATGATTCCCTGGTGACTAGTGGCACCCTACCCTCAATCATATCCCCTTATAACCTTCTTTATATTTCCCTGGTGTCTAGTGGCACCCCCCCGCCCTCTGATCTTGTCCCCATTGTTTTGTCTGGTAATTCATGGTGTCTAGTGGCACCATCAACCCTCTAATTCATGTCCCCTTTGTATTTTAATATTCCTAGTGGCTAGTGGCCCCCCCATCCTTGTTGAGCTGCAATAAAGAAAACCATCCGTTGTTTTTTTTTTTTTTGTTACCTACAAGAAAGAAAATGGTCCCTTGCTGGTCTGACACCCCCATCTCCCACTCAGCACCCCATACCCCCAGTACACCTCATACACCAACAAGTCCCAGATTTGAGATCCACTCTCCAATTGAAGCCATGTCTTGCTGCTGGAACCACCGGCTGCAATGTGAGAAACTAAAGTAAATGTGGTTCAATGTATTTCAATGAGGTTTTCAACTTTGATGCATAATTTAGGAATCTTTGCATATTTTCACCTCAGATTTTCAACATGGCCTTTTTGGAACTCCACCTCATGAACAATGTCACTGACATTATGCAAATCCACTCAGAAAGGTGATTTCGCAGTCACTTGGTGAAGTCATTCTTGGCCAGGATTTGAAATTTTTCAATGACCCTATTCATGAGGTGGAGTCATAAGAAGGATATGTTGAAATTTTGAAGTCAAACTATGTACAATTGCCAAAGTTATATGCATACATTAAAATTTTGCTACACTCCCTCTTAACTCTAGCAATTTTAAATATTTTGACTGGAAATTTTCAACACACCAGTTGTTCTACCCCACCTCATGAATGTGACCGTTGTAATTTTTCAAACCTGGCCAAACTGTGTTTTCTCACACGTGGCACGCAATTGCGTTGTGGTGGCATGCAATGACATTTTGGCAGGAGGGTTTAACATTTTCATTAATTGGTTAATAAGATGGGATAATAAGAAGGCTATGCTGACAATTTCATTCTTGTTTTTATAGAAATGCTAGTGCAGGGCCCTCCAGACCCTGTGCTTCCAGGGCAACATATATGTATACATCTAAGGGGGGATGGGAGTGCTGAGCCCAGAGGGCTCTGCGCTCCCAGAGATAAATGAGAATGCAATTACACTATCTCAAAAAGTAAGGAAATTCTTTGCAAAAACTTCACTAATGCACTAGTTAGGGCTGATGCAACAAAAGTAGGGAAATGTGGTACTAGGGTTCCCAGCCCTAACACCCCAACCCCACCCTGCAGGCAGCCACAGGCATGGGGTGTTCCTTGGGGTTGTTAACCCTAACGCTCACCCCATTCTCACATACTGTAACCATCTCAGTGTATTTACTTATGGAATAAGGTGAGCATTAGGGCTGACAACCCCAAGACACACCCCATGCCTGTTGCTGCCTGCAGGGTTGGGGTAGAGTGTAAGGGTTGGAAATCCTAATGCCACATTTCCCTGCTTTTGTTGCTTCAGCCCTAACTAATGCATTAACAAAGTTTTTGCAAAGATTATCAATAATGTGTACATATTTTCCCATTGCTCCTGGTACCTCTTAAGTCTATTTTTCATACTAGCAACAATTCCTTTTAGCTGTGAGGGCAAATAACATTTCATTGTGCCATTCTTTAATGGATGGTGTTTCTTGGTCCATCCAATGGTGTAGTGTGACTTTTTTGGTATATATAGAGATAAGGGCCATGTGTTTTTTTCTAAGAACCTAGTAGTTGGTTTTTGAAGTCCCCTATCAGGCATATGCATTTGTAACTCTTTTTTTAATTGTTTTGGTGTTCAGGAAGGTCCTCGTGTTCTGTACAATTTGGCAAATGTAGCACCTCCCACATATCTAAAAGCCAACTGGGGGGGGGAGATCCAGTGTTTTGTATTAGGAAAGGGCTGTAGACTGCTCACAAGTGTATCCCTAAGGTTTGTAGGCATATGGAATACCTTTCTAGGTGGTTTCTTTACAAATTCCTGAAAAGGAGTCTCAGTACTCAATATGTGCCATTTCCAATCAATAATCCTCCCCATTTTAAGAGACCTGAAAAAAGTTGGAGAAGTGGTCCAGAGTATCTCATCTTATGTTAAATGCAAAGAAGCACAAGTGATGCTTACTGACAGAAATAACCCCAAAACAGACTACTGGATGGGGGGGAGTAAGGGTAGTGCAGACAAAGGAGGTGAGAGATCTTGGGTCATTGTTACTAAAAGAATGAAGTCCACTTTTCAGTGCAACAAAGCATATTGGAAGGCAAAAGGATTCTGGGGTGAAGGATGGGGGATTGATAGTAGGAGAAAGAAGCTGGTACTGGTCATGTACAAGTCCCTGACGAAACCACCCCTGTGGTGTTCACACCTTAACGAGCTTGTATACTGCTTGGTATTAATAGTAACTTTCAGAAAGAGTCAGCTATCACTTCTTACATCTGAAGATTTTTTTTCTTCTCTGTTTTGCTAACTGGAAGATTTTATACTTTACAGTACAAGGTGTGATGTGTGGAATAGTACTCTATGTGGAGGCTGAAAGTCAGTTCTGTTCCTCCATGTACATCATCATCATTGTGAACTTACTGACTGTGACATGACTAGTAACCAAGAAGTGACAATCTCCTGCTGTTTGATTGGTAACTTGTGACATGTTACCAGTCAGGCTACGAGGCTTGTGATGTAACAATGAGTGAGGTCACATGCTGATGATGTAGTAGGAGAAAAGGAACTAAATATGTCTGCTTCACACCTAGTACTATAAGGTAGAAAACCATCTGATGAGCACATAGAAAAAGAAAAAACACTTTAGAAATAAAAAATAATAGGGGACTACTTTTAAAAATTACTAAAATGGTCTGCCTGCATTTTTTTTTTGGTGCTACTAGCTCTTAAATGACAGGGATTGCCTCGACAGGGGTCCCATATGTATGCCAGACTCCACCAACAGAGGCAGTTTTTGTTGCCCAGGGATTTCCGAGAAAGATTGTTTGTCCAGCGAGCTGGGAATGAGAGTAGGGTATGGTAAAAAGGAGCAGTGTCAGAACTTCATGTGTACCATGTACCTCAGGAAGCAATGTAATACCATGTGCTGTGTTAGCTACCCTGAAGGGAGCAACTGAGAAAGGGAAACAAAAGTTGTGCATTAATTTAACAGACCCCTGTTACTTGGTGTGAAGACGCTGTGTGGCTTATGCCATTAATGCATTTGGTTAAAGTGCCCCTGTACTTTTTCTCATGCCTGTCGTCCAACAAAACCTGGAACCTTGTGTAACACCTTCAAAGATGTAGGGCTCCATAGCAAATGACATCCGGGGGTAAGTAGTTGCATGTAAATAGTAAACTATTGCAGGACACTGCCTGTTTCATCTCCTGTTCTAAGGTGAACCACCTGGTTGCACCACTGAGGGTAATCTTCACTGGTTGTTAATATTACATCAGTGAATGTGTCTGTAGCTTCTAAACTTGAGATATTCCTGTTTGGCTAAATAATTGGGATTATTAGTAAAACCCTAGGTGGGGTAATGCTGTGTAGGTGTTAGCACTCAGTGATTATAAAAGTCTCTATACTTAGGACATACTATCATTTATGTATTTATTTATTTGAATTTTGATAATGGGGTAGGCCCACTGAGACAGACAAGTCCATTTTTTAGGGGTGACCCAAATATTAGTTTATTCTACAGGCATTAAAGCACACTTATGAAAGAGACTGTTCGAAACTGGAGACTTACTCCTTTGGTTTGCCATTTAGGATGTTTAAGCACAACCCTATCTGGGTTACCACTTAGGGATGATCTCATATCTATTTTTCTCAACTAATATCTAAGATTCCTGCTAGAATTTAGGATTCAGGATTTTCTGCTAAAACTGCCATAAATCCTAAATATTAGAGTCCCATTTTGTATTCAGATACTGAAATAAGATCCAATATAGTATCTGTCATTCCCAGGTAAGAGGAACCCCCCACCTTGTACTGTGCCCCCATCCTGATGATGCTATCCCACCCTCTAACCCTTAACCTCCCTCCTCCCCCAAAGCCTCCTTTGAGCATATTATTGTGCAATACTGTAATAAATACAATCTGAAACTTGCTTCACTGTAAAAACAAACAAACAAAAAAAACTTCCCCTCCAAACCAATCATGAGCCTCCCACACCCACTGGCATAGACTGCTGGGTTCAAATAAACAACCCCCAACCCAATACACCCTGTAGCTTCCACCTTCTTCCTCCCCCACCAGTAGTCCACAAATGTTAAGGGATAAATAAGGAAATCAGATATTTGTTTTTGACAGTCCTGCAGTGAGTGATCAGCTTGCACTCATCTTTAGTCCCAGGGTATGAATGATGACCTCCTTCTGTAGTAACACCTGACTGGCTGACAGTGGGGTGCAGTTGGAGGCCAGGGGAGTCCTGAGCAGAGTACCTCAGGGATCAGTGATCTTTACTATCTTAATTTGTGATATAGGAGAGAGAATTCAGAATAAAGTGCATCCTTTTACTGATGACACTAAGATCTGTGGAAGAATGGACACTGAAAAGTGAGTTAGAAATTACAAGAAACCTAGGAAAATTGGAAAAGTGTTCTGGAGTATGGAGACTAGCGATCAATGCAATAGAGTGCAAAGTGATTTGCGGTGGTAGAAGGAACCCTAAAACAGACTACTGGATGGGAGTGGGGATTAAGGGAGAGTAAGAGTGCTGCAGACAACTGACAGCCTCAAATCCACTGCTCAGTGCAACAAAGCATACATGAAGGCATACAGAATAATGGGATTTATAGAAAGGGGATTTGAGAGCAGCAGGAAGGAGGTGGTGTTGCTCCTGTACACATCCCTGGTAAGGCCACACCTTTGCACAGTTCACACCTTAAGAAGGACTGGGACTGCACAGAGACCATCAAATGGAAGGACATCTAGTATGTTTTCTTACTATTTATTCTAAAAATTCCTTGTTTCCCTACCTGCTTCCCCCAACTCCTTTGTTTCTGTCCTGTCTTCACAACTCCCCCCCTTTGGTGACCCAGTCTTTAGATGTCAGTGTTTGTTAAGATATGTGCCTTTTTATGTGGTTTATTAGTATACATTATGAGAGGTCACCATCTATTTATTGTTTTGAGGTGATTTGCACAGTTTTTAAAAACTAATTTTTAATAACTTTTGAATTAAAATGAGATGCTGTTTTCAACCAATTAGAATACTGTGAGTCACAAGGTGTCAGCACATCACATGTGGTGTTTTAACCTGTATATATGTTGGTGTTACTACGGTCTGAAACATGTCGGCAGGACCTTGCCATGAATCGTCTGCAATAAACTTTTTGATATGAACTGATTTGCAACTGTGTCCCTCTTTTCCAGGTTTGTGTATACTTGAAACCATTGGTTGGCTACCTTGGTTGGTTTCTGATCACCACTTTCCATATGTGCACTCTGTCAGCCATTAGGGATTTGATAGCAACAGGAAGCAGGTGATACTGCTGTACATATCCCTGGTAAGGCCACACCTGAAACACTTTGCGCAGATCACACCTCAAGAAAGACTGTGACTACACAGAGACCATAAAATGGAAGGCCATGAAGATGGTCCAGGGGCAGCTTATGAGGAAAGGCTGGCAGACTTTAACATGTATACACTTGAAACCAGGAGGGAAAAGGGGGATATTGATTGAGATGTGCATGTTCTCTCAAGGAATAAAAAGTAAGATTGTAAGGACTTATTCACAAGGAACTAAGACACAGTGACTAGGGGCCATGGGTGGTGACTGGTTGGTGGGAGACTGGGGGGGGGGGTTGAAGAAGTTCATGTTTATGGAGAGTGCGGTGGACGAATGGAATAGACTGCCCAGAAAGGTGGTGAAAGCCAAAACTGGGATGGAGTTTTAACTTGGGTGGGACAGATATAAATGAATTGTGGGACCCACAAGCAGAAGACGGGATGGGGTGATGATCAAGCCACTAGAGCTGTCATTGCTCTAAATCCAGCTCATTGGTATACCAAACTTGGAGCTAGGCAGGGAAATGGGCAGATTGGATGAACCTCTGGGTCTTTTTCTGCCAACACAGTCTATGTTTCCGTGGGTCACATGGGGGCAGTAAAGTAAACCAAGTGAGACTATGAGATGGTAGCTCTGCATAGGACCTGCCAGTACTACACTGATGGGGACTTAGGTAATGTACCATAGGTACCGGCAGACTAGATGGACAATAAGTCTTTTTTTGTCCTTAAATTTCTGTTTCTATGTTCCATGGAAGGAATCTAGACAGTTAAAATAATAGGTAATTTACTACTAACATTGGTAGTCAGTCTGCGTCTATATCCACCCACCCCATTCAACCTCACCTGGGAAGGCTTGCTATCTATACCTGTTTCTACCATGCAGATCTGAGAGCAAGGGGATAGAACCAAGGGACACTATGGGGTGGTAGGAGGATCAAGCTTGAAGACTGTTCCAGTGGCTGAGCATGTTCAGTGAAAGACTGCCTAATTGTGGATGGGAACTGAATACTAAGTGTAGAAGTGCATTTACAAGCAAGAAAAATGTTCTTCTTTGCAGTTACTTACAGAAAAATGGTTTGCTTCATGCAAGACATTGCACTTTGTACCTCAGATAATCTTTCTTGACATACATTGGATTACATTATTTGCCTTATTCTGCATAAATTGTATCTCTTTGCTTTTTATACGATACTTGAATATGATACTTGTTTTACTGTTATGTAATTGTTTGCCCTGATTTGCTTTTATTGCCCTCCTTTACCCCCTCCCCCCACGATGCATCTGGAAATGAGCTGTTGTCAGCTCAGTATGTCTTTTCTGGTGAAACTTCTGAAATAAATAAGACTACTGTCTGCCCTCCTATTCAGAGAGTGTTGTAGCTGTTCATGAATTCTGGAAGGGGGGGGCAGGGAGTTAAAGGAGAAGGGCAATAAATCCAAATGAGTTCACATCAGAAACTATACCTATACCAAGATGTGCTAAGTAAGAATGCTTCTCCAGCTACACTTGTGCAGCCAAGCACTGAACCATGCTATCCCCATTTCCCTTAAATAACCCCACTCCTTCCTTGGAGTGATCACCAGTCGTGATGATTATCCCTTGCCACCTGTGGAACATTGTCAATTACTCTGCAGTAGCATTCACATAGGGGACTTGCTATCAGTCCACCTTGGCCAGACTGGACCCCCCTCTTTCACTCCTCTGCCGTTTTGCCTTGGCCTGCCCTCTCCATGCTCACCACTGTTGTCTATACTCTGCTCTCTCCCTCCCCCCCCAGTGGATCACCACCTAACCCACTGCGCCTCCTTCATCTCTAAATTCTGGCTGGCATCACTACCCCCTTATCTCAGCTCACTTCTCTCCCCTATACCTCCCTCCTCTTACTCTCTCCGTAACTCAGGCTATCACTCCCTACTGCTCCCCTATCGTAAATCCCTTGCTGGACAGAATGCCTTCTCTTTCCACTTTCCTAATAACTGGAACTATCTTCCCCAAACAATTCACTCTGCCTCCTACAAACGCTCTTTCCACATTATTCCAAGCCCACACAGCTCCCTGCTGCAAATGCTGGATAGCCCAATGTCATGCCTCCCCTTTTCTCTTTTCCCTACCCGCTTCTTGTCCCCAAGCTCCTACACCTCTCTGCACCTCCCATTTCCCACTACTAACATATTACAATCTTTACACTCATCCTCTCCCCATCTCATCCCCTTCCTTCCTCTCCCCCTCCTACCCCATCATCCCTCCCTGTCTATCCCCTTCCCTCCTCATTCCCTTCCAATGCTACTTCAGCCCCATTCCCACTCTTCCTGCATCCACTTCCTCCTCTCCACTACCTTTTCCACTCTCCTCACCCTCCCTTTATCCTATCCGCATCTCTTTGTCCCCCTCCACACCTCTATGCTTGCTATTCCCAACCCTAATCCCCTTCTCTTCTACCCCTCCACCTGTCTTCTGCTCCTTTCTTCCCTTCCCCTTCCCCTTCTCCTATCTCTCTCTACCCTCCCTCCTCTCTTTCCTGTCTCATGTACCACTCCAGTTGCTCCTATATGTGGCCCTCTCCTGATTTAGTGACCACTTCCTACCCTGTCCTGTTACTGACACTACAGCCTGTGAGTGCCTGGTACCTCACACTCCTGGTGTAATCAATTTATATTGTTATTAATTATGCCAATACGATTCTGTGTATTACTGTATATTGCTGTGCCTTATTGCATTATTATATTACTGTGCTTTTTACTTGTTATTATGTACTTATATCCTCCCTCCCCCAGGACACACTTGGAAACAAGCTTTATGGCTCAGTATGTCTTTCCTGGTAAATCTGTTTTAAATAAATAAACAAATAAATTAATAAAGCAGTCAGCTCAACCTTGCTGCTAGATTACATTCATCTGTATTTTCTGAAGAAGCCCATAAGAAGCTCCGACCCTGTGGAATTCTCTACCTCGTCGGATCAGAGAGTGCCTGACCTTGGAGAGCTGTAAGACGGCATTAAAAACTTATTTATTTAACCTTGCTTTTGGTGATTAGTATATTCTGACTCACTGTTGTATTTTATTGTCTTATTTATGTTTTTAATTCCTTACACCACTTTGATACATGCTGAATTGCGCTTTACAAATGCATTTTATTATTATAATATTAATGAGCAACATATCAGGAGGTATTATAAATTCAGTATTTGGTGAATAGAGCAGTGCTTGTGCATACTGTAGAAAACTTTGGCCTTTCTCTGTTCCCGCCCTTGGTAGATAAGCAGGGAGTGTGTAGGGAATAGAGGGCCCAGCACCAAGGGTGAGCAGAGTGCCGGACGAGGAGACTGGGTAGGATGGTGGTTGCTTCAGAACACGCTAAACAAGGGCTGCTGAGAGAAGCTGGATATTTTTTTAGGATGTGTGAGGAGCTATTTCCCCACATTAAGCCTCAGGCTTCAGCCCTCCCATTCAGTGTTTGGTGAATAGAGCAGTGCTTGTGTATACTGTAGAAAATTTTGACCTTTCTCTACTCCTTCCCTTGGTAGATCAACTGGGTAGCATGTAGGGAACAGAGGGCTCAAAAAAGATCACATCCTCCAACTCATTGAGAGTGTGACCAGTAGCATGCAGGAGAGGAAAAAAAACCCTGTGGTGGAAGCCTCTGAGGACCCATGGCTACTGACCTGCCCGTCCTCTGGGCAAGCTAAAAGCCAATACCACTACCTCAGAGGTTGCCAAGAAAGAGGAGAGGCTGGACCAGGGTGGGCTCAGGGAG
Source organism: Neoceratodus forsteri (assembly GCA_016271365.2). NCBI lineage: Eukaryota > Metazoa > Chordata > Ceratodontiformes > Ceratodontidae > Neoceratodus > Neoceratodus forsteri. The sequence continues at coordinate 1,374,875,644 of CM057452.1, forward strand.
GGAGAGGGTGGTGGAACACAGTTGCATCCCTCCAGCTGTACCTCTCCACAATTCATTCGCTCTTCTGGTGGATAGTGGTTCCTCTATGGAGGCACCTGCAGTGGAGACCAAGGAGGATGCTGGGAACCTTCACAAAAGAGACCCACAGGAGGGTGGCATGGGACCCCGGGAAGAAAACAACTCCTGTGGGGGACTCCATCATTAGGGGGTAGAAATGGGGGAGGAAGGGGAGAGGAAGGTAAGGTGCTTTCCTGGCGCCATGGCTTGGAGGGACAGGAAGCAAATCCTCAGGATCGTGGGAGGAGCTGCATGAGGGAGGGAGCTGGATGTCATTGTCCACCTAGGGACAAATGACCTGGCTAGGAATGGGATCAGAGCAGTGCAAGAGGAGTTTGTAGAGTTGGGGAGGGGCCTTAGACAAGTAGCGCATACGGTAACCTTCTCACCTGTCTATGGCAAGGGTAATGCTAGGGCACTCCTCACCAGGGATTTCAATGAGTGGTTGAAAAACTGGTGTGGAGCTCAGGGTTTTGGCTTCATTGGGGACTGGGGAGCCACCTGGAGGGATGCAGACCTATACTGGTGCGATGATCTGCCTCTGTCCAGGGGTGGAACCAGGATCCTAGGTGAGAGGTTTAAATGCTTCATTGGCAAGCATTTAAACTAGTCAAGGGGGGAGGCACTGAAAAGGAGCAGGGAAATCACAGCCTCCCCCCACAAAACATGGTAATTAGTGAGGTCAACACAAGGTAGAGAAGTTATTAGGGAGCAGAACAGAGGTAAATGTAAAAAGTAAAGGCAGAAAGGACAGGAATGGGGCTAAAAGGGGTAAGGCTATCAAACAGTGGAGGGTGATGAGTACCAATGCCCATAGTCTGTGTAACAAGCTCCCTGAACTAGTGGCCATGATGGAAGAGGGTTGCCTGGATATTGTGGCAGTCACAGAAACATGGTACACAGAGAACCATGACTGGGATGTCAACATACCAGGATACACAATCTACAGGAGGGACAGGAAGGGTAAAAGAGGAGGAGGAAGGGATCAAAGCAACAGAACTAAAGAGTAAACAGGGAGCAGATGAGGCACTCTGGGTCGCCCTGGAGACAGGAAATGGCACCACAATCCGCATGGGGGTTGTATACAGACCCCCATCTCAGGGGGAGGGAATGGACAAGGAAATGATAGAAGGCTTCCTTAGAATGGCAAAAAAAGGGGAGATATTGTTGATGAGGGACCTGAATATGCCAGATGTTAACTGGAGCACCTTTGCTGCAGGCACATCCAAGAGCAGGGTCATTCTTGATGCCCTACAGGGGGCATGCCTCAGACAGCTAGTATTGAAACCCACTCGGGAGGGAGCAATCTTAGACCTGGTACTGTCAAATGGGGACGGAGAAAGAATCTCAGATTTAGAAGTGGGTAGCCATCTGGGAACAAGCGACCATCAAACGGTGTGGTTCACGATAAACAGCCATACAATCAAGCCATACAAAAGCAAGACTTTGGACTTTAGGAGGGCTGACTTTGGGAAAATGTGAGAGTGCCTCAGAAAAGCACTAGCAAACAGGCAAGAAGGAGGGGTGGAGGAACAATGGGGAGTAATCAAAACAGTCATCACAGAGACAACAAGCCTTTGTGTAAAGCAAATCAATAAAACACAATGAAGGAAAAAACTGCTATGGTTCTCAAAAGAGGTGGCAGGGAAGGTTAAGGAGAAAAGGATAGCATTCAGGAAATATAAGGAAACACAGAAGGAGCAGGACAGAGAAATTTATCAGTTAAAGCAGAGAGAGGCTGGGAAGGCAGTCAGAATAGCAAAGGCCCAAACTGAGGAAAGGATAGCCAATTCTGTTAGAAGGGTATGAGACCTTTTATAGGTACATTAGGAGCGAAGAAAGACCAAAGGAGGGATACTGAGGCTTAATAAAGGGGAGGGAATGTGGGAAGAGGGTGACAGTGAAAAAGCAGGGATACTGAACAAATATTTCTGCTGAGTATTCACAAAGGAAGAGGAGGGGGAGGTACCTAAACCAAACAAGAGAAACACTCTGAAGACCAGTCCATTTACAGAAGAAAGGGTTCTGAAAGAACTAATAAAATTAAAGGTGGACAAAGCAATGGGGCCTGATGGGATTCACCCAAGAATTCTAAAACAACTAAGGGTAGAACTAGTGACACCACTGACTACTCTCTTTAACAAATCATGGGAAGATGGGGTGGTACTCGAGGACTGGAGGAGGGCAGATGTGATTCCTCTTCACAAAAGTGGGAGCAGGACAGAGGCAGGAAACTACAGACCAGTTAGTTTGACCTCAGTGGTAGGGAAAATGATGGAATCACTTCTAAAGGAAATAATTGTTGAGTACCTAGAGGCCAGTGGGGCACAGGACCCAAGGCAGCATGGATTCACGATGGGAAGGTCGTGTCAGACGAATCTAATAGATTCCTTTGACTGGGTGACCAAAGTAGTAGACCAGGGAGGGGCTGTGGACATGGTCTACCTAGATTTTAGCAAGGCATTTGATACAGTCCCACACAAAAGATTAATACACAAGTTAGCCAGCCTTGGAGTGGGTCTCAAGGTGGTAGCCTGGATAAAAAATTGGTTAGACAACAGGACGCAAAGGGTAGTAATAAATGGAGCACACAGTGAAGAAAGGAGGGTTACTAGTGGGGTACCGCAGGGTTCAGTACTGGGACCAGTCCTTTTTAATGTCTTTGCAAGTGACATTGCAGAGGAACCGGAAGGAAAAGTATGTCTCTTTGCAGACGACACAAAGATCTGCAACAGGGTTGATACACAAGATGGAGTGGAAAGGATGAGAAGGGACTTGGCAAGGTTGAAGGAATGGTCAGATTTATGGCAGCTCAGATTCAATGTAAAGAAGTGCAAGGTAATGCACATTGGAAACAGAAACCCAGGGGAAGCGTACACAATGGGGGGTGAGATACTGACAACAGTAAAAATGGAAAGGGACCTGGGGGTAGTTATATCAGATGACCTAAAGGTCGGCAAGCAATGTGAGAAGGCAGTAGGAAGGCTGGGGGATACTGGGATGCATAGGAAGAGGCATCAATAGTAGAAAACAGGAAGTTGTTATCCTCTGTACAGACAGTTGGTGAGACCCCATCTGGAGTACTGTGTACAGTTCTGGAGACCCCATCTCTGCAAAGACATAGACAGAGTGGAGGCTATCCAGAGGAGGGCAACCAAAATGGTGCAGGGTCTGCACTAGAAGACATATGAAGAAGGACTAAAGGAGCTTAATATGTATACCCTTGAGGAAAGAAGGGAGAGAGGGGACGTGATAGAAACTTTCAAGTACCTCAAGGGAATCAACATAGTCCAAGAGGGTAGCATCTTTCAGAAAAAGAGATGTGCAAGAACAAGGGGGCACAATTTGAAGATAGAGGGGGGACGGCTCAAAGGTAATATGAGGAAGTATTTTTTCACAGAGAGGGTTGTGGATGCATGGAACAGCCTCCCTGAGGAGGTTGTGGAATCAAGAACAGTGGGGGAATTCAACAATGTATGGGACAGACATAAGGCAGTCCTAGTGGGGGGTAGGAGGAAGTAAGCTGTTGGTTAACTAGGATCTGCAGCTTATCTGTTAGGTAGAAAAATGGGCAGACTAGGTGGGCCAAGCGGTCCTTATCTGCCGTCAAATTCTATGTTTCCATGTTTCTATGATCCTAAATGCATGACTGATTTCTACTTCTGGGTTAGGAATGTAAATTTCAAAGGCTGATGAAGTCCGTCTTCCAGGTCTCTTCATGATATGTGCCAGGGTGTTATTTCATGATGCTGAAGGAGCAGTTCCAATCTGGAATGAATGTCCTGAGAATGAATTTGGATTAAGTCCAATCCATTGAAGAGTGATTGTACCATGATCCAGGAACCATTTGTGGTCATAGGTGATTGCTTGCTGGAGTTTAACAGAGGTAGTGACGGATCTGAGTAGGAGTGGAAGAGCTTGAGTTTGTCTAGATGAGCTACTGGACACCAGTTATTACAGGACGGATGATAAGTTATATGAACACCTTTATGAAATCTGTCAGTTTTTGAAGATAGTAGCGACAAGATAAAATGATCAGCCCTTTTCTGTAAATTGATGATCTGAAGGAAGTTGTTAGAGAAGGATGATGATACAGTGAATTCTCTGGAGCTCAGGGATCCATAGAAAGCAAGACGAGTAGCAGAAGCAACCATGATGTTTAAGGTAGAATCAAATGGATCTGAGTTCAGTAAATCCAATATGTTTGTCCTTATGGAGCCATCTATAGGGAGGAGATGAGGTGTTTTAGCTTCTGAAGCTCTTTGAAAACCCAGAAGAAGTTTAACTGATGGATTGGAGAACAGCGAAGGTGAGGGTGGATTAGACTGTGAGGAAATTAACTGGATACCTGAAAGGTATTGTTTCATAGTTCCATATGACAGATTTAAGGCCTGATAACAAAAGGTTAGAAATGCTAATACATGATCCACATGAGCAGAAGTATTTGAGAAGGACTGCAGTGCGCAGAATGAGGAATCATTTTTACACTATAGTATAAGTAGTTTGGGTGGCAAGAGCAAGAGTAGCCTCATGTAGTGTTGACTTGCTAGTGATTAAATTCTAATACACTATGGGGTTGGTAAATGAAAAAGGAGGAGTCATGACCAAGCATGCTGAAGGATGGAGGCGATGAAGATCTGACATCAGAAAAGAGCTACCGCATCATCTGTGTCATTTGCATAGCCTTGAATGGAACTGTTGCAGTGTGAAAGAGATAACCAAGTCAGTTCCCACATAAATGTGATGATGGAAGGGGGTGAAGACCTGCCTTGTTGATAATATTCGCAGTGGGTTGATTATCAGGAAAGATGAACACTGTCTGAAGTGATCAGTGATGACCTCAAGGAAGGTGACTGATGCAATTGGGTAAATCTTAAAAAGAAGATGTAGTTGAATTTATGAAGTATTATAATGTCCGGAGGCCAGGGAACAGAGATCTAGGACTGCTCAAAGATAGCAGGCTAGCCATGTGTTGGAGATGCTTTTGGCATAGAGTCTGAGATGCAATATGGAAGAAGGGTCTTTAGAGCCATTCCAGGAAGGTAGAAATGGAACCACATGGAATCCAATTTGCAGCAGCCGAGAATTTAGATATGATAGTGCAGTTCATAAGCTGATACTGCCAGCGCCAATAGGTAGGGAATGAAGGACTGAACTTGAGGAATTATTGTCATTGTGAAGTTGAGGCATCCCAGAAAAGAAATAAGTCGATGTTTGGTGAAAAAGGATATTTCGAAGAGGACTCCACTAAAGCTTGGATGCTGTGGAGTTTATCAAGAAGTAACTAGCTTCCATATGGTCTGAATCCAATAAGATGCCAAGGAATTTGCAGGATATCACTGGAATTGATAATCCTTGGAATGGTTGGGCATGAGCAGTAATACCAGCCATGGGAGGAAAATCTGGCAGATTAGTTAGGAGAAAGTAATTGAACAGATGAATAACTGCTGGATGGTGACAAGAACAAGTGATGCCCAAAAACACAGCAGGAAACCTGATGAAACCATGGACTGGATCAGGAGCCAAATGTAAGGAGTACTGCAAGACAACAGTCCTTCCAAGACAATCCAGAGAGGTGCCAGAGAGACGGTCGAATGGGAAACAGCTGAATTGCATCCGGGATCGTAACAGTTGAGCCAGAAGCAAGGGCCAAAGCATCCATAATCTTATTTGAAGACTGGTCCAAAACAGCAGATTAACAACAGCAGGTTGCTGCAAAGCAAACTAAAGAATATGACATGGGAAGGTAGGGGAAGGGAGTGCTGACATGCTGGTGGGGTCCATGTAAAATCCAAAGGGGAATGCTGCATGATAGAGAGGAGGCCCATGCTTCACGGCTTGAAGAAAGTCAGAACAGATCCCGTTATGGTATGGCTGAATGCTAGAATGAAGGCTAACACAGTCAGATTCATCAGGAGTCCAGCAGCTACAGACAGCAATATCATGGAAATGACTCTGCAGAAGATGAATTTGATATCCGAAGTATGCAGCAGTGATGGCTCTGAGGCGGCTGGCATATGGATGTGTTGACAAGTATCCAGAGAAGTAGGAATGTTTGGAATACCACTGATGGATGGGATAGCAGAAGGAGCTGATGGTTCGGAGGCTGGAGCAGGCTGAGCTGGGAAACAAGCTACAATTGCGGACGTACAGAAGAGCAGGTTGGAAACTGAGGAGACAAGTGGAACCATTAATTCCAGAATGACAAACAGCTGAGAGGATTCCTGGTGATGAACAGGCTGGCTGGGACCAGGATCCTGAACAGGATGAGGCTGAGAAGCTAGGAGAAAGCACATGAGTCCTGGATGTGGGCAGAAGTCAGGTGCTGGAAACCCTGGTATGTGTACAACAGCCACAAGGTGGGAACAGACCAATCCATAATGAAGTAGTTCAGTGCAGAAGCCCTGCTATGGACTGGAAAAAACTGAGGAAAAAATCAGAGAAGACAGTGCAGTACCTTAATTGAGTGATCAAGGCATGGTATTAGTAGACGCAGAAGATGGCTTGATGCCAATACATGCTGTATAGTGGTTGAGAGCCAAGGGAGCAACTTCAAGCAGCAAGGTCCAATAATGTGAAAGAAAAGAAAGGTATGGGAGAGGATTTGCAGAGTGGATAGAGGGTTCCCACCTTTGGCTAGAGATAGAAAACCCAAATCTCATTCCGTAGGACCTATGGAACCGAGAATAAGGCAGAAGTAGAAGTGGATGATAACTGAAACAGACTCCTATCCCTGGTAGACAGGGTGAGCCTACCTTCACTCGATACCTCACAAAGTAGAATTAGGGAAAGAGACTCTTGGACTGATGGTAGAGGCTGTGACTGACTGAAACAGTCTCCCATCCCTGGTAGACAGGGCAAGCCCACCTTCACTCGATACCTCTTAAGACAGAGTTAGGGACGGAGGCTGTTGGACTGCTGCTATGGGCTGAGCAAGGAAAGATCAGCCAGCTGCTGCAGTATTATAAAATATAAGCAGAGTAGAAATAATTAGCAGGAGGAAAGGGAAAATGAGCAGGGAAATGAGTATTGAGAACTGAAGAAGGACAAACGTACACTGCTGGACATAAGACAAATTGAACAAACTGAGGGCACAATACAAAGAAGCCAGTACTAGTAAGTAAGTAAAACTTTATTCTTAAGCACTCAATCCTGGAGGCTCTGGGTGCTGTACAAATAGGTGATGAAGAAGTGAATAACAAATAACAATAAAAACAAATGTTAATGACAGATCACAAGCAGGAAAATTATAAAGTAAAATATCAGTAAAATAAGAATTCAGCAGTCAACTGATATCTAGAACTAACATAACTGGCTCTAAAGAGATGTGCCTTCAGACCCCGCTTAAATGCTTTCACCAACAGTGAGGATATTGGAAGCATGTTCCACAGGGCTGGACTAGCCACCTCAAAGGAACAATCTCAAGGGGTCTTCAGCTGGGCCCTTGGAACTGCTAGGGGCCCTCAGTGGAGGAGCAGAGTGAGCACCCAGGGCAGACAGGAGTCAGGAGGTCCCTTAGATACCCAAGGACAGATCAGTATAGGACTGTATAGTTGAGCAAGCCCACCTTGAAGGCAGCCAGTGCCAATCATGCAGGACTGGGGTCACGTGGCAAGACCTTGGAAGGCCCATTAGTAACCTGGCTGCTGCGTTCTGCACTAGCTATAGGCAGTGGAGTATCCCTCCACTGACCCTGAGGTATAGGATTAGTACTATTGCCATTGATGTAGCAAACAGAAAAGGGTCAAGCAGAAATGTTTGCACTCCAGCTGGGGACATCCATAGTAGAGGATACAGTATATGCCTTTGAAGAAATGGGTACCTTTGAATTACCTTATGCTCTTTAAAGCACAAATACAGTCCCCTAAGCAGCACCAATGATAAGGCAACATGTACTGCTACAGGGGGAATGATACAATTCCTACAGCTCATAGTTAAACAATGTAAACGCATGAACAGCCTAAGAGAGAGCATTACCTTGTGGCATATCTTGACTATGGTGCAGGAAAACTGTGGAGACACTGTAGATGCCAGCATAATAAATTTGTTGTTTGGAGACTGGAGTGCCATTGTTAGGTGAGTATAGCTTTAAGGCTGAGCAGTATGGGAGCACACCCAGCCTAAAAGCGCTGGTGCAGAGATGGAGGTGCCCAAAAAGAAAACGATGGAAAAAACAAACAATGGAGACCAGAAGATGAGGTGGGGGAAGGGGGGACAACAGATGAAGGCAGGAGTGGGGAGGGAACAGGGGGGCACACAAGCACAAAAATGACAGAGAACGGGAATGGTGGGGGTAACAGGCACAGCAGAGACAAAGGAGGAAAGAAGAATGGAATGGAGGTGGGGGGGACAAACAAGCAAAACGAAGGAAAACAGAGGAAGGGGAACAGGCACAGAACAAAAATGGAGAATGGACAGAAAAATAAATAGGTGAGGGAGAGAGGAACAGGAGCCAAGAGCAAGGAAGGGAAAGAGGCTCAGCCACAAGAGCCACGCAGAACCCAGAGTGCCTCAAAATGACATTGCTTTGGAACACACCAAGCGTGGCTGCTGGGAGAGGCTGGATTTTCTTTAGGATGTTGGGATGAGCTATTCCCCCACATTGAACCTCGGGGTTCAGCCCTCCAAAAACAATTGCATCAGATAGTTATAGGTCACAGCTGTCATTGGAAAACAGGGATTAGATGAATGTCACAGCTGTAGCTCATTTCAGATTTCATGGAATGCGTCCATTATTGATTGAGGTCTGCTGAAGCCTATTCCAGTGTTTTGCCTGATTTTAAGTTTAGCTGTAGATCTTCGATCTGAGAAATAAAAGGCAGTACTGGCATCATCAACCCCCATTATTCTTTATTGAGTGACATAATGGTTTTTGGCAGAGGGTTTCATGTAAATAGTTATTTAAAGTCTAGCACTGTCAAGTGTAATGCAGTATTGGACACAAATTGCACTAGCGGGAGGAGAAATAACCCTTAGACCACCAGCAGTCTTCAAACTAATTGATTTTTCAGATGTCTAAAGGTGCCTGCAGTGGCATAATTAATTGTTCCATAAAAACATTCCCCTTTCTTGAAAAATCATAGCATCATTGAACAAGTGCTGTGCTTTTGTTACTCACTAAAAATAAGGGAGTTAGTAGTGATTTGCTGTATATGCTAACTGGGGCTCTAACGATGGTTCTTCTACAGTAATCACGTCCACAGAGGAAAGGTACATTTATCACATTAAATCTTTCTCATTTGCTGAGCAAGGCAGCTGGTGAAAAAACAGAGCTAAATAACTGAAATGCAAAATCAGTTTGTCAACCACAGTCCTCACTACAAAACGCTGTGGAGGGGTTGATTGATTCAACCCTCAAACTCCATACACTTCCTTATGCCCAAAGACTGAGGCCATGCAAATCAGGTTTTGTAAGGTACTGTAAGTTGCTTGCAAAGATTAGAACTGAGAAAAGGACTCAGAAAGTGACAGTTTGAGTGTGATGTTTAAGTAGCATTGTGACTTGTCTGAGTACATTGCCACAGTTTATGGCTCCTTGATCAATGGAAGCATTAAGCTGACCAGTTTACGTCCTGTTAGAAGTCTAGAATATTGGGCGATGGTGTCGGCAGAATGTGGAGTTGTTCCTTTTCTATCTCTGCATTAAGGTGAAAAGTTACTGTTGTGACTGCAATGCACAACCTTCACTGCAGCACACAATCTTCAGTAGAGGATTCTTGAGCTGTTGTAATGTGTACTACTTATAGATTGCACCCAGGCACTACATACATGATAGCCCCTTTCATAGGAATGCTGGCAGAGAACCAGAAAACTCTGCAGCCGGTTTTGTGTCTCACCACATCATCAGAAAGTGCTGGCTGGCATCTGTTACTGGCTTAAATACTGTGATTCACTAAAGGCATAGTGCAAAAATTGCAGTTAAGAAATAAAAGTGCAAAGTGCAGATACAGAAAACCACATATTACGGTACAAACCATATACATTTAATGTAGTCAATAAAGCAAACTGGTTAAAAATATTAAGTGCAAAACTCAGACATGATCCGTATACCTATATACAATATGAGCAATATTGCATGTATCTCCCCCTTTAAAAGAAGCAGACAAAAACAAAAAACAAAAATAAACATAAGGATTGGTAGGGGAAAAGGTGGGGGTTTGGGGGAAAAAGTGAGGCAAAGAAGAAAGGTAAAAGACATACAAGAAGGGGAATAGCATCTAAAATAATGGGCCCTATTCATGAAGGCTACATGGTGCTATGCACCATGCGTCAGTCCCATGCAGAAGCAGAGATCCGTGAAATGTGCAGTCCATGTGGCATGCACCAACTGTGTGTAGCTCCATGCAACCACGCTAACATGCGCACCAAGGTGGATACACAGCTGTGGAGGGGCAGTTCTGTGGAAGCAGTATGCGTATGACAGCGTATGCACATTCACAATGCAGGATACGTTGGAAAGGTGCATTGTGTCCCTGTGTATGCCTTATGCATTCTGAAAGCAACCGTAAGCAGCCTATGTGGTGCACACACAGTTGTGAGTGCCCAGTGAAGCAGCCCACAGGGTGCTAGGAACTGGCAACTGCACATGCTAGCCATGCATGCACCAACGCAATGCACGGTGACTGCGCCGGCCAACATGATGAGCAGCCATCACATGCCATCATCACACATGCGACAACAAGGCCCAAATGGCTGACACCAGCACGGTGCACATGCCAACCTGCAGGCAGCACATACACAGGCATGGCAGAAGGACCGGAAACGGACATACGGTGAACAAAGATACACACACAGCTGCCCATGCACACCATGCCAGGGTAAGGAACCAGACACCGAGATGGGGATGAAATATATTTCCTTTACTGTGACACACAACACAGAACAAATGGGTGCAACAACAGCACAAGGTCAACAATCCCGGGGGGGGGGACACAGACAGGTGCAATCTAAGTTGTCCTCCAAGGGCAGGTCTGGGCTGGTGGATGGTGTCAGCTCCAGGGGAAGGGGTGGTGTCCATGAATGTCCTCTCCTCCAGTACCAGCCACATGATAGGGCCACAGTAACACTGCAATCAGAAGAGCAGACAGAGGGAACTGACAGCAGCGCCACGGCATCATGCAACAACCCTGCCATGGCATAGCCAGCCACCCACCTGCCCACACACACACAGCCACGGGCCATGTACCTTAGATGGGGCACAGATGGCTCTCAAGTCCCCCTCATCATCCCGATACACATAGTCCTCCATGCTACTCCACAGATCCATCGGCCACAGCAAGTCCTGCACCATCCACCGCCGCGGGGTCACAACATGAGCTGGGCCTGGCCCGGCCACCTCCCTGTGCTCTAGGACCAGCACCACCTTCCGACGCCATGTCCTCTGCACAACAAAATGGGGACAGTGATTAGCATACACACCCATGGCACAGAGCCCAACCTGCCCACCAACCACACAGGTCACCCAGCCACTGGTGTAATCACCCACCTGTTGTCGCTCCATGACCTCCCAGATCTTGCCAGCCGGAATCCCATCCTGATAGGTGGCCTCCACCATCCAATACAGCCATCGAGGCAGTGCGAGCATACCACGGACATCCCCTTCTGCCATGGGTGGTGCAGCCACCACCATGATTACCACAGCACATATGGCATTCCAAGGTGGGCACACCCACACCACGTGTATGTGCAACACCCATAAGGGCACGTACAACATGCCACACACCATGCACAGCCCACATGTATGGACATGCAATGCCACAGAGTGAAGGCAACTAGTGGAACATGCAGGAGCAGTGCGATGTGCCCAGGGGCACTACTACATGTGGTCCTCCTTGAGGAGGCAGAGCAGTGTTCCAGAGCATGGCATCATCCCTGGGAATTCAGGCCATGCCTCGTTGCCTGGATGATGCATCCCACAGATATCCTACAGTGGTACTGGGTCAACCACGGCACCCTAACGCTACATCTGTGAGTTGCTGGATGATGCGATCAGGCCAGCCACAAAATGCTCCATGGCGATGTCAGTGGAGACCAAGGTGCTATGCACCCTGAAGTACTACACCATGAGCACATTTCAGCAGGTAACGGGCGAGGTGATAGGGGTGAGTCAGGCGTCCGTGTCACGGGCGCTGCATCAAGTGACTGATGCCCTGGTGAGGTACTGGGAGAGGCACATCATGTTCCCCACGGATGCTGCAGACCTCAGGGCAATCAAGGTAGCATTCCTGGACATGTATGGAATGCTGAACACAGTGGGTGCTATTGACTTGTACGCATGCGCCCATCCTAGCCCCACTTGTCAATGAGAATGCCTTCAGAAACCGTAAGGGATTCCACAGCATCAACTGTCAGGTTGTCTGTGACACAACGGGCATCCTGGCCAATGTCCTGGCACAGTACTGGGGGTCATGCCACGATTCCTACGTGTATGACAACAGCGCCCTGAAGCACCATATGGAATGGCAGCCAAAGGGCTATGGCTGGCTGTTGGGCAAATCCCCATTACCATGCGTGTATACATCATCCACATGTGTGCCCCAGCACTGCTAACCAGTCGTACCCACTCTACTTCCACAGGTGACAGTGGCTACCCCTGATGCCCACACTATTGACACCATACCTGGCACCACGGCACCCGGCAGAGGTTGCATACAATGCAGTGCACACACAGGTGTATAGCATCATGGAGCACATGATAAGGCTGCTGAAGATGCGTTTCTGATGCCTGGACCACACGGGTGGCACGACGATGCTTGTGCCGGGCATGGTGTGCAGAGTGCTCACCACCTGTACTATGCTGCACAACATATGCATGCGCTGCTTGGTGCTTGTGTCACAGGACAGACACCCAGAGGAGGGCGGCAAGGAACCACCGCAGCCACCCCATGGACCACTACCACCTGGGAAGGGTGCCAGGGCACCGCCTATGGACAACCATGCAGCGGGATGCATGGTGGCAAGGGCCGTGCGCCATCAAGTAGCCCATAGCACATTTGGCAAGTAGATTTGTGCACATGTTAGCGATGCAGAGTGCATGACTGAGATGGCATGTGTGGCGATGCCATGGTGCTGCTGTGGCCACAGCATGCCACAGGTGTGCACGCCACAGCAGCCGCCTGCCAGCGCGTGAGCACGCCCCATTACCATTGCGGCTGCTGAGGCACACCACCACTGGCATCGCACACCGTCATGTGCATGCTGCATGGTGGGGGTGTGGGTGTGTGTGTGCTGATGCAGTGCGCAGCAGAGGCCTGTTGCATGCCTACCCAGCACCCTCCCCAGACAGCACCAGTTCATGGGGGTGTCTTTACGGACTGTGGGGTGTGCTGGGGGGGTTGTGTGAGGTGGTGCATGTGGTGTGTGGGTGGGGTGGGGTTGTTCATTGTGGCACATGTATGGCATTACGGACAGCATTTCACTGGGTTTCAGGCCTCTGACATTGTCCACTGTGGCTGTGCACCCGTCGATCCACAGCCATGTGGCATACAGGGTCCACAGTGTGTGCGTCATCCTGTGCCACCTGTACATGGTGCGAATGCCAGTTCACAGTGCTCAGCCCTGCCTCCTGGTCAGCAACATCTGCCGTGGGTTGGGGGCACTGTGCAGCACTGTCGCATCACTCCTGTGGTCCTACGGGCGTCGGGTCAGACGCACTGGCTGGTGCAATGGATGCAGCCCCGCTGGCTGTGGCTAGCCATCCTTGTTGGGTCCGAAAAGATTATGTGTCCAGGGAAATCGCCAGTATTTTCACAGTTATTTTAGAAAGCATATACGGTGGAGCATGCCAAATTATCGGTAGACACAAAACAAACTTGAAGTGGTCCTGGCCTGCTCGAGCAAAAAAGATGCTTCTACACCAAATTTCATAAATGCAATTTTTTGTTTATTTATGAATCCCAACGTTTCGCCTAATAATAGGCTTCTTCAGGGGAACTGTAAAAGATTTATCAAGAAGATATCAGTTTTCATTACAATATTTTACATACAAACTTCCAAGTTTTCCATATCTCTCAATGCTGACTATATTGATCAGAAAAGCTGCATGTGCTCTCTCGTCATTAATATTTAAATGAAAGAACATCACCAACTTAAAAATTCAATGTTAAATCATATAGTGGCTTTTCATGATAAAGATTCCAACAATTTAACTAAATTCTTCCAGAAACAGACCACCAAAATTTAATTGCTTAAAAGATAATTGCCTACCTTCTTAACACAGCCTGCTATGGCCCAAATGATTGCCTCGCTTCCTTAGGAATCGCCTTCAATATGTAGTCACTTTTAACAAAAATATTCTAGTCAAATATTCTTCCATTTCAAATAAAAAAATTGAATTTATTAATTTTATAATGTTATCACAATGTTCACCTCATTAGATTGATGCGTTCATTCTTTGTGACAAATCTGTTTCACTCCATGTAATTTACTTTAAGACAGTTGTTAAGAAACCAATGGGGGGGGGTTGGAAGGAAAAGAAATCATTAGACTTTATACCATATCAAATTTGTCCTTATAAAATACATCAGTATCTCATTGTCAATTAAATTACTACTCTCATAACAACCCTAGTGTCATATCTACTTAGTGTGGTAATATAATCTCCCTTAATCCTGCTTTGCACAAGCTGCTCTACGGGCGCCATGTGCTCCTGGCGTCTGACGCATTATATTTAACATGCTCTAGATTCAAACCTGTTAATGTTGCTCTGAGCTAGTGCCAATAACTTAAATCTTGAAGTCTTTTATTTTACCACAGTAGACAAAAAAAAGTTATATTATTTCATTGCTGTCATTGCATTTGGTTTTACTCATTGTAACCCCCTAATTTCAAATTCAAGAAGTGTAAGTTTACAGTACATGAAACAGACTCCGCTTGTATTCCCTGCATAAATAGTTTACTTCACTTCATTTCGCAAACAGTCCAGTTAGCAAGGTACTCACAGCTATTAATTTTGTTTAAGGTTTCCTGTCACTCATAGCTGTCCTAATGGCATACTGGCAGCATCGAGCACTCCACCGGCCAAACCTCATTATGTCGAGGAGAGGAGTCATGTGACAACATAAAGGACGTCATCACACCTTGCCTAGGTAAGGCAGTCATCATGGTGACCAATGACTCCTCTCCCCGACATAATTCGGCCTCATGGAGATCACTCTTGTTCTGCAACTATTTTATGTATAAAGTAAACATATCCATAGTTTTATTTTCACCAAACACCATGTGGGACAAGTGAGAAGCTTTACAGTCAACTAATCTTAAAAGATAGACTCCAGAGGATAGTCTGTTAAGCAATGAAATAATAGAATTTTTTTCGTCTACTGTATTTTGTTTAAGCAGGCCAGAACCACTTCAAGTTTGTTTTGCCTCCTTGTTGAGTGGCAAGGTGGGTGACAATGACAAGTAGGGCATCGGCCGTCCACTCCTGTGCCCTGGCACCCACGGCCACCTCATCAGCCAGGCAGTCATGGGCACATGCTCCTGTGGCCACTGCCTCGGCCATGTGCTCTTGCACCCTCACGCCCATGGCGATGCCTTTTGCAAGCCTCTCCGCATGCACACTCCCCGCCATAACCTCTGTGAGATGGCGCATGGCCTTCGTACACTCCCTTGTCACTTGCAGGTGGTCACACTCCAGCCCGCGGAGGTCAGGGTAGTAGCTGGCTAGGAGTGAGCTGCCGGTTCCCAGTCTGCAGCACCTTTGGGGGGGGGCCTCGGAGGCCCTGGTGTCCTGGTCCTGTGTGTCGGGCGGAGTGGTTGGTGCCAATGTTCCCACAGTTGCAGCGTGACTGTCCACTGGGGGCACGGTGTTGTCCTCACTGCTGCCCCTCACCCTGGTGCTGGCTGTTCTGCTGGTGTGCTGCCCCCCACCCGTCCACATTCACAGCTGCCTCCGTGTCTCCACCCGTGCCAGGTATGCTCTCCTTTTCCCGCTGCTGCTACTCTTGGGACCATTCCCTGTCCTCTTCGTGGTGGTCCATGGGCTTTGCAGACTGCTGGCTGTTCTCCTCCTGTACAGATGGTGTTCTGTGCTGCTACAACGCTGTGTGAAGGGGGTGATATCAGTTAGTGCGCCTGTGTGTACAGCATATGTGGCTGTGTGCTCCATTGTCCTGGCAGTACCTACCTTCTCTACCTGCTTCCAGTGGTCCTACACTGCCTCTTTCTCCTCCCATGCTGAATGGTCCCCCTCTGGCACTGTCATCATTAGGCACTGTGGGGAGGTATATGGCAGGTGGTTGATAACTGTTGCCATTACCTGGTTCTGTGGCTGTGCCCTGTGCACCCACACATTGCGCCGACCTGGCATGCTGTCCAGGCCATCAGTCTCCCCATCAGTGAGGACATCACTGATGGTGTCCACAACCTGCTACTCTATGCACATTGAGGGGGGATCTGGGGATGGCGGTCTGCCACCTCTGGCGACCTGCACCTGGTGTGCCCTACTCAGGGACTGGAGGTCACACCACTTGTACTTGATTGCCCTGAATGTGTGTGCTGCCAGTCCTGCAGCTTTTATTGCTGCCTGTAGGTCCAGCCATATTTGGGCTTTGGTCTCCGCTGGGGTGCTCAGTGACCACCGCCTGAACAGCACATCGCAGTGCTGCCTGATCTCAGTTCTGAGGATGGCCACCTGTGCCGCTGTAAAGTTTGGGGACCACTGCCATCTCCTACCGCCTCCACCACCCATGCTGCATCCACTGTCATTGCCATTGGGGTGTGTTGTGGCCGTCCCCGCGTGTTCCTGTCATCTGTGGATACTGCTGCCATTTTCCATGGACATGCCTCTTCTGCACTGTGCACATCGCTGGTGTGGGGCTGTTCCGCATCTCCTTTTATAGTGCGGTAAAGGGGCATTCCCATCTGCGCTGGCTCCAGCATGCCTCTGTGTGTAGCTGCGTGTCTCCTCTGCCTCCTCCCCAGCCTCCAGACGGTGTGTCGGGCTGTGTTGTGCAGGCCGTGTATTTCATTACTACTGCACGCTGCACAGCTGTGCAGCCGCAGTATTGTTCATTCTGCGCATAGAGCTTGACCTTCATGAATAGGCCCCAATATGAATGCACCATCCCTGTGTAACAATCCCCATGCTAATGTCTCATTTTTCAGACTGTATCCAAATGGGTATGCGATTTGCACAGTGAAAACCCTACAGCAATGGCAATGTCGGCCCTGTAACCTGATCAGTAGTCATTCTGTTAGATTAAGATTTTGCAGCGCCGGCCCCCAACCCCAGGAGTTTTGTGCTGTTTTCCTCCCTACACCTCTAACCTGAAGGTGATCATATACATTTTCAGGGAGTGAGGGGGGCCAAGCCACAAATAGCTGGGATATGCCCTAGTGTGTTACTGCAATAGCAATCAGTTGGCAGGCTTGCCTGGTGACATGGTCACCAATCGGCAAATCCTTATCGATGTAAAGTTGATCGACATCCTTGATGTCAAACAACACCTTGGACTGTAAATGGTGCACCCAACTAATGAATATAACACCCCAACTGCCTACATATCCACATTAGGGAGGCGCATTTAGGAAATACAAGAAGATGCCGAAAGAGGAGGACAGGGAAACCTACAGAGAGTCAAGGAGGTTAGCGAGGTCAGACATTAGGAAGGGAAAAAAGCTAACATGGAGGAAAGGATTGTGAGACAGGCAAGGAGGGTCAAAAGACACTTTTTAGGTACATGAGGGAAAGGAGGAAGACTAGTCATGGGATCACTGGGCTCTGGGGAGAAGGGAAGGAGCCACTAGAGTGCGACTACATGAAAGCAGAAGAGTTGAATAGGTACTTCTGCTCAAACTTCATGGGGGAGGGCCGAGGAAGAGGGGGAAAGGGTGGAGATGGGCCCATTTAGTATAGAGAGAGAGAGAGAGAGAGTCAGGGAAGAACATGGTAGGGTGAAGATAGACAAGGCCATGGGACCAGATGGACTGCATCTGAGGGTGATCTGGGAGCTAAAAGAGGAATTAGCCACCCCGCTGGCAAGCTTATTCAACCTGTCCTTGGATTCTGGGAACATGCCAGAGGACTGGAAAAGAGCCACAGCTGTGCCAGTACATAAGGAGGGGGTAGAGAGGCAAAGGAGAGTCGTCCAGTCAGCCTTACAGCAGTGGTAGAGAGGGTCATGGAGGCACTCATCAGGGAGAGGGTGGAGCAGTACCTAGAGAGAAATGGTTTGCTGAACAACAACCAGCACTGGTTCACTAGGGGGAGGTCATGCCAGTCCACTCTTATAGAATTCTTTGACTGGGTGATGCAAGAGATAGACCGGGGGGATGGACGTGTCCTACCTGGACTTCAGTAGGGCCTTCGACACCATCCCCACAGAAGATTGGTCAATAAACTGGGAGGGACAAAATAACTAGATGGGAGCAAAATTGGTTAGCTGACAGGACCCAGAGGGTGGTGGCGAAGGGGGAGAACTCAAGTGAGGGACAAGTGATGAGCAGGGTACCCCAGGGGTTGGTGCTGGGGCCACTCCTCTTCAGTGTCTACATATGCAACATTACGGATGGACCGAAGGGAAGGGTGGCACTCTTTGCGGATGATATGAAAATCTGCAATAGAGTGGACACTGAGGGAGCGGTGGAAAACATGCAGCAGGACCTGAGGGCACTAGTAGGGTGGGCAGAGACCTGGCATCTGAAGTTTTACATCAGGAAGTGTACGATCATGCGCCTGGGTCATGATAACCCGAGGTCAGAGTACAAAATAGGAGGGGAGGAAATCAGGGCAGCAGAACGATCTAGGTATAGTAGTCTTCTGTGACTGGAAGGTGGGGAGACATTGTACTAAGATGGTGAGGAAGGCCTATGCGATGCTGGCTAGTATTGGCAGGGGAATTACCAGCAGGAGGAGGAAGGTCCTGGTACCACTCTACTAGGCTATGGTGAGACCGGACCTGGAGTACAGAGTCCAGTTCTGGAGGCCTCACTTGCATAAGGACACTGACCAGATTGAACGGGTTCAAAAAAGCAATGTTTTTCTCCACCCAAAGTCAGACAAGTCCCTCCTCACTAAACAATCTCCCCCAGCTATCCACTATCCTTGGTGAAAGCCTTGAATATGTAGAAAAATTCAAGTATTTGGGGGTTTGGATAGATAGCAGACTTGACTACACAGATCATATTGAAGAACTTCTAAAAAATCTTCGCCAGAGGCTTGGTCTCTTTTACAGAACAAGGCACTTTCTAACCAGAGACTCCAAGAAGAGGTTGGTCCAGGACACATTTCTCTCGGTGCTTGACTATGCAGATTTCCTTTACAGTCACTGCCCTATCTTCTACCTAAACAAATTGGACACACTTTACCACAGAGCATTGAGGTTTATAACAGATCTACCATTTAGCACTCACCATTGCTCTCTCTATGCTGCAGTCGGATGGACATCTCTACATCTCAGAAGAAACAGAAATGCCGCAGTATGGACATACAGAGCACTGACTAAGATGCTCCCAAATTATATCTTAGACTGCTTCACACAGGCCACAGCTAGTATCTATGCCCTAAGATGCCATAATTTGATCATGCTCAAAGTGCCTAAATTCAACACCCGGCATGGGAGATCTGCTATCAGCTATGTACTAGCTACATCATGGAATACGATACAGAAGACCCTGAAGCTAAACAACTTTATATCATTAGCATCCTTTAAGCATCTATACCTAAGTCTCTTCCAAGAAAAATGCAATTGCTTTCATAAGTTCTAGTATATTCGTATTCCTAACCTTCCCCTCCTCAGGCAGCCAACATAAGATGGCAATACACCTCCCTATAACTGCAACCCCACAGACTCCGTACATCCTGTCTATAGTCTTCTCCCATTACTTCCTGGCACATACCTTAGCCCTTATCCCTACCATACATCTCCTATTGCTAGCCACAGCCCCTGTTCAAGTCATTCTTACACTTTCCTACCAAGACACTTAACACAGTCTATGACCACCATCATTCAGTCATCCTATCACTGCGTCTCCTTGTCCACTATGACTTACCCTTGAACATTAAAATTTTGGTTGCTTTAATTAGGATATATACCGAGATACTACCAATGTTGATATGTATATATTAGATTAGATAGCATGCATTCATACGATCCTACCTTGTCTTGTTATGTTTTAGGCAATTTTGCTTTTGAATACTGTATCTAAGTGTTTAAATATACTTTTATATGTACCAAATATTGAACCTTGACCTTATCAGGTCCATCTTGCAAATGAGCTGTGCTGAATGATGTTCGCCTGAATAAATAAAGATTTGATTGATTGATTGAAAGAAGAGCGACCAAGATGGTGCTAGGGATGAAAGGGAAGCCATATGAGCAGAGATGCAATGAGCTGGGGTTATACACCCTGGATACTAGACGGGAGAGGGGGACATGATGGAGACCTTCAAATACATCAAGGGGCTCAACAAAGGGGGTCTGGGGAGCATATTCAAAATAAAGAGAGACACTGCTACAAGAGTGACTAGCCTGAGAATACAAGGATGACACTACAGGAGGAATATGAGGGGGAAATTCTTTATGGAGAGGGTGGTGGATGCCTGGAAGAGGTTGTGGGTGTGTGACTGTGATGGGATTCAGGAGGGCTTGGGATAGGCACAAAGGGCTGGGGGAGGGTTCCCAGGGAGGGAAGAGGTAGGCTGGGGGAACTGAATGGATCAAGGGTCTTTTCTGCCATCAAGTTCTGTGATTCTATGATTATAAGAAGGGGAATGTGTTTCATATCTTACAAGTTTAAAAATGTATAATATAAGGAATAGAGTATGGGCACGCATACACAAGGAGCCTGTGTTTCCATCGAGGGGTTGAGATACCAGTGTATGGACCTCGAGAGAGAAGCTCGAGAGGTCCATGCTGGTATATCAACCCTGAGATGGAAACAAGGTGAGTTGTGTATGCTTGTCTATACTTTATTTTTTATAGTATATGGTTCCCCCGATGGAAAAAAAAGGTTAAATTTGCCAACGTTTACATGTTGCAAGGTTTCATACCTTGTGTTCACCGTTGTAGTTGTCGGCAGCACAGTCTGCTTCAGAGTCCATTGGTGTGGTTCTGTTCTACTCCTGATCATCCTGCCATTCATACCAGCAGTTTAAGAAAAAAAATGTGTCAGATTTGTTTGGTTTTGAAACACGGAGCTGAGTATGGCAGTCTGTGTTCCAGCTGTCTTGGTGAGCCACTCAGTAAGCAGCGCCACCATGTTGGTTTTGATTTTTGTGCAAACAGGTCCATTTGGACCAATCTGGTGGTGGATAGTGGCTGGGGTCATGAATATTAATTAAGAGCTTATGAATATTATTTACAGAATGTGCACAATAACTTTTACAAAACAAGCAGGCGGCTAAAAGCAAAAGACTGTGCCAATTGCAAAAAGGTACTCACATGTAGAAAAAGGCAGCACGGCTACTCGCCACCTTATGGTATCCAAAAGAACGATTCAAGACAGGCTATAAGCAAAATATTTGATGTAGTTTTGCACCTAAAAACACGCCAGCACACACATACATAGTGTCCTTCCTTGAACAGCCAAACGTCTTCACGCTCATTCTCACGCTTTCTCAAGGCTGAGGTAAGTTTGACATCACCATTCTTTTAAACCTTACAAATTAAAGTGACAGTGCATTAAAAAACATTGATTTCATATGAATCAAACATACCACCTAAAAAATATAGACTTCCACAATACACATGAATATAAAACAGCAATTCATGTGAATGTTCAGACCTCCATCACATAATATCCATTCTAATTTTAACTTATTTAACTTTTTAATACTTTCTCAAACAATGTTACAAATAAGGGGATAACTGAAAAAAAAAGTCATTAAGACCTGGTTTCAAAAAAGATTTGGTTTTATATTGCCAAAAAGATTATCTTTGTCTCAATTTTTTGTCAGGGAGGGACACTACATATGTGTGTGCTGGCATGTTTTTAGGTGCAAAATTACATTAACTATTTTGCTTACAGCCTGTCTTGAATCATTCTTTTGAATCCCATATGGTGACGAGTAGCCGTGCTGCCTTTTTCCACATCACAATAACTTATAGAACATGCACAACAACTTTTAGAATGTGCACAATAACATTTAGAACGTGCATAGCAACATTTGAGCAGTCACCGAATTCCATACTTAATAAGCCCAAACCATACACTATAATGAGTTCATAGAAAAGAACAACCCCAACTATTAATATCGTGGAAAAGATATGGCATAATGCAGAAGTGTAGCAAGATCTAGAATATATATATATATATATATATATACACAACTATAGAAAGCATCATATACATATGAGTTGCAACATTGTAATATTTGAGTACAATCTGGTAAAAGATCTATTACTTTCTGAAAGTGGCAGACATAAATATTAATAGAAAAATGTCCATTATTTCAGAAAAGCTTATAGTTCAGTGCTGTCATTGAGCCGATGGTGTGTTAATGTCCCCAGCTCAAAAATCCAAAACAGCTCTAGTTTAGATAACAAAAGCTCCAAGTTGCCACCCCTTTGTTCAATTACCATTTTCTCTATTCCACAAAAGGTGAAAAAGTGTTGAGTCTCATCCTGGACTTTCTTTATATGATTGGTACATAGAGCACTATGTCTGTCCTTACTATGAATTGAGCCCAAAGCTCACCCAGCCTAATCTTTAGGGCAGGTTTAGTTCTCCTCACATAAAAAGAATTACAGGAGCAAGTAGCCAAGTGGACTGCATATAATGAATCTTAAAAAGTGATATTCTTTCTTGCTGTTAACTGTGCAGAATGTTTTACATTTTTTAATAACACTGCAGAAATGGCAGTGCCCACAGAAGTGACTGCCAATCAGTGCTCTCGGTAACCAGTCCATGTACTGCTTGTTGTTAAGGGGCTGGTAACTAAGAACTAACATGTCAGAGATGTTTGTACCCCTCCTGTGGACAATCCTAAGAGGTGTTTCTGCCACATCCTTTAAAGCCAGTTCTGTGGCCAAGATGTGCCAGTTTTGTTAAGGATTGTTCCTGATCATGTGGCTATGTGTAGAATACTGTGTCACCAGACTAACTCCTGCCTGGTTGGATAGATTCTTACATTTATAGTCCAACAGGCTTTCCCAGGGAGTTCCCTTGACTTTGTCTCTCACATGACTGATTAGCTGTGTGCTGTGCCCCCAGCTAGAAACCTCTGCTGCATTTCCTCAGATCTGTGTTTGAAAGTGCCATCATCTTGACAGTTTCTCTAATCCTGAGGAACTGAGATTTCAGAATGTTATTGATGGTACGGTGTGGGTGGCAGCTACTGGAATGGAGGATGCTGTTCTTGTCCCTGATATTCCAGTAAAGATCAGTGCCAGTGGAGCCTGAATCAGTTTTATGGATGTCCAAATCCAAAAGTTTCACATTATTATGATGATAATGTACAGTAAGTTTTATATTAGGATTTGACTGCTCCAAAAAGGCTATACATTACAACAGCTTCTCCAGCCCCCAGCCATTCCATGCCATATTAGCGCCAAAAAGTGTAAGGTGATGCACATGGGTAAACGTAACCCAAGAAAGACATACACACTGAATGGGCATCAATTACAAAAATCAAAGATGAAATGGGACCTCAGAGTAATTGTTACTGATGATCTAAAAGTGGGGAAACAATATGAAAAAGCAGCACCGAAGGCCAGCGGTATCTTTGGCTGCATAGGTAGAGGGATTACAAGCAGGAAGCGTGAGGTAATCATCCTGATGTATAGGTCCTTGGTCAGGATGCACCTGGAATACTGCATGCAGTTCTGGAGGCCTCACCAATAAAAGGACATTGACTGCTTAGAAAAGGTTCAGAGAAGGGCCACTAAGATGGTGCAGGGTCTGCATCAAGAACAGTATGAAACGAGACTCAGTGAATTAAACTTATACTCACTAGAGCAAAGAAGAAATAGGAGGGACATGATAGAAACATTCAATTACATAAAGGGAATTAACACAGCCCAGACAGGAAACCTATTCCAGAAAAACAAAAAACACATACAAGGGGGCACAATCTGCGTCTAGTGCAAGGCAGATTTAGAATCAATATAAGAAAATGCTTTTTCACAGAGAGGGTGATAGAACTATGGAACAGCCTGCCCTCAGAGGTGGTAGCATCGAAAACCGTATGGGAATTCAAACTAGCATGGGACAGGCAATGTGGGTACCTGAACAGGTAATAAAATGGGGGGGAGGGTTATACATTTTTGGGCAGACTATATGGATCACAAGGTCTCCATCTGCTGGCTACTTCTTATTTTCTTATGTTCTTATTCCAGTAGCTGCTACCCATGCCACACCATTAACAACATTCCAAAATCTCAGTTCCTTAGAATCATGAGAAACTGTTTGGATGATGGTACTTTTTGTTATATTTTATTTTTACCGAGAGAGAGAGAAAAAAAATTAAATACAGAGTACAATATTAGATTATTTCATCTCGAAAAATTTAAGATTTCAGCTTAGAGTAAAGTATAATTAATTTTTGAGGGGGTTAAAAGAAAATATATGCATCTTCTGTTTCTTGTTCCAAGCTTTAAACATCCCTTCTGTCAATATTCATTAAAGAGTAATCATTTCAGGCAAAGCTTAGTCCATTTGGAGTAACCAAGAATGAACAGCAGAGGCCATTATCTAAAGTCTTTTGATTCAGTAAGCTTAAACAGGGCTAAGAAAAAATAAAGGGATGATATAGTAATCCATAGCCCATTCATCTTTTAGGTCGCCATTGGAATATACTCAGTATTATCAGCTAATTCATCTTCATCTTCATCTTGGTCTTGGTCTGATCCTAAATTTGTTGGTAAACCCACATTTTTTTTCAGAGAATGCATGTGCAGCGTCTGCATCCATAAAATAATAGTCCTTCCCCTGAAAAATCACCTTGAGCTTTGCAGGGGACTTCAAAACCACTGTTACCCCTGCTTGCACAAACTCAGACTTGATTGTTAGGAAACGCTTTCTTCTTCTCTGGGTAGCGAGACAGAAATTAGGGTACAAATGCAGTTTAGTATCTTCCTACATAATTCCTTTCTTCGTCCTAGCTGATTGAAGTATTTTATTCCTTTGAGAGATAGATGAGAAGGTACAGATCACATACCTTGTTTTAAGTTCAGTGTCTTGAGTAGAGGAGTCTTTTCTTACTGAGGGGCGAAACACAGATTCCAACACTACCAGCTGCTCAGATGAGAGCGTTAAAGTGAAAATTATTTCCACCTCTGACTTCAAATCTGACTTAACAATTTGACCGGACAGACCAATCAATGTTAAGATTTTCAGCAGAAGAGTATTCTCAGTTTTTTCAAGTTTTGCCAAAGTATTAACTTGCTCATATAAAGAAGCATTTACTGCTTCCTCCACAGTCAAGATCTGGTGTGAAAGTTTTTTGGCATTCTCTGTGGTAAATTACACTCTTTTGTCTAGCTTAACCATTTTCTCCTCAATTATTTGACATCGAGTAGCAATGTCAACTAAGGTATTCTGCACCTTCTGAAAAGACACCTTAGTGTCTCCTTGAAATTCCAAAAGAAAAGCTTGGATTGAAGCCAATGTAGGTTTTGTAGAAGTCTTTGCCTTAAGGTCCGGTTTAGGGTGCAGTTGTATTGGGGAAGCCATTACCCCGTCTGACTGCAGAGAAGCACTCGTCCCCCACTGTGAGGCTGATTTCCCTATTTTCAGTGAAAAATATTTTTCAGTTTGTTCAGTTCTGCCTTCTGCCCTCTTCATGTGTTTTGGTAAATTTTGTGCAGCCATTTGACCACTAAAATGACCATCAATATATGGTTATGGCAGTTTCAAGCATTCAATATCACAGAGCTAAGAAACACAGCATATAGCCATATTGGTCTCATCAGCGCCCCCTCGGATGATGGTACTTTTGAACACAGATCTGAGGAAATGCTAGGGTACAGCACACAAATAATCAGTCATGTGAGAGATTAAGTCAGGAGAACCCCCGGCAGAGCCTGTTGGAATTTGAATTGGGTAATAGAACCACTGTAGGTTCAGCTCACAAAGGCATCAGCTAGATAATTGTACATTGGGGTGGTCTAGAGACCACCAGGGCAGGAAATTAGAGTGATAGGGAAGCAGGGGCAGAAGTAGGGAGGAGGGCAGCAAAAGGGGAGGTGGAAGTAATGGGGGGATCTCCACCTGTCAGACACTGACTTGGACATTCCAGCAGCTGGAAGCACTAGAAACCAAGCCCTGCTAGAAACACTGCAGGACTGCATGCTGGTGCAGCAGGTCAAGGAACCCACAAGGCAGGTTGCTATTCTCAGTGTGGTGCTCACTAACTCAGAAATGGTAAGCAGAGTGCGGGTTGGGAAAACCACTTGGTTCCAGCGACCATAAAGCCATATTGTTTGAACTAGCCCTTGCTACCATTAAGCCATCATTAAAGGTTGAATTTCTGGATTTCAGAAGGCCAAGAGTGCAATCATTGATACAAAAGCAGACAAAAAACTGAGTGTTGTGGAGGTGGTCAAGAGTTGGAAAAAAAAATTTCAGGTATACAGTATGTGGAGAAGGACAGGTAGGGGAATTATAAGGCTAACAAATGGAGGCAGGGTAATAGAGGAAACGTAGAAACATAGAATTTGTCAGCTGATAAGGACTGCTTGGCCCACCCAGTCTGCTCATTTTCCCTACCTACAGTATCACCATAGACCCTACTTGATCTCAGGCTCTTTCTCCCTCCTCCTATTCCTTTCCACTAAGATTCCTTAATGCCTATCCCATACATTCTTGAACCCCACCACTGTTTTTGCCCCTACCACCTCGACTGGTAGGCTGTTCCAGGAATCCACCACTCTTTCTGTAAAGAAGTACTTCCTCACATCTTTCTTGAATCTATCCACTCCAACTTCACGGCATGTCCCCTTGTTGTTGTACACCTTCTTTTTCTGAAAAGTACTTTCCTCCTGTACCTTATTTACCCCCATGATATATTTAAAGGTCTCTATCATAGACCCCCTCTCCCTACTCTCTTCCAAGATGTACATATTAAGTTCCTTTAGTCTCTCCTCGTGGGGCTTTTGATACAGACCCCGCACCATTTTATTTGCCCTCCTCTGGACCACTTCCACTCTGTCTATGTCCTTCCAGAGATGTGGCCTCCAGGAGGATGAGAAGAAAGTAGATGTTTTGAATAACTACTTCTGATCAGTATTCACCAAGGAGGACAAAGGGCCTTTGCTGGAGAGTGGCCTAAAGGCTGCTGAAAGGTGGGCCCCAGAAATGAGACAGTAGCTATTTAATAGTGAAAATGTCAGAAAAGGGCTAGCAGCCCTGAAGATAGATAAGGCCCCCGGCTCGATGGGATGCATCCAAGGAGGCTCAGGTAACTGACATCAGAATTAGCAGAACCCTAGCAGTGGCGCCATTTAGGGGATAGAGGCAGTTGCCCCCCACATTGCGAAACCATTGTTGTTTTTGTTTTAAATGAACAAATACGCCCTGAGCCAAACCTCTCAAGTGTCCCACATTGTGCAGGACATCCTGCATTTGCCCCCATAATCTGGTACTTGTTCGCTGTCCCACCAGCACCTGTCATTGTCTCGAATTTTGATGACTGACTTTGACAATGACAGTGCTGACATCAGCGCTGGCACTTTAAACATCCTGGCTGGATTCTAATGGCTAGGAGCAAGCAAGCAGCACAGGCGGCTGGTGGTGCGAGGATGAGGACAGAGGCTGGCACTAGTCTGCAGCAGCATTGATTGGCAAATGAAGGGATGATCCTCCGGTCCAAGTCCACAACTCCGCTCCTCCTCCTCCTCCTCCTCTCTCAGATCACCAGCCAATGAAAGGGCATGGGTGTGTGGCTTGAATCTGGCAGCTTGGCACTTTGAAGCACACTAGTGCATGCACTGCCACATGCCCAGCATGATGATGCAGAGTCTGAGAAGTGAGGATGGAGCTGAGTGCAGAGTCAGACTCACCAGCTGAAATACTTGAGGATTTTTATTTTCTGTGGAGAGTCTGGAGATGGGTGGCGTAGAGTCGGGTAGTAGAGTTGTTTTGTTTGTGACCCCTGGCCCTGGCTGGTCTGAGCTACTAGTAATATGGAGCTAAAATAAGCTTAATCAGTGGGGTTGTCTGTCAGAAGGGAATCTGATTCTCATGGTCATGGTGCCACCAGCCCAGAGGAGCTAGCCTACCTGAGCCCCAGTCGAGGAAGAACGTATGAGTGGACAGACTGGTCGGTGGAGTCACTCCACTTTACGAGTTGGAGAAAGCCAGAAAGGAGTTGGTTTGCCACTTTGCTTGCCTGGATCAAGTGCCACTGTCTCAGTCTCACTGAGGTAAGTCAGAATCTGTACAGTCATTTTTACATTGTGTAGCTGGTGGGGGGGGGGGGGCACTCTCTCTAGTCTCTGCTGCTGCAGTTCAAGTCTGCACTGTCTACTGTGCATCAAGGGGTTTAAGGAATGAGGAAGGCAACTGAGTAAGCCTGCCCCAACTGACTTGTTGGGAGGTATTGCTGCAGAGTAACCCCTAGGACTGCTGATGCTGACTTGCAAAGAGCCCAGTTGGGTTGGAGCTCTGGCCTGTGTAAATGGGGAGGGAGGCTTGAGAGCTACCTGCAGGAGTATATTTAATGTGCCTCTCTTTTCTCAAAGTAAAATAAATCTGATAAATATAGCCCTCCTTGGCCTGAGGTCTGCAATATCATAGCTTCAGGTCCTGGAACTTAACTTGGTACTGGCTGACAGTGACTGGATGCTGCTATTAATGATGCCCATCATGCCCCTTGCCCCAGCTGTCACAGCCCAGCAAGCTCTGCTGCTCACTGCTCCCTGTATAGTGATAGCCCTACCCTTGAGTGAGTGCAGGTCACTGACATGATGGATCATTGTGGTAAACTAGTAATTGTTGTGAAATTTAAAAAATGGAAAAGGGGGGAGGGCCTGACTTAAACAGGAAGACTGAGGGAGGGACTGTTCTAGTCCAACTTCACTTGTGGTGGCATACATGCCCCTGGCTCCACCCCCACTCAGCCCCTGGCTCTGCCCCCACAGCCCCTCTGACCAGTTGTTGCCCCCCCCCGTTGAAATCTGAAATGGCACCCCGATCCCTAGTACGGCGTTTCAGTAGCTCTATGCAGACAGAGGTGGTTCTGAATGACTAGACGGTAGCAGACATAATTCAGCTACATAAAAGTGGGGACAAGGAACAGCAGGGAAACTACAGTTCTGACAGTCTTACCTCTGTTGTGGGTAAACTGATGGAGACACTAGTCAAAAAGATAACAATGGACTACCTGGAGAAAAACAGGCTCCAGAATGGTAAACAGCACAAGTTTGTGGCAGGGAACTCTTGTCAGACCAATCTAATAATATTCTTTGACTGGGTAACTAGAACAGTAGATAAGGGTCATGCAGTGTATTTATTCTACTTTGACTTCAGCAAGGCATTCTGCTTAATTCCACACAGAAGATTGCTGAGGAGGCTAGAGAATCTTGGTGCAACAAAGGACATAGTTAGATGAGTGGGAAGTTGGTTGGCAGGGAGAACAGCTTAGGGTAGTGGTAAACAGCATCAGATCAAAGGAGAGGGAGGTCACCAGTGGAGTGCCGTAGGTATCAGTTCTGGGTTCAGTCCTTTTCAATATGTTCATCAGTGACATAGAAGAAATACAGGGCAAGATGTGTCTCTTTGCAGGTGACAAGAAGCTCTGAGGTAGGGTACCCAGCAAGCATGGGGTAAGGAAGATGCCAAGGGACCGGCAAAGGCTGGAGAGGTGGTCCAGGGTTTAGCAGCTGAAATTTAACAGCAAAAAAGTGCAAGGTGAAGCATATATATTTGTTTCAAACGTTTTACCAGAAAAGACATATTGAGCCAATAGCAGCTTCTTTCCAGATGAGTCCTGGGTAGAAGGGGACGGGAACATAGGAAACAAGAACCCCAGAATGGAATAGTGGATGGAAGGGATTAAGCTGGACATCGCATCTGAGGAAAGGGATCTAGGAGTTATCATAAGTGACTCCTTTAAACAATCTAGCCAGTGTGTAATAAGGCCTACAGTATGGCAAACAGGATGTTGGGTGTACTGGGAGGGGTTTTGACAGCAGGAGAAAAGAGGTATTATTACCTCTGTATAGAGCACTGGTGAGACCACACTTAAGAGAACTGTGCCCAAGTCTGGAGTCCTTGCATAAGGAAAGACAAGGACAGGTTGGAGACCGTGCAGCATACATAGGGTAACCAGAATGATTCAGGGTCAGCAGGGCAGATCTTACGAGGATCGACTTAAGACGTTAACATGTACTTGCTCAAGGCCAGATACGAGAGGGGTGCTATGACAGCGACTATCAAGGGTGAACTGCAAGCAACAATTCAACAAGAGTAATGAATCTAGAAAACAGCGTCATAAGTGGAAGTTGGTGGGAAGGGGCTGCATGAGAGATGTGAAAAAGGATTATTTTACAGAGAGAGTGTTTGCCTCATGTAACTGTCTGCCAGCAGATATATTGTGGGTGCCAAAACCATTAACGGTTTCAAACACAATTGGGGCAGAGTTAAGTAAGCAATAAGACATGACAGGCATTGGTTGTCACGGGTTAATGCATGCCCACGTACGTAATGAGGCACAAGGTGAGTGCCTTTAGCATCTGGAAGTGCATGAACTCCCAACAACCAATGACCTGGAGTGTCTTATTGTGCTTATAAAATGGGTAAACTAAGAAACACTGTAAAACAAAAATGCATTTTTTTAAGCTAAAAACAGGTATTTTCTTTTTGATAAAAGTAACTAGTACAAAATAGTCCCGCCCTACCTGTCAGCTAATTGTCTTTCCACACACTGAGTAGGCAGAATATTTGTTTATTATGTAACACAGGAAATCAAACTGCTACAAAATTTCTCTGGCAGAATGTTCAGCCCTCACACACAGCAGAAAATCTTAAACGGAACCAAGGACTCAGTTGTTTCTGAATCAGTGTAAGCAACAGAGACTGCCCTGGCTGGTAAAGATAGAAGGTAGCTTTCTCATGGTCACCAAAGAAACACCAGGAATTAAAACTGTGAATAGTACTTCATTTTTGTTTGTTTATGTGTGTAAGGAGTGTGTCATGAGAAGAAAGAAAGTTTAATTTTTTTAATGTAAACTTGTGAAGGATAACAGCACTGAATCTTTAAGTCATTTTTTCTAATAGAAGCTATTTTTATAAATACTGATTCACGTTTTGTGATTGCTGTAGCTCTCCAGGGTTTTTAGTTATCCTAGTGGGTGTTTCTAATTTACATGCTGCTGGTAGGTGCCGTTTTAGACTGCATGATGTATTTTATGTCCCTGTTCTACTCTTCCATTGTTGGCACTATGCATTCATGTGTTACCATAGAACACTGATTGTGTTTTAGACATAAACTATCACACAGTACTAAAATGACATTTTCCACTAGACTGTACAGCAGAAACACCCACTAAGGTTACTAAAAGGCCTGTATACATGGAACAATAACATAGTTTTAGAAATTACTTAAAAAATAGCTACTGTTGAGTAAAATGACTTACAGGTTTAATGCAGTTCTCCTTTAAGGAACTCATGAATTCTGTAGGTAAGTTGCCCAAATTCCAAATACCATTGCTTGATCATGTTCTAACCTGTGCATTTCTGGGGACTTAATATGACCCCCAGGATGCCATGTCTGGGTTCACACCCCTGCCTAATGACTGTACAGGGCTTACCTGATTGGGGGGTTGGGTTCATTCTTTGTCCTGCAGAAGATGAGTTCATCCCAGAACAAATAAGAAATAGCACAGTTGCTCCACCCAGAGAGGATAATTGGGCTAGATGTTGTATGCCGTACCACTCCCTGGGATGCAGTACCTACAAAAATCCCTACACTGGACTGGATCACCTCTGGTGACCAATAAGACAGTTGTTACCTTCACAAATAAACTCTTTAATCAGGTTACACAAAGTGGGTGCACACACAGAAGTGAAATTCAAAGACTAACAGTGCTTTTATTTAAGAACCCAGGCCTGGAAGCTGGAGGAAAAGAGGGCATTATACAGTTGCATGTCACCTTGAGCACTCCCACCCTGTAGCAATGCTTCAGGGTTCCACTGTACTGTGGTCACTGTCACCCTTTCAGATCCCACACTGTCTGTGAAGTACCCGCCCAGTCAAGGGGCGAAAAAGGATGATTTACGCTACACAGAGTGTGGAAAACTCTTCAACTGATACCAGTACTAAAACTATGCTTTTAAGTATGACACAAGAACCAATGACACTGAGTACCCAGGAATTACACTGAAGTCCCAGTGCAGGTCGGGTATCTACATTGCCTGTGTTTCTTCAGTGGTGAACTTGATGAAATCTAGCAAGCTTGCAATTTAACCTCTCAACAGGCCATAGTGTGCTAGCACAATTTAAAGAACTTATTTATTTATTTATTAAATCATCGGTTTACAGACCTTTGAGTCAAAGACTCATTTACAAAAGCACCTCATCAAGAGAGCAATACATCTCAGCAAACAAAACAGTACAGTACATAACGCTTAGTTTAAAAATGCAACCAGTGTTACAGGCATTCACTGGTGGTTCACGCTTGATAATAGGTAGATCACAGTAGTCATAATATAGGTACATGAGTACCACGTCAGGTAGCAACTAGAGATAGTTTATTACATTAGTCAGCAGATGTTGCCTGAGACCCCAGGTATATACAGCAAAAATAGATAGGGCAGACCCAGCCTAGGGGTGAGGGTAAGGGGCAGGTGGGGGATTTTGTGCAGTTGCAGCAGCGAGTGCTTGTCAGATGGCTTCTGAGGGAGACCTTGAAAGGACCAAGCATAGCTGAGTCAGTTATGTTGGCTATGAGGGAACTGAACCAGGAAGGAGCCTGATAGCAAAAGGATCTCTGGGCCATAGAGGTCCTTACCTTGGGGACAATAAGGGAGGTTTTGACAGTGCTGTGGGTGGAGACTGCGGGGGAGGCATGCTGCAGGGAAGTGGCGACCCCGAGGGGGGGGAGGACAGCCCTAGCAAGGTCTTTTTTACAAGAAGGCAGGTTTGGAAGTGGAGTCTTTCTTCAAGGTTGAGCAAATTTGTGGTGGGGTACAGCAGGCACGTATGGGTGCGCCTAGGGGCTCCCAGCATTAGCCTGCAGGCCTTGTTTATAGAGAGCTGGATTCTTGCAAGCTCAGTGTTGTCAACTGCAGCATAGATGGGTAGCCCATAGTCGATTAGTGACAGAACAGAGGAGGTGATTGCCAATCTAAGGGCCTCTTGTGGTAGGCTGTCCCTATGGCGGTATAACAGTCCAATCCTGACATTGGTGGCAGCAGAAAGAGCATTGATATGGGAATGGAAGGAGAGTGCAGAATCAAAGGTAATGCCCAGATACTTGTAGGAGGAAACCTGCTCAATGGGGTTTAGTGTGCTAGGCAGTATCACGAGAGGGGCACCACTGGCTTTGCTTTGGTGATGCGAGAAGAGCATAGCTTTGGTCTTTTTCAGGTTCAGGACTACCCTTTGTGATGTGAACCAATGCTCAGCTCTATCAAAAGCTTGTTGGAGGATGGCCTGGAGTGTGTTGGGGTTGGGGTCAGAGGCGAAGAGCACAGTGTCATCCGTGTAGAGGAGGATCTTATTTGAGCAGGCCAAGGGGAAGGAGTTGAGTTAGAGACTGAAGAAGAGAGGGCCTAAAATGGAGCCCTGGGGAACCCCAGAGCAGACAGGTCATGTGTCAGATAGGGTACTATTGATTTTTACACACTGAGTTCTGGCAGAGAGGTAGCTGGTGAACCATGCAAGGGGGCCGGGGGAGAAACCAATGCATCTGAGGGAGTCAAGCAGGAGGGGATGGCAAACCATGTAAAAGGCCTTGGAGAGGTCAATGAACACGGCACCAGCAGGACTTCCGGCATCAAGAGCAGAGTGCAGGAAGTTGGAGAATTCAAGTAGCACGGTTGTGGTGCTGTGACCTGCACGAAAGCCATGCTGAAACTTGAAACTCTAACGTTCAGAAAACTCAGCTTTGTAATCCCAAAGAGGTCATTTTAATTCAAAAGGGAAAAGTACCAAAGACCCCAGCCAGCAGCACTGGCACTCATGTGACCCACGAATGCAGCAGCTCAGATGAGGCAGGAACCAGCACACAGCAGCAAGTTGGAGTTGGGCAGCATTCAGCAGCAGGCCCTAGTGGCCTGGATATGAAGCACTTCAGACTTTCAGACACTTGGCAGTAGCACAGCCCTTCTGGCTCAACACTCTCAGGACCCAGCCCTTCCAGCTCAGCTCTCAGTCATAAGAGCACTATGCAGTGGCTTCCAGGTTCCCAAGGAGTCCAGGCCACAGGAGAAACCCCCACGGTTCAATTCCACTCTGAATCAAGAGTACCCAAGTACTCAGAACATTAGCCCTGTGGCTCACTGTTCCACAATCCACCTTACTAGATAAGGAGTGGCAGGTCCCTTAGCTGACTCTGAAGCAACCTGGGTAGGATGCAGATCTCTGTCTTCACTTTGTACAGCTCAGTGGCTTCTGTCAGCAACCATGCCAGACAGGCACAGACCCTCAGTGGTTTCCTTTAACAGGTGGCCATCTGGCACAGCTTCACAACTTTCACTAAATAGGTGCCTTTCCCTAGCACAGTCTCCAAACAGTATAAGCCCAGGATACTGCCCACAGTGATTTTGCAAGATGCACCCCAGTGAGGGATAGCAGGATTTTTTGGCCTTGCTAAGCCTCTAGCTTGATCTCACCAACAGCAGGTTTGAACACCTCAGTGTCTCTCTCAGACTGCCACAAGTTCCTCCTGAGCCCAGAAACTTCTTTCTCTCAAATCAGTAGCTGATTTGTCAGGCAGAGATGTCTATCAGTCCTTCTGCCCAGTACTGCTCTGTGATTGGCCCCTGTAGCCCACCAGTACCAGTGGGGAGGGCCCTCTGATGCCATTCCCTCACAAGTCTTTTCTGCTGTTGCTAGGGCTTCCTAGCCCCCTTATTGGTTGAGCTGTGGGGTCAATGGGCACAAAGATGGCCTCAGCTATGTTCTGTTGAATCCTTTGCTGCAAGGTCTTTTATTTTGTTTTAGTTCTGTGCCCCTTAATTGTGTGCTGCCCTAGTCTATTGTTGCAGCCTCCTTGGGCTGCCATACAGTTCCTTTGTTAGAGGAGATAATGCACTGTTTCACAAGGTATGCATGCTGGCATGTTCACGTGAGTGGGGAGTGCTAGGGAGGAGCCCCTGAAGCTTGCACACCCACTTGAAAAACTTGTGGTTGGATGCCATAAGATGCACTGGGGTGCCGAAGAAGAGCAGTGATCCTGTAGTTTACGGCCCCCTCTGCCAAGCTTGGGGACTGGGACAGAAGACAGTGGGCCTTCTGACTGTACCTCTAATTGTGCTCACCCCAAGTGGCAGTAAAGCAGCTGGAACATCTACTCTGCCATCCCAGAGAAGAATGTCCTCTGGGGTGCACAGTCAGCCTCCTGATGGCCCACTGAAATATCCAGGGCTCGGGGCACAAAAAAGGGTTGCTGGCATGGCAAATAGCCTCCCAGCTGCTGCACTATTGGGTCAGCCAATGTGGAAGATTTTATTGAAACCACGGTACGTGCAGCATTTTGATCACTTTGCAGTCAGGAAAAATGCCTTCCACCTGAAATTACCACATTTATGGCGTACTGCATCCTGTGCTTTTTTGCTCTGGAACTGGATTAATGACAATCCAAATACAGGAGAGTTGACTGTCTAACTATTGCACTTTTCCTTAATACTGTGAGTGGCAGGCATGCAGTACACTCCCTTAAAAAGGTTCTGTTTTTCCTCCTCAACAGGAAATGACAGTCTTCACTTCAGGCAGTTCCTGTTTTTGGTTCAGTAAGGCAGCTTGCTCAGTTGTAGCTGTCCTAAGAAGGTGCTGAACTGGCAGCCCATTGGAGCAGCAGTAGTGTTACCCCTTGCAATGTCAGCAGGCTGGGTTCGGAATGAACTAGGGCAGTCAGAGGGCTGGCTGGGGTGGAGGATTGAGCGTCCCAGTGTATGCTGTCCTCTTCTGGGAAGGGAGGGTTGCATGCCCCACTGCTTTACCGCCACTTGAGTGACCACAGGTTGCAGTGCAGGGGGAAGCACAGGTTTTGTGTATCAATGTGTCAAACTTGCCTGCACCACATGATGCTACCACACTCTCAGTGGGCATGCTTTAAGGGTGAAAATGATACTGGTCAGGCAGATGAAGACCTGCCAGCCCTCACATATCTGTCATTGGGCTTCCACTACCAACTCCTGGGGCACTTCCGGGTTGCACCTCCACCATGGGTTGCTGGGTGCAGTGAGGCAGCATTGCTAAAACACCACCTTGAGGAAGCAAGCAGAGGGGGCAGCATAGCAATGTGTCACAGGTGGTCCATGGAGTCTAGGAGATCAGTAAGAGGAACCTCTGTGAACAGAGGGTCACATTAGCAGAGGTGGAAGATGTCCCAGTCAGAGGGTCCTAGAGGAAAAATGGCTTCTGAACCCTCCTCAGTAACACCTTTGTATAGTTCTTACCTTGGGTATACTGTGGCCCGTGTGCAATTTGAGAACACAGTTCTAATTGCTCTTGACTGAGGAGATAGCTTGTACTGGGACTGTGTAGCAGTGCTGTAATGTTAGTGGCTTTCTCAGAAATACATCATACCATACAGCCTGCATGCACCTGATATCCTCAAGGCCCAGCATTACTGATGCAATCTATTAAAATCAAACAGAATTTCAGTATATGCATTAAGTTCTAATGGTGTTGCCCCTTTGCACACATTGCACAATCTTGAGCTATGTAAATACTTTGCTGGTTCAGAGCATGTCTTTGCACATCAGATACCCTCTCACTGAAATTCATAAATCCCAGAGTCAGAACTGCCTCTCCAGTATCAGACTTCAACCAATTTTGGTCTTAACAATAACCTTAGGTAGGAAGTGACATTGTGGTTGAAATCCTACAAATTTGCACGATCTCATACATAATTCATTTTTTTTCCTTTTACTTTTTTTGACAAATGGGGTTAAGGGGCTTTTAAAATGTGTGTAATGTTCTTGTTTTGCAGCACTGATTCACGATTGTAACAGCATATGTCTTTCTTGGAGCACAAATAGCATTTGCTGCTGAGTCAGAAGAGGTGATATTTTCTTGTGAACCCTTGACTGCTATAGATTTTCTTTTCTAAGCATGTGGCTAGAGATATAGGATCGGCATAACCATCCCTGTTTGTGCTAGCAGCAATACTGCATTGCATACTGCAGCTACTGAGTAATCCCACCTCACCCTCCGCAGCTCTCCTGAGAAGGAAGATCAAGAAGGAGAGTTCATGGACAGCAGAGTAGCATGCAGCAGCTTGGGTAAGGCAACTGGAGATAAAAGATACTGGGGGTTGGGGGGGCACGTTGGAACAACTCTTAGAAACCCTAACTGACAGTGGAACAGGCTGCCTATTGCATTTCTCAAAGTTAAGAACTAGGGCTGCAGATTAATTATTGATCTGAATGCACGCTAATAAACTAGACTAAGAGGCAACGTCTCAGTGGACTGGAAGGTTTGTTGAACTTAAATAGCTGCAATTCGACTTTATAAATCATCTACTCATGCCAGATTTGTGTTGCGCAAAGGCTGAACAATAGTGGGAAAAAGACAAACAGCTGTCCTTGTTCTTAAAGAAGCAGCATGTTAGTCAGCAAACAAGATTATGATTGTGAACAAGAACAGGTGTGTTTAAAGGTTACTGTATGATGCAGGTTTTTAGCAATAACGTATAACTGGCGTCCTTAGACCTATCATCACTGTGGGATCTATTCATAAATGTGCGGAGTGCCTACATGCCGCATATTTGCAGCGCATAGCCACACTGCACCCATTGCACCCCTTGCATGGGATGCACAACAGTGTTGTGGATCTTGTACGCAAATGATCCCCAGACCGAAAGTGAATGTCCGCGCATGGCCAGTCCGGGGGGAGGTGCAGGGGGCATGGTCACATTTTGTGCTATTCATGAGGGTGCTGAGTGCTGTGCATGGTGGGGCCACCATCTATGCCTACAAGATGCAGCCATAGCTGGTATGTGCCTTTCTGAGATGCCACAGCCAGTTGCGGTGGAGATATCCGGGCACTAAGGACCCCCCCAACATGTTGTTCCAGTCCTCGGGTATCACATGGAGGGCCAGGGGCGGCCAACTGGGTACCTGCCCACCTTGGTGCTGTGGCCGCACCGTGGCCACCTGCCTACTATGGCACCCCATGGGCACAAGGAATCCAGTGGCGGACTAGGTCTGGGCATCCCATTGGATGCACACCCATGTCCGGGAAACTGTCCCCACGCACCTGTGTACTGAGGGGAGGTGGGGTCATGGAAGGGAGCCACACGGTGGCTGGTGTATATGAATACGTCCACCGCCATCTGTTCCGGTGGTGCAGAGCTTCACGGGGCAGGATACATGCCTTTGGTGTGTACCTCCCGCCCATTCATGAATAGACCCCTGTATTTGTATTTCTGTCTGATACTTTTAAAACTGTTTTTACATAGATGTATACAGTAGATACATAGACAATATCCACAGAAAAAGGCCCCTTGGCCCATGGAGTCTGTCTACCTCACCTAACAGCTCTACACTGGCCCTAGTGGATATCCCTTTTTTATTTCTGCCACTCCTTTTCTAATCAATCCCATATGCTTGTCTCATCCCTGCTTAAAACCTCTTACCAATCCGGCCTGTATCCCTTTTTCTGGCAGTTTATTCCACTTGTCCACCACTCTTTCTGTGAAAAAGTTCTTGTGAACATCCTTCTTGAATCTCCCTCCAGTGAGT
Source organism: Neoceratodus forsteri (assembly GCA_016271365.2). Classification (NCBI taxonomy): domain Eukaryota; kingdom Metazoa; phylum Chordata; order Ceratodontiformes; family Ceratodontidae; genus Neoceratodus; species Neoceratodus forsteri. Next base: position 1,374,914,491 of record CM057452.1, read on the forward strand.
TTAAGTGAGTGCCCCCTCATCCCTATATTCGTACTCAATGAGAATAGTACCTTGATGGCCACCCTATTTATCCTTTTCAGGTACTTGTATGTTTTGATCATGTCACCCCCACCTTTCCCTCCCTCCCTTTCTTGAGGATGTACATGTTCAAGTCTTTTAGACTATCATATTCTTGCCCTTTAGTCTGTGGATTGTTTTTGTTGCCCTGCACTGTACTGCTTGCGCCTTTTTAGTCTTTTCTCAGGTGTGGATTCCAGTACCTTGCACAGTATTCCAGATGTGGATGCACTAGTAACCTATAGTCGTGACCGTTGGTCCATGTGGAGAACAAGCCTAGGTTGAGGACTGCTCGAATCCTGCTTCTGGCACCTTTTTTTTTCTGTTTCTGTTACAGCTCCCCTAGTAAAAGCCACCGAAAACTTTTATTTTTTGGTGCTTAAGTTGGGACAGAATTAATTTACTCCTGCACAAGCTGAACTGTTGATTTTACTAAAAAGTGTTATTTAAAGAGTAAATGTGTGTAAACCTGACCCTGTAACAAAGCGTAGCCTGAATTAATTGTACAAGGGCTGTTCATTTTGAAACTTGAAACACAGCTGAGCCCTAACCTAATTTGCTGTGCACCACTACCCATTCCAGAGCCTGCCCGCCCCCCCCCAATGCAATTCGGATCTCCCCCCTACCTGCCTATTTAACCATCGCTCTCTCTCCCCCTCTCCTGCAGATCGCAGCCCCCTCCCCCGAGGAGCCCGGAGGTCGCGAGGGCCATTCCCTGAAGCCCTCCCTGCCAGAGAAATCCCCGAAGCTGCTGCATAGGTAAAATACCTTCTCTTTGCTGCAGTCGCGACCGTTGGTCTGTGTGAAGAGCAAGCCTAGGCTTAGCCCCGCCGAACGCTATGCATTCGGCTCCCCACCGCCCCCACCACCATCCTTGGTCGGCATTCAACTTTATAGCTAGGTTTGGTCAGGTGACTTGTCGAAATAACCTATCAGCCCACTTTTCCAGCTGCAGGTTATTCAAAATCAACACTAGTGGCCACTACTACATACTTTACCCTACCTACAAATACAATGCTATCACTGCTAATCGCAGTCCTCCTGACTCCTATGATCCTACAGCTGGCTCATCCCCCCCCGCCCGAGGCACCTAAACTACATGACAACAACTTTTCCACCCATCATTTAATTATCTATCATGACTCCAACCACTGTCCCTTCAAGCTCTCTCACACAAGACTAAAAGACCCAACCGACTTATACACATGCACAGTCACTTTAACTTGCCCATTCACACATGATACACACTGTACCTCAGATCTCCCCCCCTCCAGACCACAGCCCCCCACCACTCCTGTAAGTCCCAAATCAGGCCCCCAAACTCACCCCACCCTTTTAACCAGCATTATACTCAGTCTCCCAGTCCCCACCACCAATGCTAAAAGACCTACAGCCTACCAATCCCAACGTCACTCTACCAAACTTCACCGGTTAGCCCTCCTGCGGCACGCCCTGCTACTACTCTTATTATCTGGCAATATCCACCCCAACCCAGGGCCACCCTGCACAGTGGCCTCATCTAGCATCCCTAGTGGGAGCCTACTGCTAGCTACTCTTAATATATGCAGCCTACCAAAAAAAAACACCCCCCTCCAAGGCTGGATTACCCAGCATGCACCTGATGTCCTAGCTCTATCTGAGATTGGGCTCTCAGAAAGAATACCCAATGATGCTGTCTCCCTTAGTGATTATTCCATCTTCCGAGCTGACAGGACTAGCAAGAGAGGTGGTGGCTGTGCCATCTTTGTTAGATCCTCACTTCATGCCACTGAAGTACATACCCCAACACCACAATATGGCACCCAGACACTTACAGTCAAACTTAGCCTGGGTACCAAAACCCTCCACATCACTGTGGCCTATATCCCCCCGAGCAACCAAAAACTCGCATTTGAATCTATCATCCACAGTATCTCCCACCTCCCTAATACTAGTGAAGTCCTCATAATGGGAGACTTTAATGTCAATTAGCTATCTCCTGCCTCATCCAGCTTCAAAGACACTGCCCTGGCATACGATCTTACCCAACTCGTCACCTCTCCTACCAGAAGGGACCATAGAACAGGGACCACCACCCTCATAGACCTCATCTTCACCAACAGACCATGGAACCTCTCCCATGCCACTGTGCTCCCTGACTCTATTAGTGACTATTCCCCGGTGACCTGCCGGTGGTTGGGTAAATTACTCCCTGCCCCCCCCCAAAATCACCATACAGAGGCGACTAAAAAAAGGAGGCATAGAGAGTCTCAAAGCCCACCTAACTACCAGCAACTGGCTCCCCATTTACACTGCGCAGTCGGTAGACCTGGCACTCTCCCACTTTATAACCACTTTCAATAAGGCCTGCAACATTTTCGCTCCCTTCACTAAGCAAGTAGTGAAAACCAGAACCACACCCTGGATCGCTCATTCACTACTTAATCAGCTCCAACAAAGGGACAACCTATGGCATAAGGCCCTTGACTCCCATCGCACACAGGATAGACAACTATACCAGGAGGCCCGCAACAAATGTACCTGGGCCTTACGGCAAGCGAAAGCTACATATTATCAACAAACCCTAACCTCCTCCTGGGGAAACGGTAAAAAATGTTGGAACAATATAAAAGAACTCAGTGGGAAATCCTGCTCCCCCACCCCCACGCAACTCACAGTAAACGGGGATATCACCCAGGATTCTTCCACCATCGCAGAAGCCCTCAACTCCACCTTCTCGGACCTCTCCTATATACTCCCTCCAAACTATTTCAACCCTGTCCCCCACCACCCTCCCACTGACACCTTGTGTAACAACAATGTGATACCCTTTAGGCTAAGAGTCATATCCTGCCACGAGGCAAAACACTACATTTCCAAGCTCATGCCAATGCCCGACACAGCAATGATTCCCTGGATCTCAAACTCATTCGACTGACCCTGGATGTTACATTACCCCATCTCACTAAAATTCTCAACCTGTCACTATGCCTAGGTCAGTTCCCCACAACCTGTAAGAGAGCCATAATCACACCTATTCTGAAGAGCAGCGACCCTACTAACACAAGCAACTATAGACCGATTTCGATACTTCCACCTCTCTCCAAAGCACTGGAAAAAATAGTTTCGGACCAGCTTACTGAACACCTAACTAAACACAACCTTCTCTGCCGGGAACAGCATGGTTTCTGGAGTGGCCACAGTACCGTCACAGCCCTTACTGAGCTCACCTCTTTTATCCATGAGGCCCTTGACCAAGGCTCTATAGCAGGGGCGATCTATGTGGATCTGACCAAGGCATTTGACATGGTCAGTCATGAGCTATTGCTTTGTGTCCTTCCACAACTAAATGTGGTCCCAGAGGCTACTGCCTGATTCAAGGATTACCTCTCAGGTCAGTCACAACAAGTCAAGATAAACACCACCCTCTCCTCCTGCAAAACAGTATGCTCTGGTGTCCCACAGGAGTCTATACTCGCCCTCTACTATTCGCCCTCTTTTTAAACTCTCTCCCCAAGTCTTGCAGCAGTCACCTACTACTCTACACTGATGATGCGGTAGAGTTTTGGAAACACCCACAGCCGGGCGCCCTCCAACTAGCCTTGCAGGACTTCTTCAGGGAGCTAGAAACTTGGTTCACTGAACACCGCCAGATCATTAACTATCAAAAAACAAAGTCCATGATCTTTGCGCACCGTCAAAGCCCGCACAGTCATTCGGCACTCTAATCAAAAACTCACATGGCTCCCCACTTGAACATGTTCCATGTTTTAAATACCTGGGAATCACATTAGACACCTCCCTCTCCTACCATAATCACATACAACTTCTCTCCTCCGCTATCAACGCTAGAGTGGGTATCCTCTACAGACTTAAACACTGCTTACCCACACAGGCCATGCATCTTGCAGTCTCCTCCTCAATCCTCTCCCTGGTAGACTACGGGATAGTCATATATGGCTCTGCGGAACCGATTGCCCTATGTAGCATTAACACTGCCTTGAATAAAGCTTGCCGCCTAGTCACAGGCAGTGACAGGTTAACTCATACCTGTGAGCTTTATGCTTTGGCTGGTTGGCTAAACTTCCAAGGAAGACTAAAGTACCACTCCTACGTCCTTGCAAAAAAGATACATCTCCAGCTAGCTCCCATCTGCCTTCTCTCTATTATCAGCGCGGCCCCAGGCGTGATACAAGACTTGCAGCGAACTCCTCATTCCTGGTCCTCACTGTAGAACATCCCTTGGGCAAAGATCCTTCTGCTATCGTGCCCCCACTTTGGCTCAGTACTCTACCCCCCATCTCACAGACCCATAGTCTCTCCCTATTCAAAACAGGCTTCAAAGCACAACTCCTTGAGTCAGCAATATGTGACTGGGGTTAACACACAGCCCTCCACTTGTGGTTTCACACCCTCCCCCCTGACCAAATACCTGACACAGGGTCTCTCTAGATCCCACAAATCAGCATCCTGCATGTCTCTGACAAGGGACATCTCGAATGCTGCTAACTACTGTCACCGGTTAACTAAGATAAAGCCTGGACTGCATTACCAGTACTGTTAAGCAAATACTGTTTGTATATGTTCGTTTTCTGTAAATGTTTTTCCTCCACCCTCTGTAACTGATGTGGAGCCTTTGCAAAAGAGTCTATGACTCAAAGGATTGTAATTACGATTATATTCAATAAATAAATAAAAAAATAGATAAATAAATACAATGGTGGGGAATTGTCTCCCATCTTCAACTGCTTATCCCCCTCCCTATGCATCCCAGCATCCTATTTGCTTTTCCCAAAGCTCTGGTATAGTGTGCTGTTGTTTTAATTCCTCTCTGATATTATAACCCTTAGGTCCTTTTCTTCCTTGGTGCTTTCCTGAACTACTTCCCATTTCATATTTTACTCTAGGGTTCCTCGTCCCAATGTGCAGCACTTTAAATTTTTTACCATTGAAACCCAGCTGCCAGACCTTTGACTAGCTCCCCAACCTGCCCACATCCTCTCCGTGTCCCCCTATCCCTTTCTGTGTGTCCATGTTTGCACAGATCTTTACCTCGCCTGCAAAGAGGCAGATTTTGCCTTTTATGCCTTCCCCTATGTCATAAATGAATACATTAAAAAGTGCCGGGCCCAGTACAGACCCTTGAGTTACTCCACCTATTACATCTCTTAACTCTGAATACACCCCCTTTAACCACTACCCTTTGTTTTCTACCCATAAGCCAGTTCTCCACCCAATTTGCCAACTTTTTCTCCACCCCAAAGTCCCTTAGCTTCTTGACCAGCCTCCTGTAGGGGACTGAGTCAAAGTCTTTTTTTTAAATCCATCTGAACTATGTCTACCACCTGCTCCTTATCCATTAGCTTGCCCCCCCCCCCAAAGTTGATGAAGTCAGTCAGATTACTCTGGCACAACCTTCCCCATGTGAATCCATGTTGTTTGGGATCCTGTAGTCCATTTTCCACCAGAAATTCCATTAGTTCCTCCCTTGGTAGTGACTTCATAAACGGGATGCTTGGAATTGGTTAATTCTGATCAGATATGACTGTTTAGGAATTTAGGATTTTCTGATTCTGAATCTATTTCCTACCCAATTTTTAAAAGGTCCTCAGAATCAGATTTTGATTTTGATTTAGAATCCTAAATCTTTTAAATTCTTATATAAAAATAGGTTTTAGGAATTCAGTTTAGTAAATAAGAAATTTTGGATTGCAAATACAAAATTCATAAATCATAAAATCAGATGGAATCTGATGAGCCCAGTTCCATTTGGCAGGCTTCGAGCAACCTACTCCGTACTCTTACCCACTATAGACATCAGGCTGTCTGGCCCCTGACTCATCCTTCCTCTTGGTCTTATATAGTGGGACCTTATCCGCTGTCCTCCAGTTCCTTTGGATCACACCCATAGCCAGAGAGCTGTTGACTATGTCTGCTATTACCTCTGCTATCTCCTTCAATATCCTCGGGTGTAAGCTGTCAGGTCCCATAGATTTATTGACTTTCAAACTTGTGATCTTTTCCAGCATCCTTTTCCATGTAATTTTTGTCCATGCTATTTGAGCACTTGTTCCTCTCCCTTCCCCTCATAAACTCACATTCTGGTAGGGCACCATCATTCTTCCTAGTTAAAACCAAACAAAAGTATTTGTTTAGTAGCATTTCAGACTTTTCTTTTTCCCCTTTACTTCCACCCTTCCTCACTCTTCAGCCTTGCAATATCTCCCCAGCCTTATGCTTCTCCTGTCCTGGATGTACAGTATCAGAAGAATAACTTACATAGATACATAGACAGTGTCGGCAGATAAGGGCCTATGGCCCACCCAGTCTGCCCATTTGAGCTTGTAAGTTCAGTTTGTTTTCCTAGAAGTCTGTTGCACCTTATCCCTGACCTTCAGAATTCCTTTATGTCTATCCCATGCATTCTTAAATCCCATGATTGTTTCAGCCCCCACCACTTCCTCTGGCAGGGTGTTCCACCTGTCCACCACCCGTTCTGTGAAGAAATTCTTTCTCATGTTTCCTCTGAATCGTCCTCCCTCCAACTTCATCCCATGCCCTCTAGTCCTGGAACATCTTTTTCGCTTAAAAATAGTGTTTTCCTGCACCCTGTAAGATACTTGTATGTCTCTATCATATCCCCTCTCTCCCTCCTCTCCTCCAGGGAGTACATGTTCAGTTCCTTCAACCTGTCTTCATAGGACTTGTGATGCAATCCATGTACCATCTTTGTTGCCCTCCTCTGAACCTTCTCTACCCTGTCTATGTCCTTACGTAGGTATGGTCTCCAGAACTGTACACTGTACTCCAGGTGGGGCCTCACTAGTGTCTTGTATAGCGGAATTATGACCTCCTTTTCCCTGCTGGTGATGCCCTGCCTATACATCCCAGCATCCTATTTGCTTTACCTGCTGCCTTGTCACACTGTTTCCCTACCTTGAGGTCATCAGAGATGATAACCCCAAGATCCCTTTCCTGCTTGGTGCATGCTGTATCCTCACCCCAAACTGATATATTGTGCCAGGGTTTTGTGCCCCATATGCATTATCTTGCACTTCTTTGCATTGAATTTCAACTGCCAAACACCTGACCATTCTTCAAGTTTCTGCAGGTCGCTTCTCATTCTGTCTACACCCTCTGGTGTGTCTACTCTGTTACAGAGCTTTGTGTCATCAGCGAACAGTGAAATTCTGCCTTCCAGGTCCTGCGCCATGTCACTGATGAAGATGTTGAATAGGACAGGTCCCAGCACTGATCCCTGTGGTACCCCACTGGTCACTCTTCCCTCTGTGGAGTGACAGCCATTTACCACCACCCTCTGTGTCCTGCCAAAAACTTATCTTTTTCGAAGATATCTCTTTCATCAGGCCACACCTATGGAACTATAGCTGTCAGGGGATAGGACCACATGGAAATGTTTTGTAAGCAGTCCACGACAATGTCCTGCATTGGCTCTTCCTATATAAACATGGGCAGTCCCTTCCCTCCTCAGATCTTTTCCTGTCATTGGCCATTCTTGTCAGGCCCTGCTACAGAAACGCCTTTGCTGATATTGTCGTTTTTTTCCTCACAGTAAAGTGATCACTTTTTAAAAGTGATTTTCAGAAGCATGTGTGTAATCTCCACATATTTCACTACCAAAGCTTTTTAAATGTTGTGAGTGTGGTGAGAAAATGTACTCAAAAGACTCACACAATGTCTGCATGTGTTGTCTCAGCCTGGACCATGATGTCAAGCTGTGCCCGATTTGTGAGGACTTTAATACAGCCACCCAGTGACGCTGAAAGGGTGCATTAGAAAAGCATCTGCTAAAACAGCGCTTAGCCTAATTGGAGAAGGAGCTCCATCAGGAACCCCCTGCCGCATAACCAGCCCACTCCTCAAGATCAAACGGATCCAAGTCCCGGGAGAAGCCATCGGGGTCTTACCACTATAGACAGAGGGACAGGCTGAAAGAAAAGGCAAGGACCTCCCCTGTGGATGCTAGGTCACCCATTTATTCAGATACGACCTCCTCTGGCCCGTCGACCACTCCAGTGGCGATGTAGCCAGTAATCCAGACCATTGACACAGCTGGGTTGACCTCTAGCACCTCCAGACCTATCATGGCTGGTGTGTCCCAGTCAATGTCAGGGCCCTTGCCTCCCCGTCAACATCTACCAGCATTCCTTTTGACACAAACACGGGCGCCAATGTTCAGGCAGTTCTAGCCTCCTTTATGGACATCCTTAAATACCTGGTACCTCCTCCTCCATTGACGAACTTTCCATCGATGGGGTCCAACCAACAAACCTCTGCCATGATACCTGCCAGGTCACAGCACCAGATACCCTCCAGGCCATCGATGGCTTCTTCAGCTCCACCACTGTGTCCTCCAAACCACATCAATGGGGACCAGGAATATAATCCAGAACTTATTATGGATGAGAAGGAGGAAGAGGGAGAGGAAGTTGTAGACACCTGTGAGTGAACCAGTTCCACAGTCTCTATTGGGAGTGAAGATTCAGTAGTCTATACCCCAAGGTCTTCCCCTGAAGACTCCTCCTTCACAACAGGGATGCAGGAGCTTCAGTCTGCAATGGGGTTTGATACAGAGGAGCAGGGCATTACTAAGAATAAATCAGTGGACTTCTTAGAACTGCCTGATACTCCACCAGTAGTCATTCATCCCCTCCTGCCAGCCCTACAGGATGCCACCTTAACTGCCTGGCACAGACCTAACATGATACCTGCCATACCATGGAAGCCAGACAAGCTGTATCAGGCTCCCTCAGGCAATCCTTTTTTTGTAGGCCAGCCAGAGGTGGATTTAGTGGTCATCAATGCAGCCCATGAGAGATCTAAGGTTCCAAAGCACCTTAGTTTCTGTCCTCTGACAAGGAGTCCAGAAAACTTAATGTCTTGGCAAAAGGACTTTTGCTTTAGCCTCTTTAGGGCTAAGGACTGCAAATTACCAAGCACACATGGTAAAATGCACTCTTTGGAGAAAGGTCAAGGCAGCTGCCCAGGCCCTTCCAAAGAGCACTGCTAAACAGGAGATACTGAATGCCCTGTCTGTAGGTGCCGACGTAGGTACAGTAAACATCTCCTACGATCCACCTATGACATTTCTGATGCCTCTGCCTGGGCAGCTGCCATGCTATTTGCCTCAGAAGTCACTCCTGGCTCAAAGTAGCTGGCTTTGCTAATGATGTTAAGCAATCCATCCTCAGTGCACCATTCAGGGGATACAAGCTGGTTGGGGCAGATGTACAAGACATTCTCTCCAATCTGCAGACTTCAGGTAGAACCCTGAAATAAGTACATTCCATGTAATATACCCAGCCTAGACCTAAGCAGTGGGAGCCCTTTTGCCCAGCCACTACCAGCAATAGATCTGCAATCAGACAGCAGGGCAAGAGTAGAACAGCAGCAACCTTACCCCTGCCAGGCTCCATCCCAGGTGCCCACTCAAAAGCCTCTAGAGGTGGCACTGTGGCAGCAGTCACAGCAACTGACTTTGCCTGACTCCTTCCTACACTCCCCACCACATGTACCTCCAAGGATGGTGGTCAGAGGTCACTTTTCCCTCCACCTGGACCAGTGGAGAAAGGTAACTTCAGATGTTTGGGTCCTGCAGATAACAGCACAAGGCCATGCTCTGGAGCTTCTGGAACTACCTCCAGACCATCCACTGGTGCTTTCCCATTGTCCTCCAGAACACATTCCATTGCTCCTGAAGGAAATTCATACCCTGCTTCAAAAAAGGGCAATAGGACCTGTCCCCTGGGAACAAAGGAACATGGGGTTCTATTCTCAGTACTTCCTAGTCCCAAAATGGACAAGAGACCTGAGACCCATTCTAGATATCAGGGCTCTGTACTTTTTTATAGAATACAAGAAGTTCAGAATGGTCACACTGCAGGTTCTGCTTCCTCTGTTGTAAACTGGGGACTGGATTTGCTCCTTAGATATGCAAGATGCTTACCCACAGATCAAGATTTGCAAATCACACAAGAGATAGCTAGGATTCCTGTTTCAGGGAGAATACTACCAGTTCAGAGTATTGCCTTTTGGTTTATCTTCTGCACCATGGGTATTTACCAAATGTTTAGCAGTGGTGGCAGTGGCCCTCTGCAAGGATGGCCTATATGTCTTCCTATACCTGGACAACTGGCTTCTCAAAGCTCACTCCAAGGAGCAGCCTTCCCATACCCTAGACTGTACCAGGCACCTGTTCAATGCTCTAGGGATTACTGTTACTGAACCAAAATCAGTCCTGACCCCTTGCCAACATCTGCAGTACCTTGGGGCTGTCCTTGACACAGCCCAAGGCCTAGCTTCCTGCCACAGAATAGGGCCGAGCATCTAATAGTGCAGGCCCAATTGGTCTATAACAAAAGGTATGTCACAGCCAGGACATTCCTGATGCTTCTAGACCTGATGGCAGCAGTCATCACCACAGTGCCACTGACAAGGCTGCACATGAGGATTCAACAGTGGACACTAAGAGTCCAATGGGACCAACCCACAGATGACGTAGAACAAAAAGTTCTAGTAACCTCCCCTGTCAGAAAAGTACTTCAGTGGTGGATGGAACCCACCTACTTGCTGAAGGGGGTTCCCTTCCTGATCCCTTCCCCTCATCGAATTCTCACTACAGATGCCTCGGGGATGGGCTGGGAGGCACATCTAGGGCCTCTTCAGACACAGGGAACATGTACAAAAGTAGAGAGCACCCTCCACATAAACATCCTAGAAATGAGAGCTGTTCTGTATGGCCTACAAGTCTTCCAGTCCCATCTCTCCCTGGGTCCTTTAGTAATTCAAATGGGCAACATCAGTGTGATGCACTACATAAACAAGCAAGGAGGGACGTATTCCTGTCTCCTATGCAGGGAAGCAATGAGGGTTTGGTACATTGCTCTGGAACATAGTCTAGAACTATCAGCAGTGCATGTTCCTGGGGCCCAAAATGTCTTGGCAGACAGACTAAGCTGGTTACAGTCCAGGATGCAAGAGCAGGAGCTGCTGACTGTGGAGGGGTAGTGGGATAACAGATGGACCAGGCACAGAACTTCAGGTTCCACACATAATCTCTGTGTGATGTTTATTTAAAACCCGGGATAAACTTAAGCAATGGCATATCCCTTTTTCAATACATAAGTTTGCAGCAACATGCACTTAGTCAGCACTTACTGACTCACTGATCTATCTCTTTAGTAAAAATTAATTCATTCCCTATGTTGGTCTTGTGTGTTTAGGTGATGGGAAGCTCAAAAAAAAAAAACAAACAAACAAGCTAAAGACAAAGAACCTCAGTGCAGAAGCACCGAAGCAAGGGTTACCCGAAAGGGCATTGTCAATAAAGACAAGTTTCAAAGAAACTCAACATCACATATACCCCCATAATACAAAGCATCATGGGATGTATATGCAAATCACCATGAAATTTTAGGGTGGTTCAGCTTAAAGCAGGAATGCATGGTGCCAAAGGGCCTCTCAAACAATCTGTAATTTACATGCATTTTAACATAGAAACATAGAATTTGATGGCAGATAAGGACCGCTTGGCCCACCCAGTCTGCCCATTTCCCTACCTAATGGATAAGCTGCAGATCCTAGTTAACCAGCAGCCTACTTCTTCCTACCCCCAACCCCTAGAATTGCCTTATGACTGTCCCATGCATGCTTGAATTCCACCACTGTTTTTGACTCCACAACCTCCTCTGGAAGGCTTCCATGCATCCACAACCCTCTCTGTGAAAAATACTTTTAAATTACCTCTGAGCTGCCCCCATCTTCAAATTGTGCCCCTTGTTCTTGCACACCTCTTTTTTGAAAGATGCTACCCTCTTGGACTTTGTTGATTCCCTTGAGGTGCTTGAAAGTTTCTATCATGTCCCCTCTCCTTCCTTTCCTCGAGGCTATACATATTAAGCTCCTTAAGTCTCTCTTCATATGTCTTCCGGTGCAGACCCTGCACCATTTTAGTTGCCCTCCTCTGGACAGCTTCCATCCTGTCTGTCTTTACGGAGATTGGGTCTCCAGAATTGCTCGCAGTACTCCAGATGGGGTCTGACCAGCTGTCTGTACAGAGGGATAATAACTTCCTGTTTTCTACTGGTGATGCCTCTTCCCTATGCATCCCAGTATCCCCCCAGCCCTCCTTGCTGCCCTCTCACATTGCTTGCCCACCTTTAGGTCATCTGATATGACCACCCCCAGGTCCCTTTCCACTTTTGTTGTTGTTAGTATCTCACCCCCCATTGTGTACTCTTCCCTTGGGTTTTTGTTTCCCAGGTGCATTACCTTGCACTTCTTAGCATTGAATCTAAGCTGCCATACATTTGACCATTCCTCTAACCTTGCCAAGTAACACAATGGGGGTATTCTGATAGCTCTACCCTAGTAACTTAATTTTTATAATACAGTCTCCTAGTAACCCCCCATTCTTATAAAAAACACCTAGTGCAGTGGTATTTTCAACATTTACAGGTTTCATACACATAAGGCATATAAATCAAAGTATTTTATGACATAGTGCTATTGCATACTAAATCCAGCAACAAGAAACACAGCCTGTCATTTCACATCAGCTTGGAGGTCACCACATTAACCTCCCTGTACACGGACCTGAGAGGGAAAAGGAAAATTAAAGAGGTCACTATAGCATAGTCAAGAAAGGGGAGGATTAGCCCATAGGTGGCCAACCTTATGGACTAGAAATTGTAAAGGATAGATTAGGCAAAGAAATATAAGAACTGTTGTAACAGATTTTAAGAATGAAGAGACAGTCCTCAAGAGTGGCAGGATCTCTCTGTCACACTGACCTCAGTTGTAGAAGACCTGTTTGACAGATGGGGTCATCCAAAGTTGGACTTTTTTGCATCCCTACACAACGCAAAACTGCAGCTTTTCTGCTCACTCGCTCCGGGGCCTGGAGTTTTTTGTTGAGATGCATTGTCCTTCTCTTGAAAAGGGAGGTTCCTGTATGCCTTTTCTCCCTTCCCTTTAATCCAGAGAGTGCTAATCAAACTTTAAATGGAGGGGGAAGATCTGATACTTATTGCCCCACTGTGGCCTCATCAGATTTGGTTCCCCTCACTACAACAGCTGGTGGTGGAACCACCAGTACCACTGCAATTGTGCCAGGGTCTTCTGTCACAGGAGCAGGGAACACTGGTCCATTCAAACTTCAGTTTGTTCTACTTTCATGCATGGCTCCTGAAGACATAGCCATTGCCAGGTTTGAAGTTTCCCAAAAGGTGGCCGATGTCTTGGTGGCTGCCAGAAAACCCACCACCAGAGCCACTTACTTCATGAAGTGGAAGCGGTTTTCTTTGTGGGCCACTTCTCACCAATTAGACCCTTTTAACTGTCCAGTAAACCAGGTTCTAGAGTATTTACTATCCTTATCTGATGCAGGCCTATAATACTCTTCTATTTTTTTTTGTCTACTTTATTTATCCTCCAGTCTCACTATCTCCTGTACTCTCTCTGGTCTGATCAAACGATGACGCTTTCTGCCGCCCGCCTGAAGTCTGCCACCACCACTCCGGTGTGGCCTTCCTCTGCCTTTACCTGGATCACCCGACTCCCCAGCTGTGAGTCCCCTGGGGTGGGACCACCTTACTCCCTGGTGCTCTATCTGAGAATCAAGTGGGGCAGCCAGGCTTGGCAGAACACCAGGGGTGGTGTAGAGGACCTGGCAATGGGTGTGGATGTGTCTTCCCAGGACCCACCTTCACCTACCGGGGGTAGGGCCTTTTTCCTTGTTCGAGATCTCAACAGCACGGATGTACAATGATGCTCTGCATGCGATGGGCATGCTCCCGCACCCATGCATAAGGCATCCGCCGCTGCTCTACCTCTGCAAGTGTGCAGCCAATTGTGGCATCCCCCAACCACTGCCAGGAGCCGCTTGATCTGCGGCAAGCAATCCCTCCCTCCCTCAGGAAAGAAGAGCAGTCCTCCGGACACTCTATCCTTTTCTGAACCCTGATGACCCTAGTCCATTTCCAAACCCGGGTCAGTGGCATGGTGCGAGGTGTGGTGTCCAGCACCTCAACCCTCAGTGCCACTGGGCCAGCCATAATACTCTTCTATTAAGGTGCACTTGGCTGCCATTTCATCCTTTGATGTGCCTATTAATGGTCATATGGTTACTCAGCAGGAGGTAGCCCGTAAGTGTTTTTTTTATTCTTTTTCCCTCTGGTCACCAGCCCCTTATGATCACCCTCAGATTAGACCCCTGGCAGTGGATCTTTTTCCCACCAGGCCTGAGACCCTCCCAGATCAGGACCTCACTCTGGAGCTCCACCTAAACCCCGACCTGCCAACCCCCCCGAAGCGGGGCCACCACCTTCTTACCTTGGTGCTCCATGAAATCTAGACAGCAGGTGGTGTGAGCTGGAGGATTATGCAGAGGCCTGACTGGGCAGGGTGAAGCAATGGGTGGGGGGAGCCGACTGCAGGGCCCCTCGTTGTCATCTTGGGTATCAAGGCTTTTCCTTGTACGTGAAACCCCCAGATGCATGGGCATGCAGTGATGTCCAGCACGCAGTGAGAACGCTCCCACACTCACCCACAGGACAGCTGCCATTGCCTCCTCCCCTTCCAGAGTGTTCTCCACCTGCAGTGTTCCCAGTCTCCACTGTAAGTCACTAGACGCTGAAGATCCACCACCTGCCCCCCGCCCCCCAGGAGAAGAGAGCAGTCCTCTGGATGCTCAATCTTCTCCTCCCCCGGCTGACCCTTGCGATCCGAGCTCATTCCTGAACCCAGGTCACCGGTGTGGCAAGAAGTAATTCAGATGCCTCAACCCTCAGCACCAGTGAGCCAGCGCCGTACATTTTTGAGAGGAATTCTGCACTTGAAGCCTCCTATCCACAGTCCTGTTCTGGCTTGGGACCTGAATTTTGTGTTTGAGAAGCTTACTTTGGCTCCTTTTGAGCCAGCTGCAACTTGCAGTCCATGCTTTCTGTCATGGATAGTGTTATTTTTGGTTGCTATTACTTAAGCTTAAAGAATTTCAGAGCTTCAGGCTCTAATGTGTTGGCCTCCTTATTTGATTTCCCACAAAGACAGGGTGTGTTTGTGTACCAGTCCTTAGTTTCTACCAAAGG
Source organism: Neoceratodus forsteri (assembly GCA_016271365.2). Classification (NCBI taxonomy): domain Eukaryota; kingdom Metazoa; phylum Chordata; order Ceratodontiformes; family Ceratodontidae; genus Neoceratodus; species Neoceratodus forsteri. Next base: position 1,374,929,634 of record CM057452.1, read on the forward strand.
TGGTGTCTGAATGTACTCTTAATCAAACCATCCACCTGACAGTTTGTTTTCATGAGCATGCCCATGCAAGGGAAGCATTGCTCCATACTTTAGATGTACATAGAATACTCCGGTACTATGGTTGTCAGAACCCTCTGAAGTTCTGGGTTCTAGTTCTAGTCTAGAACTTTTGAAACAGTTCTAGGGTTCTAATCTTTTTTAGAACTTTTTAGAACTCGAACCCTATTTTTTAATTGTGCTGCCAGTAATGAAGATAGTAATGAAATACATGTAAAGGAAAAACTGTTTAATATAAGGGGGAGAGAAATGATCATGTGTGACACTGATAGGAATACAACTAGGTTTATCTATGGTTTCTTCTGTTTGCTAAAGCCAGCAACTTAATACGTAATAGGCCCACCCACCCATATGTTAAAAGTTTTCCTGCTGCAGCTGCATCATAGTTCCTTAGTGAAAGAAAGAGGCACATTAGCCATTTATGTACTCAGTTATATATACTCATCGGCATGAATTATTAGAAAAAATAACTGATATTCCCTAATTTCAGCTGTTTGCTGCTTTGTGTTTTAAATGAGTAAATCAAAAGTTGCTATATTTAAAAGATAGCTTTTATAACAAAGTCAAGCCAAGGTACTGTAGCCGCAGCACATGGAACTGTTGCAAAACATATTATGTCATAACGTAGTCAGTCAAGGCATTTGAATAAAAAAAATATGCCAGTCATTGTTGCTGGCAAAAAATGCATGCAATTTTCTAAGATAATGCATACATATACTAACATTCTTGTTGGCAAATTGAAGTAATACATACAGCTTTCTAAGATGATGCATTTTTCCAGCTGATACATCAATAAAATCTGTATTTCAGTCACATAAAAAAAGTGGTTTCCTCACCACATACTAACTTAAGGAACATTTAATGTAGCTGCAGCAGTTGGCATGTGATGTTTAAGCGACAGTGTCTGTCAACCCCATTATGTATCAAATTATCACTACTTGTAAAGCAAAAACTCTTTATGATAGGTCACATTCTGTGAAAACTGCTGATGCAGATTTTCTTTTATTTCTGATTCCTTTATTCTTTTTTTTTTAAAGGGGACAGGACACTTGTGCTAGGTGTCAGCACTTTGCAATGTATTTAATAAGAAATATATATCTATAGTAGGTTCCACAGTGGGCAATCAGTGTAGCACTCCCATACCATCGGTCTGTCATCATCTTTTTCCTCACCATCCCCAGCTGATCACAAATCTGTAAACGAAAGGACTAAAACAACACCCACCTTTCACCCCAACACCCATTCCACTTTTCTTCCACCACCTTCATCTATGCAGTAGCACCCATACCACCCTTACACCTATGTGTTAAAACTAACCCACAACCCTCACCCCTCTCAAGCACGTATTCCACCCTCCTCCCTCACCCAAATGTTTAAACTACCCCCACACTTAGCCATGAACTACCATTCATGTCACCCTTCTCCGTCCCTCACCCATGTTAAAACCCACTCCCTCAACCATCACCCATGTACTAACAACTATGCCATGTTTCTTCCTCCTGCATCCTTGTTAAAACCAACCCCCAACCCTCACCCATGCACTAGCATTCATGCTAAACCAACTTCCAGCCCTTTCCCACCCTCCAGCACCCATTCTACCCTCCTCCCCCTCTCAAATGCTAAAACTACCCCATGCTTACTCAAGAAAAATGAAACTCTTGCCTCCAAATGAGCCATACTTAACTGTTCCTTAATAAACAACACTTCTGTGAAAAACTGTCTTTTCAATTGCTTTCTTCTGATGGACAACATTCTGTACAGTCCTCTTCATAGAACCAGTAATTTGAGAGTTGTTGCTATTATGCCATGGTCTGTGTACAACAGAATGTTAAACACGAGCTATTGTGGTGTGAGACCTATGCTTACAGAATATGTGCTCAACCATGACATAGGTAAAACTCCGGATGACTCTGTTTCCCAGAAGAGACTTGTAACAGGATGCTGCCCACAGAAACATAACAATACAAAATACAGTGTTTCCCATAATTTTTTATTCAGTAAGATAAGTTACATATGGATCATTTTGGTATATGGCTAACATTTCTGTAATTGAAAAAATAATAAACAGCTACCAATTAGAACTCATTGTTTTGTCCACTTTAAAATTGAAAAATAGACTGCCCCCAGTCCCAGCCCATGGTGATGCACCACAGTCATAGAAGGTAAATACAAAAATATATGTTTGCACTTTAACTATAAATAATATAATACAGAAATGATTGACATGACAGTGTCCCTTTTATGCCAGATTTGGGCCTGTTCCCACTGATGTTAAAATTGCCTTGTATATAAAACTTGTTGACTTTAGACCCTAGCTACAAAGCAGTTTGCCTTGAAATGGTGAAAGTTTTGTGGGGTATATAGTCCAAGGTAGTAGATCGAGAAAGGAGAGAGACAACCAAAGTCATCACAGTCTGTAAAAGTTTCCTTTTTGGGGCAGAGAGACTCTGTCCCACACAATACTTACCAGCCACCACCATCTGAGTTGTCATCACCATCAACATCCACAACATCAATCACTTCAGGATCAGTTTGTTTACTCTCGTCGGGATATGAAAATCTTGACTTATTAACTTTAATAAAAGTTAACGTGTGTACATTTTCTGGCAGCAACCTATTTCTGGTGTCTGTCACAATACTGCCAGCTGTACTAAACATACGTTCTGAAGAGACACTTGTTGCAGGACAACCAAGATATTTACAGGCTTCATCATACAGCTCTGTCCAAATCGACTTTTTTGATCTCCAGTATTCAAAAAGGCATGCATCAATAGGAATAGGCAGTTCTTGCAGGTAACTGTCTACCATGATGGACAGAGACCGCTCAGAAGAGGAATCAGTGTAAGCTGGTATGGCAGCAATTTGGGAAAGATTTTGCCACAGATTTAGCTTGCTACTAAGGGTTGAAGAAGTGGCAGTTGTGGAACAACTACTGTTAATATTTGGTGACTTTTCCAGTTCTGTATCCCTTTGTGAAGATGAACCCACATGTTGTGGTGATGACAACCTGAGGGTACTGTGTGTGTCTGTGTTTGACTCCTGTGAGTGCTGCAGCTCATCTAGCAACAGACATTTGTACTGCTCTATATCACCTGTTTTTGGAAGATGTATAGCCTTGAACCTGGGATCTAAGAGAGTTGCAAGGATGTAGTGTTTTGATTTTGTCATTGCAACCAATTTGTCATTGGTTTTGAAGTGCTCGCTCATTCTCTTTATGAGATTCCCATGATATAGGCAACATGTTGTCTGAGCTTCAGATCTGTCTTTTTCTATTTGTAGATTTAGAACACAAAGATTATGTGAAATCAACATTATGAGTGGGATAACCTGACTCACAGATGCGCCTTCAGAAGACATGGCCCTTGTGGCTGTCTCAAAAGGAGCTAGGATGCAGCACACTGTCTCCATTAATTTCCACTGCAGCGCAGACAGCATAATGCCATCTCCAATAATGTAACTGGAGCAATACTCATGTACAGCTTGCTTTTGCTCCAAGATGTGCTGCAGCATATAAAACATTGAGTTCCAGCGAGTGGAAACATTTTGAATCGGCTTTTGCTGGGGCAGCTTATGTTTTTTTTTTTTTGCAGTTCGGACAATGTCCATATAGCCTTGGTTGAATGTGAAAGTGAGTCACAATTTGTTTGTGAACAGCAATCATACCATCCACTTGTGTTTCATTGCTGAGAAATCCCATGACAATTAAATGTAAGCAATGTGCAAAGCAAGAAGCATGCATAAATCCTCCATCCTGTACTGCTTTCAAGATGTTGGCTCCATTGTCACTTACTATGAAGCCACATTTTAAACCATGAGAATAAACCCATTTGTCAAGGAGGTCATTTAGTTCCTGCAAAATGTTTGCAGCTATATGACTTTGCCCAAACTTCTTTATATGCAGCAGCACCATCTTCTGGGGTATCTTTGTTTTTGAAGAGCCACAAGAAAACGTGATCCAATGAGCAGTAAGGGACATGTAATCTATGTTTTGAGTGCTGGTCCATATATCTGTTGTAACATGAATAACCCCACCCTCTGCAGTTTTAAGTGCAAGCATCACTGTTGCTTTTAAAGCCTGATAAATGTCTGGTATTTCAACATAGGAAAAGTACCTTCGATGAGGAACATTGTAACGAGGCTCTGCTAGTTTCAAGAGCTCCCTAAATCCTCATGATCTATCAAAGAGTATGGGAGAAGGGCTCCAGGTAACAGTTCACCAATTCTGTGATTAAGATGAATGGTCTTTGGATGATTTTTAGTAAAGGTATTCTTCCTTTCAAATGCCTGAGACAGTGTTAGCTGTTTACAACATGTCCCTGCTGGTTTATTATACACCGTGCTTCGATGGGCAGATGGATGCTGGGATGGTGGACTAGGACTTATACATTCAGTGCCATCACTGGATGTGCAACTGGTACTAATGGTGCTGGCATTGGTGGTAACAGTGATCCTAGAGCTGGCAGTGGTTCTGTCCGCATCAAGTTCAGACAATTCATTATCCATTTCAGATTCCTGACCCTTCTTACGTGCAGTCTGGAAGATGGAGGACATGGGTTTTGGACGATCAAGCAAAACTGAATGCTTTTTCAGATGGCATTTAAGAGCTGTAATGCCAAGGCATGACACAACTTTACCATGGCTTACACTTTGTTTACAGAGGGAACAAATTGCTCTGCATGGATCAGTTTTACTGACAGAAATAATTCCACATCTCAGATGTGAAAGATTTTGTTCGAGTGCTAGGAAGATAGCTAAAGGCTGCGTCTTTTCACCTGTCCTAACAGAACCCGGGACATGCTCCTTGGTGCTAGAAGAGTGGGCAGAAGACTCTGATGGATTTTCATTGCTGGCCGACACAGAAGTGGTGGATTCAATGGATTTGTCCTTTTCATTGCCAACAGTGCTGGATGTATTTGCAAGTGCACTACCTAATTCATTGTCAGCAGAGTTGCTCATTTCACTTTGTTGAGGAAGTAATGATACGTCGTAAGACACAACAGTGTCGGACTGAGACAAAGAGCTACTGTCTGAGTCTGAGTCAGAGAGGGACTCACTGTCACTTGCATTATTACTGTTAGTCACAGGGGATTTTAACAGCATGAACGGCATACCTTATGGTGCCTCTCCATGTGACCCCAGCAGCTGCACAGGTTTTCATAAAAGGTCCCCCTTTACCACACTTCGCTATTGCTCTTTTGCTGTTTGTTGAATTTTCATTACGTGAAGCATTTTGGTTATTTCTGCTAGCATCAGGATTACCACTACCACCAACACCTGCTCCAACACCAGCACCAGATGCTTCATCTGTGTTGGTGTCAGCAATAACAGTACCAGTATACTGCAGTGAACACACCCACACAATTCCTGTGTAAGAAAGCAATGAGATCTGTGATCGCTGGCTACAACTCCAAAATTTTATTTTGGCTATGTGACACTGTGATGCAGTGGACTGAAAGTAATTGAAGAATATGACAGTTTGCAACTAAAGGATCCCAGGTTCAAGGCTTACAGAATGGTTGGGCTGCTGGTCATAGGCATACACATAGCAGTCAAGGGGCACACAGCAGCAGGGTGATGGGCTGACCACAAGAGATGGAGTTACACACACTAACCGAAGAAAGAGATTTTTCTGTTTCTCCTCCAACAGGGAAATATATTTTTAGGCTTCTGTCCTGTATTTAAGGATAATGCCACCACACAACTGGCCACTGGGCTTCACACGGTAACACACACTTGGTAAGGCACAGTGCAGTCAGGAAGCACACAGCAGCAGGGTGATGGGCTGACCACAAGAGACGGAGTTACACACACTAATCGAAGAAAGAGATTTTTCTGTCTCTCCTCCCAACAGGGAAATATATGTTTAGGCTTCTGTCATGTATTTAAGGATAATGCCACCACACAACTGACCACTGGATTTCACACGGTAACACACACTGGGTAAGGTATAGTGCAGTACACTGGGGGCCCACAGCAGCAGGGCTTCTGTCACATATTTAAGGATTACCACCACCTCCACACAACTGGTCACTAGGCTGCACATGGTCACACTCAGTGGGGGTGGGGTACAGTGCAGTCAAAGGGAACAAAGCAGCAGGGCTATCGGCTGGCCACGCCACAGGAGAAAAACATCAAAAATTGCCTTGTGCTGCTCTTGTATTAGAGGACAGGACTGTTTTTTTTAAGGTGAAAGAGGTTTAAGAGGAGAGGATCCCCATGAGCACAGCAGACTTCTGACAGATTCTATTTTTGTTTTGTCACTTAGGGATTTTTTCCCCATTGTTGGTTGGCAAATTAATTAACTTCAGTTGCTGCATTCAGCCCCTCCCTCAGCCAGCGTGCTCTCTCCCTCCCAGGCCCCACCAGATGAGAGATGAATTAGTCTGACCTAAATTCAGGATTTAGAGAGAGAGCTGCAGTAAGCAGTCTCATCAAGTTACAGGAACTTAAATCTGTTCCTTTCTGTCTTTTTTCCCCTCCCGGTCCCGAGTCCCCGGCCCCTACAGTGGGGCCTATACAGCCAGTACTGCTGCAGACTTGTCTCCGAGTCCGTTCCATTCCTCCTTTTTTTCTGTGGTCCCTCCACTCCGCCTGTTCCTTATTTTCCCCCACCAACCCTTCATTCAATTTGTATTTTTTAGTTGTCAAAGATCGCAGCCTCAGCTCGCACACAAATGAAGAGACAAGAGACTAAGCGGCAAGCGCTCTGCACACTAGCAGACTGCAGCTCCTTCTCCTCCTAGCCACGTAGTTTGCTCCACCTCCCAGGCTCCCACAAGGCTTTCCCGACTCAAGTTCAACCACCTGACCGCATATCAACTGCTCAGGTGGTGAGGTGCTTGGAGTGCAAAATGCGCAAGCGCAACCTCGGAGACGGAGTCATCACTGAAAACAGCTGCCCCCCCCCATAGCTGTAAGGGACCACCGGGCAGAGTCGGGAGGAGTGTGGGGGGGGAGTCGGGAGTTGGGACCCCCCCACACTGAGCTGGTGCTGGGAAGGAGAAGGAAAAGAAAAAGTAAGCTGCCGCCTGCTTCATTACCAATTATTCGAACCCTTTTGAGAACCTTCTAGTGTTCGAATTCTAAATTAGAACTTGAACACCAGGGTTCACGGAGGGTTCGAATCTTTCTCAAACTAGTTCTGACAACAGTATCAGGTGCTAAATACACTGTACAGAGGACTGCAGGAAGTCTTCGCAGATTTTTGTTTACTTCATCCCAGGAAAGAGGGCGTTCCTGTTTTTAAGCAGTGCTTGTCCAAATGGTTGGCCAAATATATTACTTTTTGTTATAAGAAGTATGGTAAGGGACCTCCTGGCATTGTTCATGGCCATTCGACTAGAGGCATGGCTACTTTTGTTGCCTGTTTTAGGAATGTGTCTGCTGCTGAAATATGTGCAACTGCCACCTGGAGTACTGCCCACAACTTCACTAAGCATTACAGTGTGGAAATTGCCTCAAGAAAAAGGTCAGGCTTTGGCCTAGCTGTACTTCAAGGCCTACTTTCTTAGACCTTTAGGCTCCAGCCACCCAGACTGTTTTTCTGTCAGTATTGCTTGGTACTTGTTCCATAGCTGTGGCCTGATGAAACAGATATCCTCAAAAAAGATAGAACAGTTACGTACTTACCGTAACAGTAGATCTTTGAAAGAATCTCTTTCACCAGGCCATGCCGTCCCAGCCCACATCCCCTTACTTCCTGAAGGGATCTTTCTCCATAGGGCTTTGCCAACTGTTTTCTGCCTTGCCTGGTCTGCAGAGCCATAGCTGTCCTCCTGGTTCCCTATAGGGAGCTCCTCCAAGCATGATCTTCAGCAGGAAACTGAGGAGGGAAGGGGCTGCTCACATTTATATAGAAAGAGCCAACGTAGGACATTGTCATGGGTGGCCCCTAGTGGACTGCTTGCAAAAGGTTTCCATGTGGTACCAGCACCTGAGGGCTATTGTTCCATAGGAGAGGCCTGATGAAAGCGATTCTCTCAAAGATCTACTGTTACAGTAAGTACGTAACTGTTATTTCTCCTTGTTTTACCCTGTTCGCAAGTTGGAGTTCCATCTATGCCTTGGCTTCCCTTTACCTTCGTGCTGGTTATCTTTGCCGTTTCCAGGTACTTCTCCCTTTCCTCACTCTTTTGGCTTACTTTATATTTCAAGAATGTACTACTTTTTTTCTCTTATAGCTTTCCTTACTTCGTCTGTGAACCACATTGAGTCCTTTGCTCTTTTCCCTTTCATTATCTTCCCAATTGAATCTTATGCTGTATCTAACATAGCTTTCTTAAATTCTTACCATCTTTCCCCTTCCCTGCTACCTGTTCTATTTTCTTAGAACTTCCTAAAAACAATCCCATTATCTTGTGAAGTCTGCTTTTTTGAAGTGCTGTTCTCTTACCATGTTTGCTCCGTTAGCATTTCCTTTCTGGACCTCCAGTGTCACAGTTTTGTGGTCACTGGAACTTAGTGATCCCTGGAATGCAACATTTTGGATCCTCAGCTGTTGGTGAGTATGATATCCAGCAAGACCCCTTCCCTTTTTGGGCTCTGAACTAGCTGATCTAGGAACATCTCTTGACATGCATCTACCAGGAGCTGTTTCCTAGCACTAGAACTTTTCAGTCTACATCTGGCATATTAAAATCCCCTACTACCACAACCTCCCCTAACTTTCATGCTTTTCTTAATGCCTTCTCCAGTTTCTTATCATCTCCAGATCCTGACCTGGTGGTCTTTGTTTGTAGACCACTCCAGTCCTGATTTTCTTCCCATAACCTGTCACTACTGCCAACCACACCATGGACCCCATTGCCCAATAACAGATGGGGGTTAGTGGTTGATGGGACTGGGTGGTTATCCTGACACACGGAGAGTAACAAACTTCAGTGGGGGGAAATGTATATGGAAATGTATCCCCCCAGCATGTGAGAGCTTACCTGGCTTGACGGAGCCCACCAACCTACTATATTTGTTTCCTCATGTTCTCTGGTATTGGCATCTGGAGTGGTGGAGGTGGGAGCAGAGGAAGTGAAGTGATGCATTCTTTGGTGCTGACTGCTTCTTGGATCTCGGGGCCTTCCCACCATACATTAAAGGGCATCCAGCCTGCCACTAGCAGTACAAAGCTCATTAGCACTCCTGACAAAACAAGGGACTTCTCCTGATGATCACACAATTGAACAGACTCTTAAGCATGGCTGCGTGCACACAACTGGTGGCATAGATAAAATGTTTACGGGCCGGAGCCTTTGGAAAATGAAGACTTTGATTATAATGTCAGACAGGGACATGGCCATTGCCATCTTGCTGAGCCTCTGATGCATGGGAGACATTGCAAGGGGGGTCAGATGATGAAGCTACAGCTAATCTGTCTCCAGAGCCTTCCTAGTAGCTACAGAATGCTCTTGGAAGACAGAAGGACTTCATTAATTCACCTAGGAGTGAGGTGACCAATCAGCCACTGATGCACAGCCAGACAGACCCCCTTTGGTGATTGACAGAGGGTCTTAACCAATAAGAAGGCATGATCCACTAGTGATCAGCAGGATCTGTTCCAGAAATTTTGCAGGTCTGTATAAGAGACAGGTTGGAGGCAGAACTGCCACCTGAGCATGCCAGTACTTGGAGGCCTGACTGTGGCTTTCCCAGCCAAGAGCAAGAAGGTGTTTGCTGGGCTCAACGAGCCACAGAGGAATAAGCAGACTACTACATGCAGAAAGACAGCATAAGAAAGATCCTGTACCCAGCAGCTGAAGGGAACAGTCTGCCGTATAGGTGCCTTGAAGCTGAGCAGCATCCAAAAAGAGACATTTTTAGAAACAGATCTGAATGATCCAAACTGTGACAAAGGCGGTGAGACCTAGAAGCCACCATACTAGTTACCACAGTGTGGTGACAGCCTACAGTGGGAGTTGCCTTGAGTGGTGCAAAGGCGAGCATGGCAAGCTTTCATCCATCTGACCACCCTGAGAGAGAGTAAACAATCAACAGAAGAAGAGCCCAATTGACATTCAAGATGCCAGGGGGAGCCCAGCAGAAGATAGCTGAGGAACCTGTCCAAAGTGTGACACATTATGGAGATGAGAGCTGGTGAACACAGCCAAGACTGCAGACACTAGGTGGATGTTGTTGCCACCCAGGGTAAACTTTTAAGTGACCTATTAGGGCCTTCAGGCTGTGCACCATGCTGTACCTGTAGAATAGTTGAGATAGTGCCACAGTTGGGTTAAACTTAGCAGCTAAGCCATCCGGGCAGGATTACATCTGAGGTTTACATATGTTTGTTTATGTGCACCAACACCAGACAGCCATGTGCAGCTATAACTGGACCTGCAATGTCCCAGCACCTGGGTATCCAGGCTGACCCTGGAGGTCCCTAGGACTTGGGATAACAACACTGATATCAGTGGAGCATGGGTAGTACCCAACAGTACAGAAGGGCAGAGTAGCATGTTGGAGGTAGGCTGTGCCTAGAAGGGTTCAGAAGACTGCCAAACAAGTGACGACTACTCTTGCACTGCTAACCTTTTTCTACCCCAGAACCTGATCTTGCTTACCCCTAATAAACCCCTTGCTATTTGTTTACATAGCCATGTTGTGAGTATATTAGTGGTAATTAGAAAATGGCTTAGAAAATCCTAGCATTCCGGTGGGCTAGGACAGTCATCAGAGAGGGTGGGTGTTTTTCAATAGAGCCCACGAAAAAACAAGTGCCAGCTCTGCCCAACATAATGCCGGTCTGATTTTCAAAACATGCCACCATTTTTTTCTTACTAAGTGAGAGAGCGAACCAGAGGCCCCACCCCTTTTAACTATTTGGATCAGTCCCCACAAACAACAATTCAAAGCTTTTCAGCATTAAAAAACAAAACAAAAATTACCTATCTTTTTCATTCGCCCCCTTTGAAAACCTGACACTACTGAAGAGTTCAGACCCCTCCTGACCTATGATCCCTGCCCACTCTCACAAACGTCCCAACCCAACAGCCCGACTCCATCTGTGTGACACAATTCACAGAACTCCTGCTCCTGCGTTTCCTCACTGCACTTCTTCCCAACTTCCACCCACTCTATCTCTCTCACAAGAGCTCCGAACCACCAGTCCAACTGTACCTGTCGAACGCACCTCACAGAAGTCACCCAAGCACTTCATCTTCTCTTCAGCTCTGGAAGTTTTCAGATTATATATATATATATAACTCATTTTATTTTTACTCTCTGTGCCTATTGCAACCTCAGACCACAGGACTACAGCTCCCATAAATCCATGGGACACAAATCCAGATCACTCCAACAGGCTCTCCTAAACAGCAACACCCTCTGTTGGACAGTGCAGCACAACACAGGGACTACTTAAAATCTACTTTTATTCTATTTGTTTTCTTTTTGCTCCCCCCCAGCTCCGGGACGGCCTCTCCCTCAGGCCTTCCTATGCCCCTCACTGCCACACTGCCTCGATGCAGCCACCCATCACCCATATTGCAGCCCCCCCTCCCAGGTAACCTGGATGTAACACTTCACTGGGTGGGCCCCTCTCCTCTGAGGGGGAAGGCATCAGTGGAGCAACCAGCACAATTCTTGGCCCTGGTGCTGCTGGAATGGTTTGTGCGCTGCTCGAGGTCTCGCAGCAGTGGGAGCTGGCGACTGTCATACGATCAGCCATGGGGCTCTTTTCGCATTTGCTCCCCGGGGGGGTGTGACATACCACTAACATCAGGCATATGCCAACGTTCACCATGCCCCATAAGTTAGTGGGGCCCTGCACGTTGCCGCATCCCCAGCCTCTGCCAGGGGTCAGCAAGCACTGGATCACTTCCCTGCCCTCCCCCCGAGAGAAGGAGGGTAGTCATCTGACACTCGAGCCCTCTCTCCCTGGCCGGCCCTCCAGTACCCAAGTCCATTCCCAAACCTGGGTCACTGGCGTCGCAAGAGGAAATCCAACCGCTGTGCCGACAGACCAGCTTTTATTCTATTTTTAACAATTATTCAGCTTGTTGTTAATTTTACTTCCATTTTATTAAACATGTTACATATGAGCCACTTTCTAAGTGCAATACTACCCTCCAGGGTGGGCAGTATTGAGGAATACTGGACCTTCCAGGGGCTATAAGGCCCTCTGCCTGCGGCGTCAGGCCTCATTACACCCCTGGGTGGTCTGGTACTCCCCAGTACTGCCCACCCTGTCAGGTATTATTGCTTGCTGTGACAGCATATAATATTTTGAGTAACTGGTATTACAGTTTGTGGGAGTTGGGTGGGGTGTGGCAATGGGGACCATAGTGGGTTGGTGCTGTTTCCCTGGGATAGTACTAGGCCTGGTGCATTTAATTTTTCCCAAGCAACTTATTGAAACTTAACATCTTTGGGTAACAAATCCCCACAGGAGTTAATGACCCAGGCCCCTCAACCTTAATTGAATCCATCATGCAGGTGTAGCACACTGAAACTCTGCGGCACTTGGGTGTGCACAGAATAAAAGTGTTTCATTTTATAAATCTATAGGGACCTAAACTGGAATGATCAGCCAGTGTTTAAATCTTAGAACCATCTTAAGAAAAACACAATGACCTTCAAACAAAATCATTTGAGGTTTTACACTTAGCTTAGGCCATGGCATAATGTCAAATTGATGCTTAGGATTTGTCTTTTCTTATTTTTGTATGTGTAACCCCTAGATGGTGCTATCCCAGGGGCTACTACCCCTGCCTGATTTGCCACTAACAGGTTGAGGGGCCTGGATCCAATGGTGGGTGCCTCCACCCAGAGGTCAGGGTTTGCAATAGTTAAACTTACTTGGTCACAGCCCTCTGGGACACTGCAACCCCCCTTTCTTCCCACTAGTGGCCCCCACAATATATCAGAATTACCTTCACAGTATACACTTAGCCCCAGGGCTGGTTCAGGCACTGGGACCTCCTGTAAAATAAGATACAGTGCAACAATCACAGTACAATACTTTAACATAGACAAATACCTCAGGCAGTATAACTTTGCTGAAACAAGCAGCTCTGATTTATTCAGGGGGAATATAACAAGGACAGGGGGAAATCAGGTTCATTAGCTTATCACTTTACTCATCTACCTATGGCTCTGTGCACAGGCCTATCCCTACCAGTTACTGTCCCTGGGTACCCAAGCCCTAGTGGCTAGTCCAAACCGTGGCAGCTGGTAGGGGCCCTTTCCACAGAGAAAAGAAAAATTAGTTTAAACAGTCAGCAGTACAGTGATTCCATTTGGATTTAATGTGGCAATTCAACAGGGAGCGACCCTGAATTAGTACTCACGACCTCCAAACAAGATAGGGTCCTTCAATGTCAGCAGGGCTACTCTTGAGCTCCACGAGACTCCTCACACATTTATATGGCAAACAGGCAGGCTGCTTCTCTATCCCAATCGCAATTACTGCACAATACCCGGGAGAACACACAGCAGATTCAGTTCCTGACAGACCGAGTGCAATTCAGCAATTTCTCCAGTCTTCTACAGGGTGAGCCTGGTTTCTACTCTTCAGATATCCTCTGATTCTCTTCTGGGACGGATTCAGTCCTAACAAGCAGTTACACAAGCTGCAGACGGAACTCTGGGCCTTACACACATTCCCGACTAAAACTGCACACTGAAAAGCACAGGGCTCCTTCCTCTTCACTGCCAGAGTTCAACTGAAACTCCAGCAGACAAAACGGGCACTTCCTTTTAGTTCCTCCCAGTTCTTGGCTGGATTGGCTGTCACTCACAATAGACTGCTCCTGTTGGTCCAAAAGGCGACAGTCCAAACTACATCTCCCAGAGTCACTGCCCATACAATCCTCTTGTGGCTGGCTCAGATTCTGAGTCCAAGTTCTGATTCGTCCAAGGCACCATTTTAGAGCTCCCTTATCCCACACTGATTGGTCCAGTTCAGCAGTTCAAAACTAGAATAGAACTAGGCAAACACAGTTCTGACTACAAAGAAAGCAGGTTAGACAAACTGTATTTTCATTATTACTCTAAATGATTTCTGGCAAACAGTTACACCTTTCAGATAGGTTCCCTTTGCACTCTAGTGACTGCAAAAATGGAGTGAATTGGCAGCAGTTCGAGTGGTACTCAAGCAGAGAAGCACACAGTCCCCCATACAAACTAATTATGTCTGCAAGCAGACAGCTCTTAAGAGACAGTACCAGAGGCTCTAAAACACTCACTGATAAAAGGCTTAAGCAAACACCATTCAGGCTTGGAGCATTCAAGTAAGCTCCTGGAAGTCTTTTGGGAACCCCCATTTGCAGGGGGGTTACACCCTTCCTGGTCTGGGAAAGCTTGACGTCCGCCACAAACAAGTACCCCATAAGTTTTAACTGCAACCATATACATTTGCATTAGGCTCACACATGTAATCATCAGTCAGTACATCATTTTACCAAGAACACAATTCTGAAACATTGCAGTACGTCCTCTTTACACAGTATTACACACACATTGTACCATAACTCAAAGTTATTACCTCTTGTACATGAAACCTGAAGAGAGGGCCCTTCCTATCAGTTACCTTGGGGCTGGACGGGGCAAGGGCACCATACTTAGAGGGCAACACAAGTAACTTGAGTTAGCACTGACGCTCAGTTTGGGCAATGAGCTCGGGACACATACACTCCTTTATGGACAACATTGAGAGGCAAGTCCACAGGCCTCCCAAGTGAATCATAACTGAGGTGCACCACAGGCTTTACAGCTTGACCAGTCTTACTAGGGGAACTGTTACAGTCTCTGCACTCTGAGCCTCATTTTCAGCATTGTCCTCACTTGTCAGGAGTCTCCATGGGGTAGAGAGGCTAGAACTTGGGGCACTTTCAGCTCCAGGAGTTACAGTTTCTGAGTCCACAACATTCGGCTCGCATGGAGAGCTTTCGGACACTGGCAGTGGACTGCCAGGGCACTCAAAATACTCTTCTTGTTCTGGTGTATCACCAGTCTGACCCAATCCATCATTTTCCTCCCCTGAAAGCTCAAACAGTTCAACCATGCACAATGATTCCATTTCATCTGATCTGATGCTTTGCACTTCACTTTCTGGGAGCATTGGCTCCAGGGACGAAACTGGGGGCTTAGACAGTCCAGAAGGCCCAGCTTCGTCTCCAGTATTGACTAGGGGATTGCCCCGAAACAATTGACTCAGTTCGTAAGAAGGATAGTATTCAAAGTCACTCTCACTTTCTTCTGATATGGACTGACAGTCATGCTCAACTGGGACTTGTGGAGGGGAACACTTTAACTCTGCTTCTATAGGTGCAGACTTTCTTGATCTTTTCTTAGCAGCAGCTCTAGTCACTGGTCCAGAGGGGGGCATCTTCTGAGGGCTCAGACTCAATCAAGATTTGTCCAATGGGCAGTAAATGATTTCTATGCATTGTTTTTACATCTTTTGAATTATTCTCAGGCCTTACTTTGTACACTGGCAGATCATCTAGTTTGCCCACTACAATGTGAGGGAGATGGTGCCATCTGTCAGCAATCTTGTGTTTGCCATGCAGTCCCAGATTTCTTAGCAATACCCGATCTCCTCCTGGAGTTCCTGTGCTTTCACCTTTATCATACCTTTCTTTGTTGGCCAGATTTCTTTTGGCAGCCATGGTTTGAGCCAGTTGGTACGCATGAGTTAGCTGGGCCTTTAACTTTTGCACATACTGTAAATAGTTGTCAGCTTGAACCCCATCAGAGAGACCCCAAACACACATCTACCGGTAGTCAGCTTCTTCCAAACATCAGGTGGTAGGGGGAGAACCCAGTGGCATCACTTTTGGTGCAGTTATAAGCATGTACCAGGGTGCTAATTTGTTGGCTCCATCTAGGCTTGTCCTTTGGGTGCAGGGTGCCTAGCATATCTAGCAAAGTGTGGTTGAAACGTTCAGGCTGTGGGTCCCCCTGGGGGTGGTAAGGAGTAGTTATGGACTTTTGCACTCCCCACAGAGAAAGCATCTCTTTGATCAGACAACTCTCAAAGTCTCTCCCTTGATCAGAATGGATTCTTTGTGGAGCCCCATAGTGAACAAAAAAGTTTTCTACAAGTACTTTGGCTACAGTGGATGCTTTCTGGTCTTTGGTGGGAAAGCTTGGGCATTCTCGTGAAATGGTCAGTGACCACCAGCACATTACTGATATTTCTTTGATCTGACCCAAACTCAGAAAATCAATACAGACCAGCTCCATGGGTGCACTGGTGGTTGTTAACAAGGGGAGCCCTCTGGGGCAAAGCTTTCCTCAGCAGCGACTACAAGTTGAATGTGTTGCTCCACATCAGCCCCCATCTTAGGCCAATAGAATCTGGATCTCACCAAGTCAAGTGTTCTGTCTATACCAAGGTGCCCCATGTGGTTGTGCAAAGACCTCAATACTGAGTCTCAAAAGGCAGTGGGCAGCACTAGTTGTTGTTTGTCTACTTGTCCCCCTCTGTCTACTGTTTCTCTGTATAACAGTTTATTGATCAGTTTCAACTTAGGACCTTCTTTGTATAACAGTGCAGTTCTCAAATCAGTGGAGCATAATTTGGACACATCTTTTCCTGCATAGAGGGCTTCTAAAGCTGCTTTGATCATGGGATGCGGGATTGAGCCCGACTTGAATACTGTCATTGTCCAGCTGAGGCAGTGCACCAATGTCTATTGCAGAAAAGTGGCAATAAGCAGCAGGTATGCAATTCTCAGAGGGTCCCAAGCAATCCACCATGCAGTCCACTGCATCCGTGGACATTTGTTCCTCCTGTCAAACTTCGGCAGAGTGCCCGAATGTCAGGTTCTGCCAATCTGACCCAATCATTCTGGGGAACAGGCCTCCGGGAGAGAGCATCAGCATCTATGTGGTTCAGACCTGCTCGGTATTCGAGAGCATAGTCGTATGTCGATAATGCAGAAAGCCACTTATGGCCAGTGGCATCCAACTTAGCTGAGGTCTGCACATAGGTTAAAGGATTATTGTCAGTTTTTACTAGTATTTTAGCCCCATACAAGTACTCATGGAATTGGTCAACAATAGCCCACTTCAAAGCTAGGAACTCTAACTTATGTACAGGATAGTTCTTTTCGGATGGGGTCAGGCTTCTACTGGCAAAGGCCACTGGTCTCAGGCCATTCTCGTGCTCTTGGTACAACACGCCCCAACCCTTGCAAGCTAGCATCAGTGTGCAGGACATAAGGTTTTCTTGGATCGGCATAGGCCAGCACTGGAGCATGGGTAAGTTGATAAATGATCTCATGAAAAGCAGTCTCACAATCAGGAGTCCAGCGGACCCAAATACTTCTCGGATGAAAATACACTCTTTCAGTCTTGAGGGCTGACTTTTGGTATTTTTGTGGGTTGGGGATACCCTTGAGTAAGGTTAAGTAAAGGGCGGATCACTCTTGAATAGTCCTTGATGAACGCTGATAATAACCACAGAATCCCAGGAATCTTTGCAGTTCTTTAGATTTTTGGCCTGTGGCCAGGTGGTCAAGGCCTCAACTTTACTTGGGTCGGTCTCTATTCCTCGGTGGATACTATGTGTCCCACATACTTACTGATGTTTGAAAGAATTGACACTTATCAATGGACAGTTTAAGGCCAAAGTCCTCCAGTCGGTCCAATACCTTAAATAATCTGCCTCATGTTCCTCTAGTGAGCTGCCAAACACAATAACATCATCTAGGTATACCAGGCATTCTAGTAAGTTCATGTCCCCACTGCACGCCCATCAATCTTTGAAAAGTGGCTGGGGCACCTGAAATCCCTTGAGGCATCCTCATGAATTCATAGAAGCCAAGCGGACAGATAAAGGCTGTCTTCTCACGGTCCTCTGGGGCCATCGGGATCTGGTAGTACCCACTGCGGAGATCCAACACAGAGAACCACTTGCTCCCGTTTAGGCAGTCCAAAGCATCCTGAATGCGGGGCATTGTGTACTGATCAGGGATAGTCCGCCGGTTTAAGGTGCGATAATCCACGCACATCCTTACTGTCCCATTCTTCTTCCTCGCTACCACAATGGGGGAAGCATAAGGGCTTCTGGATTCTTGTATTACACCAGCAGCTAACATCTCTTGCAGATGCCGCTCACATCATCTATGTCAGCAGGTGCCAGGCGTCGAGACCTCTCACAAATGGTCTTTTCGTCATGCAGCCGGATATTGTGCTCAGCTCCTTGCACGCATCCCACGTCCCATTCCTTTAAAGAAAACACCTGGTCTCTCTGGGCAAGCTTCTCACTGATCCTCACTTTCCATTCAGCTGGCAACGGGAGTCGTTAAATCAAACAAGTTAGGCGCTACTCTGTCATTCTTCCCGAACTCTTGCTGCTGGGTAGCACTGCAGTGTCTGCACAATGCACATTAGCCAGAATGCAACCTCTATTTACTCGAATGTCTCTTTCAGACACATTATGAACTTGTACCATTACCCTTCTGGCATAAGCATGGGCTCTAGCGGGCAAAATACTAGGCTTGACCAGCAGTCCCTCTGGCAATTTTCCATCGCCTGGTGCATCCAACATTAATATTTTATTCTAACATCCTTTCTGATACGGACCTCTCCCTGTAAGGTACACTGGGCATTTAGCGCCAGGATCAGAGACTCAGGATCCTTCTTCATACAATTCGACCGTTCCTCTGGTTCTGTTTTTCAGCATCTCTCTCTGCCTCATAGGCCTTCTTAATTAAAGCGGAACTCTTAAAAGCTCTACTAGTTTTTGACCCCTGTTTTTCATAACACAACTGTGCCAGCCTTCCGAACATATGAGCATTTGTTCCAATCAACAAAGGGACACCATCATACAGTCCTGGGGGGACACACTAAGGCTAGGGTCTCTACTTGTTCGGCCACTCCAGCCACGGAGGTGGGGAAAGACAGCCAAATTCGGATATACCCGGAATAGGGGTAGCCTTCTCACTTAACCCCATACATGCAGTCCTTCTAATGGTTGTAAGGGTACGCCTGACAAATGCTTCTGATACCAATCCTGGAACATAATTGTCACTTGGGAGCCACTGTCTAATACAGTTCTTGTAGACACTCCATTCACCTTTACAGTGGTCTCCATGGAGGGACCCACTATTCTGGACCAGTCTGGAGAGGCGATAGTGGGGGCCTGGCAACTGACCTTGCCACAAAAGGACGTGAGTTAGCATTTTGGTGCCCTCACTGGGATCATTTGTGCACCTCTTAACCACTGATTTGTTCTCTGAAGCTCTCCTTGTAGCCTATATGCAACTTTGTCAGTGTCTTTTGGGACCGGCATTCCTTTTCATGTGCCCATCCTTCCCACAATTATAGCAAAACATACTTTCTGGAGTTTGAGCTGGCCGAGGCGCCACACTGGGAGCCAGAGGCGGGGGTATACTAACTGGAAACCTTGGTGCCATCTCTGTCTGCGGCGTGATAAGCATTTGGAGACATCTCGTCAGTTTCTCCACTTCCATGGTCAAGGAATTGAGTTTGGAGCTGTTATCAGCAGGAGATACATGGGTGGGTACCCCACCCCATAGCAGATGCAGTCGAAATAGGTCAGGGCCCATACTTGCAGGCGTGGCCTTCATAAAGGGACTGTTTTTGAATTCCCGGATCTCTCTCAACAGTTCGCCCCATTGTGGCATATCTTTTTCCTTGTCAGAGCACTCATTGACTGTCAACCTCTGCCCCTGAACTTCACTTGATGGGTCACCCTCAGTCACTCGGGTCGTAGCCGCAGCTATTGGTGCAGGTCCCTCCCGAGGTCGCCTTTTCTCAACTCCTCGAATTTCTCTCATTAACTCATCATAGAAGGGTGGGGATTCCAGTCGATTTGCCAGGCGTAACTGAAGCAACAGCAGTTCTGAGAAGGGGGCAGACTTAAGGATCCTGTCCAGCCTGGTTCGGTCCAGTTCAATCGCTGGCAAACTACCCTTTCTGAGGCATTCTTGCAACAATTTTCCAGCCGAGATACATACACAGACAACAACCCCTTGGTACTGTTGTGCATTTCTTACTCTCCACCATAGATCCTCATCAGAATCTGGGCTCCCATACACATTCTCCAAGGCCTCAAGATAGGCCTGTGCAGTCACTTCAGGGTTACTGGCCCGTTTAGCACGGATGGTAGCCAGGGCAGGACCTCGGAGGCTCACTAACCCTCTTTCGCTTTTCGGCTTCCGAGCATTGCCATTCTAGTACTTGGGGGGCAACATAGTCTATCCAGGTCTCCCAGTCATCCTCCCCTTGGGGGGTGGGGAGGGTGCCAGAGAAGATCCTCAACCTTCGGTAAGAGTCGTGACTAATGGCAGGTGCAGAAATAGGAGTCTGCATTGGTTCAGCCACCATTACGGGTACTGGAGCGGGAGAGGGTGTTGGGGGAGGAACACCCCCAGGTGGCAAGAATAGTTTCTTCAAGTCCTCCACAGTTTTCCCTTCCCCCAGCAACCATTTAGCAAATTTCTCCTTAAAGTTTCAGACAGTGGTGGGGGCTTATTCCCCGGGTCTTTACTGTACTTAGTTATCACTCCCAGGCAGTGAGGGCTCCCTCTGGGGTAATGGTCTGTGGCACTTTGGAGCTGTCTATGGGATCCTTAAACTCTACTAGGGCCAGGAAAGTGTGGGTGAGCAGATTAGCATGCCGACCCACCACCACAGGGTTTTGTAAACCTTCCACCTTGGAAAGTACTCCTGTACAGTGTCCGTATTGATACCCAGGGGATGTCCAGGATAAGCATAGCATTTGGGGTCAATCTCCTCCCCAGTACACCACTCCACCAGCCGGTGCACAGCCACTTCTGTCGGGGTACCCATTTTTTTTCTTAACAGTGGTTCGTAAATATGGCCACTAGAGGACACACAATCCCAGCGGTGAGCCTCCAAGATGTAACCCCTAGATGGCACTATCCCAGGGGCTACTACCCCTGCTTGATTTGCCACTAACAGGTTGAGGGGCCTGGATCCAATGGCGGGTGCCTCCACCCAGAGGTCAGGGTTTGCAATAGTTAAACTTACTTGGTCACAGCCCTCTGGGACACTGCAACCCCCCTTTCTTCCCACTAGTGGCCCCCACAATATATCAGAATTACCTTCACAGTATACACTTAGCCCCAGGGCTGGTTCAGGCACTGGGACCTCCTGTAAAATAAGATACAGTGCAACAATCACAGTACAATACTTAACATAGACAAATACCTCAGGCAGTATAACTTTGCTGAAACAAGCAGCTCTGATTTTAGGGGAATATAACAAGGACAGGGGAAATCAGGTTCATTAGCTGATCACTTTACTCATCTACCTATGGCTCTGTGCACAGGCCTATCCCTACCAGTTACTGTCCCTGGGTACCCAAGCCCTAGTGGCTAGTCCAAACCGTGGCAGCTGGTAGGGGCCCTTTCCCACAGAGAAAAGAAAAATTAGTTTAAACAGTCAGCAGTACAGTGATTCCATTTGGATTTAATGTGGCAATTCAACAGGGAGCGACCCTGAATTAGTACTCACGACCTCCAAACAAGATAGGGTCCTTCAATGTCAGCAGGGCTACTCTTGAGCTCCACGAGACTCCTCACACATTTATATGGCAAACAGGCAGGCTGCTTCTCTATCCCGATCGCAATTACTGCACAATACCCGGGAGAACACACAGCAGATTCAGTTCCTGACAGACCGAAGTGCAATTCAGCAATTTCTCCAGTCTTCTACAGGGTCAGCCTGGTTTCTACTCTTCAGATATCCTCTGATTCTCTTCACAGGATGGATTCAGTCCTAACAAGCAGTTACACAAGCTGCAGACCGGAACTCTGGGCCTTACACACATTTCCCGACTAAAACTGCACACTGAAAAAGCACAGGGCTCCTTCCCTCTTCACTGCCAGAGTTCAACTGAAACTCCAGCAGACAAAACCGGGCACTTCCTTTTAGTTCCTCCAAGTTCTTGGCTGGATTGGCTGTCACTCACAATAGACTGCTCCTGTTGGTCCAAAAAGGCGCCGAAGTCCAAACTACATCTCCCAGAGTCACTGCCCATACAATCCTCTTGTGGCTGGCTCAGATTACGAGTCCAAGTTCTGATTCGCCCAAGGCACCATTTTAGAGCCCCTTATCCCACACTGATTGGTCCAGTTCAGCAGTTCAAAACTAGAATGGGGAACTAGGCAAACACAGTTCTGACTACAAAGAAAGCAGGTTAGACAAACTGTATTTTCATTATTACTCTAAATGATTTCTGGCAAACAGTTACACCTTTCAGATAGGTTCCCTTTGCACTCCTAGTGACTGCAAAAATGGAGTGAATTGGCAGCAGTTCGAGTGGTACTCAAGCAGAGAAGCACACAGTCCCCCCATACAAACTAATTATGTCTGCAAGCAGACAGCTCTTAAAGAGACAGTACCAGAGGCTCTAAAAACACTCACTGATAAAAGGCTTAAACGCCAAACACCATTCAGGCTTGGAGCATTCAAGTAAGCTCCTGGAAGTCTTTTGGGAATCCCCATTTGCAGGGGGGTTACATATGTTATTGTGTAAAAAAACTTATAACTGAGTCATCCCACAACCTACTGTTTTGAAACTTGGCATGAGCTCTCTCTCTCTCTCTCTCTCAGTCTAACAGGCAAAATGCATGCCATTTATTAAAACAATAGGTCCATGTAGTGGAGTAAGGCTACACCCTCGGCTGTGACTGATGGACCACTTTTCTATCTACTTATTTCCGAGCTACCAAAACGTCTGTTGCGCAACAGTTAATGCTTTTCTCTTTGCTTTTGTTCTTTCCCCCTACCCTAGGTTAACCACCTAGCATAGCTTGTTACTATCCCTACTAAACTTCCTACTAGTTCTCTCTTTTCATTCTTTTTCTACTTCCACCCATTCAATCCCTGAAAGGATGAAAATCACCCAGAGAGGTGTTGTGTAAACATGAAGGTTATTTTAAATAGGAATACATGCAATTAATAAAGCCTTTTTAAATAAAAAGTATTCAGAAGCCATATAAAACAATAATAATTTCATGATTAATACAGTTATAAGAAATGCTTAAGGTATTTTCATAAATTCACACTATAAACCTGTTACTGTATAAGGTTCTATGTGGTATGCTTTATAAAAGTGTTTAGTCACTGTGGATCAGAGATACAGAGAGTAAATATCTGTGGAGATAAACACTGTACCTTTAACTGAACCAGGAAGTCCCCTGAAACACCCCCCCCCCTTGGTTTTGAAACAACATGTCCAGACATGTAAACAGAAAGGGCTCAGTCTGGTGACCCCATCAAAAGATATAGAACCTCTTCACTAAGTTCACTTCAGTTCAGTTCAGTGGGGCTCAGCTCTGAGAGAGGAGGAGAGCTGCTACTGTGCTACTGTAGACAAGCTGTTAAATGCAGATGAGAAGGGTCTTAGGAGCTCCAAGATTCAGGACTGTATTATGTGAGAAACTACTGACGTTAAGTAGTGATTTTCTTTGCAAGTTTTTTGTTTTCATTTATTATATTTCAAACTTTTGAAAAACAAATATCACACCATGGTGTGTTTTAAACCTGTAAATTTGCCTCATCTGATGTTTATTCCCACACGCTGTGACAGTCCAATAATAGTTGTAACACTATTGAGCATTAGAATTAAAATAAAAATAAAACATTTAGACCTTTTTTTTTGCACACGTATAATGACACATATACACAGATTCAACACCTGAAACTTTTGAGCTTACTAGATATTGACCCACAATAGGGCCTTTCATTTGTTTTGGGACATAAAAAGGCCAAATTAAAAAGTTACGTATGGAGCATGTACATACGCAAAAATAAAGCCAGGAGAAAATGTATGGAAAAACACAAGCCTTTTTTTATTTTTATTCATGATCATCTAAACTGAAAATGTATCATGGCTAAAAAAGGCTTATGTTTATCCTGAGCCAAGCCACTGGATCCACACCGCTTGCATGTTCTGGCACCTGGTGCCCAGTCCTAATGATAATTAGCTTCTCCCCACCTCCTGATACCGGATGCCCAACTTTGGTGTTGATTGCTAATTTTTTTTATTGTTGTGCTATTTATTTATTTAAAAGTTTCACCAGGAAAGGCATACTGAGCAAAAAATGCTCATTTCCAGATGTGTCCTGGGGGAGAAGGGATTGGGTACACAGTGGGTGGATTATTCAAAAGGGTTGCACATGGCAGAACAGGGTTGCACCATGCACAACCCACCAATGTGCCCCAGCACGATATTCAAAGGGGCATGTTGTGCTGTGCAACTCCAGATGTGCCGGGGTGCATCGGTAATGTATGCGGTGCAAGTGCAGGGGCATATGTGGCACATCCCGATATTCAGCTCAGGATGTGTGGGACAGATGCTGGCACAACTCCACCTTGCACCGCTCGGGGGGGTGCAAAGATGTGCCTGGTAAATCCAGGAGCAAGTCCTGGCCACTCATAGGTGAGCTGCCGTAGTGCAGAGTGCAACATGGTAGCCTCCAGCTGTGGGTGGCCACCCACCCACCCAGAACACTGTCCACAAGCTCCCTGCCCAGGGAGCATTGTGCCCCTCCCCCATCACCCAATCGTGGGCATATGTTATAACAATCCCTGGTGGTCCAGTGGACTGCCCGATCATGGGCATAAGTAATGAACATCCCTGGTGGTCCAGTGGACCGCTCTCCTTCGTCCGATCGCAGGCATAAGTATGTGAAATCCCTGGTGGTCCAGTGGACTGCTCTCCATTGCCCACTTGCAGGAATATGTAAATTAAATCCCTGTTGGTCCAGTGGACACCCCCCAGTGCCTGATCATGGGTGGATATAGCAAAACCACTCCTGGTGGTCCAGTGGTACCCCCCCACCTGCCCACTGAGGTCCCCTGCCACCCAGCACCACCCAGTCAGTGGCAGGCGGCGCCACCCTGCCCGCATGCTGCCCACTGACTGACAGCAATGGTAATGTCTGTCGCCTATCTGTCAACTCAGTGGGTCAATAGGCGTACAGAACATGCTTACTACACAGGCCCGATATGTGAGATGACGCGTTCATTCACGCCGCCGAGCCTTATGAACATACTATGGTCTGTCGCCCATTGACCGCAGTAGTGCCGACAGGTGTACGAACAATTACTGTCTGTCGGTCGGCCGGTGGCTGGGCAGCATCTTGAGCGGGTTGGCGCCATCTGCTGCTGACCAGGGGTGCTGGGTGGTGGGAGACATCAGTGGGTGGGTGGGAGGAGGGTACCACTGGACCACCAGGAGTGGTTTCTCTGTATCCGCCCATGAATGGGCATTGGGGGTGTCCACTGGACCACCAGGGATGTTCATTACTTATGCCCATGATTGGGCGAAGGAGAGCAGTCCACTGGACAACCAGGGATATTCATTAATTATGCCTATGATCGGGCAATGGAGAGCAGTCCAGTGGACCACCAGGGATATTCATTACTTATGCCTGCAATCAGGCGAAGGAGAGTGGTCCACTGGACCACCAGGGATATCACATACTTATGCCCTTGATCAGGCGTACGGATGTGGGGTCTGCCAAGGGGCTGCAGGGCATCGATCCCTGATGGCTGCAGCCTGGCAGGGTGCTGGGCCCAAGTCACCAGGGATCAGCGTACTGCATGCAAATAGGGCCATAATGACAAGCAAATGGCCCGGTTTGCACCTTGCATGCATAATGGCCTCATTTGCATGTCCAGTGCTGAATATTGTGGTTGATGCACCTAATGCAACCACACTTGGCCTGGCACATACCCTGGCTCCCCTCCTGCCACTTGCACTGTGCAGTGCCACTGTGCCATGAGCAGTGCATGCACACTCAGTGCCATATTCAATGCTGCTGAGCCATGGTGCAACACCGTTGAATATCGCCTGGTCCATATCCTGGCATAGCCCAGCTGCGCTGTGCCCAGGCTTGCACCCCTGCCTGATGCAGTCTGAATATCCCTCCTAGTAAGTACAGCAGCAAATATCAAAATAGTGAAATATTTAAATAGTATACAAACATCAAGAGGATGACAGAATGGATAACATTTCATTGCATGGACCATTTAACAACATCAAAATAAAAGTGCCAGTAGACTATCAAACAATCAAAAACATATCCAAAATTAATACAGGATAAGTACTAACCTACAAGCGAGTGCAGAGGCAAAAATTGGGAGGGTAGAATTAAACACATCTACAGGCAGGAGGGAAAAGTCCTTGAGGAGGTAGTTGAGGCTCTGAGAGGAGTCAGCAAGTTGGATGGGGGTGGGAGGGTGTTCCATATTTTTGGGAAACAGTGAGGGAATGCTGCCTGGCCAACAGATATAGTCCTGGTTGGGATGGTTAAGGTTCGGTGGGCATGGTTTCTAAGTAAGAGAGAAGAAGGTGATTTAAAGGAAATAGAGGAGGAGCGATTGGGAGGAAGAGAGTGAAACCAGAATTTCCCAAGAAAGTTGGCACAGTGGATATGTCACCTGTCAACTATGGAAGGAAGAGAAAGAGACTGGTACAGGGTGCAGTGATGGGTATGGGGAGGACAGTCAAGAGCAAACAGCAGAAAGAGTGAAAAAGAGAGTCCAGCCTAGTTAGAGAAGTTTTGGGAGCAGCACTGTAGACTATGTCACCATAGTCAAAAATAGGTGGGATCATTTTCTGGACCAGTGCATGGCGAGCCGGCAGAGGAATGCAACCATGATTTCTGTATAAGGCACCCAGTTTGGGTTGCAGCTTTTTGTGGATGGCATTAATGTGATCAGAAAAGGTGAGGTTCTGGTTAAGCCAGACCCTAAGGTACCTGAAAGAGGAGTAATGACCCATCTAGGGTGTGGAAAGAAGGGAGGTGAATTAAGCTGAGAGAGTCTCTGCTTCGTGCCAAAGGTAATGGAGACAGTTTTCTTGGCATTCATAAATAACTGGTTGGAGTAAAACCAGAGCTGAACTTTGTCAAAATCATGCTGACATTTTGATGCTACCACAAAGGAAGAGGAGAGGCCAGATGCATACAGGACAGTATCATCCGTATACATGTGGATGGAGGTAAGAGGGCAGGCAGTGAGAAGGTCTTTTAGGAAGATAGAGAATAGTAGAGGGCCCAACATAGAACCCTGAGGCATACCATTGTTTATGTGAAGGGGAGGGGAATTTGTATCGCTAATTTGAATGGATTGTATTCTTCCCACTAGACAAGAATGGAGCCAGCTGGTGGCAACATTTGAGAGCCCCACAGCAGAGAGTTTGACAAGCAGAAGGGGGTTGGAGACCATATCAAATGCCTTGGCTAGGCCGATAAAGACAGCAGAGGTTATGAGGCACTGATCCACACTGGTGAGTATCTAATCAGAGAGCCTCAGGAGGGAGGAGGTGGTGGAGTGATGTTTATGGAAACCAGACTGATACGGCATAAAGAAAGAGGAGAAATCAATGTAGGAGGAGCGTTGGGATAATACCAGGTGTTCTTATAGTTTGGCAAGAATGGGAAGCAGAGAGATAGGGCGGTAGTTACCGGGGAGGAGGCATCACCTCCTTTTGTTGTTGTAGCTTCCAGGTGCCCAACCCTGCAGTATTACTATATCCCCCATACCCATGTGATTCCAATGCCGGGTGCATAATCCCAGTGTCTGACACCACAGCTATCAGGACTCAAACCCATGTGTTGGATTTCTCAATAAAATCCCTTTCCCCCACCTACTGTGCAGTGTCTCTCCCCCCAGTGCAGCCAGCCAGAGAAATTATTTTCTGCCCAAGTTGGAGTCAGGCAAACGTATGCTGTCCTAACTGTTGATCTGTTTTGTTTAAGCGGGGGCCAGGGAGAGGTATGCAGCCCTAAGTGGTCATACTGTTGCTGGTCAAGTGGAGGCAGGAGAGACATGAGTCTGAATGGTTCCTGTTCACTCAGGCAGGAGATGAAGGATTTTGTGGTCTTGAGTCTGGATGTTTAAAAAATGTGGGCTAGAGAGAAGGAAACGTTTTGAGGCTGCACGAATGCCCAGCTGCTGTTTTGCTGCGTTTAAGTGGAGGTGGAGGAAAGCTGCACAGCCCTGAGTGGCCTTGGTTGATTTGAGCAGGAAAAGGAATTCAGTGAGACTGGAGAAAGGCCTGCATTGGTAACAAAATAAAATCAAACTACCAATGGTACTGAGTGGTGCCAGGGTATGGACATTTCATTTTGATATAAGGCACACATGATAGACAATGCACATGCAGATGCTGTGCAGTACAGACATATACATACATGGAAGCATACACCTACACCACATAGAACACAAAAGTACCCCACACAATATACAGTCTCTGAACTGTTAATCTGATCAGTTCCTGCGCTATGGCCTCTGGAGCCAGCATGATCTTTTGAAAAAAGGTCTCATGAGCAATGATTGATAAGCCTCCATTATTCCCTCTTGTGATTGATCAGTCTCAGAATAGTAGGACAGTTACATCTTCCCTGGTCTTCTTTCCTGGGTCACTAGCAGTTCCATGCTCTGAAAACCTACTCTATGCTCTGACAACCCTAGTACTGATATCAGCAGTGCCATCTAGCAATATCTCTCATACAACAGCTGCATGCTAACAACATACATTGTGGTGAGAAAGATTAACCGTTCCCCACTAGCAATTAAACCCAGGCCCCCTCCCCCCAACTATTGTCCTGGTGCTGTGCCACAGTATTCTCATTCCACATGATGGGACATAAGGTTTCTAGACAGCGATTAAGAAACAGCCTAAATTGTATCAAGAAAGCAAAAATGTTCCCCACTGGGAATTGAATCTGCCAACCACCCCAACTACTGTCCTGGTGCTCTGCAACTGTGCTGTCATTTCACAAGGTGGGCATAAGTTTTCTAGACAGAGATTCTTGCTAACAAAGAAACTGTAGTGAGACACAAAAAGTGCTCCCTACAGGGAATCATTCCAGGTCCACTCAGCTACTGTCCTGCTGCTCTGCCACTGTGCTGTTATTTCACAAAGTGCTCTGCCACTGTACTATTATTTCACAAGGTGGGACATAAGGTTTCTAGATAGATGTGTGCTAATAAAGAAATTGTAGTGAGAAAGAAAAACATTTCCCCACTAAGAGTCAAACACACCTCCCCTCGTTAGAGTCCCGGTGCTATGCCACTGTGTTATCATTTCACATAGAGGGACATAAGGTTTCTAGACAGAGATGCATGATAGCAAAGAAATTGTAATGAGAAACAAATAATGTTCCCCACTGGGACTCAAATCTGTGGCACCCAACTTCTGTCCTGGTGCTCTGCCACTGTGCTATAATATCACATGGTTGGACAGAAGGTTTCTTGACAGAGATGCATGTTAACAACATAAATTGTAGCAAGAAAAACAATGTTTCTGACTGAGAATCAAACCCAGCCCCCCATCCTAGTGCTCTGCCACTGTGCTATTGCTCCACGTGGTGGAGCATAAGGTTTCTAGACATAGAAGCATGCTAACAATAAGTGAGAAAGACAAACTGTTCACCACTGGGAACCAACCCCAGTCTTCCTCCCAACTGCCATTGCTCTGCCACTGTCATTCTACATGGTGGAACAGAAGATCTTCTTTGCAGGAATCTCGCAGCATGTCATACTCTCAGGTGTCCACCAGAGGGCGCTCTCGTCAATGGTAACCTTCACCAGCAGTGTTGGCTGGGGGTCGCCCAAAATGATGTTATCATGTTCAGGTCTATAAATACATGGGCAGCCCCTAGCGGCCCAGTTCTTTTCCTGCCATTTCCTAGCTCATTTTACATGCTATGGCAAATCATATCCTGCACTGAGTGCAGATCACCCCATATACAGCTGCAGTGGAGTTTAGTAATGTACTCTGCCAACCTGAAGTAATGCTTCCCACCAAGCTGCATTCAAACCTACTGCAGGCAAGCCTCAAAGTCAAAGCTAGAACTAATTAGGTTGACTGCAAAATAAAAGTAATGGATCAGTGCTCTGAAGTCTGCTTCAGACCTTGCTGAAACTCCACCATTGACATCAGTAATGACAGCTACCAGTTTCTCTCATACTACATAAATTGCAGTGAGAAAGAAAAAATGATTGTTACTGGGGATCGAACCCAGACTTATGTATGCCAAGCCCTAAAAGCCTTATCACTGATGTCATCAAGGCATCATGCTGCTGAATTGCTCAGAGTGAATGTAACCTTAAACTTGATTAAATGCAAAAAAGAACACGCCTGACCACAAAAGGTGCTTCACAAGCTACTGTATGATTTCTCTGGCACCTAAAAGCAGTAGAGTAAAGGAAGGTACAAACTAATCCATTAGTGGGCAGTATCATTTGCTTAAGTGGCAAAAGAAAATATAATAGGAGCAGAAATAGAGATGTGAGGAAAAAACATGGTGCCAGCAGCATCCTGTTTATTTTGAAAACAGGTTGCTGATTGACTACCAATGACAGAGAATTGAGCCATGGAATTGAGCAGCAGATTGGTCTGTTTGGGCTGTCAATCAAGTTAATTGACTGTCCAACAGAGAACTGATATATCCAAAGTGGAAATAAATGTCAGATGATGTATCCAATATTGAAATAAATGTTTTATTTTTGTTCTGGATATGTCATAACCATTTATTTCCACTTTGGATATGTCTTCAACAAAAATAAGTAATATATCTGGAGGAACTGTTATCTTCACACATATGTTGTATAAATAAGGGATATGCAACAGGGACCTACAGACTAAATTATTTATTTTCATTAGAGCTGTTTGACCTTGGGTAACTTCACAAGTGGCGTAAACCATGAGTGATGTACCCAAGGTCAGTTATCTCAAGTGAAAATAAGTCATTTATTCCTCAAGGTCCCTGTTGCATATTCAGTTAATATGCAGGGACCTTGTGTTTGAGTTTTTTTTTATATAGATTGTCTTTTTTTTAAGTTTGATAAATGTGTGGGATTTTTTGGTGAAAAAGAGGTCCTCCACTTTTGAGGAGCCACGTTTCCAAGGCTGTTGCAATGGACACTGTGCCATGATGCTACACTGATGCCATGGCATTGGTGCTGATTAGTGGAGGTGAGTGGCTTGGAAAAAATATTTAGGGAAACGTTGTCCTGCTTTAGCAAGAGAGTGAGGGAGTTGGCATGCAGGCTGGGAGTTGGCATGCAGGCTTGATTTTGTTTTGCACAATTGTGGTCAGCATTTTGCATGGCCACTCTTGTTACTGTTTGCTGTTTTACTTGAAAAAAACAACAACGATGTGACTAATTATGGAGCCACAGGTGGATGGCCATGAGAAGAAGCAAGAGCGGAAACTGGTGGGTGGGCTGCATTTTGAAACAGCTGACGGGGTTAAGGGGACCTAAAAGCTAGAGTAAATCTATGAAAACTACAGTTGGGGTTGGCATTGCTTTTTTCCCCTTCATTTTTGGCTGTGGAAGACTTTTGCTGTGCCTTGAAAGAAGCTAGGGACCTAGCAAGAAGAAGCAAGCACTGCCTTCCAGCCAGAGTTCGAAGAGAACTGTCAGCAGTTTTGGTGACTGAGTTTATCCACAAAAGAAAAAAAGGTACTGATCTGTAGTGGATTTTTTTTGTTATTAAGTTGTGCTGGGTAACAGGAGAGTGGAGGACTAAAGAGGTAATCTAAGTGGAGAACCAATAAGCAGGCAGGCAGGGGACAGAGAAAAGTAGCATGCAGTTTCAGCTGTAAAAGAAAAAAAAAAGCATGCTTCTGCTCGGAGTTTAGCTGGATGCTGTAAATTAATTCCTAGGCAAGCTGGCTGGTGGGTGGGGAGGAAAGAGAAATGCTTCATAGAGGTACACATGCTGTTTGAAGTACTTTGAATTGTGTAAGTAGTGCTTGTCTGCCGGGTGGATGGAGGGGCAGTGACATGCCTACTGTGTATATAAATGCTGTTGATGAGTCTACTGTGTACATAAATCAAATGTATGTACACAGTAGCTCAAATATCTGTATTTATGTAATGAGTTTTGAGTCCACGCCCATTGCAGAAATTAATAAAAAAAATTTTTGTAACTTCATGGATATTTTCTATATTATTAAGTTGTGTGAAGCCAACAGTGTAGTTTTCAATCTTGATTTCAGTGTCCCCCACTCCCCCGGACATCAGGTATTAGTTGTTTCATAGCCTATAGACTCAGGACCTAACAAAGATACATTTTAGTGTAGCCGGAATAAGCTTTTACTGGGCGTAAACTGCACTTTTGTCAATGACTGAGTAGGGGGTAGGCAGTCCTGGTGGACCTAATGGTCTTCTTCTGCCTACTAAACCCTACTAAACCTTAGTAAACATACTCTAGTACTGTAATGATGGAAGGGACTAGGGTTCCTCTCATCTGCCCCTCCTGCAGCCCAGTAGCGATACCCAATTTGAGTATGGACACACATCCAAGCTTAAGCGCTAGATTGCTGCTCTTATTCATACAAGGTAACACTTAATGCCAGTCTCCATCAGTAATCTCTCTAGTCCTGTCTTGAAAACCTGACTAGCCTGTACGTGAAGTAATGTTTTGTAATGTTTCACCTAATTGTGCCACCCTCCCCCCAACTCTGAGCGTATGCCGTCTAGTTCTGTGTGCACTGACCAGCTCAAACATCTTTGTATATTCCACCCTGTCTATCACCTTTAGTATTCGGAAAACCATGATCATAGCCCTGCTCAGCCTTCTCTTTTCTAGGCAACATAATCTGAGTATGGCAAATCTGTTTTTATAGCTCTTTCCCCCTAAATTACTAATCAACTTGGTGGACCCTTCTGAGAAACCCCCTCAGTATCTTTCATGTCCTTTCTGTACAGTATTAACCAGAACTGAACACTGTACTACAGGTATGGTCAAAACAAGGCCCTGTACAGGGGCAGGCTCGCCTCCCTTGACATGCTCCCTCCCCTTTCCTAATACTGTACATTCCAGCATTACAATTTTTGTGTATAGCAGCGCACTGCCTGCCTGACTTGATTTTGTTGTTCTAACCAATACATTTATGTTTGAGCTAGGGGGACAACATTTTTAAAAGATATTTACCACTCTAAAAGGATCAGAAAATCTGAAAGTCAATATTATTTGCTTTGGTCTAAGCACAAAGTCAAGAGCAATTTGGGGATTCTCAGATAAGACATTTTCTGCAGTGCTTTGTAAGGGCCAGCCTAGAATGCTTTACCACCAAGAGATCCCAGAATAGGCCTTCACCTTGAACTGCTTGCTGCCTGTCAGTAGACACTGCTCTAAGTGCAGTTCATGGACCTTAGTAGCAGGTGGTTTTAAATCAAGGCTTGGCACACAAACAAAAGCTGTACTAAGCTGCTGAGGTAATATCACTTCCTAATCTGAATGTCTAACACTGCTTTTGTTTGTGTGTCAAGCCTTGATTTAAAACCACGTGCAACAGTGGCCACCTGATAGCCCGACACACTACTGTGCCAGTGACTGAGGTTTAAGAGCAGACCTGTGCATTACAGTGGGCTTTTCAGCTGGGAAGATCACTGCCAGGCAGCACATCCCAGCCTGGTGGTTGTGGGGGGGGGGCAGGGTCTTTCACCACAGAAACCCCTGATGATGGCACAGGGAGCTAGCCCTCCCATTGAGGAACCCACCCATGCACTTCAGGCCAAATCTAGGCTGGGTGCACAGCCATTGGGTCAAGGGCAACCAAGGGAACCCTGGACCACTGGAATGATGGCTGCCAGCACTCTCCGGCCCTGAGCTATGTGGACCCAGCAGGCAGTATGCCACAGGGCGAGTGATTATCTGGACTGGGAGGTCACAGGAGGAGCAGCATAAGGACAGGGTAGGCAGTCTCAGATGATAAAAAGATACATTAAATAAATAAACCCCCTGCAACTATGATTTTGGAGCTTTGTGATCCTGTCAAAGTATTTATAAAACTCAATAGGGCCCCCAAAACATTCAAATAACTTCCGTAATACAGACTGACAGGAGATAAATTACGAATATAAGGATCTGTATTTTTCCCACGCAGAGTTGCACTACTACTGTAACCCCACAAAATCCAGTTTGTTCCACATGTATATTTTATGCAATAGGCGTGGACATAAAGCCTATGTGATAAATCTGAGCTACTATGTGATAAATTAAAAATTTTGCATTTATACACATAGTAGACGCATCATCACAGATTTATATACATAGTAGATATGTCACAATCACTCTGGAACTTATTTAGAATGTTCAGCCTCAGTACCAGTACTAACTATATTCAAATGCAAATAACTTTAAAACAAAAAAAGATAGCATAGTGCTGTGAGCATGAAAATTGTTCAGCACAAAATCATCTACAAAATGAGTGCTATTTCATTGATAGATACCTCATAGATTTTTTTATAATTAGCAAAAAAGAGTAGAAATGCTATTTTTGTTCACTTTTTTGACAAACATATGCAAAAAAATATAAGCAATCAAAAACAAATGTCCCTGCTCTGACAGAAAACATCCCTACTGCATAAATGAAATATACAATGGTGAGCTGTCAGATAAATGATTTATCTACACTTGTGCTGTTTGACCTCGGACATCTCATTCGTGGCTTATGCCACTCGTGAGGTTACCCGAGGTCAAACAGCACTTGTGTAGATAAATCATTTATCTGACAGCTCTCCAATGTATATCCCTTATATATGCATTGATATTTTCGCTGTTTTTCATTGTTATTAGACTGTATGACCACCAGAACACTGAATCCCAGCCTTTTGCATTTCTGTTGTCATAAATAATTGAAGTCACTTTCTTCCACATTCTAAGAGCCATGGCTCCTTTCTCTGATGTATGCAGGCATAATATGAATAAATTATGGACAGGGTCAGCCTAGAGAGGCAGTCACAGGTTGCTAATCTGCAATTCAGTGGTTCTGTCATACAATTGAAAGAACTAATTCGTGAATAGTCCTGTGTTCCTAGAATTAATGAACAGTAATAACTTCATCATGTGCTACAGTATAATAATAACTGGGAACCACTTTCTCCCATAAGGAAAACCAGTTATAATTTCACCGTTATAACCAGCTGGTTATAATGGTGAACACGTGCCGGGTTTTCCTTCTGTGCATGCGCTAGTCACTGCTTTTCGTTTCCTCTGTCTCTCCGACAGTCCTCAGAGGTACAAAGATCACCGCCAATCCGAGTCAGTGGTAAGTTAAAAAAAATAATAACATGGCTTACAAAGTTTTGAAAGAGGGCTCTTAAAAACCAAAAAGTAAACATTTCATTTTCTCCACGAGCCTCTATGGACCACTCTGAAACACGACTGGTCTGCGGCTCTGTGGAGACGTCTGTTTATTTTATATAACTGCTGTGGTGAAAAAATAATCCCCAGTAATAATATAAAATAAAGGATGGGTAGGTGGTCAAAACCTGTATTTTATACACACCCTCAGTTTGGGATGCCTTAATAAACCTCTCGAGCTTTGCTCTTGGGATTTATGTGACATCTCACACCTCTGGGCGGGGGGGTTGTAAAATTCTCATTATCACCACCTACCCATCCATTATTTTCTATATAATTTACTAGAGAATACATGTTTTTTTTTTTTAAGTTTCAATTTCCTTTCCAGGGTATGTACGGCACCTAGATAGCATAACCAGAAAAGTCTGCATAAAAAGCTTATATCAGACTTTTCTGACATCATAAATGCTCAGCATGACATCAGACTGTAATGTCACTAAGACAGTGATTGTGAGGTCAGCTGGGGATAGTCAGATACTCTTTGAAAGACACAAGTAAGTACTGCATTATCTGAAATATAAGGAATAATGGATGGGGGACCATGCACAATGAGCCTGTGTTTCCATCAAGGGGTTGAGATACCAGTGTATGGTTCTTGAGAGTGAAGCTCGAAAGGTCCATGCTGGTATCCCAGCCCTGAGATGGAAACACAAGGTGAGTTAAGTATAGTCACGCTTATTTTATGGTTTTAAAAATAAAGCAGACAACACTATAATACAGTCTGTAAATTAGTTTACTGTAAGAGCAATAACAGAAAGAACAACAAATTGATTGTAATATATGGAATAATACATAGGTTGGTGTGTTTAGTGAGATTTTACACACACCCGAGGTGTTGGCTGCTACATAAACACTTGTGGGGTTTATTTAAGCATCCAACATGGAGGGTGTGTATAAAATCTCAAGTTATACTCGCCACCCCATGTTTTATTCTATATAATTGGTGGGTATCATGTTTTTGCCACAGCAATTGTATAAAATTAAAAGATGTCTCTCTGCAGCTGTAGTTGGCTCTGGTTTTAGTGCAGTCCAGTCCACAGTCGGAAGCGGCTGGAGAAAGGAACATTTACAGTTGTTTTTTTTCCTTTTTGTTAAGGCAGCCCCCTTTAAAAGAAATATTTTGCCCAGTTGCTTTTTTTAGTGTACTTACTGCTGAATCCAAGTGGCGGTGTGAGGAGCACTGAGGATTGACTGCTGGCAGGAAAGAAGGGCTGAGCAGTGCCTGGCACATGCACAGAAGCAGGGAAACCCAGAGCATGTTTGCCGTTATAACCCACAGGTTATAACAGTGAATTATAACTGGGTTTTCCTTAAAGGAAAAATTATACCCAGTTATTATAGTTCTTTTAAGTGGAAACAGATACATACATACATACATAGCAACTGCTCAACTGTTAAATATTGAAGTTTCTTTTTTAGGTTTTGAGTCCAGTGTTTACTAGCAGTCCATTAGGAGCACTAAAAAGGAAAGGTCCTACTTTTTGCAGTCTTAGGGGATGTTTGTGACCTGATTTTGTGCTGTTTTTCTAGGTTTTTTTTTTGTTGTTTTTTGTTTTTTTGCTTAGGATGAACTTTTCTTTTTCTAACATCTCTTTTGAATATACCGTGGCTGACATTTTTTTTAATTACCACCCTTACGATAATGCTGAGGTAGAGTGAGCGGAGAAGCTGAAAGCAGGTGGCAGGAGTTGGCAGAAGGGAATGAATCATGCTGTTAAAAGTTTAGAAATCCTTATCATGATGATGGATATTCTGTAGGAATGCGCTACAATTTAAATACAAGATAATATAGTTATAAATGTTCTGCAAGATAAGGAACATTCTGGTTAATTCCTCATATCATAAAGAACATAATCACACTGGTGGTCAACTTCTCATTTGCTCAAAAAAAGAGGTGCCCCAGTTATCGATTTCCAGGTCACAAGTAATAGCATCTTTCTTTCCAGCTTCATGACAGATTTCAGCTATTTAAATATATATATATATATATATATATATTATATACATAAAAGGCAAAACATTACAGTAGACTCAAAACAATTATTCTCTTGTTAGTGAACAGTATTAGTTCATTATAGAAACGATCATGTTCCTAGAACATATGGAATGTGAATGATATTAACAGCATCTAAAAATGTTAGAAAACTCTATTTGGCATAAAAACAATATATAGAATAGAACTCCAGTCTGGCTGGCTCACGAGCAGTGTTTCTTACACTGCAATGTAAGTTCAAGTGATAACAACAAGTAATAATCTTAACCGCTCTAATTGCAGCAATATATTATAATAATCTTATTTATTTAGTATTTTATTTATTGAATTTTGGTAACTGGGTGAGGCCACTGGAACCAGAGGTCCCTTTATCAAGGGTGACATGGAGTTAATTACATACAACAAGGATACGATACATCATAAATGTGACGCTTGGACAGCTGGTTCTGATCACTGTATAATTTTTTGTAATATAAAAAAATGTGTATGGACAGTCTCCCATGAAAAAGGTTGAAACAGCATGTGAGATCACACACACACACGCACACCACATGGGTTTTAGATTCAAGGTGTTACATGGCATGCCAGAAGCTAATTACAGACTTTTCTAAGTTAATTATAGCTGTAGTTGTTAAGAGGGAAATCATAAAAAAATTTATGATATTAGAGGGGGAAACCAGGTTTAGCAAACTGGTGCAAAGTTGTAAATGTTCCTTTGATACCTGTGTGAGAAAGGATACTGATTAAGAGCAAAGAAATGTCATTTGAAGAACATGAGTTATGCTGAGGTTGCAGAATTTAATGCTTGGAAAAGACATCCTGTTTTTATATAGATATATTTTTTTATATATTCTGACAGGGAGGAGCTAGGTGACCTCATGCAAAATAGGTGGGGAAAACCAGCTTTTAAACATTATCATGTTTTTCTTCAGAGGCACTTTTATCTAGACTCTGACAAAGAAACATCTATGAGCACCTTAAACAGGTATTTAGAAAGAGAGACAAATCTAATTACTGTAGTAGGAATTGCACTGTTTAAAACCTTGTTCTTTTAAAAGATTCGTATGTCTTGTGTTATAATAGTTCAGTATTGTATGTTTTACATATTATTATCTATTTATGTAAAACTCTTTTTAGAGCTTACTTGGTCTCTCTTTGATTTCTTTCCTTTACTAGCAGAGTATATATGGTTACAGCAGACACGAGACATAAGCTTGAATGGTGATACCAAACTGGAAAAAGGTAAGAATAATTTGAGGTCTTTATTAAAGTTGAAGGGTTCATTTTTTGTACACCTGGTAAGGTGCCCATAGGCAAAGATATCTGGCCCCCCGAAGACACATATATCTGAGCCTGTGCATTGGGTATGCTAGCAAGAGGTTCACAGTTTGAATCCCTCCAAGACTTGAGACCAAAGGTTGATTTGAACCCACAAAAACAGACAAGAGGGTTACCTTGTTCTGTTAAACTGTTCACAAGACTGCGCTCGGAGGTTGGCACTTTGGGAGTAGAGGGCTGACCTGCTGATTGGGTTTGTGACAATAACTGCTCTAATTTCAGCAATATTAATAAGCCATATAATAAATGACTCGCAGCAAAAAAAAAAAAAACATGAACTAAGACCTTAATTTCCCTGGTCACAAACTACAGTATGGTTACTCACACTTTGTATATTTGTTAGAAAAAAACAGCCTTACTGCTACTGTATCTGGAGATGACAATATGACATAAGCTGAAATCCAATATACTGTACAGTATTAAACACTTCAGTATTTAGACTTAAGGCAGCTGCACTAAGAGGCTCTGTAATGTCATATCATCACTATCAGCTTTGATTAGGCATGTAAAATCATGAACAGGTATTGAATCCAGATGTCCCAAGTCATAGGCAGTGTTGTTATCATCGTACTATTTTAGTTGGAAGCAGCTGCATAGGAAAACAACAAAAATACACTGCTGCAGGAAGTGTGATTCAGTGTATCCTCCCACTGGAGAACTCTATTAGCGCTTTACAGGCTGCCAGTTCCTGCCGACACACAGATTCCTCACTTGACGTCAGTGCAGCTTGAGCACAAGAGTGGCAGCATTACTGCAGAATTGGAGCATTCTTCACTGTGGTGGGAGGAAAAACATTAAAAAAACGTATCTACCTTAACTTAGTACAAAAAATACATTCTCCTAACAAAATAAAGTGCCGTTCTGACCAAGACCCGGCTGACTAATAGTGCCAGCAGCTCTTTAATACTTCCCCTGTATAGATCCCTGTTGAGGCCTTACCTGGAGTACTGTGCCCAGATCTGGAGTCCTCACCTCAGAAAAGATAAGGATAGGCTGGAGATCGTGCCGCGGAAGGTAACAGAAATGATTCGGGCCCAGCAGGGAAGATCCTATGAAAAGCATCTCAAAGCATGGAACATGTACACACTAGAGACCATAGAGGAGAGGGGAGATATGACCGAGACCTTCAAGTTCCTCAAACTGGTTCATGCAGTTTTCCAGACTGTGTGTGGGTGCTGATGTGTGATAGGGCCACCACTACACATTCAGTCACTTCACTACCGGTCTAGCATTGCTTGTAAAGCACTTTGGGATACATTCTGTATGAAAAGCGCTATATAAATGCTGATTCTTCTTTTTCTTAAAGGAATCAATAGAGTGAATTGTGGGGAACTATTTAGCTTGAACACTAACTCTCAGTCTTGTGTACATGAGTGGAAATTAAAGGGAGGGAGTTTCAGGAGGGACATGAGGAAGTATTTCTTTATGGAAAGGGTGGAACCATGGGACAGTTTATCAGCTAAGGTGTTGGGTGCAGAAATAGGGGATTCAAGCAGGGCTGGGATAGAATGAAGGGTATAGTGGTTGCTCGGAGCGACAGAATCAAGGAGGAGAATGGTGGGAGGAAGACAAGGAGGGTTAGTACCCTTGAGGAACAATAGGTTCCAGGGCTTATAGGAAACTCAGTCAGACTGGATGGATCATTGGTCTTTTTCTGCCATCATTGTCAATATTTCTATGTTTCTATGACATGTACCTCATTTTACTCTCACAGACCAACTGCAAACTGAGAGGAAAGTTTGCTCACCTCTCAGAAAACAGCTACTGCCGTTGCAAGTTCAGCCCTCCACCTAAAGCATCAGAGTCATCCTGTTCCTAACAGTATTTGCATAATAATCTTTGCCTCTCCTTACCCATGTAGTGCTGTCTTAATATAACAACTTCGCCCGCTCATTCGGCGTCAAATGGAGGACGAGGTGACGGCATTAAAGATCTGTCTGTTCTCTAAACCATTGATGCTGCATGTGTCATGGCGCTCTAACTACTAACATACAGGTCACTGGTAAACTATACAATGTTAGCATCCTACAACTCACAAAGGTAAGCAATTCACATAAGGATTTCCAAGAACATTTTACAGGTGGGGTAAAAGATGAGTAACTGTGCCACATAGCTGCTTTTAAAAAGTGTCACATCTTCTCCATTTGGCACACTTTCTGGAAATTGTTTATTTACTCTGTGCCCAATTATTAGCCAATCAAGAGTTTTGTAACTTTATTTTGAAAGATCCACCCCTAACATAGAGTGGACTAATCTGTGTTTTGGAACTAGTAATTTTAGAAAGGGGGGAGACTTTTCATAAAACAAATTGACGGGGGCTACGGAGTTTTGCACTAGGAAGAAAAGCAAGAAGGGGAAGGCAAAGAAACCTAGTTGGCTGATACAGGGGGTTATGGAAGAGGTGAGGGCCGAGATGGCAGCATTTTGAAAGTACAGGAAATTGGGGAGGGGTGAAGATAAGGATACGTACATGGAGATGTCCATGGAGGTTGCCAGACTGATCAGGGCAACCAAGGAATCCAGGGAGCTGAGACTGGCGCAGGGAATCAAAAATGGAGAAGACGACTTCTTCCACCACATTGTAGAGAGAAGAAGGAACAAGGATCAGCTTGTGAGGATTAAGAAGGACAGAGGGTGGGTGGAAAAAGGGGTGGAGCAGGTAGAGGCACTGAACGAATACTTCTGCTCTGTATTCATGCAGGAGAAGGGGGGGCAGATAATCCAGGTGA
Organism: Neoceratodus forsteri; assembly: GCA_016271365.2. Taxonomy (NCBI): domain Eukaryota; kingdom Metazoa; phylum Chordata; order Ceratodontiformes; family Ceratodontidae; genus Neoceratodus; species Neoceratodus forsteri. Next base: position 1,374,970,858 of record CM057452.1, read on the forward strand.
GGGGGGTGGGTAGATGGGGAGGAGACAACAGATGCAGGGATTGCAGAGGGCAGGGTACTAGATGGGTTGAGGGCATTAAGGGTGGACAAAGCACCTGGACCTGATGGCATTCACCCTAGGGTAATAAGGGAGTTGGCAGAGGTCCTGGCAGAGCCACTGGCCTACCTGTTCAATACCTCCCTGGACATGGGATGTGTACCACAGGACTGGAGAATGGCCCATGTGGTGCCCATCCACAAAAGTGGCCCAAAGGATGAACCAGGAAACTATAAGCAAGTGAGCTCAACTCGATCGTGGGAAAGCTCATGGAGACCATCCTAAAAGAGAGGCTAGTGAGCTTCTTGGAGGAAAACAGTCTCCAGGATGGTCAACAGCATGGGTTTGTAGTGGGCAGATCCTGCCAGACAAACCTTGTAGAGTACTACAACTGGGTGACGAGGGAACTGGACAAGTTCCATATAGTGGGCGTCCTATATTTAGACTTCAGCACGGCCTTTGATTCAATAACACATGGCAGATTGGGAGGGGGGGGGAGCTGGAACATGTGAGTGTGGGACCAAAAATGGTGAAATGGATCACAAAATAAAGGGAAGGCAGAAAAGGGTGGTGGTTGTGGGGGGACCTCTCATCACTGAGAGTGGTGGTGAGCAGGGTGCCACATGGATCGGTACTGGGACCGGTGCTGTTTGGGATTTTTATTGCAGATATCTTACATGGAATCCAGAGCAAGAGCAGTCTGTTTGCAGGTGATACCAAGATGGGAGCTGTGGTTGATAATGTGGGGGGGGAGTGGAAGGGGTTGCAGGAGGACCTGACTAAGCTGCAGGAGTGGGCAGGAACATGTCAGTTGGGGTTCAGTGCCAAGAAGTACAAAGTTCTGCACGTCGGTGTCAGGAACCAGGGGAGGGATTATCACTTGAATGGGGTACAGTTGGGGAGTTCCACAGAGGAGAAGGACCTAGGAGTGATCATTACAGGGAGCATGAACAACTCTGCTCAGTGCAGGAAGGTGGCAGCAAAAGCCAACAAAATGCTGGGGTGTATTTCGAGAGGGATCTTCTCCAGAAGGAGGGAGGTTATCCTGCCCCTGTATAGGTCGTTGGTCAGGCCCTACCTGGAGTACTGTGTGCAGTACTGGTGCTCATTTCTGAAGAAGGACATCAGATTGTTGGAGGGAGTGCAGCAAAGAGCCACAAAGATGATCCAGGGATTAGAGAGCGAGTCCTACGAGGACAGGCTGGGAGAGTTGAATATGTATTCAGTGGAGGAGAGGAGGGATGGGGGATATGATTGAGACCTTTAAGTATCTAAAGGAGATAAACAAGACCAACATAGAAGGGATTTTCCAGATGAGAAAGGGGAGGGACATGAGAGGGCATGGGGTGAGATTGGAGGGGGAAGATTCAGGAGGGAGATGAGGAGACATTTTTTCACTGAAAGAGTGGTGGACAAATGGAGCACCTTACCAGATGAGATAGTGTCCTGTAAGATGGCGGGTAGTTTCAAGAGGGGTTGGGACAGGGTAAGGGATACTGGGAAGAGGGGGGAGGGAGGGGCAGCTGCGAGATGAGGTACTATCTACACACTCGAGCAGACTCGATAGACCATGAGGCCTATATCTGCTGGCAATTTCGTATGTTCAT